>JANHGO010000039.1:5596114-5721987 GCA_024606505.1 Aquila spilogaster
CTTTTCTTTTCTTTTCTTTTCTTTTCTTTTCTTTTCTTTTCTTTTCTTTTCTTTTCTTTTCTTTTCTTTTCTTTTCTGTAAGGACTGTTTTTCTAGAAACAACACACAATGGTACTACAAACTCATATGGCACATTTTCTAGAAGTGTGAGTTCTGCAATTCCTGGTGTCACTGAATCTGGGTCATTTCCTACACAAGTTCATTAGTCACCAGTGAGGCTGCTGAGGAGAAGGCTCCAGAGGAGAGTGGCTCAGAGTGGCAAGATGGGAGGATGTGCTACCAAGGGCTGCTCGGGCAGTGAGAAAGCCTTTTTATGCCTCTACCACATCCTGCTAAACTAACACCAGTAACTGCATTCTTTTGGTATGGCAACAACCTTCTAAATCCCAAAAGAGCACACAGAAGTCATTCCACAACACCCTGTGCCTGCCAGCCCATGGAAACGTGTGGTGGGATGTGGAATCGTGAGTCCAGGGTGAGAAACCCACAGGGATGTATCATTCATTACCACCACCCACAGCATGCCTGCAGATGTGGGATCTGTGAATGGAGTGCAAGTGTGGAGAACATCAGGACGCAGAAGCGTGGTAGGCTGCTGTATGTTGGCAACCGCTAGATAACCTAAACCATGGTAAGCATGTAGTGTAGGCAGGTTTTATTAGCAAAGTTCAAACCATGGTGTGCTAATTAAAGAAGAGGTTGTCCTAGTTGCTAAGGGAGTGAATAATTTCTGTATTACTGCTTCTACCCCAGTAAAGTATGTTCTCAGCTGTCCCTCTGGTAGTCGTTGCCAGAAAGGGGGGTCAGGAATTGTTGCTTATGTGACTACAGTGTTGTTTTTTTTTTAAGCTCAGTTCTGCTTCTTTTGGGAAAGATGTAGTCTAGAATAGGAGATCTGTCAGCTCTTCTGTAAGGCAGAGATTGACCAAGTGTTGGAGCCAGTCCTAGCATGAAGGAGATGTAATGGTCTGAATATTATATTACTAAAGATGCTGGCTGCCGCCAGACAAGCATCTTGCTTAGCTTGGTCTCATGAGAAAGCATTCTCCAATACTTTTTTTCTTCTAATGTAATACATACTATGCATAGGCAGATGCCAGGGGCATAAGGATGTAAACTGAGAGGTGAGATCAACAGGACTGAAATACAGTGAAGTTAATGCTCAAGTGAAAAACTGTCTTCATGTGCTGATCCATTACTGGCTGCTAGTCCCATAGCAACCCCATCATCCTTCCTTCTCTGTGTGAGATTTCCATCCGTCTCAGCTTGAAACTTAAATTATCACATATAGCATTTTCAGACCAGTATTTTTTCTTCAAGTCTGCATCCTCTACGGAAACCATGTCGCCATCATTACAAACCTTTCTTCTCTGACACTCTGTGGGGTTTTCTGGCTGTAACTTTACTTCTGCGAGATACCAGAGCCTTGCTCCTCCTGTGCCATGGAGATGGGAAAAATAATAAAATTCTCATTAAGAGAAAATTGTTTCTGCCTGTGAAAAGACAATGCAGCTCTACATTAAGCTCCAGATTCCAATATGCTGGGCCACTGCATTATTTTCCTTTGCTTTTATTTCCTGAAACGTTATTCCTCTAGCCAGCTATTATGTTGGAACATGTTCCCTTTATTTCATCTGCTCTCCCTCCTACCTCAAAGCAGGAGTTGCAGCATCTGCCATCACCCCTCCCTACCAGCTGGTTTTGTTTGCATTCTCCAAGAAATACGTTGTCTTTTTCCATAGGCCCTTGAAGTCACAGAATTCCACTGCTACCCTTCTCTCACTGAGGACTCTAAGCGCAATGTGGCGCATCTGACTTTCGATGAAAAATGCTCCCTCTGCAATTTTAACTAGTCTGATTTTGCATCACAACCTCTGTGATATCATTTATCTAATTTAGATGTTTCATCTGCATCCCGCTCTGCAGAAAGAGCTGTGAAACCTTTGTAACACTAAAATCTTCATCTGAACTTCAAGTTGGACTGCCCCAGACTCATGGTAGAGGTTGGAATCTGTCAGAATCTCCTGCCTGTTGGAGACAGGTGTGGGTTGTTAGACTGAGTACCTAGGGGAAAATCCTGAGAAAGAAAGGCAGCAACTGCTGAGCCTGAAGTCTTGCCCTGAGTTACTTTGCTGTGTTGTTTTTGATGTTCTGTTTGGAACAATATTTTTGTTAATAAAGCTGTGACCAAAAAAAGATGAGACCCTGATGCTGTGATAAAGATATTTTCATTTGAATTTTGGTGGAGTCTTCAACAGTTTACAAGGAGGGCCAAAAGCAGCTGAGAACATTCTCAGTGTCTATTGTGTGAAGAACTGGGAGTGCCCATGTGATAGGAACACTTCCCATAATCAGATATCGTTAGTCTCAGTGGTCAGTGTTCATCAGATCATACTGTTTGACATGTCTTGGCTTGTGATGAAGACTAGAACTTCAGTCCTTGCCAAATTAACAGGAAACCAGGATAAACAGTCACCTCTAAAGAGCTTTGCTGTGCAACAAGCGTATTAACCATTTTATAATCTCTTGAAACAATCTGTTTGGATGTTAATGGATCTGCTGGAGAAGCTAACGTAATAATTTACATTTCAGCATGATCTGTATTGGGTTGTAAAAGTGGACAGGAGTCCTTGAAGGCTGTAAAGAATTCTTACACATCAGGGATTGTTCTCTACACTTTATTTAGAAATCAAATACATCAGTTCTTTCTTAAATTCTACATTTATTTGTACTCAGAGTGACAGTTCATAAAATATCTTCTCCTTTTTATGGTAAAGATCAGATCACAGACAGCCTCAGCCCTTTTACCTCAGCTTTTGTTTCGCTATGTAACATTTGGAAACTCACTGACTATACCTCTTTGATGCACAAGCTCAGAGTGAGCAAGAGCCAACATGGCTGTTTTGTCATTCCCATTTAACATCTCTAGGATTATCATTATTTTATTCAATAACATTCCACTACCTGTTGTCACATTCACTGGTCATTCTATTCAAGTTGGTTACTGATGGGACAGTTGGGCTCAGTAATTACCATTTCTAGTTGCAAGGCTCTTGAATGGTACAGAAATGCATTTCCATAGGAGAGGTTGCAAATTTAACTAGAGGTATTTTGAGGGTTCCACAAATTGGAAGAGATTTGTTGACTCATTCAGAGCACTAGATGGTCTATGGACTGTAATTCAGAAGATGGCTTTAGTCTTCCCTCCTTCAACTCTATGATCTTCTCCCAGATTTCAGTTTAATGACTTCCTTCAGTTCTCCAAAACAGCGAAGTCTCTTTTTCCTTCATCCTTTGTGGGTTGTTTTTTTCATGTGTGTTTCTTGGTTTTTTTTTTGTTTTGTTTTGTTTTGCAGAGGTCTCTGGATCCATTTTTCACCTCAGATTTTTTTTTCTAGCACGTTGCAATCTTTTCTCTTTGCCACACTCCTCTCCCCCACTTTTTGCCCCTCACATACTATTAACACTTCCTCTGCAAGCCTTCTTTTCCTGGGAATTCACCACTCCTTTACCCCATCTGTGAGCCTCATTCATTCTCTGTAAGTCTAATTCATTCCTCTGCTCCTAATTCTGTAATGTCTATTGACTTGGTGGTGGTGTTGTTTTTCATTTTCTTTCTTTCTTTTTTTTCTTTTTTAATCTACAGAATTCTCTCTATTCTCTTTGGAAGGACTGCTGCTGAGGCAGCAGTTATTGCTCTGATGAACCATAAACACATACTTCACATTACTGCTCTCAGCAAGCAGAAAGACATATAGCACAACAGAAACTAAGAGCCATTTGTTTTTTTTCCTCCTCAAGAGTCCTGGGTACGTTAACAGGTCTTAATTGCCCAAACATGCCTCACCTGGGACCTTGCCCACTCTCTCCCATGTTCCAGAGCTATTCAAGCTCAGGTCTGGGAACCTACTTCTGCTCTGAATTATGTGATAGTCTTATCTGTGCTTGCCTCAGTCTTTGGCTCAATCTGAGGTTTGTATCGTAGCCCCAGGCTGCAGCACTCTCTGCTCCTGAATAGGCTGCCTGGCTGGACTGTGGAGCTGGTTCTTCACTGTGCCTTACCTAGGATTGTCACTGAATCTGTCTCTGCTCATGTTGCCAAGTTATGGAGGGCTGCACTTGGGTCACTGCCCTGTACTAGGGTCACTGCCCTGCCTATGTGAAGGCTGGCCTTGGTTCCTGGCTTAATCTCCATCATAGAATTGTTTTGAGTTGGCTTCTTCTTCAGTAGTGCCTAATTCTTTTTCTGAGTGCTCGCATGAAACTCAGGTACCTGGTCTCTGGCAGAGGTTGGGAGTATCTGTCAGTATTCCTGATCCTTTTCCAACCTATCCCTGCTTATGGCTGCAACATTCCCTTTCTGTCATAACTGTAAAGGAAGGAACAGGGGCTCTTGCAGTGTTGGCAGCCATTCTTTTCTCCCTCCCTTGTGCTCCTTCTCAGTTAGCTTTACTAATCAGTTCTGAACAACTCAGACAGGCGATTTCATTTTTGCAACATGCAGTTGCCACCGCCATCTTAGGTGCTGAATTTCTAGATCTGCCTCAAAAAAGATGCCAAGTGAGCATTAACATTATATAATATTCTAATCACGTTGTGTCCTTTTGCCAAAGGAGAATATCCTCTTTTGGGCATTCCCTCTGCTTTTTATAGAACAGCAGTGTAAATAAAGGTTGCTAATGTTCATTGCTTACAACAGCACGAGGATTTAAATGTATATAATCCTAGATGAGAATCTGCATTAACAGGGAGCTAAAGCTTTCAGAATGCAAACCTCACCAACACAAATCATTTAGGGGAAAAAAAAAAAAAAAAAAAGCAGTGAAACCAGTGTCTTGCCTGTGTTCCACAACTGTTCTTCATGCTGGCTATCTTTCACTCTCTCCTACTGTCATTTCCACTTGCATCTGTGAATTTCTGCTTTAACAAAACAAGGGAATCCAGAAATATATGAAAAGATCACAAACTTAGAAGAGACTCTTATAGCTTCGGAAGTGCAGAACTCAGGTTTCTTTTCTTTCCCCCCTTCTGAACAGAACACTAGCTATATATTTCACATGAATTACTACTTCCGAACTTATTCCCCAGAGCAATGTTTTCAAAAAGTAGTAGATTCTACCTAATTACTTCTTCTTAACTACAGCATCTTTTGGTTTCCTGTGATACAACTATGTGACAATCAATTCCGACTGTTTAGTTCTTTCGAACAAAGGGTTTAGTAAATATAAAGGAACAGAGCAGATTCCTGTGAAAAATCAGTGGAGAGATCCAGAGCCTGATGAGATGTACCTCAGCTACACTTATAGTGTAATTCTGCAGTTCTGTAAGGAGGTTCTGCATCACTCATTCACCAAGTCTAACGATTTTGAACACAGTGAGACCTGTATTTTGTGGAAATGTGAGGTTTATAGAATTTATAGATCTGTCTACTCTGGGCAGGGGAGAGAATGTTGTTTTGATCGTTGCTCTTAGAAAGCTGGTGAGTTTAGTTGTGTGGTATATGAATAGCACTGTACGACATCACTTCTCTCTTGTTCATAACTACCTAAGAGTAACACCTTTAGGTACTATTTGTTGGTAGAAGAACTTAGCACATTTTTTTCTTAGAGTTTAAAAAAAAAGGCATGTAAGTGTACAAGCGTAGTGATACTATCAAATAATCTCTAATTATGATAAATGGTGTGTGCACATTTGATTTCCACCCATATTTTGCTACTGCATTATCCTGGATTTGGTTGCCTTCCACCATTTCAATTCTCTTTAAAAGCTATCTTTGTTTGTTTGTTTGGCAAAACTTACCAAGGAGTTGAACATGACAGTTGTATTTAATCAGTGTGAATTTCTGGTATATAAGCAAGACCCACTTCTACAGAGCACAGCCAGCTCAACAGTCTCAACACATGCAAAATGCATGGTTTCTGCCTCGAAGCAGAGGGACTCAGGATGGGGATGCTGTTGCCAAGGGAAAGGAACGAGGAGACAGGCTGGAGACCATACGGTGAAGTAGTGGTCAACTCCAGTACCTCTATGAGGGTGGGGAGCATGTTGCTAGATACAGCACTGCTGGAGAGGACTCTCAATCCCAGCAGTGGACAGACATCACACCAGATGTAGGTGCTCCTGTAGGAGCCAATCTGGTTAACTACAGCTCAGGCACAGACAAAGTAGTCTGCTGGACCACAGTCATTTTGCTGTTCTAGACTGCATCCTACTTCGTCCACATCTGGGGCTGGTCTTTTGCAAGAGTCTTCATATTCCTATAAAAGCTTTCTTGTTTTCTCTGGGACAGCTTGCAGCATGCAGTGTTGAGCATGTCTGTATAACTTTTTCAGAGTTGTGGTCTCAGCACCCCTAGTTTATGGTAACTCACCGTGGCTGAGGATGGGATCTTCAGTCTTGCTGAAAAGAGTCTCAAATATCTACTGAGCCACAGCACTTGCAACAAGCTCTACAAAACTCCTAAGCTCCTGCAGCTTGACATCACAAAAAAACATATATGTATAAAGAACTCATGTGATAACTTGCAGTGACTGCTAAAACACACTTGTAATTTCCTCTCCGAGTCCTCTTCAAATTCATGTATACGCAGCATGTTCAGATTCTATTTTCCATTTTTATGATGCCGAGTTTTCAACATGCATTCTAATTAGAAGCTATGCAATTTTTCACATTAACAGCCTTAACTTAAACAGCCAAGAAGACATTTGTACCTACATTTTCACCATTTACATTCCAGCCTAGTGTGCTATTGTGTTAGTTTCACCTAAATGGCATGATGCAACTCTCTTAGGTTCCTTTCCCTTTGCTCACTCCAAGTCCATTCAGTGTCATCTTTTGTGTTTGGTTTGCTTAATGCTGTCCTTCCCCCAGGATTTAAAGAGCCAACGTACTGCTGATATGGTTCATTGGGACTTAATGTCTGTCTCAGGAAAGCAATTGGTTTGAAAGAGAATATGAGAGGCAAAGCTGATAACAGGCAAAGGAACAGGAAGAGACTAAAGAATTAAGTGCACCCTCTACCCACCTGCAGAAGTAGTGGTCTGCTTTACTACCCAGACAGGCTGACATCATACAAGGCCCCCAGGGAATCTGACATGCCCTCAAGTAATGCTGAGAGTTATACGTGACTTCGACACTCAAGTTGTGGCAGTCTGGTATTGAAGAGCGCATCTTTCAGGAATATAGTATGGTTCTGGTGCTGCCTGCTGACATCTGCCAGCTGAAGATTTGATTCTCAGGAGACGGATGAAGTTTTGAAAGCTGAAGGAGATTTCTGTTTTCTCTCTCCTGCTCAGATAGGAGTAGGTGTGAATTTAAACCCATGGAGACAGGATATTTTTAGCATCGTATTTCTTAGTAATTTATATTAACTGGTTGTCCTACTGAATTTACTCTTCCCACTTCACCCTGTTTTATAAAATAAGTCCATCTTTCTGTCCTAATGGAAGCCTGTGTATAGTTGTAGAGTTAGCAGCTTGCTGAAGGAAATGAAGTTGATACAGATGTTCCAGGGGCAGAAAATGTTCTCTTCTGAGTTTAAAACTTTTATTTACAAAAGGGAAGAAAAAGTTATCAAAAGAGAAGGCAGAACATACCTGTATGTTTACCTCAAAACTAACTGGAAAGTATGGGACTGTGGGGCTACTGATCTTGTTGTGTCATCCCGTTGTTCAAGGGATGTTAATCAGCCCAACATGTTAACATTTTGGCACAGAAAATATATGCTTACTAGGCTCGGTGCAGCAAAGGAAACTGAAAATTAGCGTTTTCCGAAAGGCTCTTTTGTTCTCCATGGAAGAAATAAACTGTCCATTGTTAGTTCCAGTAACTTTTCCCAACTAGGCTCAAGTACAGAGGAATAACCAGTCCAGAAAAATTGTTTTGTTCCTGCAGTGCTGGGTAAAAAAGATTTTTAAAAAATCACTTGCTCTCTGGGATCAGTACACAAAAAGCCTGGTAACAATTCAAGAGAGAATGAACTTTCTTAGCTTAGGAAGAATAAGAGGTATGAGTTCACCTAATGGATTTAGATTCTTTAAGAATGCAGCTGTCGCCTTTATCAAGCTTCTATTAATCACACAGGGATTTTTAAGGGCTTACATAAGTAAAATCCATCTATTTATGCCCACACACTAGTGGCATTGTTCCCTAGCAGGATTCTCAGATATTTTCTTAATAAAAAACTACCTTTGAGGGTCCAGCTGCTGACAACCTTGCCTATCAGCCATCTACTTCTCAAGAGATTGCCCTGTACAAAAAGGACTTGGAACTAGCTGATAAAAATGTGTCATTCTCCTATACTACAACTTACTGATTGCCATAGTATAGCTAACATTGCATTTGTCATAAAGCCTACATGTTTTTCACCTTGATCTGGGAGAAGGTAGGAAAATACAGAACCTCCTACTAATGAACACTTGTCTTGGCTGCATCTATTTTGCCTTTGGTTATGCTGAGTGGAAGAAGGTGGGTAGGAACTTTCAAAATGCCACAGGCATCAAGCCTAGTACTGGAAAAATTTCGAATCACTGCCTTTCATTGTAGTTGCTTTAATATCAATCTAGCACAGAAACAATAAGGCAGCACACTTGGAAATACTGTCAACACAGGCAAAGGACACCATGCCAGTAACATTTCCAAGTGCAGTGCTGTGATCTTGTGAGTTGGAGAAGTGATGTTTATAATTATTTTTCCTCTCAGTAGATTA
This sequence comes from Aquila spilogaster, assembly GCA_024606505.1. Lineage (NCBI taxonomy): Eukaryota > Metazoa > Chordata > Aves > Accipitriformes > Accipitridae > Aquila > Aquila spilogaster. The sequence continues at coordinate 5,604,822 of JANHGO010000039.1, forward strand.
AATTCACTTAACTGACTTAAATGGATGCTGATTTCATTGGAAACTTTGCTTTATCTGCTCTTTATTTTTTATTTTTTAGGTACTGCTGGAGTTGTGAATTCTGATGCCATCCGTGATGGTAAAAGCTTATTCTTTTCCTCAGCACGCAATCTGATACACACTGCAATCTTAGAGTAAGTAGCAATGCCAGCACTTGTGTGGTTGCCAAGCTCAGGAGCAAGTACACATAGAGAGTGTCTAATGCCTATTGAATTGGTTGGGATTTTTTGTATCTGTTGCTGAGTTTCTTCAATATCACCTTCAGACTTTGAAGGACTATCCTTTTTCTGGGTCCAGCCCTGTCAGGTTGGCCTCCAGAAGGTCTAACAGCTTTAGTTTCACCTAAGAATCAATGAAAAAAACTCTACTGTGTCCAGATACTGTCTGAGTCACGATAGTGACTGAAGTGTTAAAGAATTTCTCTGAAAAAAATGGTGCTTAATGTTGACATGTTTGTTGGCACTAGTATTGAACTTGCCTTGTTGTTTGACCTGAGTATCAGCTTTCCTGTAACTACTGGTGAGACTGAGAATTATCCTTTTGTTACTGACAGTTTTACTATTGAGATGGGGTGACTTTTCCTATTCTCTTGCCAGTGTAGCAAGCTCACAACTTTGCAAATGACAGCAATAATATAGAAACCTCCTTTAGAACTGACAGTCTTGGCCACAGAGAGCTCAGTGCAGCTCACTGTCAGGCCTCAGTCCTGGCCAAAGTCTGAGATACACAATAATACAGAACTTCTAGGATCTGACTGATAATTGTGGTCACTTATTTTTGTTTAACAGTATTCCTATTTGACTCATTTGCTTGTGATTTTTACATAAATTTGGAGTAATTTCTTTCCCTACACCACTTATTTTTAATTCAGGTATTTTTATACAGATTTTAGGATGTATGTTATCACTCATCTATTTCAATTTTGTTTACATTTTATATCTGCACTTATTCTTTAGTCTTGCATAGATTTATTAATTTTTTTTTGGTTGGACATACAAGAGCTTCAATATAAATTCAGTGTAAATGCGATGAAGGGCAAAAGTGCTACTACTGCTATTCTGGCATCTAAGAAAGCAATCAAAGCACCCTCCTCACCTACTGAATTAGGAATATTGGAGCTGACAGATGAAGTTGGCCATAAATAACATTGCTTGGATTGCACTGAAGCTGATGGACATCTTAACGCTATTTACTTAATTGTCAGAGAGCTTCCTGATGTTGGTTGTCTGAAGAAGTCATTTGACTGTGGGAATAAGTCATTTGTCACAGGTATTCTCTGAGTTTGTATAACTGGCAGTTATTCCTACTTCTTGGCAGAAGCATTCTGTCAATGATTGAATGAGCCTTCTTGCTCTTTTAAAGAAGACACAATTCTTCAACTACTCTAAGGCCAGTTTTCCTTCTAATTAGCATCCTGGCTCTGGGGATGCCTGTCTTGGTAACACTTTCAGAAGTTAATGAAGCTATTCTGAAAACAATTAGACCTTCTGAAAACAAGAAGACCATTAAGTGCTTCTAATGGAAACAAAAGGTCTTGTTTTGATCTTCATTTTTACCTGAGAAATAAAAGGTTTCCTTAGATGAATTATAATCTAAATGCACAAGGCAAGGAGTGGAGGAGCAATACATGGTGCACTTTAATTCTTATAGAAAGGATAGCAGATATTAATTATATAGGTTTACAACTTAGTTGAGGCTTGTCATAATCTCATTTAGCATTCATACTGCAGGGGAATAAGTGGAGACGTAACAAAAGAAAACAGACTGTATAACAAGGGATAAACAATATACCCATTATTTGTTTGGGACGGAGGTGAAGCAAATAAAATAACTGCTAAAAAGAAACTTCACAAAAGTGTATGTATATACGTGTATATGCATTTTCCCATAACACAGATTGGGACACAAAGAATAGCCTAGATTGAATACCATAGAAATCACTGCAGTTGCTTTACTTATGCTTCAACATACCTCGATTTAGTCTTTAAGAGTAGTTGGGTCAATTTCATCTCCCTAGCTAAATAAGTTTAAAGTTACTTAAAGTTGTTCCAGTGTCACTTTTCTTTACTAGAAGTTTCTGTAAATGGAAGGATATATGTTAACATAGACAAATTATGCTAGAACAAGAACAACAACAACAAAAAAAAACACAAACCAAAAGCATATCACTTTGAACACAGCACTTACTACTTGTTTTATAGGATGCACTTACGTATTACCGAGACCTCTGGAAACATTGGTGTTAACTTTATGGAGTAAAAAACAAAATCTTTTCTGGGTTGTATATGACAGATTAGCAAAACAGTCATCAATAAGTAGCAATGCAGAACTGATCGTCTTGGTAGATCTCAAAAAAAAAAAACTGTCAGATTACATTTTTAAAATTAAAGTTGTACATACTTAATCTTATACTTCTTACCACTATTTGTTATGGTTTTAAAAACACTATTCCTTCTTTTAAAAACAAAACAGATTAAAAACAAACAAAAAAGACAACTATTCTCCACTTAACTAATTCATAACAAAGAGAAATCAGTAACTGGCAGCAACAATAAAACAGAAAACCTATAAACAGTTCTCTGAGGTACAAAGTAAACAAATAGAAGAAAATACCCCTCTCCTTCATCCTTTCTTAGACTGTAGCATTGTACACTTACCTAAGATGCCAGTAAAGATGTTTACTTTTTCCTTTTTGTGTCAGAACCACAACTGAATTCCAGGAGAAACCTGTATGAAATTCAACATAATTTATCACAGAATATTCAGTTTATTGTCAGAAATTGACTTTGGCATAGAAGACAAACATTTCTATTTAATAATTTATTTGTCTTTGAATTGTAAACGTTTTAGGTTTTCATGATGTTTTCCATTCCCTTAAAGGCATGAATTTTAACAGGATGATTTTTTTTTTTTTTTTGCCCAGTTCTTATAGCCACAAGGACTCTGAATTTTGTTCAGGCTGTTTTTATTGGTGGTGTTTGTTTTTTTGTTTGTTTGTTATGTTGTGCTTTTTTTGTTACATGCACAGGAAATTCTCAATTAAACTTTAATTTAGTGTCCATAAGGGAGAGCTTATGTAATGGAGTTTCCATTTTACACTCAAGAACTAGACATTTATTTTTCCAGGAAAGATTATATCTCAGTCATTTCCTGTCTAAAACACCTTTCCTACTACAAGAGATGTTGGGCAGTCAGTCCTATAGTAGCCCCATGTTCATTGTAGCGGCAGATGATAAGAATCTCACAGACTGGGACTTGCTTCAAACTTCTAGTCTTGCTCTTTGTACTCTGATATCATTAACAGTTGTGCAATTTCACATCTATTTTTATAAACAAAGAATCCCAACTTCCTGTGTTGAAGTGCATCAGTTAACACATCCTCCTGTTCCCTGTGACAATACCCTGAATGGTTAATTTCTATGCAAAAGTAGCTATTTCACTAACTCCTCACAGAAGTAGCTCATGGAGAACTTTGTTTTGTCCATGCATGTCCAAAATCTTGAGTGTGACACAGCACCACCATCTTACCGTGTCTTTAAAATGTTCATTAATCTCAGGAGTGTATGTGGAGGATTTTGGGCAGAGACACCTTTCTAGTTTTCAAGAATATTTCAGCTACTATTGAAGCTAGCAAGTAACACACTAATAATGTAGTAAAGCATTTGTATGTCACTTGATGAACAAAGCACTGTCTTTTTTCTCTAAAGAGCTCATACTGGTTGACTTCATCTAGAACAATGAAGCAACTGTAAGAATGTAAAAAAGACTTCATTGGTCTGAACAGAAGATGAACTCCATGTACGTTCTTAGCTTGAATATTTATGGACCTTAGACCCCTCCTTCCTTTCACATAAAATGGTTATACTGGAAGCAATTTTTTTCTCATTGAAACTCAGCTAATCTGTACATTTTCAGGGTCTTACAAACAGACTGAGTCCTACTATACTCAGTGATGTTTTGCTATTGTGAAAGTACTATAACCTGCCTGAATACGTGCACTGTTATGCCTTTACCTCTCATTCCAAAATAAGTTCAAACACTTGTGTGACAATTCTATAGCAGTATAATAATGTAATGCACATTAGAGGTAATCCCTACAATTAAACAAACAAACTTTTTATCATCTCAAAATAGACATGTTCCTATTAAAAAAAAAAAAAGTCTGGTTTATATATTTTGGATTAACGTGACTGTTAAAGCTTTGAGATTTGCAACCTTATATAACTGCTCATTTTTACAAAACATATACTTGACATTACTACGTTTTACTTTTTAAATAAATATAAGGAGACCTCCTGCTCCAGAACCTGTATAGCTTGTGGAGAAAGCTTCTCTCTGGCTAAGCTAAATTTGAAATGTAAATGTCTGCAGCTTTTTTTTTTCTTTTTTTTTTAAATGTCCTGGGCATAAAGACCCTTCTGCATCAGATGTTTACTCCATGTCCAAAGCAACTGCCCCTTCAGGTCTTCAAGGACTTCTCCATTTTGTGTAGGACAGCAACCTGACAGGTGCTGAGCAATTTCAAGTAAGATGCTTTGCTACAGTCTGAAGTTCCATCATTTGTCACGTATGGTGGCACATTAGCTAATCCTATTAATCCATTTTGCTCTTAAAACCTAAGGATTTTTTGTGGGTGCTGAGATTTCCCTGCTCTAATAGATGATGAGAACAGTAAGAACCTGTAGAAATTGTTCGATATGATGTGGGATCAGACTCTGACAATTCACAAATCTTTAAGACACAGCATGAGACTCAAAAATATGAATATGCTCAAATTTCCAGTGATAGGCAGTAGACAACGTGGTTTTCTTAATAATGAAACTGTACATACAGTCTTGTTTCCTACTCCATACATCCCCAGCAATTCTTTCATCATGATTGTCACCAAAGCAGTTGCAAACCTTCACTAGTACAAGAAAAGATAAAGGCATGTTATTACACGATAGGTGATCCTTTCACTTCACTTAAGCAAATGGACAGAATAACTCACTGCAGTACAGCTCATTTCTGACTTTGATTTGCTCATGAAAACTATAGAGACTGACCTGTATGTTACCACAGCTTGTGTAGAAAATCATTCAGCTCTGAATTGATAGAACAAGAGGAAATGGTTTCAAACTAAAAAAGGAGAGATTTAGATTGAATATAAGGAAGAAGCTTTTTTTCAATAAGGGTAGTGAAGTGCTGGAACTGGTTACCTAGAGAGATGCCAGATGCTGTATCCCTGAAGACATACAAAGACGGGCTGGAGGGGCTCTGAACACCCTGACCTAGCTGTAGGTGTCCCTGCTCATTGCAGGGGAGGGGGACCAGATGGCCTTTAAAGATCTTTCTCAACTCAAACCATTCTATGAATTCTCTTTTTTTTTTTTTTCCTAAATGCTTTCCCAGTTGTCATAATATGTCAATTTGTAGTCAGTAACACTTATGTGATATCACTAACACGTTCAACTTCATGATTTACTGCAGTTCACATCTGATACCACTCCTGACTGAAGCATTGGGCAGCGGGCACGGCTGGCAGCAGAGCACTGCAGTTGATGGACCAAAGCCTCAATCGAGTCTGGCAAACACTATCTTCCCATGAATAATTTGCTCCTGAGTTCACGGTATTTTGGTAGAGTGTACTGCAAAATGTAAGCTCAGGACTGATTAGAGCATGTAAACGGTTGATGGAACAGAAGAAATTAGCGCCTGTGGTATCTGTAACAGAACAACGGTCTTTTCTAAAAGAATTCTCCCTGGAATTCTGGAGAAAGAAAGCAATAAACACTGAACAGCATCCCTGTTATTCCTGCTTCTGATTACTTACATTGGTACCCAAAGCACGTGCCTACTTTCCTTCCTCTCCCATCCTAAGAGGGGATCAATGTCTTCAAAACTGCGTTCACACTGGCTCCCCTCCTGCAATTTCTGTCCTGCCTGTGCTTCCCACAGAGCTTCAGACACCTCCCTCAGCATCGCACGCGCGGTTTGTCGCGCGGGGAGAATTTAAAACAAACCAAAAAAAAGAATAACAATAGCGAATAGCGTTAAAGGCAGCTCGATGGCCGCGGGCAGGGCACCTCCCGCGGCCGCGCTCCCCCCACTTACCGCTGAAGCGCGGCTCTCACCTCTCCGCCCGGCCCGGCCCGGGCCCGGCCCAGGTGTAGCGGTGCGGGGCCGCCGCTCGGTGAAGGCGGGCGGTGCGCGGCTGCCGCTGGTTGGGCGCTCGTTGCCTGTCGCTGGGCGGTGTGTCAGCGGGCTGGCTCCGCCTCGGCGCCGCGCCTCCTCCCGCCCATGCACAGACATGACACAGACACACAGTCACTGCAGCTGCCGCTGAGCCCGGGGCAGAGCGGCGGCGGAGGCGAGCACCCCTCTGCCGGCACCGGAGCGCTGCCGGCGGTGGGCGGCGAGACCCGCAGGGGGCAGCCTGGCACCGGGCGGGAGAAGGCTGGCAGCGGGGAAGGGGCGGGAGGCAAGGAAGGAAGGAAGGAAGGAAGGAAGAAAGGGAAGGGGGCAGCCTGGCACTCCGAGCCGGAGGCGGCACCGGGCAGCGGCACGGAGCGAGCCCGGGCGGAGCGCGGCACCCAGCGGCCGCTGGGGCTGAGGCTGAGGCTGTAGGAGGGGGGCCGGGGAGAGCCGCTCCGTGCCCGGCTGCACGCTGCCGGTGACCTTCCCGGGGCTGCTCAGGCCGGGCAGGGCCTCCTCTCCCCGCGGAGATCGTGCAGCAGGCCCCGGGGAAAGAAGAGGAGAAGAGGCCGGGCCGGGATCCCCCGCCGCCCCCGGGTCTTGCCGGCCGCCGGCGGGGCCTGCGCGGGGAGAGGGGCGGGGGACGGCCGGGCGGCACCTCCGGACAGTGGGGAGGCCCTGAAGAGAGGAGGGGGAGGAGGAGGCGGCCCGAGGCGGCGCATCCCGGGAGGAGCGAGGAGCTCCCCACCGCCCTCCTCCTCCTCCCCGCGCATCCCGTGGAGAGCGGGGACCGCCGGCTGACACCTCCCGGCTGCGGGAACGGGGCTGGAGCTGCGCGCCGGGAGCGGAGGAGGAGGGGGAAGGAGCCCGGGGGAGGTGAGGTGAGTGCGGGGCCGGGTCGGTGTTGGGGCCGGGGGAGGGCGAGGAACGATGGGTCAGTGCGGGCGACCGGGAAGCGGCGAACCGGGAGCTGCGCTGGGAGGGAGTCCCGGCTGCGAGCGGCACCTGCCCGCCGCTCCGGAGTTTCTCCGGGACGCTGAGGGTTCCCCATCCCCGGCGACTGCCTGCCGGGCGGGCTGCTCTGTCGCCTCGTGCCCGAGCGTCACCTCGTTCGCATCGTTAAGCCCCGCTCACCGGTGTTGGAGGTGACTTGAAGTTTGGCAACGCCTTATGTAACACTTTTTGGAGAGGCTGTGCCCGGTTTTGTTTTTAGAGAGCGAGTGCTTTCTTTGTAGAGCGTCGGGCGAGCGGTCTCGATTCGTGCTCTCACCTGAGCGCAGTGTCCTCTGCTTTGTTCAACTTGGAATGGGGGTATTGCTAGCGAGCAGATCGAGCCGACTTCTTCCCAATGTGCGTTAACAAAAAATTAGTCTGGGGAGGCGTCTGAGCAGTGGTTAGTAGATCTAAACCTTTTCGTCTACATCTAGCCTATCTGCACAGCACTTTTGTTGCACTCTTAAAATTGTCACAGGAACGCTTTCACGGCACTGATCATCATTGATGTATTCTGGGAAGTACAGACACCAGCATAGGAACACTGATGAATCCAAAGTCCTGTAGCTTTTTCTTTTCTTTTTCTTTTCTTTTCTTTTCTTTTTTTTTTTTTTTTAATACAGTTTCACTGATAGAAGGAAGAAAAAGCACCGTGTGAAACAGAGTGCTGTGTTAAACCCAGACTTGGCAATTGCCAACAGGTCAGCATGTTTTATTTAATGAAGTCTTTTGGATGCAGATTAATTTTTGTTGTATAACGTTATTTTACTTGCTCAGAAGCAGCAGAGAAATGAGAAAAATGAATTGAAAGGTTGCCTAGTTTCCCTGCAGTTCTGTAAGTGGCTGTCTTTCTACCAAATAAAAAAAAGCGAGCTTTTTACTCCACATAAAAAGACAGGGTAGTGATTTGCTATGTATTCTTTAGACTCCTACTGCAAAGGTACGCTAGGGGGACTAGTTAGTGTGGCTTTTTTTCCCATTCGTTGGTGCAAATGCACAGACTAAGGTAATAACACCTATGAAGTGAGGACTTCTTTCCTTGCCTTCTATCGCTTTATCATTAGGCTGTAAGCTTAAAGGAAAAATCATATATAAATACAGGGGATGAGTTCAGAGCAGGGAGAATACTTTAACAAGATCATTTTGCTTTGTTCTGTATTCCCTGCTGCAAGCAAAGATAAGTTATCAGAGGCAGGTTTACTTATAAGAACAAAACAAGCAAAAAACCCCTCCAAACCTCCTCCCTCTGTTGCGGTTTTTGTTCTGCTGTTTTAAATGGAGAGACGACTGAGGTGGAACAGGTCTCCTTGGGCTTCTTGAAAACTGCAAGTTGCTGATAAGTATTGCAAGTTTGAAATGTGAAATTCTTATTGCTTAGGTGTCCTGTGACAGCCCCTGATCAGCAAGGCTGCAAGTCATGTAGAAGCTGCAGGATCAGCAGAGTCTCTGATGGAGAACTGGATTGGTAGGTTCTTTGTGTTTTGTACTTTTTTGTTCTTTCCTTTAATTGTCTGCTGTGATAGTAGATTCCTTTTCTTCATCCTGTTGATGTTTAATTCCTGTGATTTTTGACTTATGTTGTGTACTGCTTCTTTCTTGTTCAAGCTACATACTCTCTTCTCAGTTGCTGGTAAGAAAATCGTAGCTTGGACATATTTGCATGGCAGTATGTAGCAAGATTCATTTATCGTTTATGTTTTAGTATTAGATACATTGATTTAAACTTTTTTTCTTCTGCATTCAAATGGTGTGAAAATACAAGGGTTTTCTTTCAGGTCCGGAGAAAATTGCACTGTTCCTTTAAAGGGGCACTGAAAATACTATTACTTAGAATATGTTGGATGTTCTATGACAGCTATTCAGTCTACTGGAATTCCAAAGCACGGTTCCTCAGAAAGCTGAAGTGCAGAGCAGTTGTGAATGGTTATCTGTCTTTTGAGAACATTGACATCTGTCACAGTTTTGATCTGCTGAAATTTCAGAGTGTAGGACTTAATATTAACAAAAGCAATATTTATCCTGAATGAATTACATTAGGATCTTGCTAAACTCTGCATTTCTCATGTATACTTCTGTTGCTAAATGGAAGTGTTCTTAAATACGATTTTAAAGGAGCAAACCTCCAAAGTACTATTTGTTTGACTATTTCTTACTCAAATGTTTATTTACTTAGTTTTGACTGGAATAAATGATGAGTTGTCAGTAGACTCTTCAATGGAATATACTACACTCTCATACTCTGATTTTGTGTGTGTGTACCTTGCAAAGAATAATCCTAAACATGCGCAAAACTGACAAAAATCCAAGCTATTTTGGCAGATGATTTTAAACTGAGGGCTAATAATGGACAAAATCTATAACCTGATGTAATGGAAATGCTAAGTCACGGCTTGAAGCAGTGATTGAGCAGCTGGCGGGAAGGCAGGGCCAACCCAGGGGAGCTCAGGTGCCTGCAGTGTACCTGAGTGACCGGAAGGGGTGGAACCACGATCCACCCCTTCCCAGACCTCATTTAAGAATTGGCAGTGGAGGTAAGGGTATTTTGCTGGAGATCCCTGCATACCTGAGGCCTTCTGAAGGTAAGTAGCTTCTTTCCTTTATTTTTGTGCCCACAGCTGTTGTATTTGAACAAATTCTCACTTGCTGCAGTCTGGGGCTTGGCTACTCTGCTGTCATTACGGTGCTTTCCATCGTATTACACCTGACTGCACGGTCTTGGTTGTATGTGTTGATCTCAGTCCACGTGCAGACTCTGTCGAGGGGAGTTGCTTGTCTGGATCTAGTATAGCGTGTGGACCTTTTCCTATTTATTTTATTATTTATTTTATTATGTGTTTGTATGAAGGTCTCTGTTAATGAGCCCTTGCTGGCTTTGATTAAAGACCTTTCATCAACTGCATTTGAATTAATTAAAAAATAGCCATTGTAAGGGTATGAGATTTGTCGTATCTGTTTTTTCTTTGACCTATGTGTGCTGACAACATTAGCACAAAGTGCTTGAGATGAGGACATAATGGCCAATGCAAATTTACAGTTAGTCATTCATGAGTTTGTCTCCACAGAGTTGGTTGTGTTGTTTATTTGCTTAATTCTGTGGCTAAAGAATTTTGACTAGCAGTTTTGTGCATATATACAGAAGTGCCTCATTGATTGTCTGGTTTTGATCTATCTTTCTTTTTGTAGGGAATGCTAGCTTTAAAAAAGTCATTTTTTTCATTGTTCCACACTTGGCATAATTTGTGAGCTGGAGAGTCAGAACTACCATCAGGGAAAGTAATTTTATTCTTCCTTATTTTGCTTTTTCATATGATTGCTATTTTTTCTCTTCCTTCTGGTATTCCTTGTGCCCCTCCCCAGTTCTACCTGGGGATAAGGGTTAAGAAATGAGCATTGTACTTCATAGGGCTTCATGACTCCTTTTGGCATGACTTGGCTTAGAATTTGGAAGTCTATCATGTCTCTTGTCAAAGCTTGTTCAATGCACAGTTGTGAAAGGAGAGTAACAGTTAGCAAACTATTTTTTACAGGGAGCTTGGTGACTCAGAAATCAAAGAGAAATTTGATAGAAAGGATTATCCTGGCTTTGGCAACGACTTTGAAGCAAAACTGCCAAGTCTGGAATTCTTGTGTAAGTGCCATCTGTGTCAGAATTAGAAGCAAACGGTGTAAAATAGTTCCTTTACCTGTTTTAATTTCAGAGCTGACCGTATCTGATCTATAACTACTTAAAGTAATTTTCCAATCACTTTTCTTTCTAGGATATAACTCCATTGCTGTGGAAATAGTAGGTAACTGGGTAGAAGCTGTGCTTTAAATTAGCAAGAAGAGCCTCGGCAGCATCTGTTTAGTGCAATAGGAAAAATCCAGACCTGATCACGTAGCCTGGAGGAAGCTGAAAATCTGAGGTAGTGCAGGAAGAGCGCAGTCTGTCTTGCCAACTTCCATATAGGACAGATACGCTTGAAAATAAATAAAAAAATCGATGACTGTTTAAAAGGAGTTCTCTGTCGTTGTACTTCCCATCTCTTGACCAGTGCTATAAGGAGATAGGTGCCACAACTTTACAGTTCTCTCAAAGGTTTTGGACTGCTGTTCCTAGAGTTGTTTTTATTACTGTATCAATTTCAGGGAATGGAAGACTGGTGTTGCGTGTAGTAACCCAGACCTGGTGCATGCTGAAAGACGTTTGAAAGCTAAGGTTTAATAAGTTGAAGAAAACCATTGAACTGTTACTTTGAAATTTTCATTTAAGTACAAATGAGTAGAATGAAGGCTTTTGTTTTAGGAAGAGGAGTGAGGAAGAGAACAGAAGGGGCGGAGAATTGAAGAAGAGCAATTGTGGAATTTGGAAAAAAAAAAAAAGGAACTTTTACTTAAAATTTCTAGGTAGACTTTTGTACCTGTTTAGAGACATGGGAATTAATATGTCTGTTTGGAGAAAGAAATACTTCTCACCCTAGAATAAAAAGTGTTATTGGATGATGAAAGGGTGGAATGAGAAGAGTTGTGAACTGTTTGGATGAGGTGGAGTTTCCAGCTGATATTCAGGCTTTTCAGCTCAGCTCCTCCTGGCTAGTTTTCAGTTTTCTCTTCTCTCTGACGCAGCGGTGTGCCCCTAAATCTCAGTAACCTCAGTAATGAATTTCTTTGGAGATGATTTTCCATTCTGACTTCAGCTAATGCTGCTGCTGATCAATACTGTAAATGGAATTCTATGTTCAGAAATTACTGAACTTCAGTTTATGAATCTGTTTAATTCAGTGTTTTTTCAGGCCAAAGGCATTGGAAGGATGTATGCCATTGGGTAGAAATAGGAAATTAAAACCAGTCATCCTAGTATTACTAAAAACCTCAAATATGTTCTTTAGATCGTGTTGCTCTTAAGAATCCTAGCTTTCGTTTGCTTTCAAACAGAAGGGAGTCTTAGACTTCCCATTTCTTGTAGAAAATGAGCTGACGTTATCCCTGCAAGCAGTAGTTAAATTGTTTCTGTAGTCTCATATTTTTTTCAGTCCCAAGACTGGTTCTAGAATATGACTCAGATTTAAATGCAGGGAGGTTATCATTCATTTAAGGCAAGTCTTCTAAGATAAAATATTGGCTAGCAAGCTTGAGAATTCTTAAGATAAAGTTGGTTCCTACCACTTTAAAAGGGTAAAATTGTTTGTGCTTTTGGATTCTTTAGTATTGAGTGTGACACAAAAAGATGCTGCTCTATTAAAGTAGAGAACTTTAACGTTGAGGAATGAGACTCCTGTGAAGGTGGATCTTTTTTCTGTTGTTATTTTTGGAGTATTTTATAATTTGTCCTTACCCTTGGTCTTCCAGTACTTTTTAACATGAACAGATTTCTCATAAATGCGGTTGATCTTCTGTGATTTCCAAGTAGTAGAAATCTGTAGGTGATGATGCCATAAACACTTGTAGTTGCCTGGAAAGTTGCAGTGTTCTTGCAGACTGACTGATGTTAGCTTCCAGAAAGCAACAAAATGATCAGCTTAAAGAAATGGTAGAAGCATGTCTTCCTTCATTGAGATTTGTCTTGACAAAGTGCAGGATGCTGTAAATGGAGAGAGGAGGGATTAAAAAGAAAATTGATACTGAGTCCATCATAAGGTGGGACCCAGAAGTGGCTTAAACAAATCTGTTGGTGATGGGCAAGAAAGGGAGGCCTTTGTACTTGATAGTGCTCATCCTATGCCAAGTTAGAGACTGCTGTAATGCAGAGGAATAAATCAAGCAATTTAATGTGAACCCTTACTTTGGCAAGCAAAAATCAAATGTACAAATGGAGAACATTTCAGATAGAGATGTCTTAAACTTGGTGTTTAGTAATTATCTTATGGTTAAAACTTGAAGAAAGAAGTGATGTTTATGCTGTGATCTGGGATAAGTTCACATGATTCCATGGTTGCTTTTAGATCTTGGATGTGAAGAGGAAAGTATACCAACAGTGGGTTAAGTTACTGCATTAAATTATGAACTTTGTGGTCTGTTTGTCCTTTCTCCTGCTCTCGCTATAAGGTTAGTGTATCTTAAGGACTGGTAGGTTAAAATAGCTTCTAGCAAACTTCTAGGATCATTTAAACTCATATTGTTTAGATTAGCAGTGCAGAAACTTCATCACTGTAACACCTCCTTCTTATATAGAAGCTTTCCATTAGGAATGACTCCTGTGTGGCCAAAATCAGGCCGCTTTGCACCTGGTGTATATATATATATGGTGGGGGAATCATGTACGGTAACTTCCTTGCAGTTATCAATCTGGGAATTTACGTCACTGTTACTGGTATTCAAAGCCTTGCAACTTGCTTTTGCATGCCCTGCTGGGTCAGTTGGTTGTAGAATCTCAGCTTCTTTATACTGCCGGTGTCCTCTGCTATCATGCCAGTGCTCATATGTGTCGTCTGAGGTACGTGAAACTGCATCATACCGGAGGAAGATGTGAAATACTGTTCAGTTAGCTTAGGCCCTGGTTTATGTTACAGTAACAATGTAACTGTGTGCAGTTGGTGAATGGGCTGAGAAGGAGGTTCCTAAGTTTTTTTTTTCCTTATCAGGATGAACAAGGTAGTAATATTGTGCCACAAGTATGTGAGAGACTGAGGGTGATGACAGAAGTTTTCCTATGCAGTATAACTTTGCCAATTTTCCAGTCTTAGGTGAGATGTGGAAATAAATTCATGGGTTCTTGAATGCTTTACAGTGCAGTTTAGGATGAGGCAGAGGACAATGTAGAAACTTAAATTGCTGCTCAGCAGGTGAGGTGATTTGAGCAGAGTTCCCCAGGTGGTCAGTCAAAAAGCAGAGAGCAAATCTCTGGTTTCCTGAGTCACTGTCCTGAGCTTTGAGCATGTGAAAACACCCGTGTCTTTAGCAAAAATTGTTGCTTAGTATAGTTTGGCTTTAGATGATAGAACAGGGTCTCTGATGATTCTCAGCATATAATATTTTTTTAATGTAAATGTGCATATGTACATACATACATCTTCAAACAAATAACTAATATTTATAAGTTATTTAACTGGATAAATGAAGCTCGTCCTAGTAGAGGTTACAGATGCTCTCTGTTGATTTAGAGGCAGTGCTGTGACCAAGGGAAGACAGGAATGTTTTTCTTCTCCAAAGCAGAAAATAATATATTTAAAGGAGAAGGAAATGGGAGAATGCTTGTAGGAGTAAACAGATATATCTTAGTCTTCAAAGTTTGTAGATTAATGTTCTTTAAGTATGTAGAGTTTTATCTATGGACAAATGGTGCTAAGAAACTTGAAGAGTGAAACTGCCACAGACCATTGAGCCTGCAAATGTAGCAGAAGTCATCATAAATGAACATTAAGGAGACCAAAATCTGCACTGATTTATAGATAGATGCTAACTGGATAAAAAATGCTGCACTTCTATTGGTGAAGTTTTATATTGGTTTTATGTTGTTTTTGAGCACCGATAAGCAGGGGCAGGCACAGCATCTGTCTCAGCAGAAGGCTACTTCCATGTTTGTAAGGTATGTGTCCCACTGTCGGATTAAAAAATGCTTTGTATGTCAGTAATAAAGATTTCTAGACCTGTAGTTATTATTTCAGAGAACTCTTGATACTTGTGCAGTGTATTTTATTTTCTGTTTTGTTGAGTTTTGTTCCTCAGCTTTGTTTGTCCTGCATTGGAGGTTGGTATATTGAGAAAGGTTGATGTTTTCATTTTTTTTTTCCTGTTTCCTTTTTATCCAGGCTTTCATATATATATTTTTTTATGGCCCCTGTATAGGGGTAATATGATTTGGGAAAACATCTTGACTTTTTTGGTTGAAATAGTGGAACTGTGAAGGTAGTGTAGAAAGCAGTTATTTATTAATATTATGAACACACCTAGAGACATGGGCTCACTTTGTTCTGGGTGAAGCACAAAATACACTGACTCTGTGTACGTTAAGGGTACTTGATGAAATATACTGCTTCTTTCTACCAGCCTAAGCCCTGGTGCATGGCCAGAACTTTTCTGACACAATAGTGCTTTTAGTGAACCACTGAGAGCTGAGGTTGGAAGGAATCTCTGAAGGTCTGCTTGTGCTTTATGGTCAGATGGCTCATAGCAGGTACCCACTACAGTGTCACCTGTACTGGTCTGCTCTTTGATCCTTACCCATAAGCTCTTGGTTATCCTCAGGCAAAGCTCCATTCATTTCAGCTGCTCTCTGACATATGAGGTGATGACTCCTATCTCCTTCCCTTTCTCACTTGTCCTTCCTAAAGAGTCTGCATCTATCCATTGCAGCAGTCCAATCAAGCAAACCATCCTACTGTGTCTCCATGATCCCCACAAGATCATAGCTGTGCAACTGCACACGTCTTCAATTCCTTGTATTTATTCTCCTTGTGTTTTTTCATACTTAAACAATCTACAAAGGATGGGAGCAATTCAGGTGTAAGTGCTGTTTCAGCCGGTATAGCTGTGACTACAGTGGCAGCTTCTGCTAGCCAAGTTATGTCAATCAGCAGTCAGTCTTCGCACTACCAATCAACTGAGCTGAGATGTTAGAAATTTTAAAGCAAGGAACTGTTTCCTGCCTGAAAGAGCTTACAAAATACTGAAGTAAGAGTGTGCTAAAGTGTTTGAAAGCTGATAGTTTATACTTTTAAAGTTACACTTTTCATCTTGGAAATTTGTCATTTGACTAATTCTGGCTTATTCATTGGTAGTTTGTTTAAATGTCTTTGGGAAGAAATAAAAGCTATATTCTTGTATTGTTATTCTCTGGTAGCAGCAGCATGGGCCAGCTGAAAGAATTCTCTGCAACATAACTATTTTTCTCTGTCAGGTTATGTTGCTCTTTAATTGAAGTGGTATTTTGAATGCTTTCTGTGTTTGACTTGAAAGTGCTAAAATCAAATTGTACAGCAGTGCGTAACACTGATTTTTTTGGACTAACCAAACAGAAACCTCTAGGAGAATGGAGACAGATCCCACTGCACCTGCCTTGTGGTTGTAATTTATGGAGGTGAAGTGAATCTAACATGGCAGGAACTGAGTCATTCATCACAGATAGCAAGGAATCCAGCTTCCCTGGTGTTTTACTGTCTTTACCTTTATTTGCTATGCATATCTGCATTTCTTTTGTTGCTTTCTTGATCTTTAAGAACTTCTTCTATTTGGTCTGTTTTAAGTCAGGTACAACTATCATTTCAGGACTTAGTATCTTTGACTAAGCAGAACAAAATGGAATTTTTGGTTAAATTTTAGTGGATTGAGCACTGGTATTTTATCAGGCCAGATATAAGATTATGAGGAGTGAGTAGCATTTTTCAGGAGCTGTTTGTAATGCTGACTTCAATCTTTGCAGCGAGACATCATTCTGGAATTGTTCAGGTTATCTCAGATCTGTTTTGGAATGCTCACTACTGTTAGCCAAATAATTGAGGTGATAATTCCTAATGTTTTCAGTTAGATATTTTTGTGAGATATCTACCCAGCAACCAACTTTAATGCTTTTGTTGCTGCCTGGAACTCTGAGTTGACTGTGGTAACCCAGTGTAAATTCCCACTAGTAACCAGTGATGCTGATCTAGGCTGAAAAATGGGAGGACATGGAACCTGTTCTCATTGCTCTTAGCTGGTTTCTATTCCTGTCTTTATCAAATTCACGTTCCTAGTTTTTTAAGGCCCTACTCAAAACTGCAGCAAGACCGTTCCTGTTAGGTTCATGAGGATCCAAGCCAGATCATTAATGAGCTGAAGTGAAGAACTTTACCATTCTTACTTTTCCTAAGAGTTGTCTCCATGAAATCAATGCTGCTAATAATGGAGTGAGTGAGGTATTAGCCGATACAGATCTGTCAGTCTTGCTCTTTCCCTCCATCCATTTCTGCTGGTGTTTGCTGTGGTGGAATACTGGTAGGAAGACAGTGATGCTTCTAAATGGCATGGAAATCTCAGTAGAGGCCCCAGTTTTGATGTACATCAATAACATTGGACACTGCAGATGAGTGTGAATGTAGCAGATAAGCAAAAAGATTCATTGGACTTAAGTCTTTCCTGTTAGCTGAAGCTAAAGAGCCACAAAGCACACTAAACAAAGAAAATGGAATTCAGCTGGGCATGTAACGGACAAATTTACACAAATTATGGCTTTGTATCTATCACCTTGATTCTACTGGACATGTGTGCCTTCAGACACTGTCATAATGGACATAGCAAAGCTTTTCCGTAGTGATACAGAATGAAAAAGATTTGCAGTTCTGATTTAAGAAAAACAACAGGAAAAAAACAACAGGAAAGTGCTAGGTTTGAAAGCAACTCAGGTCTATCAGTGTCTCTCAGTATATAATATTGTAGTATTCCTTTGTTGTGTTAGTACTGCAGAACCTGTTGTGGTGTGTCACTAAGATGGGAATGAAACCACAGTATGCAAAACTGAAGTATCAGCCATCCATCCATTTACTTTGTATCCTCTTTTCTTGCTTCCTTTCCATGAAACAATGTTTGTTTATATCTGGGCATGTTAACATTTGCCAAGTGGTGCTAAATATTTTGCTTTCATTTAGAATTAAGTTTCATTCAAGATATTCTTGTCATGGCCTGTAGTTGGTATGAATACTGGAGTTAATGTTCTGATTTTAAGTATCTTTGATTTTTTATTTTACTGGCAAGGCACAAGTTATAGATATGTGAGGTTTTGCTGTAATTCTGTGGCTCAGAAATAGCTTTGTGGTGCAGGCAAGAATCTGTACTCTAGAGATGGCTTCGTTAAGGGCTTAATTAAGTATAGAAGTGTATCTGAGAACCTTTTATGTATAAACTGGGATGTGGACAGTACATTTAATTAATCTCTCTAAGCATCACTGCTTGGCTGAGATGCTGTCATACCTGCACCATTTTTTACCTTACCTAAACCTGCAGCTGATGGGTAGACTGAAGTTCTGTATTCTTAAACAATTATTTCTTAAATATTAAATATTCCAATAAGGGAAATATTCTCTAGCCATCATGGCTCAGTTTGTGCAAAATTTTTTGCCGTTGTTAAATAACAAATGGGAGGAAGATGTTACATAAGAACCTTGTTAAAACTGTCTGTCTCATGTTTAATACAGTGAGAACTTGTGGATGCTCTGGATCTATTAGGGAAAAAATCCCTTTGAGGTGAAGATGAACATGGAATGGTACCTAGTCAAAAATACTGTCTTTAGTCTAAGATGGTCACTGGCTCCTGTGTAATTATTTTCAAGGAATGGTGATTTTAAGACAGTTTCTAATGTTCTTTGTTCTTTGACTAGGAAGTAATTTGTATGTGTTACTTTTCCATCTGCTTATGCATCTACATCTGTAAAACAATCAGGAGTTTGCTGACCAAAACCACTAACCTGAAATAAAGTGTAAATTGACATAGGTCTAATTTCTGTAAATACAGCTTAGGAAATTGTATTAGCATATTGCAGAACCATTGAGGCTAATTCCATTAATTTAGGAATGTAATGTCATGGCTCCTCTTGACTTGAATGCATGATCCTAAAAACCTCTGAGTTTTCTTTGGCTTTCACTGGTATTCATTACCTCTAAAGTTTTGCCTTGAATAATTTTCTTTAAAATGTTGTATTTACTTATTAGAAGAAGGGATGGCTTACTTCACAGAGCAAATGAAAGACTTACGTGGCATTATATCTGCATGTGTCTTTTCAGTATTAAGAATTTTCATGTTATAAGAAGCACATTTCATCCTGTACAAATGTGAAATTGTGTTGTAAATGAAATCTCTTAATTACTGCTCAGTTTTGCTAAGCTATTTGCTTGAGTCAGCAACTGCTGCAAAGTACCGTAATTATGAAGCAGAAATTTAGGACTGAAGATTTTAAACATTTCATTCTTCCCCATCATTAGGAGAATAGTGGCTTATCGTTCAGGGGGAAGAATGTTCTAGTTTCAATAAACAGTGTTCAAATTCTTGTATTACAGGCTTACGTTTTTTAGATTAGAGCATGTTCTTGTTTCTCTTCCACCTTCTCACTGACAGTGTAACTTTTTGGTTTGCATCTAGTTTTTAGACCCTACTGTTCACTTTAGAGCTGTATTTTTTTTTTTATTGATAGTCAGGTTCTGAAACGCACTTCAGGGTGGATGGTGTATGCGTCTCTGGGAAAGGGTTGGCTTGAGACCAAAAGTTGATGGTATGGTGTTTGTTCTTTTTAATTGTTGATATATGAAAGTATTCTGAAAAGTGTTCTTAGGGATTGAGAAGCTTGTGTACAGTGAGATCTGTAGTTTCTAAAGAGTTGAGGTGGCGTGAAGCCTGTGTGAGATTTGTGGACTGCTTTGTAAAATCATTTAGTTGTCTGCTTAGGGCTGTACAGAGTATCTATTTCTCATTCTGTCTGAAGCTCAGGTTAAAAACCTAATTTGTACTATGTAGAAAGTGAACAATTTTAGTTAGCTTTTGCCTTCATTTTGAGATAGACTTCAGGTTACACATTGTAGTCTGTAGTGAATGCTGTGAATATTCTCATTGAAACAGGTGGTGTCATCTGAGAGTAATGACTCCTTTGTCATTGCTCTTCCTAAATCACTGAATGCACGGTGACCAGTGATAGTTGTACTTGCTCAGTTTCCTCTGTGCTTTACCTACATTTAGATTTTGTGCATACCTTAGAACAGATATAATTTTATGAAGTATTTGTACTGTGGTTAGCGCGGAAAAACCATAGGTCTTTGGTAATGCCTGGCAATTGCAGTCTGTAATGCTTAGTATAGTGCTCAGTAAATAAAGCATTATGTGGTTAGACAAAACAGGCAGGTCTCATTAAAAATGTACCTCTTATCCTGAGGTTACTGAATGTACCTTTAAAGTGTAGCCCAGATTCTCTCTCTTAACGGGTGAGAAGGTTTTCCTGTTTACCACTCCTAACTATGGAGGACTCCAATCTTCAGAAAACACAGGTGATAATAGCTATATTATTAAATCAAAGATGGAAGTATTAGGAGCAAAGAAGGGAGGATGCAAAAACCAGTCCATAATCCTCTGGGATAATGTCCTTAAGCCACATGTCCTTGTGATTTATGCACTTGTCTTTATTTGTTCTCTTTGACAGAAAGCTGTGTCACTGAAGAGATTTGATAATAACCTGTTTGATATGATTGTAGTCACTTGTATTTATGGAAAAAATAATTTGAGGCCGCTTATGGATTTAGTCATTCTTGCTGTATGCATTTCACCCCTGATGTCACCTTCAGTAGTTTAGATGGAGCTAGATAAGGATTTATGCTTGCATTTTGTCCTGTTATACTGCGTAGAATTGTCTTTGTTTTAGTGTACTGAAAGACTAATAAGATGTATATGTACTAAAGGTACAGTACATACACATGTAGTTAGCATATATGAGCATAGACTGGCAGAATTTGTAGTTTACTTGCTGAAAATACTCTGTTAAAACTGTGAAAAGCCCATATTAAGCAATCTAAAGAAGAGGAAGAAATTAGAAAAAAAAAACTAATCTATTTTTTAACCTATGATCTCTACTGCAGCCTCAGTTTTACTGTACTAAATGTTACTGAGAGAATCTTTAGGGTATGAGAGTGAGTTTCAGATCTTGGACACCTGACTTACTCCAAGAGCTTGAGTAGCTGAAGGAAGTGGAAGAAAGGGTAACGCACTGGTTCAGGAGTCTAAGAGACTGAGACCTTGTTGATCTGTTTTGCTGTTTTTGAGGTGGGAAAAAAATCTGAGAGGATTTTTCTTTTTCTGAGAAGAAATACTTGCTGCTTCTGTGGCCATGCATCTTCTCTACATTAGAATGTTACCTTTGTTTATTATCCATAACCTTGTAATAAAAAAGTTGTTCTAGTGCAAGTCTTTTATGTTAGCTAAACTCAGTTGGCTTCCCTGCTGTGACTTCAATAATGCATCGCTTCCTAAGTTCAGAGGATTTAATGCATTTCAGGTGAATCTGTGAGTTGCTATTAGATGGTTAGAAGGAATATAGCTATAATGGATTGGATGCAAAAGCTGCTTTCCCAGCTTCTTTCCCATCCCGCCCACTAACACACAGAAGCATCTGCCTCTCATCTCCTCTTTGCCTGGTGTGCTGTGTGAGTGCATTTTGACAAACATTTAATGGGCAGGGATCTTTGGAAAACCTATGAGACAAAATAACAGCAGTGAGAAATGAAAGTAATTTTGTCTTGCTAGATAGATAGCTACTTATGCAATAGAGGGTGATACTGTGGCAAATGAAAATAATTCTGTAGTAAATGTTATCACAGCAAAGGAGCCTGTCCTTTTTAGCTCTGCTGAAATACAGCATCTCTAAATTTATAACAATTACTTCAAAAAAGTGCGGGTGATTTTTGCTTATATTCTTCACAGGAGTTAGGTGCTTTTCTTTTTGTAAAATTTCATGAATATATATTCTGTCTTTTGAGTTATCTGAACGCTGTGAGGGAGTATGGTTTTCAGTTAAGACACTTGATTTTAAGATTTTGAACTTTGTGTATTTGCAAATAGGAATAAGGTCCTAAATCTTTCCCATGTCTTGAGGAAAGACTGGCATACAGAAATGACATGTATTGCTTCAGTTGTTGGAACGTATGCGTATGAGGGGATATAAGAGGTTTGAGAACCCTATCTTTTCCTGAACGTGGATTTTCTGCAATGATTTTACTTGTTATGTAGTCTTCTGTAAGCAGATTTTTAGGTAACATTTAAGACTGGAAAGAGTCACGTAGTGCGCTCTGAAAACACCCCCAAATCTTTAATAAGTAATGCTACTGTTTATAGCACAGATGAAGCCTTAAGTAATTGTGCTAACATCAAGCCATTTGGAGGATTGCAGTCATCTGAATTGGATTTAATAGTTGTTTGTGTCTGGTAAAGAACTGGCAAAAAACAAGAGCTGAGAAGTTCTCGGGGATTCTGGAAGAGAATCAAAGACACAAATAATTTTGCTATTGGATTTATGCATGTGTTTATGTAAAATCTATTCCTGACCTATTAGAGTAAAAGAATGTAAATTCTTCTGTATCCACCTGGCTTGCCTATATCTGCCCAGGTTTTCATAATTTCAGCCTCTCTTAAGCAAGAAAGTTTGCAAAGCTGAAGTGGAATGAAGATGCTGGGTAGAAATATTTGTATGGGGAATGAATATATTCTGCAAGTTCCATGCTGGTGTCTTCAGGAGGGATATATAAGCATGAAAAATAGTAAAAGAAGAAAAGACAATTGAAGCCTTGTAAAACCAGTTTTTTCTTAATATCCTTCTGAATTCATATATTTAAAACCAACACCTGCGTGCAATACGATGATACAGCTTGATGTTGGAAGGAGATGTGTAAATTCAATCATACCTTCAAAAAAAGAAAAAAAATCTTTAGAAGTTGATAGTGATAAAGCTCATCCGTTGTTAGGTACCCAGTAAGCATGTAAATATTCTCCCTGCACCAGAACTGCTCATTCTATTTCAGTAGCAACAGGTGGGAGAGAGCCTCACAGCTCCGGTGGAACTGAGACTGGTCTAAGGAGATGATTAAGCTACTCAGAAGCCTCAGTATTTCATGAAGCTGACTAGGAGATGTCTTCCCATGTGGAAGCACTGCAATTACAAAGCTATCTAAAACTCTATGGCTTAGTAGAAGGAATGTGTCTTGCTTCACTGACAGGCTGGCAAAGTTCTTTGGTCTACAGGTAATACCCTGGTAAGAAGAAACCTTATCTTCCTGAAGCCTAGGGAGAACACTTTGTGAACTTCTCTAAACCATTCTAGTAGTCACTTGGTTTAATTGACATCACGTTTCTTCTTAATATAAAAGAAAGTTGTCTGAGGAATTGACCCGTTAGTGTAATGAAACTGATTGTTTGAGAGGAAGATATTGGTAGGCTTCCTCATTGATGTGTGACTTTTATTTTCTGTTGTGTACTTCTTTACTGTTGTCTGTATGTTTTTATGAATTTGTTTCGATATATTTTTTGCATTTAGTGTTATCCAAATTCATCTGGTTCAGTTTTTCTGCTCTTTAAATTGTAATATTGAATCTGGCTGTGGTACACGGTCTACTTCCTTTAGTATTATTCATCCCTCAAAACACTAGTGTGACAGTAAACTGTGCATTGTTTTGTTCCTCTGAAATACTGGGGGGATGCATCTGGAAGGTAAGACATTCCAGATGGATATCCTGTTGAGATGCGGTAGGAAATGTGCTTGGCATTTTTAATTTTCTCTTTCAAGACAGGAGGGTGCAGAAAAGTTGATCTTAATTTCTGTCTTTTTTTTTTCCCCTACAGTGAGATGTTTGCTAATGCTAGGGAAATTATTCTAATCATCAAGCCTGATGGAATCAGCCTGTAGAATTCCAGCAGCTATTCCTGGCTGTAGGAATCAAATTCCATAAATAACGTCTAAACTGTACCTAACACAGATTTTTGAATCTTTGAGATCTGAATTCACAAGGAAGGTACCGCATTTCATAGTTTGACCCATCAGTTGTTTTATCTTACATTGGCTATAGTGTTTTTGAATTATTTCCTTAAGTATTTCTGTACAAAGCCAATTGATCACTACGAACTAAAAGCCCAGGCCGTTCTGACAATATGGTGCACCAGTGCCCATTAGACCTTGAGAAAATGTTTTAAAGAACATAAAAATTCCAGGAGCTCAGAAGGCTGGGTAACTATACCTATATTGAGGTTAGTAATAGCAAGTCTTGAATGGAACAAACAGTTGCAATTTAAGAGACTTATGAAGATGGTAGTGCATTTTAACAATAACTTTACGAATGCAGTAGGTCAGGTGAAATGAAACAGATTTCTTACCAAAAGAGAATATATCCAACAGGTGCTTGAAGAATGGAACCCAGTGAGAAGTTTCAGATAAACTTAGCAAGATTAAAAACTACATACTTACATGGAATTCTTGTTCTTGCATTTATAAAATTCTTTGCTTTTTGAACAGCCAAACGGTGTTACTAGTAAAAGAATATTCTTTTTCTACAAGATGACTTATAATTGAAAGAAGAGTGCAGATGATATTTGAGTTCCTGAAATAACTTTGAGATTTAAACTAACCTGTTGTATATTTGGAAATATACAAATTCTTTTTCCGTGTAAGACTAACCCATTTTTTTCCTCTTATTTGGTTATTTGGTATTTTTCTGAACAAAGTAAAAATCTGTAACTGCACTCTGACAGTCTGCCTCCTAGATTACTACAGAGTCTACTGTTACCTTCCTGCACTGGCAGCATAAAACTAGAATACAAGTGCTTTTCTGGTAGTAATGGAAGATCCTTTACAATTTCAAATGTAGTTTTCAGGGAGATTTATAATTGGTCACTGCATCCCTATGGTTGCCTGGATGATTTTTATAGGAGTGTGAAGGAAATGGGGAGAGAGGAGGAAGAAGGAACACTACAAGACTGGCCTGATCCCAAAGCATCTCAGACTGAAGTGTTCTGTTTTTGGGGTAGGCATCTGACTAGAGCCACCCCCAGCTGACATCTGTGGAGCGTGTGATCAGCTTTCTGCTCTCTGTGAAACTCACGCTGAAGAACGGATCTCAGTCAGCATCAATCTCAGAAGATGAGTAGTCATCTGTTATCCTCAAGGGATTTCTTTAGTAGGTAAAACAGTACTGAAGTACACTGTTATGGAATTCTCTTTACATCTATTGATGCTTTTAACTGCTTTCCGTCACTGTGAACAAGGATTCAAAGAAGACAACTCTTCCTTGACCTCCTCACGTAGTTTTGTTATGCAAGTTTTTTTTGTCTGTCTTACCAACACGTATGATTTTTCTGTTGTATTTGATGTGCAATGTGGGTATTTTTCTAGGATTGGAAGTACCCTTCAATGGAGATGTTTATTTTTCATTTTATACTCCTGTCTTTCTGATCTAAGCTGCTGAACTGCTCATGTTATAAAAATCTCAATTTAATTTTCTGCGTATGAATGGACAAGATTGTACTGCTTTAAAGGGCTGCGAAAGTTTGCTTCCTTTACAAAAGGTATAACTCTAGGACCAAGCCAGAAGTGCACTCTGATTTATCTTTTATCTTCATTTGTGCTAGAGCCATTCCAGATATCACCTATAGCATGAGAGATGGCCTGCTAATTTGTAGTGCAAGGATTACTTTGCACCTTTTCTATTAAATTTGCGAACACGAATAGGGGAAAAAACAAGATTAGTTGCTTCATCTTAAAAGAAGTTTAGATCCTGTAATCAGCTGTAAATTGCTATTTTTCTTTTTTTTTAATTCTCTTTTAACTTGATGTAGGCTTAAAAATATTTACCTAATCCAGACTTGTGAATTCAAGAGTAGACTGCTGCATTAGTATGTTTGGCCATGTTTTGCTTTCTCTGCCAAGAATTGTTTTTCTGCCTATTAATTGGAGCTGTCACTGTGCATGCTGAAGTAATAGTGATTTTTACATGCGGAACCAGCATACCAATCAGTAATTAGCCACAGGTTCAAAGTTCTGCTCCCTAGTGTATTGGTAAAAGTTTGTGTCTAAAGTACTGCCTTCATCTCATGAACTCTATTTTCAATTCAAATTGATATTACAGGGGGTAGATGATTCATTACTATAAATTCATTTGCAAGGGGATATTAGACCCAAGTCAATAAGCACAATATCTTAAAAGAGGATGGTCTGCTGGGGTGACTGCTGGTGGCCTAGCCTCCAAATGGGTAGATGTTTCTTCTCTACCTGACTGGGAACTTATAAAGAATTCTTGTAAAACACAAAATATTGGTTTAGTTAAACAGGCTTTTTTTTTTTTGACTTCTGATAATATAAATTTCATGAAATTGATACCTGGTGCTGTCAAATTGTAAATTAAGTGAATTAAATGATCCTGCCTGGATGACTGAAATGCTGTCCTCTTGGACAATCTATCAGTATTCATTTACTGAAACCGCTGGTACTGCTGAAGGGACAGAGCAACACTTGGCATATTTATTTATGCCCTGTAGAAATCTGAAAACAAGAAAAAAAAAAAAGGTTACTGTTGTCTTAGAATTTTAGATGAAATTATTTTATCATCATAGATGGTCTTCATTTATGATGAGTTCAGGGTTGCTGAAACCTCAGATCTGTCTGTCAAGAGTGGTAAACATCAGTACATGTCTAGAAAATGACAAATAACAGCACCCTTAGACACACTTGACCTCTGCTGATGTAGAAGTGGAAATTTGCAAGAGAGAAAATAAATTTTTCATGAATGTAGTGTGGATGGAAATGTCTGCAAGTGTGAGAAGAAACAGCTGAACAAAGCAAAACAGTTGAAAGTGTGGCCTATGTAGATAACAAAGGATACCACTTCCAGGACAGTGTTCCCAGCAGTAAAACTGAGGAACAGAAGTAAGAACTGGCCTAAGATTTTTAGCGATTGAATTTAGCAAGTCTCTGAGACAGAGAACTGTCTCGTAAAAGCTAGTGATTCCTAAGGAGTTATGAGTCTATTAAAACTCCTTGCTCCTCAGTGAAGAAGAGCCCCAGCGACATGGTAAGAGCTTGACAATTATCATCCTTTGTCCTTTCTGTGAGGGCCATGCAGACGTATATCTGGGATGAGGGCAGGCAACAGAAAAATTTGGGAACTTAATATTGCTAAAATGAGTGCTGCATTTCATGACTGAATTGATACTTCTCAGACAGAAGCAACCTACTTGTGTAGATGCTACTGTTGTCTTGAAATTCACTTTAGAAACTTTTGCAGGTTTTGTTAGATTGTTTTTAAAGATTAATTTACTTTCCTTTTGGAGAAACTTAAGCTACTGTTTGTTTCTTCAGTTGTTAGTGTTGTAATCGATCCAACTGTTTGTGAACTCTTGACCATTCGTAGCATGCAAGCCAGTAAACCTGACAGACAAAGGCTTTCTCTGTTGAATGGCTTCATTTTGTGAATTGTGTGCCATTTCTGTCTTGTCTCTGGATTTCTAGTGCTGCCAGTCGCTGTCATATGTAAACATTAAGGATGATATATCTATGTAATGAAGTCTCTAAGAGTCTTCCTGGAATTTTTGTCTGGACTCTTCTGTAGTTGAGGAAAGGTGTGGAGTTTTTTTATTTTTCAGCAATGGGAAGAGTTGTTATATCTTTGTGGTTTTACGTGCATGGCCCATTTTCAGGCATCTTGGGAAGCGTTGTAAATGATTTGGATTCTAATGGTGTGAAGTAAAGGCAAAATCAGGACAGTCTCTTTTGATGCTTAGTACTTATATTCAGGTGATAGGAATCAGCTAAGTTTTATTCCTGACTGTTATCTACAGTCTTGAAACATACACTGGCTGAAGAAATCCATTTTTTTGTGGACCATGGCCAGCTCAAGGATGATGACCCATTACTGATGGAACTCTTTGCCTCACTGACAGCTGGGACCTTGGGGCAACAACAGTGGCAGATTTGGAGGACTCAATGAGAGACTCATTTGCACCTGGGCTGGTAACTCACACTCAGCAAGTCTCTTGCCAGCAGGAAGGTTGATGTGTTCTGCCAAGCTGGAGTAGAGATTTTTTGGAAAAACTGTTTCCATTTTCTGACCAAATTGAAGTTAATTATGATAATTTTACTTGGAATGACTGATGCAGGGATCAGTGTGATGTGGCCATGCTCTCATCTAGGAGAAGAAAACTGATGTTTCCTAGTACGCTGGAGATGGTATAAAAGGTTTCTGCCTGGTTGTGTTTGTGACTTGTATAATTTTTTTTAGAGACTTTTACCCTTTCATTATATAAGACCCACTGTTGTAGCTCATAAGGTTTTTTTGCTAAATCTCTTCATATTTTCCAGTTGTTCCAGCATTTACTTTTTTGGACTTTGATTTATTCCTTCCGAAATGCAGACACAGATGGTGAAAGAATACATCTGTAACAATTGTTCTGTCCTTCAGGCATAGTGAGAGAGGGTACAAGTTGAGCCACAGGGCTAAATGCAGTTCCAGGTTTTCTGTTCCTTCACATGTCATGTTATGTGACAGTGATGCGCCTGTATGTTGCAGGAGAAAATTTGTGCCCCTTAGTGTAGCAACATTGATTCTTTTGAAGTCTCCACAAAGGACTCTGAGAGATAATGGAGATCCATGTTAGGGAACTCTGAGATCCCAGCACTGTGGCTGACAGTCTGAGCCAGAGTTGGAGTCTACTGATACAAAGTGCTGTTCAAAAGCCCTATTGATCTCAAGTTATGAGAGAAGAACAATCAGTAGTTGGAAGGGGGAAATCAGTGTTGGAGTGTCTTAGAACAAAATTACAAAACAGAAAAATATCTAAATAGGTACTGAAGTATTTACAAAATAGTAAAAATGACAGATCACTTTGCTCTTGAGTGCTTGTTGAGTTTAGCACAATGAAATTCTCATCCTCATTGGAGCATTTACTTCAATGAAAAGAAAATTTATGAAACAATAAACATAGGTATTTAGGAATTTAGTAGTAATAAAGGTACTAAATCTAATTAAGTTACTCAAAGATCACACAGAAAATGTGAGACCATAAAATTAAATCAAGTTGCCTGTGTGACTGTTACTTATCCCTGTTCTGCAGGCATTTCCTATAGGAGCTAGCAAGCAAATGTTCTACCCTACAAAATGACTTGACCTGAGAGTTTGAAGCTTCAGTTGGAATGAACTTCTTAAACATTTCTCAATTAGAAATGTAATTTTCTGTTTTGCAGGCTGTTTCATCTTGAGCATCTGGGTGGCTGTAACTTATTTCTTTCCGTAAAACATCCTGAGACACCTACAAGATTAGCATGATGGCTGACCTCCTTTATTAGATTTCTTGTCCTCTGATGTGAGCTGGTGAAACAAAATCTTACCACTCAGTGATTCATGATAGAAGATGTTACAAAGCTCAGCCACTAGCAATGAAATTATACAAGTGATATCCTTGTCCTACATTTCAGAGTACAAAGCACGGTGTAACAACCTGAACAAAATCAATATGTAGGGAGGCAGAGAGCAGACATACCCCCTAATCTCTAACTGTTGAAGTTGGCAGAGTTGTAAACGAGTGAAAACAGTACCTTGTATTAAAGGCTGCATGATAATTTTTCAACCTAAAAGCCTCCATCTGTGCTGTATAATTAGATAAGGTGGCTTTTATCTCTTCTGTGGGGGGAAGAGATGCTCTTGTATTTATTTCTTCCTTGTTGTTTTAAACACTGCTTAGTTGGAGTGCTAGCTGGTACTGACCAATCGCTCCAGAGCCAAGCATCTTCATTGGTCTGGCACAGCAGGAGAGTTTCTGTTTCTTCTAATTGTACCAAGCAGTCTAGACTAACAATGTTCAGAGTGTATTACTAACAGTGGGAAGGAGCTAGATAATCAACTTGGTGATTCTTGCATCAAAAGCTCTTTCTCCTATCAGAGTTACATAAAAGTTGTTCTTAGCTGAACTGGAAAGTTTTTTTCTTTGGTTGTGGTGATAGGACACATGGGAGGAGGAGTAGTGGAAGTAGCAAACCAAGTTAAGGTAATTGTTTTGGTGGGTGAGTAAAGTTTTGTGATCATCTTGGACTACAGGCCTCTGCTTGAGAGCTGGGCTGTTTTGTGCTTATTAAATACACAAAATAAATTAAAATATTCTGAGTTGTACTGGAATGTGTGTGGATGACAGTAGGAATTTGTTCAGAGACAAGTCCAATTGCACAGCGTTGATGCAACATGACAGTATTAAAGTGAATACTTTTAAGTCCTACCTTGAAAATTCGGTTCTCTGTTTTAAAGATCTGATTTTTTTTTCAGAAAATGTAGCATGTTACCTATTCCTATATATATGCATGTGTATGTATATGTAGAAATACATTTTAAAGCTACTTTTTGTCTGTTCTTACAGCAAAGTTGCAAATGCTTTCATTAACCCATGGTACAAATCTAATGTAGTTAACATTTGAAATAATCCATGTGAGACATGCCCTGTTTATTGCAGGGCAAAAACCTTCATTACTTCTCCTCCACGATTCTTTTTCAGAAACTTCATACCATGCTACAGTAGCACATCTGTCAGATGCTATACTAAATGTCTCTGGAAATGACTCATGAGGATAAATGTCATTCCAAGTGGGATTTGTGCTTATGAAGCACAGAGGTGTTCTGGAAGATTTTACCCAGAATCTAAAACTGAAAATTCAATGTGCAGGTGGGGAAAAAATTGTCTTGATACATGTAGAACTTCTCAGGGTTTTAGGGCCTGTATAGAAGAGGTTTCTACTGCCTATGTCAGTAGCCAAGTACATAATACCAGAGAGTGAGCTCCACTGCCAGTGCTTGTGCTTTTCCCATTCCCGAGAATCACTAGGCACCATGCCGTCTTTTTCCCAGGTGTTCTTAACAGGAGTGCTTTGCAGGTCTTCACAGTGTTTCCTGCAACGAGAAACTGGAGCAAAATGTTATAGCTTCTTTCCTGGGGTAGGCAGGGATGCTGCAGAAATTTCTAGTAGACTATTGAAGAATTATTGTCATTGCTCCTTCCAGTTTGCCCATTTTCTTCTGGGTCATAATTGTGTTTAGTGAATAATAAACACTTTATGTTGTGAATTTTTCTTTTACTGCCCCTAACTCTCTCGGTGGACAATTGCCAGCTTCATCTGTCCTTGAAGAATATGTAAGCTTTAAAATGAGCCTGTATATAAGTGCTGTAAAATAAGTTGTTTTCTTTAAAATAAGAAATACAAAAGCTCATAGAATTGTGGGGAAATAAAAGTAATAGTGATAAACTTATTTTAAAGGACAACAAAATTGTTATTGCCTGAAACCCAAACATTGCCACAGTGACTATATGAAACTTAATCTGACTTGACTGAGTTTCGTTACCTATCTTCAGAGAAGAGCAAGGAGGAAGAAATGGATTTCCAAGGTACTTGAAGTGTCTCTTACAAATCGGCCTTAAATTAATAAATTTGTTTGCAATGAATGAATGTTAGCATCATCATTCTAGTTAGACAAAGTAGTAATGCTGATTCTGTTGTTCCTTTATTGCTTCCTGAATATAAGAACAAAAATGTTCTTAATTAAAAAAAAAAGGGAGTGGGGGGGAGGCAGAAACTGTATACATCAGTTTGATTTCGTACTTGAATATACTAACCATGATCCATATATTAATTATCTTTCCAACAGCTGGTTTGCATGGCTTGAGGGGCATATGTGCCTCTGTTCTCTTTTTGTCTCAAAAGTTAGATCCAATGTCTTTACCTCTTCCTAGGCAGAATTTCAAAATCCCAAGTCTTATACCACAGGCATTGTAGCCTAGAGCTAATTCCCTTTTAACTGCTGGGTTGAGGTAGGTTCTTGTACTTTGATTCTTTTCTTTGGAAATCTATGACCAGTAGTGTATGCAGTATCATCTTAAAATAAACAGATTTAAGTTTAGGAGAAAAAGTAGAAGGCTGAAAGTATTTTTAAAGTCAGTGGTCTGCAAACTTCTTCTTTCAAGGTGTCATGCCTGGCTTTGTCTAGTACGATTTACATGTCTTTGTCAACCTAGTGAGATTTCTGAAGAGCTTCCCTGAAACTACTTTGTCTTTTCTTCCTCCTGCAAAGTCACTTTGATATTGTTATTAGAAATGCTGATTGTCTTATACTAATAAGTCTCTAGATGTCCAGCAGCAAATCTTATGAATCTCTTAATGCTTACCATCAAATCATAGACCATCAAATCATAGATCATCAATAATTCAGGTTGAAAGGAACCTCAGGAAGTCAGTTATTTCTGCT
This sequence comes from Aquila spilogaster, assembly GCA_024606505.1. Classification (NCBI taxonomy): domain Eukaryota; kingdom Metazoa; phylum Chordata; class Aves; order Accipitriformes; family Accipitridae; genus Aquila; species Aquila spilogaster. Next base: position 5,636,712 of record JANHGO010000039.1, read on the forward strand.
TCTTACTCATGGTACAACTTATATTGAGCCAGTCAAAAAGCCATCTTTCTTGTTAATTAACTTGAGTGAAGAATGCACTAGACCTGATGAATGTTTTATAAAGCACAAACTCCATAAACTTTAAAAAGATTTATTAAAAAATGTTCTACTCTTCCTTTGTTACATGGACTACTTTCTTTCCTTCTTTTTCTTCCCTTTCAAGTAGTCCTTTGCCCATTCTTGAGTGATCTATTTCTGTGATGGATTATTTTGTTTGCAGAAATGGAAAGGCATGCTTTTGCCTAATGGTTTTTAAGTTGCAGGCAGCTGGAACTATGGCTGTCTTTTGCTGCCGGTGTTGAAACACAGGGAAAGTAATGGGAGATCCATTGTGAAAAATGTTAGTTTCTTCCTTCTTCTTGTTTTCTTTGCTGGACTTAAGGTACATTTTGAAAATGTGTTTTGGGAGAATTGCATTTGGTAGTGTATGCTGCAGGGTGTGTAAAAGTCTGAGATATGCTTGCAGTACTACAAGTTGAAGGATGTGCCCTTTTCTCATTGCTGAAGTGCTGCCTGCCACAGGACATCTGGCAGGCCAGTATGAAGGTACACTTTCTTTCTTGTTTAAGAGAAAGCTACCTGCAATTCTTAACTTCTGTGTGAGGAAGCTGGCCTGACATCTTTTAGCTCATTTGCTTCCAAGTACATAGTGGAAAAAAAATCTTTTACGAGCACTAAAACTTGCTTGTGCTTTAGAGGAAACCAAGCAAGATGTTTTTAGTACTTCAATTACTAGACAAAGCAAAGTTGCAAGTACTCATAGTAAAGAAACTGCTTCCACAGAAGCCTAAATAGGACTCTGTTCATCATCTGTGCCATTGAAGTGATGTTTATCAGTAAATTAGTTTTAACGGATTCAGCATATGGTTAGCTAAGCTAAAGTGAAAATTACCTACATACGTTTCATTCTGTGAAGTCTTATAATAAAGCAAACGGTGATCAGAATAATAGCAAATTGTTAAAGTTGGAAGAGATTTCTAAGATTCTAAGATCATCTAGTCCAACTGCCAGCCCATCCCCACCATGGCCGTAACCATGTCCCTCAGTGCCACATCCACATGGTTCTGGAGCACCTCTGAAGACAATAACTTTAGCACTTCCCTGGGCAACACTTACACAGGGTACCCATGGAGCAGTTCCTTTCATGAGTCAGCCAAGTTGAGTTCCCCTAGGAAGTGGAAGCATCATCAAGTACTGTGGTAATTCAGGTACCTACTCTTAAATTTGAGGTAGGTAGAAAGGAGAGCTGAAGCTTTGTGAGAGTTGTAGACCTATATCTGATTTGGAAAGGTACAGCTCGGCTGATTAATTAGGCAAAAATTGCCCTTGCACCTCTTTGTTTTCTTAGGCTGCCTTACAGTAGCCTAAGTGTTACAGCAGGGCTTAGAGCATCTTTGCAACCTTACGGTGTATGTAGATATATATATATGTAAATGAAACGTTAAGATTTGCAGAAGGCAGTAAATCTTGTGTCCATTTGCCTTGCAAAATTTCTTACCCACAGTTGGTGAGTGGGAGAGTGTATTTGTTACTGGCAGAGCCTGTCAGATCTATAATACACAATTGTTTTAAAGAAAGTGATGTTATAATCTAACTTTCTAGAATGTTTCCCAGTAATAAGTTTTAAAACAAATGCACTTACTTTAGATTGAAGATTTTGCCAAGCTCAGTTTTCAAGGCTGGGAGTTGGCAGAGTTATAGCTGTTATTAGATATACTGAAGGTATAATGCACAGTTCTTTCAGTTACTGAAAGATTATTTCACCAGATCTATTTATGTGGAAAATTTTGATTTGCCCTTCTGTCTTACCTTTCTTAACTGTATGTTGTCTTTGATCTTAATAATAATAAAATATGACTTTCTGGATTTTTTCTTTTTATAAATATATTTATTATTTTTATATTCAGTGTCAATTTTGAGAATGTGCGGTGCTCCTTCTTCTCAGGATGAGCTGTTATTCTTCCCTCCTACCTTACACCTCCAGTATGCATGACTTCTGAGTAAGCTTCCATTTCTGCATTCTCTTCTTTGAAGCTGGCAACCTTGCCTGTGCTTCACCCTTTACGTATGTACATAGCTACAGTGTGTGTGCTGAAGAAGCTCTTTACGGTAACTTCTTCTAAGGGAAATTACACAGATGGCATATAACACCAAGGAATCAAGTGGACAGCCAATTTTCTTTTACTAATGGTTTGTTCCAAAGGAATACTACTGTTAATTCTGCATCAATGAATCCGTGTTGCCATATGACCTTCCCTTAGCCCATGCTAAAGATACCTTTAATACGGAGGGAGTTCAAGTGGCTGCAGAGGGGGAGAAATCAGTTCACATCATGGTTTTGGTGGTCTGCACTCAATGCAGCAGAGAGAGAACAGAGAATGTTAATTGTATTTCCTCAGTCACAGGTGGCTTTTTTGAAGTACAGCTGTTGCGTATAAGGACTGAGTGATACTGCCTTAATAAAGTGAGCCCTTTTAGTAAGATGTTGGTAGGAGAATGTTACTGGGACTGTCATGGTTTTGAGGAGTTTTTGGTCTTTGTTTTATGTAATGCTCAAAAGTTCCTGGTTATCTCTTAAGGGAAATGCCACATGCAGGTTTGGATGAGAGATATTCTTTCAGAAAAATGATATGTTCATGCCTTAAATCAAATTCAGGTATGTCTCTGTGCAAAAGAGATTTCTCTCTGTTGGTTCCAGAATCTTGTAGTTCTCAGCAACGTGGGAAACTAAAAGATCCATTTAAACTCAGATGCGTTTGCTTCTCTCACTGTTTGCTTAAAGCCATGACATGACAGCATTGGACAGTGAACACCTGAACCCCACCTCCCTTCTTCAGGAGAGATGTTATAGCAGTAATGACAACTAAATCACCAAGTGCAGATGGTAATCTAAATGTGACTCTTTGTGCCTGAACTAATGCTCTCCTAACTAGATTAGTGCTCAGATTAATGCTGTTTGAGGTTCTTTCTTGACATTCTTCACTGAAATTATGTAAAGATAGAAGCTCCAGACAGGAGACTAATTCTCAGCAACTTTTAGTGGGAACTGAATTCCCAGTTTATGCCTTTGAAAATTTCCCCTGTTTAAGCTTAAAAGAAAAGTGCGGTGTTTATGGATGAGGTTTTTTTTTTAATTACTGGATCTAATTAAGAAACAAGATAAATCACTGAAATAGAAGTTCTTTTAAAATAATGAAAAGGATAATTAGCAATCAAAAAGGCAACTGTCATTCTCGTAGTCAGAAGTAAAACAGAGTTGGAAGAATTTTCTTGTCCTTTATATTCAACTGAAAGGAAAAAATAGTTGATGGGAGTCAAATGTGACTTTGTTTCTTTGCCCTCCCCTCCATTAACAGGTGTCCCGTGTAAGTCTTGAAGTCATAGTCACATTTGTGAGTAATACAGGAATCTTCCCTTAGCTGGACTCTCTGTGATGAGGCTTGAAATCTCTCTGGTTTAAAGATGGTTACAACTGAAGGTGATGCTACTGGCAAATATATGCATATACTTATAAGCATACATACGTATATAGATGAGAAAAATTAAGAATGTGTGCATTTTCTAGTCTTTCACATCCAAACCAACTTGTGAGACTGTAATTTTGCCTCTTAGGTCTGTATATGGAAATCACTGGGCAAAGCCTCAGAATCTGAAGCATATCCTTGATTTTATGTAAGTAATTGCATGAGTGAAGTTATGCAAAGCCACGGCAGATATAAGCTACAGTTAGGAGGTGTGATCGCAGCTTCTGCAAATAACTAAAAAACAGATTTAACCTAGCTAGTGTAGGAACTAACTGTGTAGTCTGTGGGTTTCAGCAGTGGTGTCACTGACTGGTCCTGGATTTTGTGTACTTAGCCACCAAGATGTGAGTGTGCATGCACCTAGGCTGCAGACACATTAATTGCTTTGCTACAAGTGTGTTGCATCTGTTTCCAGTGCAGTTAAGGACCACTACAACCCACATTTAGATTTTTTTCTTTATTGTGGGGTGGTTGTGTTTTAATTTTGGAGTTGCAAATCTTACTGCTGTTCTTTAGCTAAGCGCAGTGGCCAGATGTGAAATTTACTCCTCTTCCATGAGTTCCAGTTCCATGTCCTAGATCAGTGCTTATCAGCATCAAATTTCTCTTCACGATTAGATACTCACCTGAGATGCTTTACAGAGTGGACTGCTTTTTGTTTTCATTTCCAAGTGATGAATGGAAATGCCTGATTACTTGCTGGGGTTGATTCCAGGGGCTGTAAATGGGAACTCTAACCCCTGAGTTTATCAAGAAAGTATTTCCTTGAGTTGAGGCTTCTGTTAACATTTTGTATGTGAGGTCAAGGACTGCATACATGTAGACACTGGAGAACTGAGCTGTATTACTGAACATGTCAATTTTAAAGGAGTTCATTTAACTTGATTAAATCTTTTATGTGAATGCTTTTTCTTCCCCATGGAATTACATAAAACCAAATAGACTTCTCTTGTTTCTGGGCAAGGTTGTTCATATAACCTTTAAATGTAGTGTAGCTAATCTACTTGAATTCTACATGTGTAGTTAACTTGGATTAATTTGTCTGAATGTCTCCAACTGGACAAATTAGCCCTACTGACTCAAGTCTATTTACTGCTAGTTCTGATTCTCAAATGTCTTGAGTGACACACACTGAGGGAAGGTAGTGTTTCTTCTGTACTCTGTACCAGCTCCTGTCTGTGGAAGTTAATCACTTGAAAATGAGTTACTCTTTATCTTCTTGCAGCTGTCAATTTTGTCTTTAAAGTGGTGCTCAGCTGAAAATACCAGATTTACTTCCATGCTCCCTGACCTCTCTTCATATGCTTACTTGGGATAAGAATGAGTGGTGAAAGGCTGGGTGAAAGATGAAAAGTAAAAATAACTCCAAAGTGTACCTTAACTATCTTCCTAATACACTTTGTACAAGTGCGGACACAAGCTTTGAAAATGAGTGTGAGAATGAGGGAGTCTTTGAAGAACAGAAGGAAAAAAAATCATGGTTAATATATTTTACAGAAGTGTAATTTGTATCCCACATGTTACCTGATTGCTTCCAGTCCAAAGGCCCCCATGTGGATGAAGAGTAGGGGGAAACAGCACAGTCTTCTTTTTGCAAATGCTGCGTTTTTTTTTTAAATTGTCTGTTTTTCAGGATGGGCTTCCACAGTATTCTAAGCTAGACTTTTATGATGATACCAAGAGCAGAATCTGTGTGAGCAGGAAGGAGGGGAGAAGAGGATTTAAAGAAATTGTTTTATTGGTAAACATCTGAAAAGTCCAGTTTTGAGAGAGGGGGAAAAAAACTGCAGCTTTTCAGCTTTTGCATCTCAAGTTTTTGCCAGATTAACCCTTGGAAGACTGTGCTTTTGAAGGTGGAGTGGGAGGGCAAAAGTTAGAGGCTTTAAGATTTCTGTTTATTTTAATCTTTTCAAGTGGTGAAGACACTGGTTCGTCAGTGCTTCTCTGCGGTTGTGTGTTCTTAAACTGGGGGTTGGTTTTACACTGAAATAAATATATTCTTCATGCCACTGAGATCTAAATAGAAATGTAGAATCAGACTTGCATGAAGTTATAAACCCATTTATGCAAAGTTTTCTGAAATACAAGTGATGAGATGTTGAAAGCCAGAACTCTGCAGTGATGGGTGTTGGTTGTGTGAGCTGACAAGGAACCACAAATTGTGGCAGTAGTGTGTAATTGGCACTGTCCTTTCTGTGCTTCATTTGTAGTGCTTTTTTTGATAGCATAAAATAACTTTTTCCCCACTTTTTTTCAGTTCAGATTGTGTTTTCCCTCACTTAACTGTGTTTCTGCTCTTCGAAGGTTTTATTAGGGTTAGAATTTAATGTGACACACAATGTGTTTGTTTCTTTTGGTTGGTGATTATCATGTTCAAATATCTCAGCTAAGATCTGGGAGTAGTTTTTCAGCTGCAGCTGTGGAGGAAGGAAGAAAAACTATTGAATTATTTTATCTTAAAAGCGTATTTCTAGAGATGGATTTTTTTCCTCACTACAGCTTTTTTACCTATTTGTGCAGCTTTAAAGGAGATTCTGCTTTAACCTGCACCCATAGTACTAGTTTGCTAAAAGGAAGACTTCAGTAGTGACTGCTATTCTGAGATGCGACTCCATTGCTTTTTGTAATCTTGGAGCAAATGCCCACTACTGCAAATTAGGGGTAGAATGTGTTAAACCCTTGTTGTAGTATAAGCACTGGACACGTTTTAGTTTTGCTCTTGGTTAGATTAAAGATGTATTTTCTTGACCTACTAAATTAATTACATGCTGATTGTGCACTGATTTGCTGTAGCAGATACTGTTCTTTGAGCTGTTTCTTGGTGTGAGCTCCAGACTAGGTTAGCTAAGAGTGCTCCTGAAAGATAAGTGCACTGGTAAAGTCTACCCTCCATGTACTCCTGATGGAGTTTAGTGTCTCTGTACTTTGCAGTCTTCAAATGTCTGCATTCCTTCTTCCTATTTTTTCTTGCTTATATGTATAACAATATTCGAATAGCCTTACTAAGTCAGAAGAGAGACATGGATTTCATTTAAACACGTGTAGGTATCTTATCTGGCTTTTTTGAAATATTTGAAATGTCCCCTAGAAGGCTGGAATTAGTGTTGAAAGAATGATAGAAGAGAGAACTTCTGTGTCTTTTAAAATAGTTGCACAGTTGAATCAAAAATAGCCTTGAGATTCTGTGTTTTTATACTGTGAAGTCAGCTTAGGTGAACTGTAATAAGGAGTTTCTCTGAACCCTTTTGTTGAGGCAGAGACTCCAGTGTAAAACAAAATCTCATTTAAGCAGTGCTGTGCTATGTGCCGATTACCTTATTTTTAGACTCAGCTTTTCTGAAAATAGAAAGGGAAGGAGGGGGAGAGTGGAAAAAACAGTGACAGGATAAAGGTAGCTCCTCCTATTATGATCGGTCTATGGACAGATGGTCACTGTGCTCTGAGATGCAAATGAAACGTATTAATCAAAACCTGTTGTGATTGTGTTGTCACTTGCTCCCCTCAATTCAACTTCCAAATGGTGTTTAGATACTGTATTGTTGCAGCCACAGACTCTTTTGAAGCATTAGGTTCACTGCCAGTCTTTAACTGTGATACGCAGTTTGAAACCTGCTAATCATGACAGTCAAAAATCCTGATTGAAATCTGTGCACTGTCCCTCTACAATCAGGTGGCAAAAACTTTTCTGGCTCTTGATGGATGAAGTTCATGACCTAATAAAAAGGAAAGTCAGACCAAGACTCAGGAGAAAGGTATTATCTCACATAGATGGGAAACTGAAACAATTGTGATTTGTTTGAGTTGTGTAGGTCTTGACCCAGAGTTATAGATAGAACTCAGATATCTTGAGTCACAGCTCTTTGCTTTTCCCGTCATTATTTCTAATCTTAATTTTTCAGTTAAGAACACTAACGAGGAGTTTCTGTGCTGCTGAAAGTTATACTACAGTGGCAAACACTGTGGAAGATCAAAGCAGAGAATAAAGTGCCATTTTAGAGCTCTTTTATCTTCATTGCGTGATCATCATAGAAATTTCTGTGCATCGGTGCCCAAAGTCATGCTTATTCACTCACCTGGTCAAGCAGGCTATTCTGTAATAGTCATTGTCCTAAGTACTAGATCAAACAGCAGTGGTTTAAACCTTTTAATGTTACATTTGAAATTAATTTCACCTTTATTCATCAGTAATCCATCCTGATTAATTACACATTTGAGTGTTTTAAAGCCATGTACTAGCTGTCTGTATAAATACTACCCATTAGAAAATGCTTTAAAAGTTCTGAATTATGTTTGTTACCATAGCAATACTCAGTTAAAGATTCATAGAATGGCTTTTTATTTTCTTCCTGCCATAGGGGAATTTGCAAGGGAGATTCAAAATCTATTTCAAATACAGAGGATTCGGTAGGACTCTGCAGACTGTGGGGAGAAAGGCAGGAAAAAAGTTGTTCAAGGTTTAAATTTTTTCTGGAATGCTAAAGGAGTCTACAGTGATGGGGAGGCTTAAGGCTTGTGGTTGCTTCTTTCATGTTTTAGGGAGCTTTATCTCAAAGCTGAAACTGATATGGAGAAGCATCTGCAGAAGAAATCAGATTCCTTGTTTTTCCACCTAAAATACCATGAGTATTTGTAGTTCTTCCTTTGATCCTTATGAACTCAAAGTGGTGCCACACTTACTGGTATTGTGAAAGCAGAACGGGCAGAAACTAAACCCAGCTCTGAAATGTCATTCGTTACTAACATCAGCTGCCCTCATAAATCTCTCTTCAGTGTTCTCAGTCAGTATTGAAATTGAAATACTGAATACTGGAACTTGTTGGGGGTGTCAGAAATTTAAGCTATTAGAGAACAACTGAAACCCCACACAAAGTTGAATTTTGAATAGCTTGAATCAAGCTTACTCTGAATTCTCTTCCTGCCTTCAAGACTGGTAGAAAGTCTTAGAGAAGTTTGTCTCAAGTGTACTTCTACTCTTTTGCTGAATGTTTCTGGACCTGGTCATAGAACACTGGACAAAAAATACATCTGGCTTAACTCTGTATGATGTTTCATATTTTATTATTGAATGGTTAATTTGGCAAGTGTAGGAATATTGAAGCCTCATGACAAATTCCTATTTCTTCTTGTGGGGGATTCTACCTCTTGAAGACCTGTTTGCTGTAAGACCATGTGAAATTCAACTGTTGTTTCTGCATACCCAGTGAACTGTAGGAGTGTAATGAAGTGTGGACAATATTGGATTTATGGGGAAATAGCAAGTAAAGTTCAGTATTTTGCCTGTACCAGTTGATTAAAGAAGTGTGAAATAATGTAAATAGGGTACTGTGTTCTCACCTTTTTACAGGAAGAGGTAAAATTTGAACAAATTCTACCTTAAACCAATCTTGCTTCTGTTCCAGCAGTGTATTTTTTTTTGCCTCTTTTTAATTGAAAGTGGAAACTCAGCTATTAGAGGGGAGGGGAGGGGGAAAGTACTGTTTATTTAAAAGGTTAATGAGGGCTGGGAGAATGTATTAAATATTACACTTCATGGAACTTCCTTAGCTGCTATCAGAAACCATGTGCAAACTGAGAAATGAGATTCCTCGCCACAAACTCTTGTGTCAGTTATAAAATCAGAAAGTGGCTAAAAAAGCCTTAGAATTTTTAAATAGATTCTTCTTATTTGCATCTGGGGTTTGGAGCTGTTATGGTTCAATTCTTCAAGCTCTTAAAGCTCTTGTGACTTGGAAAAAGAAAAACAAATATCAGGCAACTTATAGTAATTGCAAGAGCTGCAACACTGAGATAACAAAATATTCAGAATGCAGTTCCTCTTCACTTAGGCTGCATGGTTTGTGTGTTAGCAAAACTACATTCTCTTCAGTAAAGCAAGTAATATTGTAAACAATAGGCTAGTGCTGGTCACGAAGCTGAGCATCTGAAAACTTTGCTATGTTCAAAGCTTCAGTTATCTAGCCTTTGATTTCAAGTACTTGTGGATATTTCCTTAAGATAACACCAATTTAGTGTACTCTGAACTGATGGAAGACCTAGTGGAATATAGGAATATGGGATATCTGGCCCTTGGCTTATTTCCAGAAAGTACAGAATAACAATAAGAATTTGAGGTGAATAATAAATATTTCACAGTGAGGACAAATACAGATAATGACTGTAAAAGTGATAGGAATGAGTTTTTCTTTTATTAGTTCTAGAACAAATTTGTTGAACTTGGAAGTTACTCACTGTAAAATAAAGAAAAACTTCCAGAATAGAATCTGAAAGCTCAAGTTATGTCCTTGCTGGTTTATGTATAACTAGATATTCTTTCCATTTCCTAAATTTGTCAGTTGGAACCACAGCTCCCATCCTAATATAAAGTCTCTCTGGGTAATTCCAGGCTGCAGGAATGAAGTCTTATTTATCAGTTTTTCTCGGCCTTGAGCAAGAATCCAGCCTGCCACAAAATAATTATCCCCACCACCTGAGTCTGCAGTTGTAATTCTTAATACAAGGCAGCAGTAGACTTGGTAAACAGAAGGATTTTTTAAATGTTACTGTCAGTTCCAGAATTGTGGGTCAAACTCATTTCTACTGTGACAAAAACTTAGATGACAGAATTCAAAACCATGAAAATAAATACTGGCCCTTTCATTTTCTTCCTCTTCTTAAGCTTAAGACTAAAATTTTTAAGCTTTTTTTTTCTTGCTAGAAATGACTTTTGAATGGAAGTTCATTCTTTTGCACAAGGATTTTGTGCAGTGTTTCTGTGATTCAGCCCTGACGATCAAGGTCATCATCTAGGAGACATAAGAATAATAGATATAAATGCTTTCCTAAGTACCAATGAGGGATTTCTAATACCAATGTGATCCTTGAAGTGTAGGTACTTCTTTGTTTCAGTTGTAGCTGTTCCTTATATTCCCCTTAGTTTTCTATGTGTTCTTTTACTTATCATATCTGTCTGAACAGCATGATGATTACTCAGTGATCTTAAAACTTGTAGAAGAAAATCCTATAGGTAATGAAAATGCAGTCATGCACCAGTGGTTTACTTTGCAATGGTCCAAAGTAGTCCGAGTATGGTCCAAAAGGGTAACAGAAGTTCCTTTTTCTATCACATCTCTGCCTCACAGTCTCATCATTTCCAAGTGAGAATGAAAAAGATAGTTGTAATGGGAGGAGGAAAGAAAAAGAAGTTTCCACATGAGGCAGCAAATGAAAATCGTGTGGAAACGGAGGAGGAGTCTAGAAAAGGGCAAATGGAAGAAGGCACTTCTAAGATAGGATATCACTGTCCATTCTGGCATCTGTAAACTGTGTTTAAGGAAAATAGGTAATCTGCAGACTTCTTCTGTTTTTTATTCCTTTTGGCCTGGATGCAGTTCTCATGCAATTTTCTTGCAGTCAACTAGTATAGAGGTAATGCTACTGGGATATGTGAGCTACATATTAACTGTTTGTGATCACCTACATGAGTAAATTGCAGAGGTAGGGTTGATAAAGAACATGGTGAATTGAAAGGTGATATATTCACATTGTTATAAGAAAATATCTTCACTGCTGTGAGTTGCTGGGAAATTGCATTGTTGTTTTAAAGAGGTAAATAAAGCATGATACTGAAATGGGCTTCTATGTTTTTGAATTTCCTTGTCCTGAACAAGAGGCACACCCAATCATGGGTGCTGTATAGTGTTTAAATGGTAATCACAACAAAATGTTGCATAAAAACTAATCTGCATAAATATCAAATAAAATAACCTTTTGGATCCTAAAAGTGGGTAAATTCAAAGTAAGCTTAATTGTTATTGGACAAAATGTGTGATGTAGACTGTTAGGAAACCTGTTTTGAAAGCAAAAACAGTAAGATTTTTTGTTTTAAGGTGGTTAAATAGCTATTTTATCCAGTTATAAACTGAAGAGGAATATTCTTTGGATTTCAGAAAAAGTGTGTGTATATATGTAGTAGTTTGGAACATGTGTATGTTTCTTCACTACAGATCAGTTGTTGAAAAATATTGTTACTGAAGCACGGAAGGTAAAACTCGCTGTAAAAAAAACTTGCTGTAACATTCACACAAAATTTATGCTGCTTCTGTTGGCATATTTAACAAATACCGATTCTAGAGATTATCACATATAAGAACAGGTATATATTTACTGTTCTGTTTGAAATAATCATTTTGCTGAAGTATGAATGAAGATGTATATAAAAGTGTTAGTTTCGGGTTTTATTACATATGCTAGGGAGAAAAATAACTTCAAAATGAAAAGAACAGGATTGGTGAGAGAATTAACCACTTGTTTTTCAGCATTTAAATCTGATTTATGAATAGTGTTTCTGAAAGTCTTGTTCTTGTTCTTGGAGTTTCTTTGTAGCATCTCTGTAGATCATAGTTAAGTATGGCAAGGAGCTTTGACCTATTTGCCTTCAAATGGAATTGACTAAAGCTCACCTTCCTTGCTGACTAAAATTGGAAGCAATTTTGGATGGAACTTTGTCGATCAAATTGGGCGAATCATCTCTGTCATGACACTTTCATGTGAAGTATACTGTGCCAAACTCTTAAAATGCAAACTTTATTTTCCATTCTCAGAAGTTTTGCAGAAATAAGGAACTTGAAGCAAGAAGGAAGGCAGTATTGCAGTTCTTGGTGACAGTTCAGTCACCAAGCTGATTTTAATGTTGTAGCCATTGTTAGTGTGGTAACACTGCAGAACAGATTGCTTCTCCGTGTTGTACCATAAAGGGGGAAGGACATAAACCTTTGCATTTCTCCATGGTTTGTGTTGCTCTTTTGGTGGGATGCACGGGTTTGTATTTCCTATTTGAGTTGAAGCTGAACCATAGATGTTGAAACAGTATCAATGTGGCTTGCTTTTGTCCCTTTAGTAGATGTGTATAATGGGAGCTGAATGGTCAGATTGCTTCAGTTGAAGGAGTGAGTTGAGAGTCTCTTCAGCATACTGGATATCCCAGAGCTGCTGGATGAGAGGGCTCCTTTTCTTTTCTTTTTCTGGATCTTCTCATACACAGAATGATCAAACAGTTCCATCCGTTGTGTGGCCTTTTGCTGTTTTTTCTTTGGTCTGAAATGAATTTCCTTCTGAAGCTCAGATGCAAAACTAAGTATCTATATTTATGCAACTTGACCTGCCAAAATAAGTTAAATATATATATTTAAAAAAAAGGACCTAGAGCACAAACCATGAGTCACACTTTACAGTATCATAAGTTGTTTTTAATTGTTTATTAAAGTAGGCTACGTTTTTTCTTTTAATTTCAGAACCCTTATGAGACACGAGTCACTTGTGATATTATGGTCAGATATGTCATATACATACTTCTAAAAACTAAGACTGTGCATTAGCTTAATTGGTTGTTTTATATCTGTATGAGAACAACTATTTTGAGAATTTCAATAAAAGCTATCATTTCATTAATTTGTCTTAAGTATCTTCCTCTGCTTACCCATCAGCTGTGTGCCACTACAACCATGCTTCAGGCATGGTTTCTGTGTATCTGATTTGTAATCTGATTGGTCTACAGAGAGATGGTAGAGAAGGATGAGGAAGAAAATCTGATGATTTATAGCAAGAACTGAGTACATCCCATCCAGGTTTGATCATGTTAGCTCCCATCTTGGAGAACCAAATGCCCTTGCAGGCAACTTTAAGAATTTCTAGGTAAAGAGACCAGGCCACATAATGGGCCAATTGTCTGCCATCCTGTGTAGGCAGTTGGGTGAATTATCAACAATCCCGGAGGGAGTGCATCTTGTCTTGCAGGGAAATGCTGCTTGAGACAGTGGGAGGGGTGGGGGTTGACTTTCTGTAGGATAGATGAAAAGAGCTCAAGTGGCCAGCAAGACTATAAAGAATGTTAAGGGATTGGTTTTGTTTTATCAGTGTTAGGTATGAATGTATGTCTTTTTCTAGTGTGTAAAAAGTGTTTGTCCCAGTCTTAAACTGTAGATCTGATATTCTACTCTTCCTGGCTGATAAACCTTGAGAAGCTGGCACTGCAATGAACAGTGCTGAATGCAGTGATTCTTAACATACCTGCAACTAAGAGTTCCCTCTGGTATTCCCTCTCTTGCTTGGATTAGCAACCATTTTGTGCTTCCCTAAGCATGTTGCTGTAGCCTCCTTGTTGCTCTTGCTGCCATTGACAGTTGTGCTAGGCCTTCTGAGCTATACTCAGAGATGCTTGGGTTTACTTCAGGAGTCAGAATATTTCTGCTGGCAACTGTTTCATTTGAACATAGAGTAACTAATTACTGAGTGTCATCTTATTAGTGTTTTTCTGTTCTGTAGGAACCTGACTATAACTGGAGTTGCTCAAGAACTTGGTACAGTGGGAGTTGTGACTAATTAGACCAGCTCGTGGAGTAGACAAGCACCACTTACCATTTAATGGCAAGGTGTTTCAGTTTTCATATTTTAACCTTTGATGATTCAAGACCTGAAGAAGGAATCTACTCTGAGATTCAAAGAGCCCTTTCTACGACTCTCTTTCTATGCAACTCGGTTGTTTCTCAGTTGTTTGTGGGTGTGTTGTGTTTTTTTTGTTTAATCACCTAAACCCATTCCTGTATCCCAGCCTAAAGGACCTTCTGTAGCTATGGTAAAGGACAGATGCATCATTATGTATTGGTTCTTGCACATCTATTTCTTACACTTTATCTGTTACTTTGTGGGAGAAAAAAATGCCTTGTATGTTAGGAAGCTTATTTCCTAACTGTACTGATGTGACCTGTTCACTCCTATTTTATGCAGTAATTATATTCTTCCCTTGTTCATCATTCCCAAGGGAAAGTTTCTGGTTGAGTAATTATGCCCATGATTGTATGCTAGCAGGGCAGCTTTATCCATGTTTTTTTAGTATCCTTGCTTTTGAAGTAGTTAAATAGCAACAATCCCATCTCCTGGGAACGTGTCCTGGAGAATGCATGTTATTTCTGTGTTACCAGAATGCTTCATATGTTCAGGAGGTCTCTTGGTAAGACAGTTGCAGACGGATTCTCCCATAGTAACTATTCATCATTTTTGTTTTTGGGTAGGATAGGAAAGAGGAGAATTCTGTAGTTTTATTGTTAACGAACACAAGAAAAACACAATGTTAGGAGGGTTACAGATGAATAGAGAGATGAATATGTGCACAACTAGGATTTTCTGAAAAAGTTAGAGAAAAGGGCAAAATCTAAATTTTATCTTATGCCTGGATGATTTTCTGTTTGGAAAAGTGTACTCCAGGACTGAAATTGATTGCGCAAAACTACATGGTTCTGGATAACAAGGTGCAAAAATAATTGGCTGAGCTATATAAGGTCGTCTTAACTTAACTTAGTCTTTGGTTATAATAATATGGCAAGATTTTGCTTGGCACATTCATTCTGTCATGGATTTCTGGTGTAACCTGTCATTTCCCTATCACACATATGATTTTTATTTTAACCTTGGGAGAAATAGCAATCTCTAGAAAGTCATGCTGCTTGAATAGCTGCAAAACTAAATGTTACAGAGATAGTAAAGGAGACTGTTATGCAGAACAGTGACAGAACTTAGCTATATCTTCCAGTGAGAAGCAGAATTATGTTGGGGAAAAAAAAGATTGCAGACAAGAAAAGGACTTGTCTGTGCTCATAAAATGGTAATCAACATACTCAGTGAAGTGGGATGTAAACCACTGCAGGATGTGCCCATAGCACTTCACTTTGCATTTGATAATTTGCAAAACGGAGCTTGCTTATCACCAATTCTGTCATACTGCATTTAGCAGGAGAGAGCAATTTGACTTTCTCTTATGGATTGAGTTTCCCTGCCAGATACCAGATCTAGGAGTCCTACTTTCCTTTCAGGGGGATTTTCTGGTATGCTCTTAATTTGTTTGAAACCATCCAGTCTGTTACTACTATTGCTGTCTATTAGATCTGCTGTTTGTGCTTTTAATGAGGACAGTCAATATAGCTCATTTTATCCATGTTTAGCACATTATCCAAATTCTTTTATAATGGAGATTGATTTTTAACAGAAAAGCTAGTCAGGGATTTCTTGTTACTGTCAGTTTATCTAGTAATATGTTGTGATATTTAAGTTCGTGCTGTACTAGTCTACAAAGTCCCTAATCATTAGATTTGCAGTGCTACTGAATCTCTTATAGCGTTAGCAGTAATGGATGAGCTAATGAGGGAAGGAGAACGTTACTCCCTGTTTCCGCTTATCCATACATTTTTTCAGGAAAACAAGATTTGTTCTTCATTGTTTGTTCTTGGGTGACAGTTTTTAAAGTGTTTGTGAGTCTTAATAAAAGCATACTTGTTTTCTACAATCAAAAAGAAGAGTAGAAAGCTCTGTGTATTTTCATTTTTTCCGTGGGTAACCAAGAGATGGCAGATGTTGGCATTAAGTTAGTGCTTGTTGAGGTCTGTTTATATTAAAAAAATAGAGGACTTAAAATCATGAAAAAATGGAAAATATGTTCTTCCCATGGTCTGTAAGCTTTCACTAATCTTTAGCTTGTTTTCTGTATTATGAAGGTCTTCATATTATATGTTTACTACTGAGTAGCATTTCATCATCTGGATAGTATGCATGAGATGATAATGAATTTCTAAAGTGAATAATTATATAGTAATTGAGGTTAAGAGTAGTTTTCTCTCATTCCATGAAGTATAAGTACAGTCCAGTGCAAATCCATTCAGTAGCCTGGTTTTGAGGACACAGTTTCACCTTCTTTAAGAGCACAGTTGCTGCACAAACTAACTCAATAATTGTTTCATCTGTGGGTTGTACACCAAGAAATTAAGTACAAAAGTGAGCTTTTCAGCATACATTGGATAGTGAGATCTGGGTAAATGAATGAAAAACCCAAAGGACAAGAAAGCACCCTTAGAATGAACATCTTGCATATGTTAACCTGTTATGTGTGGTCAAATGCTCTGTAGAATAAGCAGAATCTTAGTTGTCTAAGATTCTGTTTTCAACGTGAGTGGGCAGGCAAAGGAATACATATGATATACTCAACTGAGAAGTTTCTGCCTCATCTGCAGGTCTGCTTTATGTGACTTAGAGTAGTTTGATCTAACTAGCAGCTCAAGGGCCAGACTTGGTCTGTGTGATGCTTCCCTTCATCCTTCCACCTCTTCCTCAGGGAAGATGGATAGCAGCTCTTCAGCACTTGAAAGCCAAACATCTCTCTTCATATGTGGGTGCCACTTGGAGACAGATGTGCTGCCACAACAGCGCTGTATGAGAAGGTGCTGAGATAAAGAGTTTCTGAAGATTGGGAAGAGGTGGCTTGGCAAATCTGTGTATGCTTTGCTTGCTGCAGGCCTTTTTCTTCAAGCAATACTGCGGTTTCCTCATTTTGAATAACTCTCAAATCCAGAATAAGTGAAGTTGCTGCTTTGTCTGTTATGTCATTTGTTTTTAGAATAATTTTGATGAATACTCATAGGAGATATTGCATTGTTTTCAACCTGGATCTCCGAATATGGGATATGTTAGCAGTGTTGTATTTCCTCACTGACAATATGCCTCCCTGGACTGACAACCTGAATAGGAAACTTAAGCCTGTACATAGTACATCCAGTCTTCCTGGTTACCTTCTTTGAACTGCTTCAAATTAGTCCACAAGTTGCTGGGGTGTCTGCTACAGGGTATTTGGATGACAGTGTGAAAGAAATAAGAATTTTCCATAGTGGTACTTTCTGAACTGTGAAAGATATTTTGGGAGCACAGAAGGAAGTTGTTATACTGATTTTTATATTTAATTTCTCCTGTGTTGTGGGATCCTCTGAGTAATTATCTTGATAAATAGGGCACCATTTTTTTTTTATTTGCCAACTGTAGAGGTCTGAAGACTATACGATTAGTGCTTAAAGCTATTATGTAAATCTTCTTTGCCCCAGTTTATGTTAATGCTCTACTTATGGCATGCCTGGTGGGGTGAAGATGCATGTCCACTCCTTACCCAAGTGATGCATTGCTTTTGTTGTGTTGCTAGAATAGGTGAGCTGGTCAAGGGGGCTTGTAAATACTTAAATAATCATTTTAGTTTTTCATGTACAGGATACAGATGACTCATTCCTTCTGTGTTTTAGCACTGACATGAGACAGTTCTGAAAATAGCATGTATTCAGAAATAGGACACCTCCCACCCCCATTAGCTATGAAATCAAGGTAATGTAGCTATTTGATTTTAAAACAAAAAGCAAGAGCAGATTTCAGCTCTCATAGCAATCTGGAATTGCATTCTGAGATAAGGGATCAAATTTATATCCCTTTCCTTGGACAGTAAGCCAAATTACTAGCCTTCATCTAGGAGATAAAGGGAGAATAAAGAAATAAGGATGGCTAAGGCACAGAGCCAAGAAGACCGATAGTAGATGGGGAGAGGGCTTTTTTCTTTCTTCTCTGAAAAGCTTTCAAGATCTTACAGTATAATCTGAGAGTTTCTGAAAGGGGGAAGTAAGATTGGTGAAAGAAATCTAGAGGGCAGTATGCTGATAGCAGAGGAGTTTGAAACTTATTTGACACTTTTTTTTTTCAGAATACTTACGTTGTAAGAATTCCTTGATTACAAAGCTGAGAATGCATAAGAGGGTCATATCACACACTTTGTCTTGGAAATTCTGAATTCTTACCATGCTTAACAGTGGCTCACAATCTGGAGACGGGGAGAGAAATAAGAAAGAATCCAGTGCAGGAAAGAAACCAAGAGGGGAAGAACGAAAGGCAAATAGAAAGTCCTGTACCTGGGTTGGAATTAAGCCAAGCAGTGGTACAGGCTAGGGGTAGATGGGGTAGAAAGTAGCTTTGCAGGAGACTTGCAGGGTCTGGTTTGACAAGAAGATCAGTCAACAGTTTGTTCTTGAAGCAAAGACAACCAGTAGTGTATTGGGCTGTATTAGCAAGACTGTAGCCAGCAGGTTGAGGAAAATAATTCCCCTCTATTCAGTAGTTGTGAGGACACATGTACAGTACTGTACCAAGTTTTGGGCTCTCTAGCATGAAAAAGCTGTACTTGCACGTGTCCAATGGAAGGCCACTAAGTGGCTAGAGGGGAAGAGAATAACTTTTGTGTTATTAATCTTTTTGTGTTATAATCTTTATATAAGCACGTAAATATGTGTAACAAGATAGCTTAGGACAGCTACCTTGTTGACTGTCCATGTACGCTGATTCCATAACAGTATTTGTATGGGAACTTTTTTCTTTTTCAGTTGTGGGTGAAATACCTCATAACTACTACATGTGTATTTTGACTTTCTCAGCAGCTGGAACAAAGTAAATACCTGGGTTGTGCTAGCATAATAGACCCGTTTAGTTTGTATCTTGCAGAAGCGCAGCTGCTTTCTAAATCACTGAAGTTCATGTGTTACTGTTTTTCTCATATCTTCATTGCTGTGACAAAAATGAACACAAATCTGTTAAAAGCCAATGATGTAAAGATACAGTTTCATTAGGAAAATATGCAGTGAGTTTAAAAGCTGCACAGCTACTGCACTGGCCTTCTCAGCTGCCTCTTTACGTGTTTTTTGCAAAGTTTCCATAGCCCCAGTTTTCAGGCTGAGTGTGCTGGTTTCACAAGTTCTTAAACTTCTCTTTTTTTAGGATTAGTTCAGTGATTCCCATTGGTAATTGAGCTTGTTCCTATTTATAGGATATCCTTCAACACACAGTGCTCAAGTTTGTCACCAATACAGAAGAGTAGATCTCTTTTTGACGAAAGTCAGGGCACATAGTGTGTAGTTCTGTAACTCATAATGAAAGGATGAGAAATGGAAAACAAAAACACCATGCAGAAATGATTGGGTGGTGATTAAAGGTAATCTGCATCTGGCCTGAAACTAAATAAGTGCTCTGCTGTTGTTTTCAGTAAAGATGATAATGTAGGGTATGTAAGGAAGGCAGGATAGCTCTTGGGAAGGGATATACATAGAAATGGAAATTACCATTTATGAGGTGGAAACAGACCTCAAAATGCTTAATGCTTTGAAACTGAACAGACCTTTTAATCTCTACTTCTGAATATAGAAGTAACCAGCTCACTATAAGTCTTCTGGTTAGGACTTTTTTTGAATATACCAAATTTGAGATTGTTTTATATAGTTGTATGTGTCCCTGTAAAAATGAGGCAGAGACATCAGCTCAACTGAAAACCTGTTGGTCTGATTTCTTTAGAACAAAATTTAAAGGAAGAGATGCTTTGCGGTATGGGGGTAGACAGCAAACGAGATGGTAAACTTACAATGTGTTTCAAAGGGAGGTTATACTACACAAACCTACTATCTAATATCTACAACTAATTTTTTATAAAAGAGATCTGTTTTATCTTGATTTCAGTAAAACATCTAATGTACTGTAAAATGGGATATTGCTAGGCAAGATAAAACAAAACAATTTAAAATAAGGAATGCAATCTGGGCAAGAAATCAGCTGCAATGAGTCAGTAAGGAAGGCTGAAGATCATGTTGGATAGGAAGGAGAACACTGATGGAGTACCTCAACAATCAGATCTGAAAATATTTGTAATGCTTAGTTGGCATCAAAAATAAAAAAGCAGAAAGTTACTGGTAACATGAAGCACTGGGAGTACTGTATAGTAGTACTGGATAGCACATGAAGGTGTGTAGTGTGAAATAAAAGATCATACTCATAATGTGCAATTGTAATACTCTTTTATATGCTGGAATTGCTACCGCTTGAAAATGACCAAGGAATGAAAAGACCTGGGTATGACTCAACTGCAAGATGACTATGGACTGACTGTGATGTATTCCTAAAGGAGAACTAGTATGATATAAAATGAAGTTTAGGAAAGGTACATTTGAAAAATAGTGAAATACTAAACCCATTATACATCTGTAGTGTAAATATTTCTCTGTTGTGCTGTTCATCCAGAATTGTGAGTAACCTTTTAGAAAAAGGAAATGTGATTTGGAAAAGACCTGTTACTTTGACTTGCCTGGTTACTGCAGTAGAGGCAGAGGAATGGCATGCTTCTCTCTGTGAATGAGTTGTGGAGACAGTGGCACAGCATGGAGAGAAGAGCTCATGCACGTTGAAGGAAGTACATCACCACCTTTAAGATCTGAAACATATTGCCTCAAATGCTTTATTGTACGTACAATGAGATAGAAATATTGGATCCTTACCATCAAATGAACATACTATCTTTGAAAGATTCAAGATCATTTTCTTCTGTTAATAAGACTGCTGCTTTGTGTAGCTCCTTGGTGAGTTGGTGTGTTTTCCTAGAATGGACAAAGATTGCTGCTGTTAGACAATAGGAAGTTTCTCATCCTCCTATTGAAGAAATACTTTTACATCTCTCTCTGACTAGCATTGTATCTTTGTAAAAAGATATTAAGAGCTTTATGTGGAGAGCTGGGTTATTAAATTTGATGTGATTAGGCCCATTTTTGTAAGGGAAATGTCATTGTCTGAGAAAGTATGAGGGAATCTGTTTCAAAACCTAAGCTGTAAGCAAAACCAGAAAAGTTCTTGAATTCATGCTTCCTGATGCTTTGATTTGGCATTCATTCGGGGAAGTGAGAACACCAATCTCCACTTTCATAATGGTATTCCTCAACTAGTTGCTTTTCAGACTGTTGTCTGATACTTCTTTATAGATCTTCAGGGTTTTATATCAGTAAAGAATTGTCATAATTCTGACTAAATTTCTCCCTTTTTGAATGGTTCAGTTATTAATCTCTTTGGATGTCAAAACACTATTTGTTTTGCTAACCACAGTGCTCAGTAACACACTGAGCACGGAATTTAAATGTAAAACAGGTTGTGTCATAAACAGCTGAACTAATGAGGACTGATTTTGCTATTGAAAGTATCCTGCTCTCTTAATTTACTAAACTACATAACTTCTTAGATGTTTCTCCTATCACCTACTTGGCTGGAGAATTAACAGACAGGGTGGCTGCTACAAGCTTATTCATATGCTAAACTCTTGGATAAAGATTGAGGTGTAATTACTGTACTTCGAAGGGAGCGCTTACTTCATTCCTCTTCCTCTGCTTAGTTGCTGATTTCCACTAAAGGAGCAAGAATTTCATCCCTTGAAACTGCTGATGCTCAGTCAAATTTAGATGAAATTAGCCAGAAATTACAAAAGTTACAAATGATAAAAACCTAGAGAGACAAACATTTCTTTTCATGAAAAATAAGGTGAAGACCTTTAGAGGGAAGGAATCTGTGGTCTGTTCAGGTCTTGATCGTACCTAATAGAAATGGTGAAATCCTCTATGTTTCTTCCATCGCAAATAATTTATAAAATACAGCTCTGAAAAATCTCATGAGGGGAAAAAAGGTGATGTAGAAAGCTGTGTGTTTCAGGAGAGATGAGTTCTGATTATGTCTTTCTATCTCAGTCTGCATAAAAAGTGGAGCTTTGCTTTTGTCTGTGCTAGATATTTGCAGACAAAAAAATGCAGAAACATTTCTTTGGAGACAGTCAAGTATCCAGCTTATTTGAATCTTACTGTAGATGATAGAGGTAAAGGACAGACTGACTTGTCGATATTCCTAGGCAACTGGAAAAAGAAGCAAGAAAAGTAAAACTCCTCCCCCCAAAATATGTAAGCTGCTGATGTTCTCATAAAAGTGCTTATGTGAGGAACGTGTAATGTCATCTCCTGCTCCTAAGAATACACTCAGTATAGTGTGTTTATAATGTCAAATCGTTTATTGACATAAAGGTGAATACAGTGGAGTTAAACAGGTTGTATTTGTTTTATACATACAGGTTCCAATCATATTAAATACAGAATATGATGCATACATGTCTTCTGGTATCATCTCTGTGCTTAATTCTGTAATTAAAAGAAGGACCAGAGAGAACATTGGTCCATTACTTGATGAGAATGGTCACCTTGCAAACAGGGACAGACAAATCAGAGACTTTTAATGCCTTCTTTGCTTCTGTCTTCAACACTGACAACAGGCTCTGGGACCCAAGGTGTCCCAAGCTGAAGGACTGTTAGTATAGTAATGATCGACTCTCAGCCAACCTCAAACTTGAGTGGAATTTGCCGCTCCACCTGGATGCGTATAAGTCCACAGGGACTGATGGGATTCATTCCTAGGGACTCGAGAGTTGGCTGTTGTCATTGCAAGACCTCTCTCAATTATTATTCAACAGTCTTGGGAATCTGAAGAGGTCCCAGTTGACTGGAAGCTGGCAAACATTGTTCCAGTTTTCAAGGGCAAGAAAGGTGGCCTTGGTAATTACGGGCCTGTCAGTCTCACTTCAGTGCCTTGTAAAATTATAGAAAAATTTATGCTGAGATTTATTGAAAAACGCCTGAAGGATAGTCAGTGCAGTCATTGATTACAGCCAACACAGGTTCACAAGGGGAAGGTCCTGTTTGACTAAATTGATTTCCTTTTATGATAAGTTCACCTATCTAGTTGATGAAGTGAAGCCAGGTGATGTTACCTTTTAGGATGTCAGTAAAAGCATTCACTACTCTTTGTCACAGCATCTTTCTGGTCAAAATATCCAGCGTACTGTTAGATGAAAACATACTGTGATGGGTGAGCAATTGTCTGATAGGTCAGGCCCGAAGAATTATAGTAAATTTCCCAGTGAGATGTTTTTTTTTTTTAAAAAAAAAGGGTGGAAAACCAGACACAACTTTTAGAGCAAAATTGAGAGCAGAATGCTGTTTTCAGAACTGCAGTTTTCGTGAATGATGATTATTACTCCTTTTTTCTTGGAATCAATAGCAGAAGTATCATTTGTTTCAGCCAGAGGAAAGCTCGGCTGGTACTGGGCATTTCTGGAAACCTCACTGTTATGTTTTCTTAAGAAATATTAGGGTGAAAATGTAAGGTTTTCACATAATGACAAAACAAACCCTCTCTTGATGTTTTGGGAAACTGGCCAAATACAGCAAAGGTTACTTGGAGAGCCTTAACTCTGCCAGTGTAGTGCTGCCAGGTTCTTACATCCAGTGTCGCTGACCTTGTTTTGGATAGTAATTCTCCCATGAATGGATTTGCAAAGCCTCAGTTGAATTGTTTGTAATAAAGCACACTTCTCAATAGGAAAAGTTACTGTAGTTTTGGTGCACTGTATGAAGAAATTTGTACAAAATGAATATTAGTGATATACATGTTTCCAGTAGTTTTTGCTACCTGCTTCTTGGTGTTAAAGCCATGAGAATCCTGTGACTGAAGCCTCTTGGACCCAGGGAGGCTGTGTCTGTGGAAATGCTATGAAGTATTTAATCTATATACCTAGAGAAGCATGTGTAGACTACAGAGATACAGTACAAAACCATTGCCAATAGGATCTTGTTAAAATCATAAGATAGATGACCATTTATTATTTTTTGGACTGACAGTGCACTTTCAATGGAAGCAGGCAAGCTGCCCCCTCTAGGGACGTGCATGTGGTATTCCTCATGCTTGACAGTTCTTGATTTTGAGTGATACGAGAATGGATGAAATATAGGTTCTGTAAAATTTGTTGAAAGTTGTCCAACAGATGCAGAAGTTATTAAGGGAGAACAAAGAGTAATTGCACAAGCTTTGCTTCTTAAGGAAAACTAATTAAAATGCAGGTGAAGTTCAGTTTTAACAAGGTTGCAGTGTGTATTTTGCTTGTGGCATGTTTTTCTCTAAAATGGATGAGAACATTGTAATGGTTTCCTAGGAATGTTATTTTAGTTCTGCTTTCTGTGTTAAGTTCTGGAAATATTTTGTCTGTTTAACTGTTGAACCTTACTCCACAACAATTCTTATTTTTTTCCTCTGAAAATTCATTTAAATTCTTTATCATATATTTATAAGTAGCTAAAATTGGCTTCGTTTGTGCTAGTTCATCTTTTATTGTCTGTGTGGACTGGAATATGTGTTGAGCTTGTAAACCCTTTGGATTACAGAGACGTAATGGTTTATACATCCAGACTTTTTCTTTTTAATCATGACACTCATTTGGAATGAATATTTAAAAATAAGCACCATATATGGTCTGATGCCAGAGGCAAGCTCATGCTCGCATTTTAATGTGAGAGGTGATTAATGCAAAAATTATATGTATGTAATTGGATATACAAAGTATTTTGCTTCTTGTTAATATTGATGCTTGTTCCTTTGTGCTCTTAAGCTGGTTAGAATTCTTATCTACTGATAGGCTAGAAGAATAATGAGAAAATCCAGTGGTTATGAAATTGCTTTGCCTCTGAAATAGTCAACAAAGAGCTATTCTCTCACTAGTCCATGCATATCAATTTTCTTGCAAAGCAGTGGAATTTTTTAGATTTTTGTACATCTGTTTTGTTTTTCAGAATGTTGAGTACTTCTGTTGTAAAATATGAGATTTTAAGTAGGCATTGACTGTTCCACTTTGATTAAATGTAAATAATATTATTGGATTTCCCAGCAATTTTGGGTTGCATATGCACACGATTATAATTCAGTAATGATCAAACAAACACAAACAGCCTATTGGATTTCCTTTTTTCTGTTAAAAAAAAAAAAAAAAAGTGATAGGAATATGGATTGCAGCCTCCTGACTCCTACACTGGGAATTATGCTATTGACTGAAGTGGATTTTTACCCCTTTCATTTATAATTCTATTGCTAGAAAAACATGGAAAGAAAGATTGGGATCTAAGTACAAAGTCCTCTTAGTCTCCACTTAAGCCTTAATATTTGTCACAAGTGCAGAGTACTGGGCATGTATTTGGAGGGAAAAGAGTAACTACACAGACATTCTTCTATGCTCTTCAATATTGCAACCTTCAACAGCGTGTTGAAGGACTCCAGTTGTTGGTATGCGTGTCAAGCATTTTGCCAAGCTGTAGTGGCAATTTTTGACTTAGTAAAACCCAAGCTACTGTAGTAGCAATTGGTAATTGCTATAATGAGCTATTCATAGGAAGCATCATAATACCGATACGTTAGAAACCATGTGACTGAAAGGCAGCTGGATGGTCATCTATCTGGTCTCCACATATGGTAAGCCTTCTCTGGTAGCCTCAAAATAACTCCTGGGCAGCTGCTGATCTTTCAGCTGTTGGTGGCTGATACAGGGAGACACTCTGGGATTTCAGGGAGCCTCACTCTTACCTGCAGTACCAGGTACCTCTGCTGTGTGTGAGGCCACGTTGTGTCAGTTCTGGCTGTGTATTGTCCTGTCCCATGTCTGACTGCAGTGTTAAGAGTAAATTTTGCTTTTCTTTAAAAATCATTGATACCTTGCATCCTGTTTGATCTGCTCTTTACACAGTGAACTACAGCACTTATACATACAGCAGAGTATAGCAGTACAGCAGAATACAGCAGAGACTCTTATAGGAGGGCTGCTCTGGAAGTAATGCCTCCAATTTATAAAGTTGACACACAATGTTAGAGATGGCTGTTGGTGGTATGGCAGTAGAGGTTAAACCTTCCCACCGATATCCTATTACATTTTGTTGCAGCGTGACAAAATGACATCTGACATGGAAGCGTGTATAAAGCACAGAGGTGGTATTGAATTTTTCCATACAAAGAAAATAACACCCATTGACATGGATCGACACTTGCTGTACATTTATGAAGACCAAACAGTGGATGTGAGCATGGTGAGGTGATGGTGGTGCGTTTCAGTAGATGGTAGTGTCGATGAATCTCCTCCACTGGTACAGATTTTTATGAGCACGGGCTCTTGTTCAACACTGATAAAAATATATAGCTCATGTGGTGACTGCTGAAGAATAGTGTTCTGTAGCTGAGAATTTGCTCTGTCATGCATTGTTATTGTGCTTTTTCCTTTAGTTTCCATGGAAATAAATAGGAGGCATTACTTTCGGAACACCCAATGTAGGTTGAATCTTGGCCATTCTTTGGCTGCTTGTCAATAGTTATGACCCATGATTTATATTTAATAAATCAATTTGATCTTGAACATCACATGATACTTCTTTCTCTGTTCTTGAAGACTGATACACACTGATCTCCTGAACTCTCTGTGGATTATATATGCTGCTCAAGAAGTTGATTTTCAGTATTAGAATTGATGAGACACTGTAGCAACTGAAGTCAAATTCTGGCATATGCTACTGTTCCAGGATTCTGAAAAAAAGACTCAGCTCGCTATCTTGTAACACTGGAGATATTTGGGTGGGTGTACCTGCTCCTAACTCCCATTCAAGAACTGACAAATTTGTTAACAGAGAGAAAAACAGTGTAGTTTTTACTGAGCTTTGCTATCTATATTATAAAATCCTGTTTTCAGTACATTCTACGAAATGAGAATGCTTGAGTTTTCTGCGTAAATGATTAACGTAATTAAAACTTTGCAGCATCATCTTTTCCTCAGAACAGCCCCTGTTGTGTTGTTCCCCTTTCTTTTTTTCTACTTTAACTTGGCTTTAGTACAGCGCTGGCAATTGCTTCAGTGATTTTAAAAAAAAAAAAAAAGCTGTTTCTCAAAGACTGGTCTCAAACTGTAGTTTCACTGTTGGAAACTGTAGTGGTGTAGAGCCTGATCTAGTGTATTTGCAGGCTTGTTTTGATGATCCGTGGGGAGTTCTGCTCTCATCTTCTTTTGGAGCTGATGAAAGGGATGCTTTGACAATAGGTAATACGGAGCCTTTTATTTTAGGTAGGAGATGGAGATGACACGTGCACGTTTCTATTTGCAGTGTTAAGGCCAACACTCTGAACTGCGTTGACAGTATTTGTGAGGTAGTAACTTTTTCCATTGAAAGTTTGAACAGTAGTTGATAGAAATTACCATGGGAGTCACACTGGATCAATGTGAAAATGCAAGACTACGGACCCCATATGCAAGACGCATCTTTTATTTAAAATATTGTGCTATTTTTCCACATCAAAGACATCAGAAGTACAAATGTCTCCCACTGCTCATAACACTGCTTTTGTTCTTTTCTGTTGTGATATCATCTCCATTTGGCATGCATCCATGATGCAACAGCACGTCTCATAGCTTGCACTTCATGGTTCGTGCAGCTTACCGTAGTGTGTAATACAAATACAGGGTTTTGCTGTACTCAAAGGGGTTTACATTTTAAATGCACTCCCATTCCCTTGACTAAGAACAGACAGCTTTATCCATGCAACAAGCACTCCGTTTAATATATCATCTCTACAAGACACATTCTGGAAGGGTGCAACCCTTGATGCTGTCAAGGAGAGTTATGACTACAACATTTATTACTGTTACTTGTAAGATAGAATGGATAAAGCACAGGAGATATGCAGTAAAGATGCACAAGAAGTTTTTGTGCTACTAGCGTAGCTAGTTTTTGTTAGTGGAAGGGGCTGTCCTAAGTATATAGATATAGCATAGTCAAAATACTTATGTGAGATGGTTATGCTATTTTAAAGCTTTGCTAACAAGAAAAGAGGAGGAAAAAACAAACAAACAGAAGATCATCTTAACAGCTGTTCTAAGTATGGCCTTCCAGAAGTTAGTCAATTAAGCTGGAAATGAGCCAAAAGTTTGAGCTAAGAAGATTTGTATGCAGTTACCAGCCCCTCTTATCACAGTGATCTATCTATAATTGCCACAGAAACCGTATCTATGTTTTGGGATATCTGTGGTGGTACTGTCTGCTGTCCCACACAGAGCAGCAGATAACTTCTCCCAGAAACTGCCAGCAGCAGAATGCATCTTCTTCTCAACACAGAGAGCTCCTGCAGAGAAGAGGAATGGTACTAACCATTTCTTTTCCCACAATTTAATAGTGATTTCAGAATAGATTAAAAATAACCATCTAGAATTCTGTGGTATGTGCTGGTGTGATTTTAATGTCTACATTAAACATGATGGAGCTAGATTTCTGGAAGTATGAATCTTGCAAATTAACTCCATAATGTATAACAAATAGTGCAAGATGTGAAAAATGTTATTTCCCGTACTTCCAAAATGTAATCATAAGACTTGTGCTACTACTGCAACACAATTTTAAGGCTGTCCTTCAAGGTCATTGCCATGTGACCATCTTGCATCAGCATCCTACAAATGTTGAACATCACCAGGAGCGCTGTGACCAGGAGCAGCTTCCTTTTCTTAGGCTGCACAAAACTGAAGGTTGAATAAGAAACAGAAGAGCTATGTATGCAGACATAATAAACTTAAATTCATCAAAGCTTACCAACACTAAAAAAATGAGAGATACCGTTGTGTAATTTCTGAAACTGTAAAGAAGTAATCTATGTACTACTTGCTGGAGACGACACCAGTGATGTGAGGTATGGTTAACCATTTAATTTGCTCACTGTATAAGAGTAGCAAATACACCAGTTTGTTCCAGTGTATTCTTCCACTGTGCAGTGCTCAACTATGCCAATTGCAAGGAGTGCAGCTAGAATGGGATTGTTATGTCTTTGGTCTGTCAGTGCTTCTCCATTCCCACAGAGCTGAGCTGTCCTTTGATAGCGATCTTTTATTTGCTGAGACATCATAGAAGACTGACTGTGTGGAAAGTCATTCTGTCAATGCTCTAGCTAGTGACAGTGCTTATATGTCATGCCAGGGTGTTCTGGCTCCTCAGCGTCTGCATCTAAGTGAGAGTGCTGGGAGAAGGGTACAGCCTCTATCAAAGCTCTTTGGGTATCCTACTCCTTTCCAGTTCCTTATCCATTTTCCTGTATTGCTCTCGCTCACTTGTTCCCTTCCACTGCACCGCAGGACTTATAAGACCCTAAAAATGTTTGACTATGTTAAAATATATTTGCTCCTGACCAAATGATCAGGTGACTACTGCTTTTTTGTCATTCCCTAATCTTTAAATTGCCTACCTACATGCTTTATTTTTTTCTTAACTTTCACGCTGATTTCTCAATGATAATTTGAAAAGAAACTTGGGTTCTTCTGCACTGTGTTACTACCTATATGCATGATACTGTCAATAAATAATTTTTTGGTGCAGAGCTTCTGAAAGAATGAGCACAGAAGTCAAAGAACATAAACAACGTACACACTCAAAGCCTAGGCTTAACGGTTTGTGACCACAGTTTCAGTTTAGTGCCAGGCATCTTCTATTATCACACTGAATGCAAATGCTTTACTTTGCACAGAGCTCTAATTTTCTTGCATTTGTTTTTATCATCTCAGACATTATATTTTGACTGAACCTAACCTAGAGCTTCTAACTTTATCAGTTAACTTATACACCCCAGTGTTTTGCTAGAAGTTCATTCGGTAGTGTGTTAGGTAATGAATAAATAAGATCAATACAAACATTAATGGTGGAGTTTATGTACGTGCAAAAGAAGCCACCATCAAAAGAGTTTTTAAACAGCTGTGTATGAGGCACGTTGATCTTAGGAAGCTTCATGATTATGCAACTTCAGGTTTGGAGTACGGTCCCTATGCTGTATCCAAGCATCTCAAATGTCTTTGGTTTTACCACGTCAGACCATTGTATCAAGTTGTGTAGTTAGCAGCCTGTATGGTTTGTGTCCTCATGTGGAAAAGGACAGTTTGGATCAGCTTACTAGGTTTGGCTGAAGGTATCTGTCCCAGGTGGGACCTGAGCAGTATGTCTCATGGCATTGCTTCTCTGAGAGGTGGAAGGAGACCCACCCCATGTACAGTGAACATTCCGTCAGATTAAAGGACTCACCAGCTGGTAACGTACGGCACGAGCTGGAAAAGCCAAGCTGCTGTTCTACTAAAATGGCAAGTATGACCAGAACTTTGGAGAACTGAGAAAAGCTGCTTAATATTATCAGCCAAGTACTTAAGACTATGAGTTTTGCAGATTTGTAAGAGACATAGAAGATGTGAAAAACATATTATTTCCAAGTTGACTTAAACTAGCTAATTTGTAAACAGCTGCCCTCAATTCTTAAAAGAATTAGGACAGTACCATAATATACTTGAATGACTGTTTCTCCTTCCATGTGTACTTCCTTCTCCTCCATCCAAAGTCATTGCTGCTAGAGAGCTTTAAAGTGGGTCATAGAATATTGAACTCTACTTTTTGAAAGCTGGGCTTTCCACTAGGAAGTCTCAAATTGGATGCTCACAATCATCTAAGAAACCTTGCCATGGTAGGAACTTTATATCTCTCTAATTTGGAATAAAGTAGCAGAAAATATTGAAGGCAAAAGAGGAGTATGCTAGTTGAGGTATAACGTGTGAGGAAACATTGTTTCTATTTACAGAGGATTTTTGGAATACTTTTTTTAATCACTGTACAGCTGTTTTCATGGACGTTAAAAATCTATTATTTGAGATGAAGACAAAACAAATAGGCTGAAAAAAACACAAGTATTATGAATTGGTAAAAATTTAACAAAATAGTGTTTGAAATGACTTAGTAAGTGCTATCAGGAGAACTGGAATAGTCACAGTGTAAGAAGCAAACAGAAATTACTTGTATTCATAGGCACTGTTGCTGTGTAATTATCAGAAGGCTGAGTCAAAACTGAGCAAGTCTGTCAGAAATTCAGCATGTGTCAGGAAATATTTCTTAGCTAATAAATAACATGGCAGAAATCTCCCCTAAAGAAATTACCAGCTCCTTTGCATATCTGAATGATATGTAATGGGAATAAGTGAGCACAGAGTCAGCAATTGTGTGAAGAAAGAAGCCACATTATTCCTTTTATTTTTGGCTGTGCCTGGGGTCAGAAGTTCCTTTGTTCTTTCTTTACCTCCCATTACAGCAAACGTAGTCTGGTTCTTTTTTCTTAAGGCTCTTTTTCACTGTCCAACTTTTATAAAAAATGAAATAATGTCTGTCTGTATTGCAAAATGTGACTGTGTTGGCTCATTATTATTATTTTCAGTACTTGCATGTTAATGAAGTGTTGCCTTATCCAACATTGTAATATTTTCAAAGGAAAAAAAAAAGCTCTTTAAAGAGGCAGGGTATTGGAGCTGTAATTTATTGAGTTAAAACTTCAAACAGTAATACTTAATGTGCATGCTGTTACAGGACTAACCGTGCATCAAGTATTTACAGAGTATGAGGCTACTTATATAATAACATGCTTTGTTTATTGGTGCTTCCACAATTCTGTGTCCTACTGCTTTTTCAGACGTGGAACATCAACTCCCTATCTTGCCTATGTTTTGCCTTTCTGTTTTCAAGCTCTTTGGGGCTGTCGTTGTTTGCTTCAAGTAGTTACTATTCCACCTAGCACAGTACAGAACTCTTCTATTGGCTGTAGGTTCTTACAGTAGTAGTAAGTTAAATAATAACAATAAGTACATGTGTAACGTTACGTTTATAAGTGTGATTCCTTCTATGGAAACTATGAAACTGGAAGGGTGAGCAGAAATATTTTCAGATTACTGTAAATCACGAGCTGAACTGTAACAAATCCATGATTGCTTCATGGTTGTCACTCTTCCGTTCACCATGACTGTATGGAATTTCACAGCAACAGCGGGGGTAGGGCTTGGATCTGTGTGCATCACAATCTTTGGCTTGTTGCCGCTTGAGGAAAGGCTCTGTCTGGGTTTAGTATTGATGTATGGGGCTTTACTAGCTCAGAGTAATGTGTAGGAAAAGGCAATTAATTTCTGCATTAGTACCAGTACTAATAGTAGAGCTGGTAGGTTTTATTGGCTTTAGGACATTAAATTGCTTTATCCTTTCCCAGTGGTTCATTTTATAGAAGACAGCATGAAAAGACTTGCTTGACAACAGCGTTTATATGTTAAAGACATATCTTTTTTTCCAGTTTATGAACATATTTCTCTAATTACTGGAATTCTCGCATGTAAGATGCTTAGGGATAGTTATCTGATCATGTGGCATATGTTTTCACATGTGACCATGCAGTGAGCGTGCATTTCTGAATGGGGTGATATGATAAAGCATTGACCAGCACACTGGCCTATGCAGCTAGGGATAGTATTAAGTAATTGCTGTGAGTCAAGCATTTCTCTGCCTTTCTCCAGTACTCGGTCCTAGGGCCACATACGCTCATAATTCGTTCAACTAGTGTAAGAAAATATAACGTGGAAGCCCTGTAGAAGGGAAAGACTTCACAAAAGGTTTTCCTCTTTCATTCTTTCCACAGATTATGCTCTTACGCATGTATCCAGGAGAACCAAGATGTGCCCAAGTGATTGGGCTACAATTACTTAGAGCGACATGCAGGATGAGAGATGCAGACTATTAAGTTCTCATCATATCTGCTATTTTTTTTTCTTGATTGGTGATCACATGGTGTTTTTGACTGCACTTTCAGTACTCTTAAGGAGTTGACAGTGATTGCAATCTTGGCCTCTTCATCCCATTCCATCTCAGAAATACAGTAGGCAACATTGTTGATTTCCCTGGTGTCCTTCTGCCTCCTTGTCTGGATATTTTTTGGCTCTAATCCTGTTCTTTATCTTCCTGTCATCTTCTCTTAATGATTTGAGTTTGCTAATTGTTTTCCAAAACCGGACCTCTTGCGAAAATGCATACAGAAGGACTGTGTTACCTTGGGGATTGTTTTGTTTGGGAATGCCATCAACATGTGACTTCTCCTGTTCCTTCTTTGAATGTTTATTTTGGTGCTTTCACAACACACATGCATTTCCATTGATAATTCATTCAAACTGTTCTTTGTAGTCCTCTTACAGATATGAACATGTTTAAGTGATAGATGGGTCAAAACAACGTCTTTTGCTAATGTACAAGCAAGTTCCATAATCCCTTTCAATTCTCTAGTCCTTGAAAATATGAGATGTATCATAAAACCTACAGACATATACTGTGCCCTCCCTCTTGTTAAGAAAATACCAATTTAATTGAGCAAAGCTTCTAATGAGCAGAAGTGTCTGTGTTCCCTTATGATAAGCACAGCACTTGAAGAAATTCCTGTGTCACGCCTTGTATGTTTGTCTTTTATGGCCCCTCATTAATTGGAATCTCTGCATGAAAAATAAAACCTTTCTGCTTCTTGTAAAAGCATCACAAAATTAGGAAAAATTAGAAAAAAAATACTGACTTTGTCTGCTTATTTTGTAGCTAAATCATCTGAGAGACAGGAAAAATGCATGTATATTATATACCTAATAAACAGCGTAGATAACATATGATTTAGAAAAAAAGAACTTTTTCTTTCTTTAGGAGGTTGGAGGGTATCTATTTTTTTAAGAGGCATATCAGTGTCAGAAATGAGAGTTGTAATACCTGTCTTGCTATAACAGCTAATCTTCTGAGAGTTGCTCGCTCAGTCATCTACAGTGCTGTGATTTTTTTTTGGCTTGGGCTGTTTGTTGGGGCTGCGGGTGTTCTGTTTCTTTGATCTGTTAGAGTTAGCTGGTGGATTGTTTTCCTGAAGAAATTTGTCATAATGAAGTGAAATAGATTGAATTGCTGCTTGAAAAAAAAAACACGCAACAAAACAGAGGAGGGGGGAAGGGAGTTATTTAAAGTAACGTTCCTTCTTATGGGGGATTTTTGTTTCTTGTAATACATGTGGGTGATAGTAGATGATGTTCCCTTTCTGTTTACAGAATCTTGTGTATTCTGATTAGCCTTTACTTTTCTAGGGATGAGTTCACAAGTAGTATGGCTAAAAAAAAGTATCTTCAACACAAACAATACAGAGATTATTCAAAGTGTGTGGAAAAATATTAAAATTAAACTGTAATAGATGCTTTTAATGCTTCTGTGAACTCTTTCTTCTGTGTAATGTGAGAAGGAGAGCCTCACTGGGTATGGCCTTTCCCTTCTGGGGCCTATTTTTGCATTATAATTTGGGTCATAACTTTTTAGATCCTACGTATCTGAAGCTAGTTGCTAATTCTAGCCATATTAATTTTAATTCTTAATTTGAGACATTGTAAGACCTTGTTTTACAAAAGTATTAGGAACCCAACAAAACCTTGTCGTTTTGTTGAGTATTCATAAAAGTGGCTGTATGAAAAGGCAGATATTCCATAATGGCAAAACTGATAGAAAAGAAACCAAAGAAATAAACAAAAATACCCTCAGATTTTGGACTTAGAAGGTATGTGCCTCTAGATAACAACCTTTGAAAAACTTGTTCATTTTGCAGCTATGTTATTATTATCTCCTCCTGTTTCTGCAAAGCTAAAGAATGGCAAGATGAATAGGCTTTTTTAAGGCGTTATTTTCAGGGATTTCATAAAGGATAATGAGAAAACTATCTTCAAAAAAGAACTAATGGTTTGTTTTATATAATTTGAATCTAGGTTTTCATCTCCTATTTCTTTATTTTGTGTTTTGATTTTCCTGCTGCCTTCCTAAAAAGCAGTGGGGTATATCTCAGCCATTGCCTTCTGCCCATGAAGGATACGAAGGTGAATAATACCCCCG
Source organism: Aquila spilogaster (assembly GCA_024606505.1). Lineage (NCBI taxonomy): Eukaryota > Metazoa > Chordata > Aves > Accipitriformes > Accipitridae > Aquila > Aquila spilogaster. The sequence goes on from JANHGO010000039.1 coordinate 5,671,531, forward strand.
CTGGGTCAGATCACATTTTGTTGCTCACTAAATGTGAGAATTATGGGGATCTAAACTAATAATCATAGTGCCAGACTTAAATGTGAGTGGGGGAGAAGTATGAACTCAGTGCATTTGGATGTCTCTGTTTTGCAGTTGCCATTTACTGAGGAAAGCAGTGATTCTTAACAATGTGTGGGCATTACTGAGATGATCTTTTTGACCTGGCAGCACTGTATAAGGTCATTCTTATCAGGTTCATTAGTGTCTTTGCTCTTTTTTCCGCAGTCCTGTTTAGGTAATGAAAAGGAAAGGAAAGGAAAGGAAGTAGTTACCTTATTCTAGTGTATTATTTCCAAAACATCTCTTCAGGCTGGAATCTCCCTTTCTGTAATTCTCCACAGAGCAAAATCAGATACCTTCATAGGAAGCATGATGTAACTTGCTTAAATCTGTAGTGCTTAGAACTGTACACAGCTTCTGTTTGAGACTTCACTTTTCTTTCCTGGGACCATGATCCCACGTCGCAGCGCTGCTGCTTTGTCCTAAAAATGTGAGACTTTTGACCGAATAAGGCAACGTATGTGTGTTTCCACGAGAACTAAGTTGTAAAAGTCAACTCCGTAATTCATAAAAATGACCATTCTATTTCCCTGTTTGCAAAGCAAAAATGAAATTATACTGCATCCAGATGTGGAGTCCTCAGTACAGAGGAGACATGGACCTGGTGGAGCATGTCCAGAGGAGGGCCACAAAAATGATCCAAGGGATGAAACACCTCCCCTGTGAGGACAGGCTGAGAGAGCTGGGGCTGTTCAGCCTGGAGAAGAGAAGGCTCCAGGGGAACCTGATAGCAGCCTTTCAGTATCTAAAAGGGGGCTATAAGAAGGAAGGGGACAGACTTTTTAGCAGAGTCTGTCTGGATAAGAGAAGGGGAGATGCTTTCAAACTAAAAGAGAGGAGGCTTAGATTGGATATAAGGAAGAAGTTTTTTACATTGAGGGTGGTGAGGCACTGGAACAGGTTACCCAGAGAGGTGGTATATACCCCATCCCTGGAGACATCCAAGGTCAGGCTGGAAGGGCTCTGAGCACCCCACTTCTAGCTGTGGGTGTCCCTGTTCATTGCAGGGAGTTGGACTTCGATGACCTTTAAGGGTTCCTTTCAACTCAGAACAATTCCATGATACTATGATAAAAGCATTACTTTGTATTAGTTCTTCATGCACGTGAACATGACACACCTGCTTGTATATTCATGTGTGTAGTATGATCAGTGTGAACTTAAATCAACCTGTATGAAATTAGAAGGAAAGAACAAGATTATTACTGTAGTATCAGTTTTTAAGTATTATAAGAATGTGCTTTGTCAGTGGAAAGAATATGAGTAGGAGGTAAAATCTAGATCAACATTCTCTTCTATTTTAATATTGACAAGTAAAAGTCAGATCTGGATGATCTTTAGATGGAGACTGTACCCTAACTGACTCTCAGCACAGAAAGAACATTTCATTTGCTTTTTGATTAATTCCATGAAGTGCTGTTTTGCAAGCATTTTCTGTCCTAGAAGAATTCTTCATTTGGTTTTGTTTGCTTTTGGACTACAAGTATAGGATAGTGTTGGAGTTTCTTGTATGGGCTGGACATTGATAGGTTAGTTAAAGCAGGAATTTTTTCCTCAATACCTCTGTGAACTGTTGGCGAATTTATCATTTATTTCAAAAATGATCTTTCTTTTGTTTCCCAGAGCTGTAGTTCAGCACTAAATGTTGGACAAATGACAGTTTATAGGAGTGTCTGAAAAACATCTTAGACCTTTCTGTATTTTAACATGTTTGAGAGGATAAAAACATTGTGACTCTTTAAGTGTGACACTGAGAACATACTATACAATTTCCACCCTAAACAGTCATCTCTTCTAAAAGTTAGTTGAGTGCAAAAAAGAACCAAACAAACCAAAACCAAAGGAGAACTGAGTCTGTGGTTGCTCTCTGGTACTGAATTCAGGGAGAGGGTCTGATTGTGGCATGAAATATTCTCTGGTAGTGGTTCTTCTGCAGAAGAATAACATTTGGTTAAGGTGATGGACCTGGTCTTTGGAATCCATTCTTCAGCACAGGCATCAGACTTGATCTGATTACAGACAGGGCACTGAATAGTCAGACTTGATACTTACTCTCTGTTTGATGGAGATCAGAACCTTTTCTTTCTGCAGACTTTTGAGTTGCAAGATGTCAAGAGGTCGGAATTTCCTATGCTTGCACACCACTTCCTACTTGTGATCTTCCCACAATAAGGCACACAGATGTAATTGTACAAGCAGTCACTACACTGTAAGGAGGAAAAGCAGAAACGTTGCCATTTTGGCAGCAAATTTTTGTTTGCACAGCATTACTTTTATTTGCACTTTGTGAGTAAGCTATCACTCGCTTCTAGGATTAAGTAGGACCTTTTCCTTGTACCTGGCTACTGTGTGCTCTTCTGCAGCTGGCAAATGTCTCGTTACTTTTTATTGCCTACTGCAGTCAGAGAATTCACTGGCTTTCCTGGAGGCATCAGGGACGATTCTGCTCTTGTAGTCATCTTGCTAAACAACGTGACATCTACTGTCTGTCTGCGGCATTGCAGCATTTCAGTGTGCACTGCTGAAAAATGCAAGCACTTAGTGGAATTACACAGCTGACTTTCAAATGGAGCACCCTCTTCGTGGAAACTCATTTGTTTTCTTAAAAGCATTTAGAACTACAGCATCAGGATGTATAATTTCACTCTGAGTTGAAATTTTTCTCTGAAACATTGGAAGTTTCAATACATCTAATTCCTTTCATTTCCACCTTTGAGAAAATAACTGCTTAGAATTGTAGATTGGAAGGAAAAAAAAAAAGTTGTCATTAAATAAGTAATTTATCCCTACCTCCTTTGCTTAGTGTGAATGCAAAAGCGGGAAAATGACCCAGATAAGCTACCTTCATCAGGTACCTAATTAGCTGAGATCCCGTGCTTTAACATAAGACAGGTTATGAATGGGATAATGAAAAAGGAATGCTTTTATAACCTAATTTTTTGATGAAGAAAAAACTTGCATTTGATCACAGCCGTTGATTTTTCCTGACTGTGCCACAGCTTGTGAACTGTTCCTCATTAATACAGCTATCTGAAACCAGGTGTTTTCATTTCACGTTTTGTGTGGCTTTCAGCTTTTTCTGCTGCTTAATGTGGTACAGCTTTGTCTGTGTTAGCAAATACTGTGACCCAGCAGGAGTGGATTTGTGGAGTGAAGAAGCTGATGCTGAGAACGTGGTACACAAGCTGTATTAATTTAACGATTTTATACTGTGCTACTCACAGTCTTGTGCCAGCAATGGAACATCCTTAGCATCCTTTAGCATATCTTTCTGAACTGCATCTTCTGCTTTTGTTTCATTGTAAGGGAGTCCAGTTTGTGCCCTTTCTGATTGCTTTGTCATGTAGCTCAACCAACAGTAAGCAAGAATGCTTAGGGAGTTTGTGTCAAAAGGATGAAAGTGGTACTCTGAATTAAAATGCTGGTGTAAACTCATTCATTGACTTCTCAGCTGGAGCTGAAACTGCCTGTTTCCTTGCTTTCTTCCATATTGATTCACCAAAAGCAATGGAGATTGAATTTCTGGGACATATGTCATAGTAGCTCTAGGGTTTCAATTGATAATGTTATTGCTATTAGCATACTGATTGAACTTTTTCCCCATAAACTTTTGATTTTATATACCTCCAGGTCCTTCATATTACTCATAAAGTGAAATAATTTTAGACACTTATCCAAAATCTCTTAATCTTAAAGATGGCACTAAAAACTAAACAGGAAATACAGCATGTCATTATGGAAAAAAAAAATAATTCAAAATGCATAGATCTGATTCATTAATCTTTGTTAGTGGCACTTAGACAAGATTATTGAACTACTGTGGTAAAATATTAATGAGGACTGAGGTATTGCTTAGAAGGAAATATTTTCACTTGAATTAAGCATTTTGAATACTGCTTCTGACTTTATCATTGGTTTGCTGTGTAGCAGTAAACTCAGCTTTTCCTGACATTCTACAAATTTGTACTTTAAGCACCTAGTATCTCCCAAAGACACGTAAATATTAAGGCATCTAATTTAGAGATAACGATAATATAATTTGGATGTTACAAGAGCAATAGAAGCACTGAGAAAATGTTGAGACCTTCAAACGAATGCTGAAAACTAGAAAAAAATATTTTTACTGATATTTAGTATTGCAAGTAGTAAAATAATATTCTCCCATAGAACTGTTTACATTTCAGTTTTTCAAGCCTGATAAAACTCTATCGTTGCTGTACAAATGCAGTTTTCCTCCTGAACTCTTTTGTGTAATTATTTGCCAGTCACTTTAAGTATTAGAATGACACATAGTGTTTGATCATATTATTGAATATAGCTTTGAAGATGACAAAAATACCTCAAGATATATTGCACATTCAACATTACCTTTTCTGAAGTGTTTAGACGCAAAGAAGATAATATTCAGCCTATAAAGCTCTGCTTTGCTTCATACTACTGCTTTATAGTATTAACCTGAAAAGGTCTTACTGTGAATTCTTATTTCCATTTGAGTACTTGATAAGGTCTCAACAATTAAAGTATTACAGGATCTTTAATTTGATTGGATATAAACTACTCCAGGCATATGCTTATTAAAGTTTATGAATTGTTTGTCACCACAGTGTGCTTGAAGGGCATCTCAACGTGGCAGACCTAGCTGATCTGTATCTACCTGAGTCTGACTTCAGAATTCAAGAACTGCTTGGTAATAGCCTGAACGTGTGATTTATATCCAGCAGTGGTTTGAGCTGTCTTTAAATAGGCATGTTCATTTTCATTAATGCCTCCAATGTTACTGCAAAACTCTACAATTTTCTTGTGAGCCATAAGAAGGTGGTATTTTATGTCAGCTTCAGTTCATGATGTTCTAATACAGCTCGACTTTCGTTTAAAAGCAAGAAAGTTTCTGGTTTTCATAGTTTCAAATATAGTTTGAGAGATGAAACTTTAATGATTTTAAATCTGAAGGTGTTACTGAGGAAAATGAAACAAACAGCCCTTTCTTCTCCTCCCCAGCTGGTGAGGCCCCTTCTTTCAGTTCTGGAACACCTGAGGTTGTTAGACTATTAGTTCTTGTTCAAATACCACGTAGACAGAAATAAGTCTGATTGCCATTGCTTAAGGGGCATTTTGTAGGAACACAGTTTTCTCTGGGGTATTTTTCTCATAACTATACATTTTTATAGTCTTCAGCCCCACTGTCCAATTATCTAAAGCTAAAATTTCTTATTTAAGTAATTTTACATATTTACTGTCAACTTCAATGTATTTCACCATCTTTCTTTCAAAATGTGTTTGTAGAAGTCTTTACCTATGGAGATAAAATATAACTTTAAGGTTAGCTGTAGCAGAAATGGTATTAACAAATTTATTTTAATCTATTCAAGTCTGTTCAAAAAGTAAAATATGTACATTAGAAAATAATATATTTCACAAGTTTTAATATGGAATATAAGTTCATTTTTCTACACAACGATAAAATGCATAAACTGTATGAAATATAAACAATTTATGTCCATATTTAGCGTTTTATCAAGTTTCAACCCTTCAAGAATTTTCTCTGGAAGTTGGTTCCTTTCAGAGAAATCAAATTTAAAATGATTTTGCTTAGTGCCAACAGAATACAAAGTCAGTATTATGTACTCTAGAGCTAATGCATAGAATGCAAAAGGAACTCACTCTTTTATAGGTTAGGTAAGAGGTACGAATTATAGTTATGGTCAAAAAATCAGCCACTTAGGTCATAATTTACCTTGTAATTATAGCATTATGTCAAAACTACAGCTAATGTAAGATCGTGTTATTCTTAAAACTGTACCAGACATTTTTAGCACATTATAGAAGAGATATAAATAGTCTTCCAGTACTGAGTGGGTCTGCCCTTCATCTCCAGCTTTGTCATTTTTAACACACTCAAAAATTGCATTTGAGCTGTCTTCACCTGATGTACCAGAGCAACTTCTAATAACTGGAATATATATTAAGTTTCTTTCAACAGCATGGTTTAAAAAATACCATTGCTAGACAGTGTGGCTTGACATTTCCATAAAACAATGTAGACACAATAATTCTTATAACTTTGAAACTCTGGGGCAAGTAAGGACAAATACTTGAAAACTCGACTTTGGAACTTTCAAGACCAAGCTACAGGTTCCCTGAAAAAATAGTTTATGCAGTATGAGCTTAGCAATTAGTGTGAAACAAATATTGGTTCAAATTCAAACCATTTGATTTCAGCACATTCTGTATGTTTTCAAATGCTTTCGGTGTAAATTCATTCTTGCCTTGAAAATAAAGGATTTACCTTCTCTTTTGGCTATGCAACAGTATGTAATCACTGCAAGCATTATCTATATCTATAATCTACAGTTTTAATCAGCAGCAGCAAAAGAAACCCACAAAACCAAAACATGAAGACATCCAAACTCTTTTCAGCCATTTTTTTAAATCTTATCAATTGAAAAAGTGGTTAATATAGTCTTAGCTGCAAGCAAAACTTGTTGTATGAAAATGTATCCTCATAGCTGTGCTTGAATGTTGGAAAAACAGTGTTATGGAATTTGTTGTCAAAATCAGCCAATCTGTGTGAATCACTATAGCTAATAATAATGTGGTACATTTTCTATAATACTGGCTCTTTCTGTTGCCCTTCAGATAACTGTATTGTTATGTCCTATATTTTTGCATCTCCTAGCAACAAGAACAAAGTTTTTAAAAGTTTATTTTTAGAAGTGTGCTGGAATTGTTTTTACAATCATTATATTTCTATGCTGTCTTGCTGACAGTTTCTCATGAGCAACTGAGAAAACTCTTCTGCATGAAGAATGATGAAATATTAACCATGGGGTCAATACAATCACAGAATCATAGAATGGCTTGATTTGGAAGGGACCTCAAGGATCATCAGGTTCCAACCTATCTGCCACAGGCAGTGCTCCAGCTCTTTGATTATCTTTGTGGCCCTCCTCTGGACCCTCTCCAAAAGCTCCTCATCTTTCCTGTGTTGGGAGCCTCAGACTTCAACAAAGAACTTCATCTGGGGCCTCACGAGTGCAGAATAGAGGAGGACGGTCACCTGCCACACTGCTAACCACCCCTCTTCTGATGGAACCCAGGATACCATTGGCCTTCTGGGCTGCAGGTGCACCCTTCTGGCTCATTTAAAGTTCTTCATCAACCAGGACCCCTAAGTCCTTCTCAGTAGTTCTTCTCCCACTTTGTATACATATCTGGAATTACCTTGACCCAAGTGCAAAACCTTGCACTTTGCTGTGTTGAACCTCATTAGGTTCACAATATCATGATCCCAGTCTGTACTGGTATTGTATCTGCTGTGAACCTGGAGCTTACGTGGCCACTAGGTTCTAAATGTTGTGCCTCATATGGGTGTGCTAAAGTATAATGCTTTTCAAAATAGGTACTGTAGTACTAAAATTTATTCTGCCCGAAGCATCGCCTTATCCTCATCTGCAAGGCAAGAGGCAGAGAGTGGCCATCATTCACAGCACTTTGCCCATGTAGAGCAGATTGGCTGCATCCGTGTTGCAATGTATACTTTGTTTAGATCTCCTTTAAGTCCCAAGACCTTATTAGTTTTCTTTCTTTATATGATTCAGAAAAACTGCTACGGTTCAGCTGAGTGTATGTTGTGTTTCCTGAAGTACTGCATGATGGCAATGCCTGAAGGCAACAAACCTGCTGAGATAGTGCTGGGAGATTCTAAAAGAGCTCAAGAAGCCAGAAGCAATCTCATCTATGCTGTCTCCAGGGAATGGTCCCTGTAGTGAATCAGCTTCAAAGCTTTGTCTAATTCTGCATCAGAAAGGCCTATCTGGCTCATTCTAAAAGAAAGCCTGGGAGCTCTGAGATGTGTGGACAGCTATAATAGATCACAGATCTGGAACATAACAAGGGAGCAAAGTTATTAAGCAGCATTTCTATACAGGATGTTATTCTAACTGCAGCTCTACTGATTGAACTAGCTTTTCTTAAAAATGTATTTCAAATGTATTCTTTTTGTTTTGAAAATACTTGAAGTTAAATTTATACAGGTGTGCTTGTATGCATATGTTTATGTAAAGATATATTTAAGATATTGTTCCTTTTAGTATCTGTATCAGTGATCTGGATGAGGGGATCAAGTGCACTCTCAGTAAGTTTGCAGACAACACCAAAGTAGATGGGAGCGTTGATCTGCCTGAGAGTAAGGAGACTGCAGAGGAATCCTGTTAGGCTGGTCTGATTGGCTGAGGCCAATTGTATGAGCTTCAACAAGACTAAGTGAGGTGTCTTGCACTTGGGTCACAATAACTTCATGCTAAAGTTTACTGCCTATGGGCTAGGGAAGAGTAGCTGGAAGGCTTCCTGAAAGAAAAAGACCTGAGGATATTGGTTGACAGACAGCTGAATATGAACCAGTAGTGTGCTCAGATGGCCTAGAAGGCCAACATCATCCTGACTTGTATCAGAAATAGTGTGACCAGCAGGACTGGGGAAGTAGGTAGTGGTCAGTGGATCTGTGTCCAGGTAGAAGCTGGTGATGGTGTCTGTCTTGGAACCAATGCTCTTCAACATCTTTATCAGTGACATAGACAGTAGAATTGAGTGCACCCTCAGAAAGTTTGCTGATGACATCAAGCTGAGTAGTGCAGTTGACAAAATAGAGGGAAGGGATGTCATCCAGAGGGACATGGACAGACTTGAAAAGTGGACCCATGAGAACCTAATGCGGTTCAACAAGGCCAAGTGCACAGAGTTGCACTTCAATTGGGCAATCTCAGATATGTGTATAGACTGGGAGAACAGTTCATTGAGAGCAGCTCTGTGCAGAAGGACTCGGAGTTCCTGGTGGATGAAAAGCTGCATGTGAGCCAGCAGTGTGAGCTTGCAGCTCAAAAGGCCAACTGAATTCTGGGCTGCATCAAAAGAGGGGTGGCCAGCAGGGCAAGGGAAATGATTGTCCCCCTCCAATCTGCCCTTGTGAGGCTCCATCTGGAGTACTGCATCCAGGTGTGGGGCCCGTAACACAAGAAAGATGTGGAGTTGGAGTGGGTCCAGAGTAGGGCCATGAAGGTGATCAGATGACTGGAGCACCTCTCCTGTGAAGACAGGCTGAGGGAGCTGGGCTTGTTCATCCTGGAGAAGAGAAGGCTGCAGGAAGACATCAGTGCCGCATTCTGGGACTTGAGGGGAGTTTATAATAAACAGCAGGGAGACCAACTTTTTACGTGCTCTGATAGTGATAGAACAAGGAGGAGTACCTTTAAGGTAAAAGAGGGAATACTGATGTTAGAAAGAAATTCTCTTGTGATGAGGCACTGGCACAGGCTGCCCATAGAAGCTGTGGATGCCCCATCCTTAAGACCAGGTTGGGTGAGGTCCTAGGCAACCTGATATGGGGGGGTGGCAGCCCTGCTCACAGCGGGGGTTTGGAACTGGATAGGCTGAAAGTCTCTTCCAGCCCAAGGCATTCAAAGATGCTATGGTTCTATGGTTCTGTTAAGTGATTGTTCCTCTGTGCTCAGTTCTGGTGAGGCCTCACCTGGAGCACTGTGTTCAGTTTCAGGCTCTCACTACAGTAAACACATTCAGGTGCTGGATCATGCCCAAAGAACAGCAATGGAGCTATGGAGAGTTTGGAAAACAAGTCTTAGGAGGAACAGCTGGAGGATCTGGGGTTATTTAGTCTAGATGAAAGGAGGCTCAGGGAAGACCTCGTTGCTCTCTACAACTACCTCAAAGGAGGTTGTAGAGATGTGGGATTGATCTCTTTTCCCAAGTGACAAGACAGAAGAAAATAGCCTCAAGTTGCACAAAGGGAGGTTTAGTTTGGATATTAGGAAAAAATTCTTCACAAAGAGGGTCATGAAGGTTTGGAACAGGCTGCCCAGGGAAGTAGCTGAGTCACCATCCCTGGAGATAATTTAGAGACATGTAGATGAGGTGCTTAGGGACATGTTTTAGTGGTAGACTTCACAGTGCTATTTTAATGATTGTACTTTATCATAATCTTAGAGGTTTTTTCCACCTGAAGGATTCTGTGATTCTATGAAGGATCTTTTGGTTTTAAACTATTTGTGAGATCTAACATGTAAAATTGTTGCAGAAATTAGTCTTCCATGTAGGAAACTCAGATGTGTTTCAAAATTCCTTTTAAATGTCTGAATATTCATAATACGACTTTCAGTTACTCCTATACTGTCTCCCTGGTGAAGCAATTCTGTTCGATCAGCAACAGTTTCGGTCTAAAGAGCAAAGGACTCCTTCACCTTAATTGTTCTCCAAGAGTCTTACCCAACATTTGTCCTGCTCTCAGAAGACCTACTGTCGAAGTTACTAGAGGTTAGCTTTACTTCTGCTCTGGATTTATGTTAATGATGCATAAAGAATCAGATTGTCTTAAGAGACACTAGAATGTCAAAGCTGAGTTAGGAGAGTTGTGTTCTTCCTTTCTTTTCCTCCTCTCATCTCAAACACCAGTCAGCATTTGAGCATGTTCTTACATGCAGACATATCCATAGCTGCACAGCCCTCCACATCCTTTGGGGAGAGGAGACAGTCAGCATCATCATTCTCTTCCTTTTGTTAGACAAGATCTGACAACCTCCCTGCTACCCTGAAAATTATGAACTATAATCAAATTTGAAATGGAAGTGTTAATTATGTGCATTTGAATAAGGTCAGTCTTTTCAGTATATTCATTTTCTTTACAGAGGACTTTCTAAGTATTTTATATTTATTATTTCTGCACCTCCATCTAGTTACTGAATTAAACGTGATGATAATGAGAGCAGAAAGAGATTGTGAAGACTAAAGTTATCGTGCAGAGAAACAAGGAAATGTTCAGTGAAGATCTCCACAATTTGAGGAAATGAGGAAAGAGGACTTAGAAACCCTATGCCCACTGCTCTTTTTCTGTAGAAAGACCACACCTTAGGGGATAGTTTCTAAATGAAGAGTAAAGAGCTGTCCAAATTACAGGTTGCTTTGAAGGCATTCAACTTGCTTTGAGCAGAGGACTGGACTGGATGACCTCCAGAGTTCCCTTCCAACTTAAATTATTGTATAGTTCAATTGAAATGCTAACTCCACATGTGAAAAATTTGGATTCTATAGTAAGAGCTTTTGTCAGTGTCTCCTCTTGAGGCTAATTTCTACAGCTTTGCTCAGCTTTGATGATACCTTTCGTACTCCATATGTAATGGTGTTAAACTTGCATGCCATTCTTGTCTAATACCCACAGTAATCTCTATAGCCATTTTCCAGTGTTCACGAATACTCCTATGTGAAATAACCTAAACCCACAGCTGCCTTACCTACTTAAAAGCACATTATTCTTCAAGAACTTTGCTTCTATGTCAGGTAAAGAGAAGGAATTTGGGGGAAGCACCTTTCCCTTTGCTTTATATAGCACTTACTCAGCCTTATGAAAGCCTAGGGAAACAGATAGTCCTTGTAACACGTTTAAATACTGTGGCACGTAAGAAAAAGTAAATACCATGCCTTGACACACAAGGATTTCAGCAGGAAAGTTTCCAAAAAAAAAAAAAAAAAAAGAAAAAAAAAGCTCCCAACTCACCGTGCTGCATAATGCATTTTACATGCAAGGAACTACTGGGAGATTGGATAATGGACTCAGTAAATTAGCAGTGGAATTTTGGTGAAGGCTTTGTCCTCTACTTTCAGTCACAGCTATGTGTATATATTAGTGGTTTTTTTTTTCCTATTTGCCAATGCCTTGATTATTCCAGTATGAATTTTCCAGTAATTCAAGAATTTTTTCTTGCACTAGTTGTTCTGTTAAATTCAATACAAATATTTGTGATTTTGGTAATACTTAAGTTATGTGTAGAAATAAGGTGTGTGATATCTGTATAAGAAAATCAGCTTTGTCCATTAATTGTGAGAGATTCAGTCCAAATTTGTTGTGAATTGATGCAGGTTGAATTGACCTTAGTGTTGTTATATTGTTATACTAGCTAACAGTTTAACCTGGGATTCTCTGCGTATTTCAGTGTGTAACTGTCTGTGTTCATTATTATTCATGTACAGTGCAGTAGGATTACAGCTGGAAGTTTTGAGGATTTAAATCAAGTGACCTGTGGCTGCTTACAAAACTGTAGAATGACAGAATCATAGCATTGCATTTGAGAGGGACCTTTGGAGATTGTCTGACACCCTGCTTTAAACCAACTAAAGCAGGTTGTTCAGAACCACATCTAGCTGGGATTGAGTATCTCTAAGAATGGAGGCTCCGCAGTCTCTGTGGTTGTGTCCTTACCTGGTACTGAGGAACCCAGACATGCTCACAGCACTCCAGATATATCTCACCGGCACTGAGCAGTGGAAAGGCATCCCAGGGAGAACTCCATTCCTGATGTTCTTAAATACAGAGTAATTTCTCCTCCCTGCCTTCCAGACTGCCCCTTTCTAAAAATCCTACATCTATCCTTAACCTCATTGCTGCAGGAAGGTACCACCATATCACTCAGCGTACTTTGCTTGCCAGCCTAATCTACCGTTTTCTAATTTGTTGGTGGCTTTTAATCTCCTTTATTATTTTTTCAATGTAAAGTTCTCATGATCAGTTTGACCACCTTGTTGGAAATGACAGTATTTTATAAAAAGCAATTCAAAAGTGCAACACCAACTTCTATTTCCATCTGACAAGTAAGTAGTTGTTTTGAGTATGCTACTAACTCCCAAGTAAAACTGACCTTTAATTTGAGACCTGCACATTAAATTATAAAACTTTTGAGATATATATATATATATATATTTTTAACGGGTCCAGAGGAGGGCCACTAAGATGATCAGAGGGCTGGAGCATCTCTCCTATGAAGACAGGTTGAGGGAACTGGGCTTGTTTAGCTTGGAGAGGAGAAGGTTCCAGGGAGACCTCACTGTGGCCTTCCAGCACTTGAATGAAGCTTATCAACAGGAGGGGGAATGACTGTTTACATGGGTTGATAGTGATAGGACAAGGGGGAATGGTTTTAAACTAAGGGGAAATTGAGAATAGATATTAGGAGGAAGTTTTTCACTCAGAGGGTGGTGACACACTGGAACAGGTTGCCCAGAGAGGTTGTGGATGCCCTATCCCTGGAGGCACTCAAGGCAAGGCTGGATGTGGCTCTGGGCAGCCTGGTCTAGTGGCTGGCGGCAGTGCCCACGGCAGGGGTTTGAAACTAGATCATCTTTGAGGTCCTTTTCAACCCTGGCCATTCTATGATTCTGATTTCTGCCCTCTATACCCTTTCAGTGATGCTGGATACCATCGACAACATCACCATTTCCTCTGAAATTCTCCTACTTGTCATAGTTGGAAGGGGAACTGACACCAGTTTGTTCAGAAGACACTTCCAGATGCCCCGTAAGCATGGTATTGCACTGACTGTAATGAAAACAAAGGCAAACTTCTGCCTTCTCTCTAATTAGCTGAGAAGCTTGCCCAAAACAACTTTATTTTTTACTCAGCCTTGTAACTGAGCTTCTCTCTGGAAACAGAAGGTTTTAGTTAATTTATGTGACCAGATTAGCAAAGTTTTTCGATTATGTATAGCTTGAATACATTTATTGATATAATACTGTAAAAACAATAGTAAAAGACCTTCCTAAGTCCAAGTCTAAATGAATACAACAAGAGATAATGAAGGGATCATCTTAAGCACCACTGTTCGTTTTTTTCTTCCATTCTTGCAATCAATCAACGTTAATATTACCGTTTGAATTTATCAAGAAGACTGCTTTCCAGTTCTTTGGCAAACTGCATTCCCGCCGGGCAATCAGGGAAATCATTTGGAGTGTGAGGTATTCTTTGATACTCGGAATGTTTTGAAGCTTCTTGCAAGCCACCAACTCGTACACCTCGATATATCTGTTATAAAAATCAAAACCTCAAAAAAGCAATATTTGTATTGATTCCTGCTTCCTAACTGAAATAAAACATTAATACCGTTGAAGCCACTGCTATAGAAAATGGAAGGTCTGTAATTTCAGCTTACAAAAAAAAATCAACTTAAGTATGGTTTTCACAGTTCTAAATGATAACTTCAACAAAAACATTTCTTGTTCTCTTTAACGTTAATTCTGAAAAGTAATCAACAAAAATGAACAGAATTCCACAGGTTCTGATCTTGTATGTTCCAGAAATGTGATATTAACTCAACAGTCACTGTCCAATTAATTTGAACTATACAATAGGTAACACTGCACTTATTTCTCCTCTGTATTCAGAAGCGCAAAGTTAAGAGCAGAAAGGCACTAGAACAACTATCTAAACATTCAAAGTAAGATGCCTCTAAGAGTGCCTGAGGTATAGTCAGACTAGCTTAAACCATATTTCAAGCTCCCCCTCCAAATCAGAGGCAACCAAATTGTTGACAGAAAGGCAGAGATAGCCAAGCTGGAAACAGATTAGCAACTGGCACCAAATGATTTCTCATTATAGACATGTGCTCTCAGAAACACAAAACCAAACAGCTATTATATTAGCTTTCTCTTCTTACTCCCTACTCTCATTTCCTGCTTCAAACTGCCATATGGGCACAGTTATACCCCAAAGAAGATATGAAAAGCTATTGTTTATTTATTTTTAAGATTTTAAGACCAAGACTGTCATCAACCAGCTCATACACCCTCTTTATAGTGGGATTTTGATCCTGTGATGGTTTGATTACACAGCATGAAGTATGCAAAAAATGGTATTTCAGACCAAATGGTATCATTTGTTATATTTACTTGCCATTTTTAATGAATGTTACTTACAAAAGGAATCCAGAAAGCCATGCCCCAGCCCTTTGGGAGATAGATATCCCAGCCACTCCCCCATCCTGGTCGATCTTCTCCAGCCATTTTTCCTGGCTGTTGCACCAACAGTATAGGAATTTTAGATTCACAAGGACCCAAATCAAGCTGAGATCCAGGTACCAGTAACTGGCCTCTCATTTTGTTTAATTCCTAAGGAGGAGAATTTTCCCATAAGTTAGTAAGCTTTGCCCCTCTTCCACACAACCTTCCAAGATACAGACATGAGATAAACTTATAACTAGAAAAAATAAATTAGTAACACTACACATTTGAACTGACTTTCACTGAGGCATGAAAAAAAACCTTTAGAAAAAGTACTTAAGAATCCTTTGCTCCCTACCCCTTTTAACTTCCATAGCCCTTGACGGAGGGAACGTACTGAAGCTCAAGTGCAAAGATGTACAGCACAGATGAGGAAAAAAGGCAAGTATTCCAACTTGATATTCATAGACTTGTGCACAAAACTAGACTGCGTATGTGCTTTCAGACAGTCTGTCAATCCATTGGGAAAATCTGAACTACATCCAGAGAGATTAAAAGAGCACTTTGTCATGAATCAGTTTCACATAAAGCATGCTGGTACCAAGGCTCTGTCAATCATTACTTGTTATATTCCGTCTGTAAGATAAACTGTACATTTCACAACAACAGGAAGAACATATGAAGATTGTTATGTGTTACTCTAATATTGTGGAAGTATTCTGCTTTTTTACACTACGGCAGAGAGTTTGAAAGAGCACAGAACTAATTTGCATCAACAGAATATTTAGAGAGATGTTTCTGCCACATAAACATTTTCTCTTTGATTACAACGGTGTCAAAAGTTTATCACCTCTGGTGGCTAAATCACCTTTTTCAAGTATACCTGTGGGTTGTCCCTCCACTGTGAATGTAAATGTCAAGTTTCAGATCTGTAGAAGTGCACTTCAAACTGTCTACAAATCACAGATGCCTAGAATGACCACAACGGTGTACTGCAGTTCAGAACCAGAGGGATCTGTTCTGTCTCATCTTCTTCTTGTCAGGAGAATCCACTTGGCTATGATTGAGGAGTACATGAACAGAGCATCTCTGTGGTACTTCATCCCTTTTACGTGCTATGAGTCAAACTGATGTAGGAAATTCTATTCCAAATCTCTCAGATAAATAAAACCACAATTATTTAGTCCAGTAGACAATCCAGTAAAGCTTTCTTTTAACTGGATATTAATAACTGCTATGCAAGAATATGACATAAAGACTACAGAACAGACACTTCAACTCAGCCGTGTGCTAATACTACATTAGGAGACTGCTACTCTTGCATTTATACGAGTTTCAAGTTTCTCAATATATGTACCATTAGTCATTTTCTCCATGGCAATCCGCCTCACCAGTTACCTGCTCTGAGATTTTATTTTCTGTGACGTTCTTACAGATGTCCTGGTCCCAGATAAAGCTGTGAGCACACTCGACAGGTACACCCTCCAGGTACAGCTGCCTAACTTTATCATTATCTACAAAAGAAGAGAACCTTCAAACAAAACTCAAATTTTCAAAACCACTGTCATGAGTACAATGAGCAAACAACTAAGAAAGCAGACTATTAAAAATGTAATCATTAGTGTATGGAATATCTTACCTTAACATAAGTTTTTCCAAATACAAAACATGAAATAAACTACCTGTTACTTTTAGAAGGATTAACCTGGCATTCTCACACAGACAGATATTTCTTAGTAAACATGACATCGCTTTTGGCAATGCAAGTTTTAATGCCACTTTTAATATTCCGGACTTTGACCTGTCAGGAAAAGTATGAAGTCCAACAACTTTGGTAAAAATCATAAAGAGAAACGTTTTGAAGGCTGCAGTAAGTCCACCTAAGCAAACTTACAGGAGAAATAAAGATGACCTTTAAAAAAATGTATATATAGGAAATATTTCTATGGGTATGACTACCATGTGATGCTTATTTAGCTTCAGCTTCCCACTGTCTGGATCTTTTCAGGCTCTGCACTACAAGGAAGACTATGTATTGCATACGTCTGCACAGTCTAACAGTTGCGTGCCTACTGAAGATGAATAAGACTTTTAGCTTTAAAACTCATCAATGGCGTATTAAAACTAATTCTGCTTCAACTCCCCAATCCAAGCAAAATAAAAGAAAATGTACACCTACCTTTTGTACTCTATGGATTAAAAGCACTCAGCATTCCATATATAGTATGTAATGTATATCAATCCATATTTTAAGTAAAACAAACTTTACAAATAAAAAAAACACAATGAAGCTGTTAATATTTCTGTGGTTAAAACTTACAGGGACTGCTTTCTCATCTAAGTGGTCTTACATATTAAAGGAACACAGTATTTCTTGCTTGTTTTTAAATAACTTAATCTTTTGAAAGACAAAATTCAGGTAATTTTTCCAGTTACCGTGGACAAAGACTTTCAGTACAGAAGATATGGATTGTCGAGTTGTCCTAACAATAGGATAGGTACTGCCAAACATAACTGCAATAACTATGTTTTAAATGATCTAAAGTTGTCCATGTTACTATGAGTTGAAAAATCCTCAGAAAAACTAAACGTAGCAGCATTCCTGACTGATAGTGCTATTAAAATGACACTTGCTAAGCATTCATGCTTAAAGAATATACATTCCTTAGAACTCCTATACTGCAGAGCATGAGTGTTCTTTTTCCACTTTAAAGAGCCCTTTAATGCCTGTCTCTTTCCATTCCCACAGACCACCCAATGTTCTCCTCACTACCCTAAAATCTCTAACTTTGTACATTGTTTTTCCTTCATCCCCATTCAACCTGGAGAATTTTACCTCTCTGTAAAAAATACTGCAACTCAAATTGTTCCCCCTTCATTTTCTTCAGTTCGCATTCAAAGAATGCTGGGGAAATACACCTACTGATGAGTAAGTTGCTAATGATGCTGCAAATAAGATGCTACAGCTATTACAGGAAACACTAAGCACACAAACTACTATGCATATTACTAAGCACACAAAAGTCAGCAACAACCATATTACCTACTTCTGTTGATGCCAATGGTTGGTGCTCAGGAAACACAGGGAAAGAAAAGAAGGTTTCATTCTGTTTTGAACTGTTGTTCTGAGATTACCTTAGCACTCTTAGGAGATGGACCTAAGACTACAAGTGCTTCTATGTGAATCTTTTCCATTCCTCTGTGAGGAGCAGCAGTAGCAGAAGCAGAAACATAAGCACCATTAGGGAATAGTTTCAGAGCATGTAGGTAGGTGGTACCAGGAGAGCCAACACGAAAGGCCAGATATGTAAACTTCTGCAAGAATGTGTTTACTGGCAAAGAGTCTGGCTCTGCATTTGCAGAAGGAACTTTAGCTCACCTGTCTTTCATGATGCATTCTCCTCTGCATTTCATTCACTGACTGTTTAGAGGTTCCAACAGACCCCATGTTGAACAGCAAACCATGCTAAGACAGTAGCAGCAAACCAAAACATCAGAAGAATACTTCAAAAGGAGAGAAGACTAATGCTAATTTGCAGTCATGTAAGCACTGACCACTTACTCAGAGGCTTGACTTCCAGAAGGCATAAACCTGCTGAAAAGGCAGTGAAAAGTGATTTACTCATAAACTCTCCATCTTGCAGCCTAAAGAAATTAGGACAGTTCTGTGTTTAAATCCCATCAGCACATGTCCTTTACGTACACTGAACCCATGCATATGCATTCAGGAGTATAAGTGGGAAAGACTGACATTCCCTTTGGTTTGTTAACGTATCAGCCAGAGGGGGAACAAGTACACAAATATATCTCACAATGTTTAGAAAAAAAACAAGGAGGAGGGAAGAAATAGATAGATGCATATCATTTCATAGATTTCATGTACGACAACCCATGGGCTAAGATGGCTGTAACTTACCTAAACCGTTTGCACATTTGACAAGTAATGCATCTTCAAATATTAAACATATTTTAAGAAAAGCAATTAGCTTCTATATACCATTAAAAAACAAGAGAGATTAAAACAAATATGGAATCTGCTAAGATAAGCAGTACCATTTCAAACTTAATAATATTAATACCAATAGTATCCAAACATCCAGGAAGCAAAAAAGGGAAAAAACATCGAATACCACAAGGATGAATGACTTACAACATTACTCACATAAAGATCATCTAACCATATTACCACAAGTGAGTAAGGTTACATTAAAACCAAGACTCAGAAAGTTTATGTAACTCTAAGGCTCATAAAATGATTTACTCAAGGAGCAAATTAAAACCAACTCAGTGGAATTACAGACCTCAGCTTCCATAGGGGGATCGACTACCTAGAAGAGAAACCTACCTTTCTTTGTGGGTGTTACTGTGGAAACACTGGTAGTACTGTTGCTGTACTAATATATACAATTTGCCAATATTAAATTCCCCTCCCTTTTTTTTTTTGGTTAAACAAATGGCCCTTCATAATTTTGAAGAAGAATCCCTTCCCTGTGCATCTATTGGGCAAAAGAACCAATGGAACAAGGACAGAACTGGATGGAAAAAATGTTGGCAAAACTGCTAAACTGAACTAGAATAATCTCTGGTAATGTGTTGCTTTTGATGAAATTCTTGCTGGATATTCCAGTAATCTGACATCAAACATGGACAATAACAGGGTTCTGTGGAAGAGTGCAATGCTAAGATCAGTGTGCAGTGTTGTCATTCAAGACGTTGTGGCTTACATTCTTCACACCTAGAGGCGATCTTTTTTGCACAGAATGACCTTCAGTAACTTCTCTTCCATTTATTTAATGGATTTCTGAACTGCAAAATTGCCAGGCAATCAAGTAGGTTGACAGGAAAAAAAATCATAAATACAGCTGATTTATAGAGGCAGTGAAAAGCGCAATAAGACTATACACCCTAACAAGATCACAAACTAAGCTGCACATAATTCCTTGTCCTCAAATAGAATACAGCGGGAAGAAATCATAATGATTGCATAGAGGGAACTGGTTAGATTTTATATCTAATCTGCTTTTTGTATGCATTTTGTAGAATAACTGATTATGCCTAGGCTTCCTTTTATTAATACTGATGCATTTTTTCTTTATAAAACCAGGAATCAAATGTAATTGAAAGCTTTTCCCAGACTAGAAAATTGCGTAAGTATCTGAGTTTAATAATCCAATATGGATTGATTTTCTAGAAGTACTGAAAAGAAACGCAACTTCTCTCAACTACTTGAACAAATAAGCCTATTAAGGCAAGAAACAGCACTGGTAGTAGTTGTCACACAGTCAATTACAAAATTAAGATAGGAACAGCAGGCTTTGGAGAGTAGTAATAACTTCTCTCGTCAAGTAACACATAGGAGTATCAATGAGGCAGAGAGAAGAGTGGCAGTTACACCTCAATTCTGAGGTTCCTAGACAGCAGAGATTAATCACCATGCCATAAGGTTTCTCCACTATACAATGTAATAGGTACACAGGAGATTGTGAATAATCCTCTAAGTCTTCCCACACAGTATTAAGAAGTCACTCAGGTGGGAAATTACCTCTTTACTGCTTCTTGTAGAAGGACTATTCTTTTCTACTCTCTTACCACGGTGTCCTTTTTATTTTCTGTTATAAGAAAGTGATATTATCTGTCTTCCTTCACTCTTCTGCCTACTTTTAACTGATCTGTCAGTGATGTATTTGTGCAACATAAAGTTCTTTAGCAGAACCTAAATTAGAAGGCATCGTATGCAGTTTACATTTTCTTGCTCGCTGATCAACGACTTTCTCCCTCACCTGAAGAAAGGTCAGAAAGGGCAGATACAGTGTTAAGTTTATAATGAAAAAAAAAAACAAAACAACACCCACTCAAAAAGGAAACAGAAAGCAAAACCAGCTTAGCTTTTCTGACTATGTGGTTTACAAGATTTCTTGCAAGGTGAAGGATAATCTCAAACAGAAAGACTTGAAGATGGCCACTTCTAGCCAGTCAAAGAAAAAAAGGTCTAAGTACCTTCTTCCCCTTGACTCCTTGTCATACCCCACTACCTCACTATAACAGCCCTCCTTCCTGAGGGAGGACTATTTTGCCAGCAGGAGGAAAACTACTACATGACATTTCCAATGCTCAAAAGCCTTCAGCTCATCTCGTCTTGCTCTAATTGCTAACTCCTTTACCAGTTGAAACCCATCTCTGTAACAAGTGCTACATAGCTCACCTTACTCTTCAGCAGGAAGGAACCAAAGCAGAGGACACATATACAGCAAGATTTCCAACGTGAACATTAATGATGAGAAAATAACTGAGCAGAAATTACAATAAACAGGACAAAAGCTGTTCCACATACAGAGGTTGGAATAGGAAGATGTAAGAAAGTCAGAATAGGAAGAGTTGGTAATATGATAACTGAAATCAGCATTTAACTTGGTTTAAACAAAAGATAAGGCTGTATTATTCTAGTATCTTGGAAACACACCACTAAAGAAACTTCACTTGTCTTGTTTGCTAGCTGGCTATTCTGTTTCTCACACTAGGTTAGGCAGCCTGTGTGCAATCAACCTAAATGTAAATACTTAGTACTGTACACAAACCCCATTGTATCTGCTCTTGCTTATTTTTCAAGGAAGTTCAAATCCAACTGATCTTGTATTTGGCATTGAAATGAAAGTCTGAAAAGTCACCCATGCATCTCCTAGCAATCTCAAATGCTAATCTTGCAACAGGTTGTTTTTCATTTTTTTTTTTCCTGCAGTGAAACTGCAACTTTCAAAGACTATAAACTAAACTCTAAAACTGTTTTTGGAGAGAAAAACAGCACCTGGAAGACTAAATACCAAAGAGAAAGTTACTGAGTAGCTTTTAGCACCTGGTTGGCCTTGCCAGGATTCGAACCTGGATCATCTGTATGGTCAGACAGAGGCTTCCACTGAGCACAAGACCAGCTATGGTGCATGTCCCTCCCTCATAACTGCTATTCTAAAACATGTGCAACCTGTGCAATTTTAAGCCTGTTTCTGTTATGACAAGGTATGTAGAAAGAAGAAGAAAATTTCTGAAATCTAATGCTAGAGGAAAGCAACAAGAAAAAAAAAATCAGTGGAAAAAGACGGTAAATGAAAACAGAAGTGCAGAGAGAAACTGAATTTCATGCCTTTGGCACTTCCATGCATGCACAATGTAAGCAAGGCATTTTACCTTGGTATTTCTCTGGATCTGGCATGGCTTTTGTCTTCTTTTTTGGCAGATTTACTCGAGGATCTCCAACAGTGAGGCCCAGTATTGTACCTGGTGGCATTTCTGATGGCGAACTTATCCCTTTAAAAATACACAAATGAACACTGCCATGAAACCACCAATAAAACTGTGATTGTTTTTTTCTGCACTATTATTCTGCACTTCTTGGCCCGCAGGGATGTGACATCACTATAAGTCAGAGCAGCAATTCAGAGTACTCAATTTAGCATGTTTTGAAAACTCACCGATGCTTGTTAAAAGAAATTATAAAACATCTTCAAAAGTTTTACCTCATCTCTGCTTAACTGCCTCAGACTGGATGGCTTGAATACAGTTTGAGGTTTACCACAGTCAGTTCCTTACCTGTTTCAGTGCTAGAAATGAAATGTTTATGAAAGACAAGAAACAAAATGGAATATATCTGTTAAAAGTTTGGCCTTCATAAAGGACTAAAGTTCCATTAAAAAAACATAAAGTAATGTTCCTCAAACCTTTGACATGCCACAGTAATTACCTAAGTACAAGCTTAATGGCATCACTCTCTTGATCAAGCATAAACTATGCCTTACCAAACTGAAGCCAACTCAGTAGCATGCCAGTTCTGACCACTAGAATTTAAGAGTTTCCCCTTCCACCCTTACCAGCCATGCCCAAATACCTTCTAAGAGCTCAAAGACAGCAGTTTGACGATGATGAAGAGATACTTTTTCAGAGTCCTTGCAGTTTTCTACCCACCAGTTATTCAGTTCCGACTCTGAATCCACCATCTCCTGGAAAAATATCATCTTAATTAACTCAAGTAGTAATTCAGTAACTTCTAATCAGTATGAATTCAGTCTGTTTGCCTTAATCACTATGGTTGTTTCCTTCAAGTTTCAAACCAAAGTCATTTTTTCCTGATGAAGCTTATTCCTATATTTCACTTTATAGTACTCTCTAATAAGCATATTCAGTTTGTGTTCCAAAAGTAAACAAAGCAATCCACAATCCATCCCAACCCTGCAGTCAATGACTTCTTATAGAAAACCAGAGATTTCATGGCCTCCTCAAGTTTTCTGCAAGAGACGCACAAAAAAACCCAAACTCATTAAAACTACAGTGACACTATGTGCTACGAGGTGGACAAAACACTAAATCCTGGAGAAAGTATGTATTTGATTTAAAACACAAACATTTTCTATACCTTTTATGTCTTGTCCTGCAGGGGCCTCTAGCTTGTTGAAAGACAAACACAGTCTACGGTTTGTCAAAAAGAGTATGAATTATTTTGGACCTCTCAATACATCACTACAGCAAAAACTTCCACTTCCTTCTCAGTAGCACCATAGCTTCCATTTTCATTCCACCCACACCAGAAATCCAGATACAAACTCTTTCTGAGGTCAGCATTAGTCAAGAGGCTCAATATGGAAAAGTCAACAGAGTAGAAATACCTATGGTTAACCTTTATAGTAAATATGCCTAATGATTCTTTATAGCAAGAAGTTTGCACGCTCTAGAACCCTTATAAAAATTACAGTAATATCCAACAGGCCATTTTCCTTACTGTCTGGATAGAAGCAGCTTTTAGGGTCTCTGTAAGGACACAGTGCGATAATGGGCCAATCAGTCGATACCTGAGAATCTCCATAGTTTGATCGCTGAAAGAGAGGGAAGTTTCAGGTGAGTGTACAATCATACAGCACACAGTTTTTTCACCAGTGTTCTGTTAAGCTATAATCCAGCTACATTAACAGGTTAAGAGTCACAGTTTCTAACTCTACTATGAACAAACCTGATCACAATGCCAGTAGTTTGTGAGACCCAGGTATAGGACTGGAATGGATCTCTAGTACCATCACCAATTATTTTTTTCACCGGCACAGCTTTATCTCCTTCTTTGTCCTCCTTCTTCCTTTTTTTGCCAAGGCTCTGAACAACATCCATGTCTTTTTCCTCTCGATTTAACGTTGTAATTGGCTCAGGAATACAGATCTCTTCAGGCTCTGAACACTGGAAAATTATTTTCAACTCATTCAGTATGTCCTAAAGAAAAGTGAAAAGTTTGGTTTAGGAGAATAAGCAGTCCAGTTTTAAGAATTACATTTTAGTGGTTTATTTTCCTATATGGATTTAAGGGAATGATCTCCATTCTATTTAAGTCCATAGAGAGCACTATCGTGCTGAAAGTAGTACTGTTGCTAGAAATTTATTGTCACTCAAATTAATGGAAGAAAAAAAAAACTGCGCTTGCAATTTAAGTTCAGATTACGACTACCTGTGATGACAGGGACCAAACAGCCTGTCATGGGTGGTAGTGGGAAAGAAGTAAAACACACACCAACGTATTGTGAACAAATCCCCAAAAAAGTGGCAGTAAAAAATTTTTAACAAGCTCACAGAAAATACTTCAGTTGCATGCACATTCTGTGTGATTTCTATAAGAACAAGATGCAGACAGAAACATAGTGAAGAGTGGAAACCTTTCAGAAGATACCTGCAGCATAAGAAATAGGTAATGCATGAAGAAATTTGAGTTCAACTCTAAAAAGCAGAATACCTGTTTGAGAGCTGGATGCATCCAGATCCATAACTGTCTGTTTTCAGACCCACATCTCGGTTTCCAAATAAATGTAACAGGACCAAGCATGTCCTCAGGATAGCTATCTGCTCGGTAAACGTTCAAGGAACCTTGGAATCTTCCAGACAGACAACTCGCTGCTCCAAATGTTAATCCTGAAGAAGAAGATGCTTACTGAAAAACAAAGTAACTTCTTGCTTAAGAAATAAAAATAAAATTAAGAGCCACCACCATGATGACACAGCTGCAGGGGTTGGGCCGCAGTACAAGCTGTCCTGGCCCACATGCAACCTGCAGGTTGGACATATTTGCTTTAGTCTATTCAAAAACTTAACTTTACTTCAAACTAGTTAAATCTTACCTGTGTCAACACTACATATTCGAGCAAGTTGCTTCAGAAGTTCATTCTCTTTACCACTCAACTCCAGACAACAATAATATGATAAATCCTGAAACAACAGGACAGTGGAAAAGTGAGAACTCTTGAAAGTGAACCTGACAAGGAAGGGTCAACATAGAGCTTCACAATTTACAATTAAATTTTAGTAAATGAAAAATAATTACTTGAGTCAAAGAGAAAACATTACTTTTAATTAAATAACTTTGTTTGCTGTAGGACAGCTGTCAGGCATTTCTCACTTGGGGAACAACCTGTCCCTTGAATACGTAAACCAGAAAGGTCACACAACAAAGGTCTTTAGTAGCATCCTGCTCAGAAAGATGATGCAGGGATTCACTGAATCTCTTAGCTCCTATGGCTGAAGATGAAGTATTTCAGCTATAGATACCTTTTTAATACACAAGACTCTTCTATAGCCTTATCTTGTTCTGATACTGCCTTGTTCTGTTACTGCCTTTTGTAACAATTTTGAAATTATTCATTTATCATAGAATCGTTTGAGTTGGAAGGGAGCACTAAAGGTCATCTGGTCCAACTCCCCTGCAATGAACAGGGACACCTACAGCTAGATCAGGTGCTCAGAGCCCCATCCAGTCTGACCTTGAATGTCTCCAAGGATGGGATATCCACCACCTCTCTGGGCAACCAGTTCCAGTGCCACACCACCCTTATTGTAAAAAACTTCTTATGTCCAATTTAAATCTCCCATCCTTTAGTTTGAAACCATTTCCCCTTGTCCAGTCACAGTAGACCCTGCTAAAGAATCTGTCTCCTTCTTTCTTATAGCCCTCCTCTAGATGTTGAAAGGCTGCTATCAGTTCTACCCAGATCCTTCTCCAGGCTGAACAGCTCCAGCTCTCTCAGCCTGTCCTCACAGTGGAGATGTTCCAACCCTTGGATCATTTTTATGGCCCTCTTCTGGATGCTCTCTAACAGGTTCACATCTCTCCAGAACTGAGGACTCCACATCCGGATGCAGTACTTGAGATGAGGTCTCAACAGGACAGAGTAGAGGGGCAGGATCACCTCTCTCAACTGCTCTCATAGCTAGCAGTTATTAACAGCCGAAACAACATTACTTCAAAGAGACAGAAGCATTCCTTAGAACTGAACAGCTGATTATTTCACCTTGGCAAAAGAACAAAGAAAATGCAAATGTGATACCTGAAGAAGGCAGTGATTTGTCATGGCTCGGTAACAAGCTCTGTAGCACTTCTCCGTAGGGCTGTTTCCTAAACAGTATCCCCATTTCTTTACCATATGAAATCTCTTTGCATGCCAAATATGCGTTTCCAGCCAAATATTCTTTCTTTGCCTGCGATTAAACTCTGCTACCAAATTTATGTGGCGTCTTCTAGCTTTGCGGCACTTCGTCTTTGACTGTTCTTTTTTCTGATGCACAGCTTTCTCAGCCTGTTCAAAAGAGAGGATATTGAAGTAAATCTCAAAAAGAAAAGCTTCTGTTGCAGAAAAAGCTTAGCATATATAAGGATACAGGAAGTACTAGTATAATTTAAACTATGCTTTATTTTGACATAAGTTCTCTAGAATTGTACAACCTGGATTGAGGATAATAAGAGGATAATAAACAGATGGAAACAGCAAATGCGAGTCCCATCCACACAACTGCACCAAAGTTCAACTTGAACCCATAAGCCAGAGTTCCTAGACATTCAGAAACTTACCAGTGAAATGTAAGAACTGCTGCTTTCCTGTGTAAAGCTTTTGCTCAACATCAGCATATCCGTATGAACAAATGAACATGGCATCAGGAGAACCTGAAGATGTGAGCTCATACAGAAGCAGCATGGACTTTAAGACTGGCAGGTAGGACCTAAGGATACTTATAGTCTCTACAGCACGTAGAAGCCAATATGGTGACGTCAGACAAACTCCCTGATAAAGACCTAGTCAAGAATAGAATTACTAAGGGTGAATGGCTGAAGAGCAAGGCTTGTCTCTCAAGGTTTGACTTGTCTTTTTGAGAAGTGGCAGAAAAAAAACCTAGTTCTTAGGATGTCCTTCGTGGGCTCACCAAGAAATGGCTGACAGCAGACCACTGGTTGTAAGAATTAGAATAAAAGAATCAGAAGAACTAGAACTAGAGATAGAACTAGAAGAATCAGAACTGGTTACAAGAATGAGAATGCTAGATCACTGCTGTGAGCAGAGAAAACATGGAAACAAGTCATGATGTAAAGACAGACATGCACTAAATAATTTTAAAAGTTCCAAGTCACAATCAGAATAATCATTCAACAACAGAGCAGGCAATATAAGCCACTAGGTAAGTGGTACATAAGTGTGCAGAAAGGCAGTTAGAGAAAAAGCGATGTGGTATTATAGACAAAAAATGTATCTGTCCTCAAGCTTGTAAAGAAGTAAGAGAGAGCCCAGATAAATTTTTGGATCAACATGATCATGTCCAAGGATCTAAGAAAAGGAAGAAAGTGCACCAGAACCAGAACAGTCAACTTTGAAGAAACAGACTTCAAACACTGAAAACTAATGGGCAGAACAAAGGAAACAGCTCAGGAGAGACAAAAGCTCTAAGCATGAAACAAAACATCCTATCTAAGGACACAAATTTCAAAAAGAGAAACAAGGAGAGAGAACATGAAGAAAAACAGCTGCAGCAGGGACAGTCATAGCACCCCAAAAATCCAAGAATCATGCAAAAGCCAGAGCAAGGACATACAAATGGGAGTACATACACAGAAGTTAGAAATACTAACATGTGAAAGGAGTTAAAAGAGCAGGACACAAAAGAATCAAATACAAATAATGTAGATTTCTTTCATGTTTAACAAGGACAGAGTGTATAACTATGCAAAACAGCCCATGCTGCCTTCCTCCTCAAGAAGACGCTACATATCATCATGACTAACAAATCAAAAAGAATGCCAACCGGAGCAATAAAAGCAGAGATGCAGGTTATGAAGATTCAATAAACCACACCCTTAGGAACACATGCAGAAGTACTTGACGCAATTTCTGAATCATGAATCTTCAGGAACTTAAGGAAGAAGGGGTAAGGTCTCAGAGAACTTAAAGAAGATAAAGCAAGAGGGAAAAAGAATGCAAGAAATATGTCAATGAATCAACCTTAATAAACAGAAAACTTACCAAGCAAACTCATCTGATCACTTTGAGATGTGTGCAGAGAAAGTAAAGTGATCAATGCCAAATATCAGACAGATCATCTTGTAAAGAAAACCCACTGAATCTTTTTTTTTTTTTTGAACATATAGAAAAGCCATAGCAGATGAGGAATAAGTAAATACATAGGAGCATTCTGACTAAAATGTTAAGACTACTCCAAAATGAGTTTCATGACTAACCAGGAATGGTCTTAAGCTGCATGCAACCTGTAAACTACTCCACTGTGCTTACCCTGTCTGAACTATATTGTGGCAGTTATGAACAAGTTGTGCTGCCTCGAGTCCTGTGAAGTCACAGCTCACAGCAGTGGTGGGCTGCAAGCTTGGCAGGTGCTGAGGACTCCTAGATCACCAGAGACCTTGATACCCTACCCAAACAAACCTGCAGCAGGGGGTTTTATCATCACTACTCCAGTAACTTTTCAAGACATACAATAATAACAGACCAAGAGGTTATTGACAACTACTCTGAGATCTACTTGAACCACCATCTAAAACGTAGGTTTTGCATCCAAATGTCAGCCCATGTTTGTGAGCCTCTGCATATAGGGAAGCTTTGCAGACAAGCTCAGGTTTGAACTGTAATAAACATACAATTGAACGCCGTACAATACCTACATCCACTATATAGCTCATCAAATACTATAAAATGCACTTATACCTCTTTTCTGGCAGCCTCTTGCAGCCGCCTAGGTAGGCGCTTAATATTGTGACTCATAGCTCGCCTCCGCATGTGCCTAGGCAGAGTCTGGAAGACTAGAGAGTTGGAAGACTTCTGCGTAACTGCTTTCAACATGGCTTTGATCTCAGCAGCACGAGCTTGAGCAAAGGTAGATACTGGAACGAAAAGAACTCCATAAGAGAATGGTAAACAGCAAAAACCAAAAAAAGGGACAACGTACATAAATTACTGAACTCCAGCAGAGTATTTCTAGTACACCAGTCTAATGACTTCTTGAGATAAAACAAAAATATCCTCTACTGTCTATTATGGAAGTAATTTCTATACTTTAGATATTCTGAAGCTCATCAACATGCTTAAGCAAATATTGAGAGCTGAGGTATAACCAACAAGCTCTACTTGCACGAAGTACTTGTTCACCAGGGTAGCAGTGTTTTCATATATTATTCAGACAGATGGAAAAACTTAACCATGGAAAAAACAGGAAGCAATGATCACACTACATATTGTTTTAAAATGAACAAATAAAGAAGTCAGAGGTTGATTATGTTTAATACTCATGGAAGTGTATTCATTATCATAGCACTACTATAATTTGAAAAACTAATTTGTCTCTTTGCTTTCCTAAACAAACATTCTCTTAGAAGTTACTTTAAGTCACAACATGAGCACAAACAGCTTAACTGACTACATTAAAAACAGATGGCTGTCAGAATTCATTTTACTGGTAAACTGAAACCCAAACGCATACCCCTCGTTGTAAGGAGTGCAATTTTTCAACTCAGAAGTCTGAAAGGACTCACTGCACAACAGCTGGTAATTCATTCTAGTACACAAACTTTTCTGTATTTTGGAGAAAAACAGGAAAAACAAAAGACTAAACGCACATGTTGATAAAAACATCAGTTGTGATTTTTGCCATTGCACAAAATCAAAGACAGACAACAAGCAATTACTAGCAAGTTGCCCTGGAGATTATGACCTTTTATTGTACATACAAACCTGTTATGAATCTAGGCATTTCCTCAGAAGAACTCTGATGCTCTCCTTGCCTTCCTCCTCTTCCTCTGCCTCTCGAGTCTCCTCTGTTTTGGTCTTTCCTGTAGGGAGGCCCAGGTGACTGCTGCAAAAATTTCTGCTGTATCTGCTGCTCAGAACGAACATCTCCTGAAGGGTTTAGAAACGAACACAGCAGAAATACAAAGTCATCTGGGTAATGGATTCTAAACATATTAAGACTGCATTGCATGTTCTTCTGACTATATTTAACAGGTATAACCAAAAAAAAAATTATTTTTCATTGGGAAAAAAAAAAAGCTGCATTATCCTGCAGCAAGCCAGCAGCAGATTGATGGCTTTTACACATTTTGAAAATGGTACCCAAGCCATACCTCCCATACTCCATCAAGCCCAAAGGGAAACGCCTGATCAAAATCAGCCTATGTGATTGCCATCAGCAGTGACTCTTACAGTTGAATAGTCAGAGCAACACTTTTCCCTCTTTCCCTTATTTTTTTTTCCCATAAACATAGCTATTTTTGTCCTTCTAGCTTAAGTAAGGCACATGCACTTCTGCTGCAGTAATAAATGAAGTAAGCATGGCACACATATATTGGTGCAGTAGGTTACAGTACATATTTCCTGGTACAGGCAGCTAAATCAATATCAAAATTACGTAACAAAAATCTAAAGTAAGCTCTTAAAGTACAGAAATACCTTCCAACAGCGTTAAGCACCTAACAGCACTTTAAAGAAGTGCTTCAAGAGAGCCCTGAAGTCCAGATTGAAAGATGGGCTTATATTCAACTTATGCAGTGACGTCTAGGTTGGGATTTCAGGTGCAATTTGATATCCTTGTTGGGCGGTTCAGCGTTTGACAGTGTCCTGCATGACATGCTGGTCGCAAAACAGGACAAAAACGGATGTGATGGATGGACCACCCTCTGGATAAGGAATTGGCTGGATGGTCGCATGCAGAGAGTTGCGGTCAACGGCTCACTGCCCAAGTGGAGACCGGAGAGGAGGGGAGGGGAGCCGTACCTGGGGCCGAGCAGGCCCTGCTGCTGCTGCCTGGGAAGGACCCCGGCTCGGCGGGGAGCGTGACGCTGGCCGGCTGGTTCCTCATCTTCCTGGCCCGCTTCTTCTCCTTGGCCGCGGACATCTCGGCTGGGATACGGAGCTCACACGAACCCCCCCGCGCTCCCTCCGACGGACCTGAAGCGCCGCAGGGCGGACAGGCCCCTCCAGATCGCAGCACGGCTCCCCCGCCTCACGCTACACGCGGCCTTCCGAACCCCAGCAGCGCGCATGCGCGCCGCGCAACCCTCCCGGCAGGACTACATTTCCCAGAATGCCCCGCGGGCGGCTGCGCGCGCACCGCTCGGGGCGGGCGGGAGGAGACGGTATTTAGGCGGGCACGGACGGGTAGGAGGGGTGGTGTTTGAGCTTGGCTGTCGTCATGGCTTCTGTGGTACGGAAAATCATCAGCACCGCTAAGGCTCCTGCGCCTCTGGGTGCTTACAGGTATGGGCTAGGTGGGACAGGGTTGCTGGTCCCGGCGAGGGGTGCCTACCGGGCCTGTCACATGGGTGACTGAGAAAAGGGTTGCGTCGCTGTCTGTTGGAGAAGCGTGGTGTGCACTGAAGGATGGTCACCTGAGGGCTTTCTAGGGACTCTTAGTTATGGGCTTAGGCTTCGTTTTCCCGTTACAAACACAGGCTCCTCAGGTTTTGACTTCTCCCCCCTGTGGCATTTTGGAGTTTTCCAAAAGCGTTTTTGTCCCTGTTACTTTGAAATGAAACTTTCTGAACTTCGAACTCCGTGTTTTTTGTGTTTCTCCATGTTTATGACTCCAGTGAGGTGTAGAAGCAGGGAAAGTCCTGTCACTGAAAGGGCACCTTCTGCTGACAGCAAGCTGCTGGTGGATTACAGCATGGGCTTGGCATTGCCTGTGGGTAGGAGAACGTCTCCTATGTGGAAAGCGAGGACTCTTCAGCTGCATACATGCACCAACTGGCTTAGCCTTTAACGTGGCTTTCTGCTATAGTTTAACTGCACTCCCATGTCCTGTGCTTACTGGTAGCTCTTGATGAAATACTGGTTATTGTGCAGCCTGTTATTGAACTGGCAGGGCTGACATTGGTAAGTTTACCACTGACTTAGTCAGTCATGTTCCAGTATGCTTTTCAAAGTCCATTGAACAAAAAGTTGCGCAAGAAATAACTGCTGCATCTCAGTTCTGGGCATGGGAACGCAGCAATGAGGGCTTAATGTGGAGGGGAGAATTAGGATGTAAGTGCTGCGTTCCTGGTTCTGCTGTAGCCCTTCAGTGTGCTATTTGTACCATATTTTGCACTTCTTTTACTCAACTTCTCCAATTTCCAGTCATTTTGTTTATATATGTGTGTTTGTATGCATCTGTGCATGTAGCTTTTAAAAAGGCATGACAGAGATGCTGTACTTGTGTTAAGAACTCTTTGTGTAAAGAAAATCTGATTAACTTCTCCCACGTCTTTTCATTAAAGAGCGTGTTTCTTGATGCCATCTGTGTGAGGGGGATGGTGTTTTTTTTGTCAAGATCATAACATCCACATAGCTTTGCACTCAAGTGTACTGAAATGTGGATGACAATTGGCACACAGTTAGTTACTCCTTACGGTTCCAGCAGAGACGCACAATTGACCCTCGTTACAGGATGCATCTGCAGTTAAAGTTTGATCACAGTCTTTGTGCTTGGAGTCTCTGTGAACTTTGTTCATGCCTTTGGCTGCAGTGGAGATGTATTCTTTAGTTGGTGAGTTGTTAAAAGTGTCAGTGAATGGAGATTCCATGGTAACCGCACAAGGAGAAGAAAGTTGAGGAACAAAGAAGGCTCAAGGTTGCTGAAAATGCTGATCTGGCAGTGGAAGGCTGCATTGTGCTTCTCCCTCTGCCCTCCCCCCGGTTGCTCATGATTTGGGGTTTTCCAAAGCTGCATTAGGCTAAATATTTTGTTGTCATTTGCTTTATGGTAAGCAGTATAAGACAATCTCATTTTTCCAGAGAGCTAACAACTTGTTGCGTGGCTCCTGACACATTCAATAAAAACATGAGTTGTAGTCTGATGGCCGGTGCCTCAAAGTATGGCATGCTGGAAAAGAAAATTAAAGAATATATTTTGTGTTCAGATATACATTTCCTGTCAACAAGACAAGTGATTAAGAGATGTAATGAAGTGTTCATTGAAGAGTGGCTTTCTTTCTGCACTGATGCTGAAGTGAAGCTAAGGTCCTAACTTAGATACTTCAGGGAGGAGTTTAACTCTAGTTTGTGCAATTTCAGAGGCTTGTTCAACTATTAGAGGAATGTATTTTCTTATCGGATGGCAAGAGATAAGAAAGTTCGTGTTGACGCACCACAAATACTTTGAAAAGAGGCTTTCTCTAATTCCTTTGCAAAATACTTCTACCAGCTGATGAGATGTATGTGATGTCTCTTGCATAATGTTTACTAGGTGGTTAAAGTCTTTGTTTTAATCTTTTAATCTGTTTGTAGTACCTAGAGATGTCAATAATTGCTAACTGTACTTTAGCGAAAGCACACCTGATATAAAAAATAGCTGGGATTCTTCATCTGCTGAACTGACCCAGCCACCAGGTCACCCATGTTAGCTGGTGAGAGGAGAGGCACTGTTCTGGGAATGGAATTGTGCTAATTGGCCACATTCATGCCACTGGAGAAATATTGCCAGAGAATGTTTGTGAGGCTTCGTCTTGCAGCTGTAACTCATTTATGGTGACTGAGAAAATGCTGCCTGTAGTAATCAGCCCTCTTGATTTTTCTTTCTTCTACCTTATTGCTCCACAACTGAGATGTAAGGTAGGCCAAGAAACAACCACCTCTTAAGCTAGGATGGCATGTTTATTTGGGTAGATGCAAAATGATGTATATTTGCTCTGTCTCCCCCCGTGCAATCTGCAGCATGGAAAGTGTGTAGCTGTGTTTAGTGTTGTGTTGTTGCACTCATGTCTTATGCCTTTTGGAGAATCCGTATTTATTACCTCGAAGACAGAGTTGTGCTCACGTAGTTGGGTGCTTTTACAGGTGTGCCAGTCCCAGCGGAATCAAATGTGTACAGGCTGAATGCATGGCTCATGTGTAAGCACTGAGGTTT
Organism: Aquila spilogaster; assembly: GCA_024606505.1. Lineage (NCBI taxonomy): Eukaryota > Metazoa > Chordata > Aves > Accipitriformes > Accipitridae > Aquila > Aquila spilogaster. The sequence continues at coordinate 5,705,578 of JANHGO010000039.1, forward strand.
AGTGATGGGACTCGGTAGGTCAGGATGGTTGGACTTGATATTGAAGATCTTGTCCAATTTAAATTATTATAGAACAACCTATCTTTCTGAGATATTATAAATATAATTGACATTTTCTGCAGTCAAGAGAGTACTTTGGGACAGCTAAATGGTTTGGTGAGGAAACTTTCAACCTGAAATGTCACTTCTCTTTTCAGCCAAGCAGTGCTTGTAGACCGGACCATGTACATTGCAGGACAGATAGGTATAGAACCTTCCAGTGGGCAGCTTGTCTCTGGAGGTGTAAAGGAAGAAGCTAAGCAGGTAAGATGTGTTCTAGCAATAAACTTTTCTGCTTTGTTAAATGTAGACTCATGAGAAATTGAAGAAACTTAGAGAGCATACTGCATGTCCTCCAAGGTGAGGTAAAAACAAGAAATAATTTAATTCCTTCCCTGTCATTTTCCATCCAAATAATCTAGAGGTCAGGGGAACATCTGTATCTCCTATAAGAAGGAATCAATATTTTGAACAGAAGTTTGACCCTAGTGTCTGAGTTAGAGAAAGATTTATTCCCCCAGCAGAAGCTGTATGAGGTAGTAGACAGGATGAAGCGAAGCTGCATTGTGCATTTACATCTAATAAATAAATGGTTTAGTATTAGGAGTTTATTAAAAGTTGCCCTTTACTAATTCATTTTTAATCTATTTTTGGTTTTGCTCTGACTGTTGAAGGCCTGCTGGGTGAGCTATAACGTAGATGTAGCTAGGTTACAATTCATGTTTATATACTTGCCTAAATACAACATAGCTGATACATGCAGACTTCTGTCTCATTTCTCATTAGGCACTAAAAAATGTGGGAGAAATCCTGAAAGCTGCAGGCTGTGACTATAGCAATGGTAAGTGCTGATATGAAGTTAGCAAACAAGTGATTATTTTCACTTGGGTTTAAAAAAAAAGTGACCTTTAAAATAAGCTGCTTGTAAATGTGTAGTTGTTGTTATCAGTAGATGGAGGAAAGAAATTAGTGTGCAATTCTTCATGTGATGGGTATCAGTGGGATACTGCCTCTCACCTGAAGCTTCTGTCCATGGCACTCATACTTTGATTCAAACTGAAGCAGCTCACTGTAGGTGAAGCTACAACTGGCCATGGGCATCTAGACTTTACTCCAGGTAAAAAACAGGCCTGTGTCTGTGGCATGCATGTTCAATATTTTTTTGAGGCTGATTCTAATAATGGAGCTATTTAGAATTAGTATCGGCTTGGGCAGTTGTGGGTTTAAAAAAAAATCTTGCATGGACTGTATCATCTTCAGACATTTTATGAACTATTTTGGCAGCAGATATGATTTACTTTTTTTTTGCCAACAGTTGACATACAAAAGCCTGTTTCAGTCTTCTTCACCTTAGTCTCTTTCAACAGAATTGGGCTTAATGAAATCTAAAATGGAAGACCTGTTTGTAAAACAGGTCAAGAATAGAGAAGTTTTATCTACTAGATATTCAGTCTTTCTAGGTGGTTCTGTGGGTGGTAGCTCTGATCAATATCTGTTTGCAGAACTTTTCAAAATGTTTAAAGTATGAGAAATGTTTGGAATAAAAGCAAGAAATGCACTAATGATTTTAAACTTTTGTATAGAAAAGCTACAAATAACTGCAATTAATATAATTTCTAGTTGTGAAGACTACAATTTTGATGGCAGACATGAAGGACTTCAATGATATGAATGAAATTTACGGACAATGTAAGTAGACTTAATGCTTTTTTTACCACTATAGCTTGAAGAATTGATGATATTCATTGTAAGTGAAGTGTTTCAATGACTCAGCTGATGTTGTTCCAGATTCTTTGAGGTTTCAGTAGAAATACAACGTGAAAACAAAACATTTGTGCAAGCACCATAACAAATACAGGCTAATTGAATACATGCTTCATACGCAGTTTGAGCCTTCTACACCTTCGAGCCTTGATGGCTGCTGTGTTGTCCCTAATACAGTTCTGCTGTAGTCAGCCTTAAGATGCTTAATTTCAGATTGTATATCTTCATTTCTTAAGTATGTTTGTTTCTTTGAATAATTGTTGTATTACTGTGTTGAGACAAAGCTTAGTTTTTATGTAAGGATGAGCCACCTTGCTGTTCTTGGAGATGGAATAATAATGCATGGTTAACCAAATTGCATGTAAACTGAAGTGGGTGATTAGTGAGCTATGTTGTGCAGAAGAACTTGGGAGTCTATGCACATAAGTTCCTTATTTATTTGGTTTGGGTTTTACTTAGATAGCAATTATCTTATCTTGAATGAAGCCTTTTTAGATGAACAATCTTCTGCATGTCAAAATGGAATTGAGTATGCTAAGCCCAGTGAAAAGAGATTGGCTGGATACTTAGTTACTTGTTGCGTCCTACCTGTTTTTAAGGAAAACAATTGCTGTTCTTTGATGTGAGTTATTAACCTGCCTTGTTCCTGCAGGAACCTGAATGTACCATTTCTGGACCCGGTGTTAACTTTCACTATTAAAAAAATGAGGGGGGGGAAGAAATGGAAGGGAGGAGGAGTCAGAGAGGAGAGAGCAGGGACTGAAGATTATTTGTCTTGTGTTCTTGAACTTGAAACTTGACTGCGTTTTATACAAATGATTTTGAACTCTGTGGTTTATCAAGCAAATTTAAATGACCAGTGGATGTTTTTATTTCAATTGCAGTTTTCACGTCATACCCAGCCAGAGTAGCCTTTCAGGTTGCTGCTTTGCCAAAAGTAAGTGTAATTTATCTGCCTGCAAAAATGAATTCTGAAAGCCTTTGCTTCTGAAACATGACAGATTTCTCATTCTATAATAGCTTTGATTGTGATTATTTTATTGAATATTAAGTATTTAATGTTTGCTTTTAATTATGTCAGTCTTATTTCTGCACGTAAGAAGAGTTCTGAAAATATGAGATAATCTGGCTGTATAGTGAAAGATGGCTACAACCCTAGAAATAAGGATTTCTAATACTTAAGGAAGAGCAAAGTGAATTTTTAACATTGCTAAATTAGTTGTACAACTGTCAGGAATATATAATCTTCAGATGTCATTTGTTATTCTTATCAGGTCATGTTATATACCCAGTGGCTTCATAAAGTAAGTATTTTAAGTTCCTAATACACTTCTTCATTGCTTTTTTATAGGGTGCCCGGGTTGAGATTGAAGCTATTGCCATTCAAGGACCCATCCGCGATATTCCAGCCTCTCTATAAGTGAAGACTGAATATCCTACACTAAGCTTACCTGGAAAGGTGCTTTCTTCTCAATTGTGGCCTTGTTGTCTGTAAAATACAAGCTTACAGTGAATTCTGCAGGCAAAGCCTGAAACCTATGGGAGTGCTGCTAAAATCCGTTGGGTTTGGTTGTAGAACAGGAGCCTTATTTTGTGATGGTATTCAGGTATTAAAGTACACAATTTTGGTGAATGTAAGACAGTTACACTGTGGGTGATCAGGACATGCAAAGCTAATTACTTGTTTTTTTAGTAACAATTTTAAATATGGGAAAACAGTAGAACACTTATCTTGGTTAGCATACATTTTCTCTTCTGTGTTTTGGGAAACTTCGCTGTATTCATTTCTAAACTGTCTTAAATGCTTTCTTTGCAGAATGGATTAGTGTTGGGACTTGATCACGGTTTTTCATACTGAAGCAATTGCTAAACAAGGTGGATATTCATATCAGAAGGAAGAAAATGATGCTTCTTCAAAATCATATCCTCATAGTTATGAATCAGCTGCAAATGAATCTCTACCTGCAATCTTTTTTTGTAGTCCTTCATAGTAATTCAGCTTTGACTATACTGTGATTAGGGGGGGGGAAAAAAAGTCATTCCAATTGTATGAAGGAAAATAACCTGTTTAATGAGAATAAAGAATAATTACATGTTTTAAAAATATGCTTGTCTCTTCTGGGAACAAACTTTTCTTCTCCTAATTATGCTTTGGTGCTCCATTACAAAAAAAAAATCTGTATCTTTTTCTTTAAGATATGATTCAAATGGAAAGAGTAGGTTCGTTATCTCTTGCTTAATAGCTAAGGGTGAAAACAATCCTTTGAGAGAAAGCTTTCAGCTACCATGGCATTACAGTTCTTGACATCTCTCTGCCATTAAGAGGGAGAATGAACACACCTGCTTGGTGTGTTTAAGCAGTATTGAGAAGTCAGGCTGATGTTAGTAAGCTATCCCATTCCTCTGTGTTCATTTTCTATCTAAGCAAGTAGAAATGAATGCTTTTACTTAATGTTTTTAAAAGAACTAGTTTGAAAATTAGCTGACTCATGTTGGAGTTGATTCCCTGTCTTCCCCCTACAACTGTTTACCTAAGCACAATATTGGTTTTTTTAGGGTAAATGAAAAAATTCTCTTTGCTGTCTGAACTTTGAAGCAGCAGCCTTTGAAAAGTACCTGACTCTGCAACATATAAACTTTCTACGTGTGAATGCTATTAGACTTGGCTTTCCTTGTTCTCTCTGTTTCACTATACTGTCAATGTCTTTTATGTTCTTCGCTCTGATTTAAGAAGCGATCCCACCTAAATGTGATCTGACTAATTAGGAATTAGTTGGTAGTAATGTGAATATAACTCTCTAGGAAACTTAGAGTAAATGTTGCTTCATTCTGTCAGTTAAGAATATAATGGAGCGGAATCACATTATTTAAGCAGATTCCTAATATTATTTTTGTAAGTTTCTGTTACAGCTTTGCTCGCATATAATTGCTTTGTTGGAATATATTTAACTGTTTTGTAGCAGAATTGTAGTTCACCTTCAGCAGATTTCAGTAACGTCGAATGTGAGCTAAATTCATCTTTGTGATAAATAGCAACAGTTAAGCCTCACAACATGCTTGCCTGCCTCAATTCTGCTGTGCTGCTGCTTTGCTAATCTTAAACCTAACACTAGATGGCAGTTGTGATTTTTATTTTTCCTTTTCTTTCTGCTGGTGTCTTGTCCATTTGTTCATATAGAATCGTAGAATCACCAAGGTTGGAGAAGACCTCCAAGATCATCCAGTCCAGCCATCCACCTATCACCAGTATTTCCCCACTATACTGTGTCCCTCACTACAACAATATAGAACTCCTCTGGGCGTTTTCATTGGTACAAAGAGTATGAATGTACCACTGCTTTCCCCAGAAAGGCTCAGACTGAGTCTAAAAATATTTATTGTCAGTAAGTGTCATTCTGCAGTAAGGAATTAAAATCCACTTTTAGCTCTAATACTGGACTCCAGCTAAAAGCTAGATAGATGCAAGATTTCCTGAATGCCTCAGGCCTAAATATGCATTGTTCAGGTACATGCATTATTGAATAACTGGAAGAAACTCTATTTACAGCTACAACATAGCAGTTCTTAACATAAACAATCAGCATTCCACAGGTGTTTAAAACTTTATTTTTTTAAAGCAGGTATATTTCTTGATTCGATTTTATTTTAAGAAGCAGAGCCCTATAATTCTCCAATATGAAATACAACTGTTGTGAGTACCTCTTTGGTCTTGGTTCAGCGAAGTATAAAATACTCAATAAATCCAGTTTGAATTGGAATTAAGGTAAGCAGAGCTTTTTTTTGTTTGCTAGACTGAGCTGCCAGCATGGAACAAAATGAGGTCCTCTAGTTTTGCAAATGCAAAGCAGTTCCTGAATGTGCATGTTCTACCAGGGTTTTCTTTTAGTAGCTTTTTTCTCCTAACGATTATGTTGTCTGCAGGTTAAACAATGCAAAAATAAAGCTCTGTAGACAATTTCAATGAACTTTTTTCTCTGTTAAAACATATAACAAAACTTAACCTGTCCTAATCTTCTGCTATGTGAAAGAAGTTACGCATTAAGTAGAAGAGCCAACCTTCCTAACTCAGATTGCTGAGTATCTTCTGTGATCCTACCACTGTGCATGTTTGTCTGCATAGAGCCAGTGGGGTCCAAATTTAACTTTGTTAAGGCTGTGGTTTTTGGTAATTGAAACAAAATTCCTACCTTTCCTGTTAGATTAGAGATTTATTCAAGGGTCCTATTCAACACTTACTGTAGCATGGGATGGTAAGCGCTAGCTTAGATGAAGTTTGAGACTTAAATGTGTATCAAAAGTCAGATAATCTTATGAAAACACGTTTTTATTTTGCTTATGTGTAAAATAAAGTGCTAAGGTACGTTGTACTAGCTCTGCAGGTATCTCTTGTAAACAGGTATCGGAGCATATCCTCGGCATTTAAGCTGAGAAAGCTGTTAGATCCACAGACCAATTTCTGCCCTTGGCAATCTCTGTGATGTCCAGAGGTTTGCAGAAGCAAATTACTGCATGTATTTTGGCCCTTTATGCATGGTATGCATTTTAGTAGCTTAGAGACCATAAATACTAGGCCTCAGTGGGATGATTGTCTTATTTCTCAAGAGAGGGATGTTCAGCTTAAGTCTAGCATCTGAGTTCTGATCTTGTAATTTATACAATTACCATTTCAAGTTTAGCACAGTGTCAAGCATATTTCACTTTTTGGGAAGGAAAAAGGTATCATAGTTTTCATACATTGTAATGACAAGATATGTAAAGACTGAAGATGACAGAGAAGGGCTGACCTGCTGAGTCACTGAGAGGGTGACCCTCTTGTTTCCAATTAGCATTGCTTCTAATGATTTGAAAAAGCTGAATAAGGAGGTAAGAGTGCATATTGCCACCTGTCTTCCTTGTAACAATGGTGGCAGTGAGAGTGATTCTGAGGTGAACAGGTTATCTCCACTCTTGTATCTTCCTATTTTATTTCCAATGCTGCTGGTCTCTGTCATGGAAATGCCATTAATGTCTGCTTTTAAATCTTTCAATACAGCTGATCAAACTGCATCTCCAGATCTAGTACGTAACTTGCAAGCAGTCAGCATAGTGAATTCCTGTGTTTGGGAACTGGGTGGTGCCAGCACAGCTGCTGGTAGCTGAACCAAATTCCCAGCTGACAGGAGGAAGCCAGCCACTGGAACTGCTGCAGGTGGAGGAGCCTGGGGTGTATGCCTGCAGGAAAATGACCTTACATTAAGTTGACAAGATAGCTGCAGTCTGAAAAGGCTGACAGGCAGAAAACCTTAGATGCAGTGATACGGCCAAGGAATATCTGCTGAAGTAAAAAAAGCTGATAGGCCAGGGATATCAATTAAAATATTTAATACAAACCAAAGTCAGCTGGAGTCAGGCATGCATGTACAGCACAAAATACAGCTTAGAGAGGATTTTGATAATTTGCTGCTGACAACAGAATTTGTTGAAGTGCTTTTGTCCAATAAAACTAATACAAATGGCAACATTTGCCTTTCTGAGATGCTTGACCTTTTCTACTTCCTTATGCCAGAGAGTCTGGCAAACAGTCTCCAATAAAATACAGAGAACCTCTGCATCACTCAGCATCACATGTAATTTCTACTCTCTATCAGATCTACAACACCAATGATATTTGGGGCCTCTTTTCAACAGGAAATTTGTTTGAAGGTTTTGTCATTCAGCTTCAGCTCCAAAATACTTCCTTAGCATTCTGGAAAATAACACCGTTCCTGAATGTGTGTTTCTCCTGGGGAAATGGAACAATGACCTCTCCTATGGGTACAGGCTTATATGTGTCACTGGTTAGAAATCTGTTTTAGAAGCCATGAGCATATGTTAGGAGCTACATGCATGCTAACAACTGTGAGTTTGTATTTTAAGTGTGCCAGAATTTAGAAGACTTTAGAAGACCATTCTCTTCCTAGTTAAAAATGCCTTTTTTTCTCCTTTCCATAAATATGTTTTAAAATGGAGTTAACAGAAGACACCTACTTGGTTACTGTACATTGCAACCTGCGTATCTTTCACTGTCTGAAAAACTAACCTGTGCGTTTAGTTACAACCCAGAAAATGGGCAGTTTGGGTTCCAGTCCTCTGTGCGCAGCATACTTCAGCAGCTCCGCAACCTGGCTGTACAGGCACTAGGAGGAATTACCTGCACGTGCAGGAGTTCTCAGGAGCAGGACTATCCTTTCTAACTTTCTGCTTGCATTACCATCAAAACAGAGCTAAAACCACTCTACGTATATTCCTTATCCTATGTAATGCTGGAGGTTTCAGAGGTTTGAAGTTAGAACTTGAAAAGAATCCTAATTGAGAACTGAATGGTTATACAGGTGTTGGAATCATCCCGCTGTGCTGGTGATGTACAGAAGGCACTCTGTGGCAGGGAGGTGTCAGGTCAGGTATTTCAAACACATGAAGTCTTGGCAGCCTGACTTCAAAAACATACATAATATATAAAACCCCTTTTGATGTCTCTTATTCTGGTTTGTGGCTCCATCTATAAAAGCTCTATTTTCCCAATGCTGCAAAATTAAAAAACTTCTGTGTGGACAGAAGGGCCGGCCCAAGAAGAGGATGTTCAATGCAGACGTAGCTTCTATTCTTTGTTACTAGTTGTCTCTGAAACACACGGAAAAAAATAACGTAACAATTAATTTAGGATGAAGCTTGGTATTCAATATATCCTACAGGAATTCAAGGTGCCAGTTCCCTGGAAGCATCACAGCATGTAGGGTGCATCTGCTTTCCTCTGCGATCTGTAAGGATGTTCTGTCTGGAAGTGAGGCAGCCACATGCAGCTATGGGCTGAGCCTCCTCTTCCCCCACCCCATTCGGGCACAGCCTTCTTCTTCTAGGCTTCATTTGTGTGAAATCCAGAGAGCCATTCAACACTGAGAGCGCACTCCCTTGTTCAGAGCTGAACCTCAACTACCTTTAAAGCACTGTTTATTTTGCGCTGCCATCAGCTCATATCCTTTCAGTCACATCCTCTCAGAGGCAAAGGCTTGGAATGTCTTTGATCTCTCACAGCGTATGAATGTTTCCATTCCCTTCAGCGATCTTGCTTCCCTGCCCAGAACCTTTAGTTCTTCAATATCCTTTCAGGATGGAAGAATTGCTCCCTTATGTAACAATGTCCCAGATGTAAATGGTCACTGTCCCACTCTTAGTGCTGTTTGCTCTTCTTGCTCGCAGCTGTTTGCTGAGCAGTCTGCACTGGCACGCTCCTATCTGAGATGTGCTATGGAGACAGAAGTGGGGCTGCTCTTCCTGCATCCCCAGAAATACTGTTGATGAGAATATTGCCAAGACAAGCAAATACAGAATGTTTCAAGAAAGCTGTAATCACATGATAAAATCTCTTGGTCTTCATTAGAATCTCATTAGGTGTTTTTTTTTTGAGAACCTGTCTTTCTCTACCGGCCCCAGAAGATGGCCCTTGCAAAGCCTTTAGGATGTGTGTTTCTAGTCCTGCCCAGCAACACATGCACCCTGCTGGAACACAGAAGTTCGGTGCTTCCCATTTACCTCCCACCAAAGCAAACTCTGCGTCCTCACAGCATATCAGGAAGGATGACAGGTGGAAAGTGACTTGCTGGGCTGTTGAAAGGCTCTGCGGCTCAAGGGCCAGAGTGTACACCAGAAATCCCAGGGGACCAAAGACTTATCCCAGCTGTGAGAGGTTCATCAGGAAGCCATGAGAGGTGGTGGTGTAAGGCCCCCATGCTGAAGCTGAACCCTACAACACTCAGTAACCCAGAGACACTGGGAGCATGTATGTGCCAGTCATTATGAGAGAGAGCCTACGCTACCTCCCCAGCGTTTTCTGCATCCTGGCAATGCCAGTGGGCAATGACTGCCTCCTGGGGGACACAAACACCTACATGACATGGTGAACTCCCAGTGAGTGTAGGATCCTCAGTGAGCGTTGAGGAAGAAAAAATAACTTACAGAAAGAATGTGAGAACAGAAACATGAACATAACCTCAAAGTCTGCTGGAGGGATAGTCCCAGTCCTGTCCCCTCACATGATTCCCTTAGCTGCTGTTATGATTCTCCAAAGGCAATTCATTTGCCTTGTCATTTCTGCTTCTTCCCACGTGACTGTGTTTGCTATGCAATGTGCTTTAATCCCTGTGCTACACTGCTGATTTCAGCTGATAATGAAAACAAGCTCATCACAGAATGAAATCACACAGCAGTGTTAAGGCATTAACCCGTAAAAGCAAGCGTGGCAAATAGTAATGAGCACAGTCATGATTTTAACTTTGGTTTCTATTTTCACAGACTGTATGTTACAGTCTAGCACTCTCCCCAAACAGGAATAACTTATCATAGAATCACAGAATGGTTTGGGTTGGAACGTATCGTATAAAGACAACCCATGAAAAAAGCATAGTTGTACTCAGCAAAAAGCAACAATATTTCTTAACACGAATAAAAATATTTATGACCGTCTTGTCATAAACTGCAAAAAAGCAGCAGCTGTACCCAGGGACAGAGGCAACGAGATGTGCACTCTAGGGACAGCACAGCTTCTGTCTCCTGAACAATAACCCATGCAGTCCTTCCCTCCTCTGTCAACATACCTATCTCTGTCGCTGCTGCGCCATCCACAGCTTCTCCTGTTTCCTCTTCTTTTGTTTCAGGCCCTCCACTCACTATCTGACTGAGCAGCTCAGTTTCCACCTGTTCTCCCGTCTCACCTGGGAACGGTAATGATGGAGATCAAATTAGGATCCTCTGACAAAGCGCTGCGTGCCCCAGCTCCTTCCTGATTTTGCTTTGGCAGCTCTCCAGCACCCCTCACAGGGGCACTGCACAGAGGTACAGAGCTCAGTGAGTCAGCAGGGAGCAACCGGGATGCTCCCCACTGCTTTCTGTCATCCAGGCACGTGCCCGTAAAATCCTCCCTGCGCCTTCACCAAGTGCCCTTGGCACTCTCTTCATTACACATCGTACATACCAGCTCTATTCAAACCATTTTTTTCCAGGTTTTGGATTTTATTTTATTTTAGGTATGTGCAGTTTTATTTGCAATGGGAACAAAACAGTAATGCACCATCCAGGCTGCAGCAGGGAAGCTGCTACATAATTCATCTTTACTCACGCAGCTACTAAAGAATAAAGGGAAACAAAACAAGTCCTACGTATCTTACACATCAGAGCGTAAAAATGGGAAGTCTCTTCATCACACACCTCATGGAAAGAAAATGCACACAAGCTAACATGCTGTGATTCCACATTATTTCTAGTTTGGAACAAATAAGAGCAAAAATTCCATTTCTTGCCCTGCAAGCAGCATGAGTTGCTCGGTGGCCAAAGCCCTGTGACTGATCTCCAGGCAAACATTCAGCTCCAGATGTCTGTTTGTGTACAGGAGGTCCCACTGCATTGCTCAGTGGGTGATGTTCTGCCTCCAGTGCTGCAACACAAAGCCTGGAAATGGCCATTAATGAAACTGGAGTTTTCAGCTGGGTGAGACTTCATTTTATACAAGTGGGCATCCCATCATTTACTGCTTACATAAAATGGCACCTTATTCCAAATGACAGATCTCCATTTTACGTAGAAGAAAACCTCAAAGTACCTTTACAAAGAGACTTGGGGGAAGACAAGTCAGTGCTCATGCTCAGCTGCTGGAATGCAGTCACATTTATGCAGCCAGCTCGTGCACAGCAAAGCTCCAGGGTTAAGAAGCAGCACGTGCAATTGGGCTACCCATACATCAGTCCACCTGCATTTTGCACTTCTTCAGGGTGGATGTGGAGTAAGGAAGTCTACAGATACCATGTTTCTCTGTAGAGAAATACTTCTCAAGTGCTTCACCTGCTTATTCCCTGAAGAACTGCTCCCTGAGGAAGTATCTAATACCTCACTGGGTTGCTTTGCAGCACTTAGGAGAAAGCTGATTTCTCCTGTGAAGTGTTCACCTTCTGCAGCCAGACATATGTTCTCAGGGCACCGATCCAAAGAGCACAGCCTGCAGCCTCTGGCCTACGTCCCAAGCTGGCAACCCCCAGGGATCTTTGGGTAGCCCAGCCCCATGTTCCTCCACCTCTGTCTCCATTATGCTTGTTTGGTCACCAGGCTTTTAGGATGGGGAATGCCAAGGACACATCTAAGAGCTGCATTTTCCTCTGCAGCTGGACATCTACCCTCCAACTTCATGTGAACAGGGACAGTTGCATTATAATGCAGGTAAGTAAGTAATAGAGCTTTTGCTCTCAGCAGATAGGAAGCATTGTGTCTGAGATACACAGAAACACAGCACTTAAATGAGGGGTATGGTGGGGCTTCTCACCACTAAGAACACAAAGGGCATGAAATGAAATAGCAGGGCTAACGGCTGATTTATTACAGCTTGCATTTGTGAGCCTGAGGCTTCCCCAGCCATGTCCTTCTGTGCTCTACAGTGGACAGACCCCGTGGCCAAAATTCTGGCTCTAGAAGCTCACCGGTGGCTCTTGCTAAACTCAAAAGGACCCCCTGACAAGTCTCCGGAGACAGAATTTGGCCTCCTGCATTTACAAAAGCATAAATATTACCCTCAATGAAGTGGTCCGCTTCAGCAATATGCACTTTCTTGATGGTTTCCACCACAAAGCTGTCACTGCCTTCCACCAGCCCACTGTCCTCTGCTGGTTCCAGTGCTGGTGGTCCACCATTGTCCCTCAGTGCTGGCGGTGAAGTCCCGGTGCTCTCCTCTTGCCACGCAGACGGCAGCTCCGAGCTCTGCTCCGGTGCCACATGTGGAGGCTCGGTACCCTCCGGCTCCTCCCTCTCATGGACTGGGTCGATCTTTGGTTCCACATCTGGAGTCACGGCTGCAGACTCTTCCCCTGGCACATGCTCACCCAATTTCAGCTCCTCAGAGGCCAGGCTCACACTTTCCACTGCGTCCAGCTGTGTTTGGTCAGCTATGGTTTCGTAATCATCAGCAATCGGGGAGTTCTCCCCCGATGATGCTATCAGTCATGGCAAGGGAAAGAAAGAGAATTACAGAGAATTGAGTGGGCACTTCAGTTAGGTGAGAAATGGACCCAGCTGGGCCTGCATCACACAAGCACTGCCTGTCAGAGCTCACCAGAGCTGCTGCTTTCACACGTACCCAGTAGATGCTGTGGGCTCTCCTCCTCTGGAGACCCGCCTGGATGCTTTCCTGTATGACCTGCTGTAGGGAGCTGCTGTAGCAGGGTGTTGGACTAGATGAGCTCCAGAGGTCCCTTCTAACCCCTATGACTCAGTGATTCTGTGATGTACAATACAGTTTTACATGAAAAGAGCTGCCATTCCACCTTAAGGATCTAAAGTGTGCAGCAGTTTCGCCAGATGATGGGAAGCTGTTCCAGGCAGCAACTTTTCCTGCCCCAAAGCAAGCACAAGGTCAACATGCTGAGCAGTGACCGCTGCACCGGGCACATCTGCTGGTGCCTACAGATGGGCTACGCAGCAAACTCTGGAAATACCCTTCTCAGCCCAGAGTGAGACCATGGCTATTTCTTACAACAAACATCAGTGGTTTGTTTTTTTTTTCTTTTTTGTTCTGTTTCTAAATACTAAAATACCATTATATGACTCTGTCCAACAAACCATCCAATGACAGGAAGGCTCACCTAAATAAAACTTCCTCTTCTTTCACATCCCATCAACTTACTCGAAGCAATGGGCCTTCTTGGCAGGCAAAACTTATGCACAAAGAAATGGCAAAATTGCCCTGACAGGTATTCAGTGATAAATGCTGAAGACTCAGAATGAGCTCTACCTACCTATCAGGTTGGTTTAATCACTTTCTAATTAAATTCAGTTTGAAGAGAGCTTGTGCTTAACCTTCTCAGAAGGAATGTCAGGATCGAAAGATTGGGAGGTCATGCACAAAATTGGTTATGTAATAATTATGAGATCTGGATGAATTGCATTTTCTGGGAAAGTTATTACTGTCGTGTCAAAGCCTGTGAGCAGAACTGTATAGCAATTTACACACACACATATGAGCAGTGAAAATAAATGTAATACATCTCACTCTTGAACAGGCTGCTGGAATACTGCTGCTTTTCGGATAATTCTGTGGCTCTTTTGAGGCATTCAAGCAAAGCAGCTCCCCAGGAAGCATCACCGAGTCAGTGTGTGCAGGCACAGGGAAGGACAGATGAACCAGGAGGGGAGGTGGGACCACAAAATATGAGGTGTCAAGAGATACAGAAAGCAACTTGGACTACGAGACACATAAAATCTTGTTTGTCCTGGGAACTGTAAGACCACCCATGGGGAGGCTAAACCCCCACCAAAAAACATGGTAAGGAGCCAGGCCTCACGCTGAGCAGTAGCCAGCAGGCATCTCAGGTGCTTTGCTTTCTCAGCTGTCTCCTGAGCCCAGCGGAGGACCAGAGGAGGCCAGGGGGACATCCAGGGGAAGCCCTCTTCAGCCCACTCAGCTCCTGTGGTGACAGTCAGAGGGGAGCAGGCGCTGAGCTGCTTTGTGATCCTCACGGGCACTGTAATTTGTGTGCCAGCTGGATGTCAGTAAGGCTTAGAGCTGCAGGGTGAAACCCCAGGTCTTCAATGCATCAGTTATTAGGGTATTGCCACGAGCTGTATTATGGTCTGCTTATAATACTGCATTGGGATTATGCATGTTACAGCATGAGTAGGCAATAGCTAAATCTGTCAGCTTAACTTCTCCGTGTGTTTTTTTTCCACCTAGTGATGCCTGAGAAACAAAATGTGACAATTCTAAGAATTTGAGGCTGTGATTTAAAGAAGGCAGCGCACAGGGTTGTAACACCTCTTAAAGGCCTGAGAAGCACACACATGCAGCAAAAGGCCCCTTACACAAAGATCTACGGCTGTACAGAGGTGCAGTTACAGCACAACAGCTGTGTGAGGCAGCCCACGCTGAGCCCACGTAGCGACAGGGCAAGGGGAAATGGCTTTAAACTGGAAGAGGGCAGATTTAGACTAGTTATTAGGAAGAAATTCTCTACTGTGGGGGTGGTGAGACACTGGAACAGGTTGCCCAGCGAGGTTGTGGATGCCCCCTCCCTGGAAGCATTCAAAGCCAGGCTGGATGGGGCTGTGAGCAACCTGGTCTAGAGGGAGGTATCCTTGCCTACAGCAGGGGGTTGGAACAAGGTGATATTAAAGGTCTCTTCCAAACCAAACCATTCTATGATTCTATATTCCAAGGGGATCTGTGACTGCATACATGCCCATCCACTGCACAAATATCAGCAGCTTCTAAGGTTGAGTAAAGAACAGAATATGCTAACAGAATGGACTAGATCTTTTCATGGGTTATTTCTTATCCCTTTAAACACTTCTCATGACTTCACCTCGCTTAGCACCAGGTGGGCAGGGAGCACTGAAAACCTATGGGCAGAAATAGATGAGCCATGAAAACAAGCATGTTATACAGAGCTTTGAACTGGTACTACTGCTAACAGCAACACAACTCCAAAAAATTAGTGCTGGGATTCTCCTGCAGCTCCTATAAACACCAGGCCTCTAATTACATGAATTGGATTATAAAGTCCTCCCATGCAATGAGACATTTGCACTGCCAGAAAGCCTTGAAACATTTCTCTGCTCTCAAGTGAAATGCAAAGAATTCTCTAATACGGAAAAAACAAACCCTCCCAGTAATCTGTTCAGTACCTTCATCCTGAAGGAGAATGAAAATCACGTGGCAGTAAGCATTCCTACGATGCCTTATTGTTTTCTTTAGTTTATCATCTACAATTTCTGCTTTGGCCATCATTTATGATTTTCATTTTCCCTGCTGCAGACAATTTCAGCAAATAGCGCACTGAATTCAAGCAGACCATGGCTACAACGCTGCGACTTTTGTCTTCTTTTCCTTTCGAAAGAGCCTCAAGTTTTTGTGAGCTACACAACCGTGGAAGGAAATGAAGGATATTTTCTCTGTTATTAGCACATTTAGAGGCATCCGTTTCAAATTCTCCCCTCCTACTCAACTCAGTTAGAAAACAACTAACACATCTAGCTGGTAAGGGCCCATCCGTGCTGGTGAACACGACACAGGTAGGATGTGAGGAGTGTCCTGCCCATCTCTGAAGCGGGGCTGCTCCATGCGCTGGCTTCGTAGCGGCACATGCAGCACTCCCCCCACACAACCCACAGCACCATCGCAACAAACCGCAGCACCCCGGGACAAGAAATAAAGAATAAATTGCACGCGGAAAACTTGGGCGCTGCAGCCAGAATACGGCAGCACGGAGATATTCAGAACTGAAGAACAGAGGGAAGAAATGCAGTAAGTTGAAAAGCAAGGGGGTTATCCATAGCTATGGTTGGGATGCGGCTTTGGGAGAGCTCAAGATTGTTACCTGCAAGTTCCTGTAATAAATAACGGCTGCCAAACTTCATTGGGGAAAAAATATAAGAGGAAACACTGCACGTGCAAGATGTTACAGAAATTCTGCAAGGTGTTACGGAAAACCCGAGGGGACGTCGGTTCCCAGCGGTGCGCACTCCTAGGAGCCGAGAGCCCCTCGGCTTTTCCCCAGCGCCTGCGGGACAAGGGGAGCACCCGGCGCCGCCGCCCGCCCGCCCCCCGGCCCCGCTCAC
>JANHGO010000039.1:5722087-5790365 GCA_024606505.1 Aquila spilogaster
AAAAAACCCCCCAAAAACCCCCACCTAAAATTAAAATTAAATGGTGAAACATAGTTTTAATGCTTCTACAGACCCTGTCTTCTTTTTACCGAGAGAAGGGGTGGCTCGTTGGTATGACCTTTCCCTTTTGGGGCCTATTTTTGCATTAGAATTTGGGTCATATTTTCTTAGAACCTACATTTCTGAAGCTAGTTGCTAATTCTAGCTGTATTAATTTTAATTCTGAATTTGAGACATTGTAAGACCTTGTTTTACAAAAGTATTGAGTACACCTAACTTCTGTGAAAGTCTCTAAATCTAGAACTTGTGGTATTTAATAAAAAAATTTCTGTTCATAGAATTATAGAACAGCCCAGGTTGAAAGGGACCTCAAAAGACTATCTGATCCAACCTTTCATGGAAAAGGGAGATGAGATTATCTTAGCACCCTGTCCAGTCATGTCTTGATATCTTGTTGAGTCTTCACAGAAGTGGGCTTATTAAAAGGTAGACATCCCACAATGGCAAAGCAGATTTTAAAAAAAAAAAAGTATTTAATTTTGGGCTTCAGACAGTATTTGCCTCTAGATTACAACCTTTGAAAAAATAGTTCATTTTGCACCTAAACTATAATTACCATCTCCTGTTTCTGCAAAGCTAAAGAATGACAAAATGTATAGGCCTTTTTTAAGGTATTATATTTTAGCGATTTGATAAAGGATAATGAGAAAACTGTCTTCAATAAATAACTAATAGTCTGTCTTATATAATTTAAATCTAGGTTTCCATCTTTCTTCTGTTTCTTTATTTCGGATTTTGATTTTCTGCTGCCATCCTAAAAAGCAGTGGGGTATCTCTCAGCCATTGCTTCCTATCAGTTAAGGATTTGAAGGTGAATAATGCACCCACTGGTTTAGATAAAATTTTCATGCTGCCTAAATGTGAGAATTACGGGGGTCTAAACCAATAATCATAGTGTCAGACTTAAGTGTGAGTGCAGGAGAAGTATCAACTGAGCACATAAGGATGTCTCTCTGATTTGCAGTTGGCAGTTACCAAGGGAAGAAGTGATTTTTAGCAATGTGTGGGCATTACAGAGATGATCTTTTTGACTTGGCAGCAGCTTGTAAGGTCATTCCTATCAGCTTCATTAGCGTCCTTGTTCCTTTTTTCATCACCCTATTTGGGTAATGAAAGATAGTGCTAACCTTATTCTAGTATTTTATTTGCAAAACACCTATTCAGGTTGTAATCTCCCTTTCTGTAATTCACTGCAAAGTCAGGAAAGTGATGTTAGCTCAAGTGTTAAGGGTTGTACGTAGCTCCTGTATGAGACTTCACTTCTTTCTCCCTGTGTGACCACAATCCCATGTCACAGCTCTGTTGCTGTGTCCTAAAAACATTAGACTTTTAACCAAATAAGGTAATTTATGTGTGTATTTTCATAAGAACTAGGTTGTGAGAGTCAGCTCCACAACTCATAAAAAGGATCATCTACTTCCATGTCTGTAAAGCAAAAATGTAAAAACAAATTGCTTTGTATTACTTCTGTAAATTCTTCATGCACATAAACATGAGACACCTGCTTGTGTTCCTATTCATATGCATAATGTGACCAGTGTTAACTTAAATCAACCCACATAAGATTGGAAGGGAAGAACAAGATGATTATTGTAATATCAATTTTTAAATACTGTAAGAATGTGCCTTGTCAGTGTAAAGGATATGAGTAGGCAGGTAAAATCTAGGTCTGCGTTGGCTTCATATGTAACACTGAGTAGGGATGGACAGAAAAGGTCAGACCTTCGTGATCCTTAGGGTAGAGGCTGTCCAGCATGTAGCCCTGCCTGTCCCCCAGCACAGAAAGAACGTGTTTCTTTTGCTTCTTGAACAACATCATGCAGAGCTGTTTTGCAAGTGTTTTCTGACCTAGAAGAATTTTTTTCTTTCTCTCTCTCTCTTTTTTTTTTTTTTTTTTTTTTTTTTTTTTTTTTTTTTTTTTTTCCCCACACTGCAAGCATAGGATAGTGTTGGAGTTTCCTGTCTGGGATGGACTTTGACCAGCTCGTTAAGGCTGGAATTTATCCCTCAATACATCTGTAAACTGCAGTGAAACTTATAATTTCTTTTGGAAATGATGTTTCATTTATTTCCCAGAGCTGTAATTCAGCACTAAATACTGGGTGCATGCCAGATCATAGGACTGCAAAACAGACTCTTGAAAAAAGACCTTTCTATGTTTTAAAATGTTTGAGAGGAAAAAAATGTAGTAACTCTTTAAGTGTGACACTGAGAACTTCTTAAATAAATTCATCCCCAAATGGTCATCTCTTCAAAAAGTTAGATGCAGAAAACAAAAGGAGAATTAAGACCAGGTGTCTTCTCAATTGTTAATTTTTCACTCCGTATGGTGTTCAACTGTGCTGCTAAAGAATGCATTGGTAGGCGAGACAGACAGCTTGAGCCTGTAGATACTCTTGGGCATTGAACTGGGAGAGAGGGTCTGATCTGGAGTTTTCCAGCTCACGTTTCAGACAGTCTCATTATAGACAAGGCGCATCGGTCTGCCTTGATACTCTCTGTGCTATGGAAGATCAGAATATGTTTTCTTTCTGGATAATTTTAGATCGCAAGGTCTATTGGGGCAAGAACTTTGTGTGTTTGCACACCACTTATCAGACGTGATCCTCCCATGGTAAGGACCATAGGCATAATTGTGCAAGAAGAAGTTTCTGCACCATGAGGAGGAAAAATGTAGAAATCTTACCATTTTGACTGCAAGTAAGTTTTTGTTTGCACGATATTACTGTTATTTACTTATGTGGATAAGCCAGCCGCTCACTTCTGGGATTCAGTGGGGCTTTTTTCCCACTGCCTGGCTACTGGATGTTTTTCTGCAACTGGCAAATGTGTGTCATTACTTTTTATTGCCTACCGTTGTCAGAGTGATTAATTCGTTCTCACTCGCCTTTCCCCTATCCTTGAGGCATCAGGGATGATTCTTCTCTTGGAGTCATCTTGCTAAACCATGTGACATCTGCTGTCTGACTATGGCATTGCAATGCTTCAGTGTGCGTTGCTGAAAAATGCAAGCACTTTAATGGAATTATATAGCTGACTTTCAAATGGAGCACCCTTTTAGTTGAAACTCATTTATTTTCTTGGAAGCATTTAGAACTACAACATCAGGATGTGTAATTTCAGTCTGTCTTAGTTAAAAAATTTCACTGAAGCACTGAAAGTTAGAACACATCTAATTCCTTTCATTGCCACCTTTGAGGAAATAACTGCTTAGAATTGTAAATTTGAGGAAAAAAAACTGTTGACATTAAATAAGTAATTTATCGTTACCTCCTTTGCCCACTGTAAGTGCAAAAGCAGGAAAATGCCCCAAATAAGCTAGCGTTATCAAGTACCTAATTAGCTGAGCTCTTACGCTTCAACATAAGACAGGTTATGAATGGGATGATAAAAAAGGAATTCTTTTATAGCCTAATTTTTAAATGAAGAAAAAACTTGCATTTGATCACAGCCGTTGATTTTCCTGACAGCGCCGCAGCCTGTGAATTGTTACTCATTAATACAGCTATACGGGACTGGGTTTTTTCAGTTCACATCGCATTTTGTGTGGCTTTGGTTTTTTCTGCAGCTTAATGTGGTACAGCTTTGTCCATGTTACCAAATGCTGAGGCCTTAGCAGGAGTGGATTTGTAGAGTGAAAGAGTTGGTGCCGAGGACCTGATACACAGGCTGCATTCATCCAAGGTTTTTACAGTAAGCTACTTACAGTCTTGTCCCAGCAGCTGAGCATCCCTACTATCCTTTAGCCTACACTCTGGAATGCATCTTCTGGTTTTGTTTCATCCTAAGGGTATCCAGTTTGTACCCTCTCAGGCTCCTCAATCATGTAGCTCAGCCCAGAGTAAGCCGGAATGCTTGGGGAGATTGCGTCAAAAGGGATGAAGGTATTCCTCCTCTGAATTAAAATGCTGATGTAAACTCACTCATTGACTTCTTTCTCAGTTGGAGCTGAAACTGCCTGTTTCCCTGCTTTTTTTCCGCAGTGATTCACCAAATGGAATGGAGATGGAATTTCTGGGACATATGTCATGGTAGCTGTAGGGTTTCAGTTGATAATGTTGCTGCTATTAGCATGCTGATTGAAGTTTTTTCCCCATTAACTTCTGAATTTTTATACTTCCAAGTCTTTCATATTACTCACACAGTGAAACAATTTTAGATGCTCTTATCCAAAATCTCTTAACCTCACAGATGGCGCTAAAAACTAAACAGAAAATCTAGCATGTCATTATGAAAAAAATAAATTAAACAAAATACACCAAATGTGTAGATCTGATTCATTAATCTTTGTTAGCGGCACTTAGACAATATTATTGAGCTACTGTGGGAAAATATTAATGAGGACTGAGATATTGCTTAGATGAGATGTTTTCACTGCAGTTAGGCTTTTTGGATAGTTCTCCTAACTTTATCATTGACTTGCTCTGTAACCAGTAAACTGAATTTTCCTTAAAATCTTAAATTTTTTACTTTAAAGACCCAAGGACTCCCAAAGACATGTAAATATTATGACATTTAATTTAGAGATCCTGGTATCTTAGTATCAGGGTTTGTTACAGGAATGTTAGAAATGCAAAAAAAAAGTTGAGACCTTCAAATGAAGGCTGAGAATAGCTAACCCCCCCCCATTTATACTGCTAAAATATTTTAGTATCGGAAGTAGTAAAATTATATTCTCCCAAAGAACTATTTCAGTGTTTCACATTTTTTCAAGCCTTATAAAGTTCTGCTATTATTTCTGTGCAAAAGCCAGTTTTCCTCCTGAACTCTTTTGTATAATTATTTGCCAGCATCACTTTAAATATTAGAAGACTGACACGTACAGTGTTTGATCATATTATTGAATATAGCTTTGAAGATGACAAAAAATACCTCAAGATGCATTGCACATTCAACATTACTTCTTCTGAAGCGTTTTTAGACACTGAAAAGACATGATTCAACCTATAAAGTTCTGCTTTACTTCATACTACTGGTTTATAATATTAATCTGAAAAGGTGTTAACATGGATTCTTACTCCCACGTGAACACTTGGTAAGGTCTCCTCAATAGTTAAAATATTAAAGGATCTCTACCTTGATCAGATAAGAACTACTCCAGGCATCTGTTTATTAAAGTTTATAAAGAGTTTGTCACCACAGTGTGTGTTTGGAAGACAGTGCAACTTAGCAGACATGTATCTGCCTGAATTGGACTCAGAAATTTCAAGAGCTTCACAATAACAGCCTGAATTTGTGATCAGTATCCAGTAGTGGTTTGAACTCTCTTCCAACAGATACGTGGATTTTCAGTAATGCCTGCAACAGTAGTGCTAACCCCTATGATTTTCTCAGGAGCCATGAGGAAGTGGCATTTCATGTCAAGTTCAGTTCTTGAAGTTCTAATGTAACTTCAGCTTTCATTTAAAAAAAAGGAGAAGTTCTAGGTTTTCATAGTTGCAAGTATAATTTGAGATATGAACTTTCAAACCCTTCCAATCTAAGGTGCTATTTAAGAAAATGAGAAGAACAGCCCCTTCTTCCCCTCTCCCAGCTGATGGGGTCTCTTTTTTCAATTATGAGACACCTGAGGTTGTCAGGCTGTTAATGCTTGTTGTTAAAATGGCCACTTAGGCAGAAATAAGACGTATTACCATAGTTTAAGGGGCATTTTACAGGAACACCATTTTCTCTAGCATATTTTTCACTCAACTATACATTTTTATAGTCTTCAGCCCTACTGTCCAATTACCTAAAGCTTCAGTTTCTTATTTAAAATGGTACTTATTGTCACTTTCAATGTATTTCACTGTCTGTCTCTTTCAAAATCAGTTTGTAAAAGTCTTTACCTGTAGAGATGAAATATAATTTTAAGGTCAGCTGTAACAATCAATATTAACAGGTTTCTTTAATCTAGTCAAGTCTGTTTAAAAAGTAAAATATTCTTCTAACTACTGTATGTGAGCTAGAAACTAACACATTTCACAAGTTTTCAAGTGTGAAACTTTACTGCATTTTCTTACACAATGCTAAAAGAGTACATAAACTTTACAAAATACAAAAAATTAACATCCATATTTAGCATTTTATCAAGTTGAAACCCTTCAGGAGTAAATGTATTTTCTTGTAAAAATTATCTCATTTTAGAGAAATTGAACCAAATTAAGATGGTTTTGCTTGGTGCTGTTGAAATCCAAAGTCAATGGTATGCACTTTAGAGCTAATGCATATTACTGAAAGAAACCCCTTCACATTTTTTTCTGCTTTCACGGGTTATGTTTTAGGCTAGGTAAGAGATAAGAAATACAGTTACAGCCAAAGAATCAGCCACTTAGGTCATAATTTACCCTGTAATTACAAAATTATGTCTAAATATCAGCAAATGTAAGATCATGCTATTCTTAAGACTGTACAAGACATTTTTAGTGTGTTATAGAAGAGGTATAAATAGCCTTGCGTCACTGTGTAGGTCTGTCCTTCATCTCCAGCTTTGTCATTCTTAACACACCCAAACCATGCATTTGAGCTGTCTTCACCTGATGTACCAGAGCAACTTCTAATAACAGGAATATATTTTAAGTTTCTTTTAATAGCATGGTATCAAAAATGTAGTCATTACAAGGTATGCCTTGACATTTCCATAAAACAAGGCAGACAATGTAAGTTTTATAATTTTGAAACTTTTTGGACAAATAGGGAAAAGTAATTGAAAACTTAACTTCAGTACTTTCAAGACCAAATTATAAGTTGCCTGTAAATTATATGTAATATGTATTTTTTCCCAGCAGTTAGTGGTGAAAAAAATACTCTAATTTTCTATTGATTTGTGTATCCCAAAGTTGACATTAGTACTATGAACTGCAAATGATGACATATTATCAAAGTTCAAGCCATTTGATTTGAGCATATTCCCTAAATTTTCAAATATTCTTAATATGGTTTCATTGTTGTATTGGAAATAAAAGATTTACCTTCCCTTTCAGCTGTGCAATAATAAGTAATCACTGCAAGTATTTTATATATCTGTAGTTCTAATTCTCAGCAGCCAAAAAATAAAAAAAAGGACACCCAAGCCCCTTTCAGCCTTTTTTTTTTTTTTTAATCTTTTCATCAATTGAAGAAGTAGTTCATATAATCTTGGCAGTAAACAAAACTTGTCCTACCAACACGTATCCTCATAGCTGTGGGTAAATCTTGGAAAAACAGTATTATGTAATTTGTTGTCAAAATCAACCAATCTGTGTGAATCACTACAGCTAATAATAATGTGGTACATTTTTGATAATACTATGGACTACTTTTGCTGCCCTTCAAATAACTGCATTGTTATGTCCTATATTTTTGTATCTCCTAGCAACAAAAAAAGTTATAAAAAGTTTTATTTTTAGAAGTGTGCTAGAATTGTTTTCACAATCATTATATCTTCATGCTGTCTTACTGACAGTTCCCCATGAGCAACTGAGAAAATTCTTCTGCATAAAATGCAGTGATCTATAGTGATTATCGCTATCTGTTGCAATACATATTGAGGTATATCTTATCTTGTTGGTGAAACGTTGGCCTTGGGGTCAGTATCGTGATCCCAGTCTCTGTACCGGTATAACTGAATTGACCCCCTTTAGTTTATGATCTTTATATCTGCCGTGTACCTGCAGTTTACATGGCCCTTAGGTTCTAGATACTGTGCCCCGTATGGCTCTGATAAAAGATAACGCTTATGATACAAGAACAGGGTAGACCATCTGTAGATAACAAAATAGACGTTATAGCAGTGACATTTATGCTGCCAAAGGCATTGCCTTGGGAGAGCACAGCCTGATCTGCGGGCCAGAGGTGGGGACTGGCTGTCATCGACAGCGCTTTTCCCCGGAGAACGGACTGGCTGCAGCCTTGTTGCGTAACATCCTTTGCTTACATCCCAACACACTGTTATTTTTCTTTCTTTATATCATTCAGAAAAACTGCCACAGTTCACCCAAGCCATGACATGATGCAAAGGCTATCTGTTGTATTTCTTGAGGCTTTGCACGATGGCAGTGCCTGCAGGCAGCAAACCTGCTGAGGCTGTGCTGGGGGATTGTTACAGTGCACAGGGAGGAATCTCATCCGTGCTGTCTGTAGGGAATGGTCTCTGTAGGGAATCTTCTTCAGAACTTCCCTGGATTCTGTGTCAGAAAGACCTAGCTGGCTCACCCTGAAAGAAAGCTCAGGATCGGAGAGAGGTGTGGCGAACCATAGCAGATCACAGATCTGGAACAAGGAAGGGAGCAAAGTTATTAAACAGTACTGGTATACGTGGGGTTATTTTAACTGCAGCTCCATTGGTTAGACTATATTTTCTTTAAAATATATTTCAAATGTATTATTTTGGCTTTGGTATCAGTTGAAGTTGTGTTTATGTATGTGTTTGTATACATGTGTTTGTATAAAGATATATTTAAGTATCTTTTGGTTTTAAACTATTATTAAGATCTAATATGCAGAATTGTTGCAGAAATAAGTCTTCAGTATAGAAAGCTCAGGTGTCTTTCAGAGTTCCCTTTAAAGGTGTGAATATTCATAATACGACTTTCAGTCATTCCTACTTGATTATCTCACTCTGGTGAAGTACTTCCATCCAGTCGACAACTGTCTCAGACTAGAGCGTGAGGAACTCCTTCACCTTAATTGTTCTCTGAGACTCTTACTTAGCCTTTGTCCTACTCTCAGAAGACCCACTGTTGAAGTTACTAGAGGTTAGCTTTACTTCTGCTCTAGATTTATATTAATGATAGCCAGTACAACACAGAAAGGGTAAAATTGTCTTAAAAGATACTATAGTGTAGAAGCAGAGTTAGGAGAGACAGTAAGAGGTGTTATTCCTCTCTTTCCCTCTCCTCATCTCAAACACCAGCCAGTGCAAAGCATGTTCTTGTGTTATATGATGTGTCCATGACTGCACAGTCCTCTACATCCTTTGACGATCCTCAGTGTCATCATTATCCTCTTTTACTTTCGTTAGAAAAGATCTGGCAACCTCCCCTCTGCCCTGAAAATGACACATTATAATAACATTTAAAGTGGAAGTGTTAATTATGTGCATTTGAATAAGGTCATTCTTTTCAGTATATTCATTTTCTTTACAAGGGACTTGCTAAATATTTTATATTTATTATTTCTGCACCTTCATCTAATTGCAGAATTACAGGAACTTCGGAGAACAATGATGATGGTAATGAGATCAGTAAGAGATTACAAAGACTGAAGTTTTCATGCAGAGGAACAATGAAATGTTCAGTGAAAATCCCTACAGTTTGAGGAAATGGGGAGAACAGAGAAACCCTTGGCTCATGGCCCTTTGTCTCTAGGCAGACCACCCTCCCTCAGATGATAGTTTTTAAATGAAGAGTAAAGAGCTATCCAAATTACAGATTGGTTTGAAAGAACAGTATTCAACCTGCTTTGTGCAGAGGATTGGAGTAGTTGACCTCCAGAGGTCCCTTCCAACCTAAACTATTCTATGATTCTATTAAAATGGTAACCCCATACACGGAAAATTTGGATTCTTTAGTAAGTGCTTTTGCCAGTGTCTCCTCTTGAGGCTAGTTCTACAGCTTTGTTCAGCTTTGATAACACCTTTCATACTCCTTTTGTAATTGCATTAAACTCGCATGCCATTCTTGTCTAATACCCACATTAATCTGTGTAGTGCCAAATAAGAAGCCATGAGAAATCTGTATTTATAAATTCCAGTTCATCAAGCCAGTGTTCCAATGTTCAAGGATAGTCCTATGTAAAATAACCTAAATCCACAGCTCCCTTCCCTACTTAAAAAAGTGCCTGACACCAAATTATTCTGCAAGAGCTTTGCTTCTACGTCAGCTAAAAAGAAGGAGTATGGGGGGGAAGCACCTTTCCATTCAACTTGTATAGAACCCACTCAGCCCTGGGAAAGCCTAGGGAAATGGCTGGTCCTTGTAGCCTGCCTGGATGGTATAATATTTAAAAACAAATAAATAGTGGACCTTGACACACAAGGTTTTCAGCAGAAAACTTACTTAAAAATGTAGCTCACAACTCATGATGCTATTTGATGTTCTGTAGTAGCATCAAAGAACTATTGAGAGTGTATAATGTGCTTAGTAAAGTAGCACTGTAATTGTAGCGAAGGATTTGTCTTCTGCTTTCGATCAAGGCCATGTATATATTACATTTTTTTTCCTATTTGCTGATTCCTTGATTATTCAAATATGAAATTCCCAGCAATTCTTGGAATTTTCATTACATCATTTGTTTTATTTTTATATAAATCTGTAAGAAATGTTTGTGGGTCTAGTAATATTCAAGCAATACGTAGTGATGAGGTGAGGAGTTTGGTCCTTATATATAAAATTCAACTTCTTGTCTGTTAGTTATGAGAGTCTTAGTCCCTATTTTCTGTGAATTGATGCAGGTTGAATTGACCTCAGTGAAGCTGTATTGATATATACTAGGTAAAAGTTTTAACTTGGGATTCTCTGTGTGTTTCAGTATAATCATTTATGTACATTATTATTTGTGCACAGTGGAGTAGATGTTAGTTGGAATTTTTGAGGATTTAAAATGAATGGCCACTATCTAT
This sequence comes from Aquila spilogaster, assembly GCA_024606505.1. NCBI lineage: Eukaryota > Metazoa > Chordata > Aves > Accipitriformes > Accipitridae > Aquila > Aquila spilogaster. Next base: position 5,732,727 of record JANHGO010000039.1, read on the forward strand.
TTTATGACTGGGGACAAAATTGTAGAATCACAGAATCATGGAATTGAGTTTGGAAGGGATCTCTGGAGATCATCTAGTTCAACCCTCTGCTCAAAGCAAGGTCAACTACAGCAGGTTGCTCAGGGCCATGTCCTGTTGGGTTTTGAATGTCTCCAAGGATGAAGGCTCTGCAACCTCTCTGGCTGTGTCCTTGCACTGGGGAGCCCAGACCCGGACACAGCACTCCAGATGTTTCTCACCAGTGATGAGTAGAGGGGAAGGATCCCAAGGAGACCTCCATCTATTTCTGCTGCTCTCACATACAGGGTAATTCCTCCTCCTTGCCTTCTTGGCTAGTCCTTCCTAAAAAGCCCATATCCATCCATTACCTGATTGCTGCAGACAGATATCTCCTGTCCACATCAGTCAACATCCTTGGTTTGCCAGCTCAATCCACTACTTTCTCATTTGTTGGTGGGTTTTCATCTCCCTCCTCAATACTCACAATGTAATTCCTCACCAGTTTGGCCCCAGCCTATTGGAAAAGACACTTTTGCCCCATGTGGCCAGATGCATCCTGTCTCTTGTTAGCAGTCCTCCATTCTCAGAGAGGGTCCCATGGTTGTAAAATCAAAATATCTCTTGTCAATACCAGCTGCACAACCAATTTTTGACCCACAGGATCCAACCGCTCCTCAGTTTCTTCCTCCTCACTGTCAGGATTGAGGAGAGACCCACCTGGGCCCATTTCTCTCTCTTCTTATTTTTTTAATTTAATACAACTATTTCATAAAGAGCAATTTACAAGTACAATGCCAACTTCTATTTCCATCTGACAAGTAAGTAGCTGCTGTGAGCATGTTACAAATCCCCATGTAAAACTAACTTGTAGTTGGAGATCTATGCAGTAAAATAAAGGGTTCCTTTTTTTTCTTTTTTTTTTTTTTTTTTTTAATAATAGGGCTTTGCTTCACAGAGGGACATGGATTCTTTTGTCAGGGAGGAACACTTCAAGCAATAATTGTTTTCTCCTGGGCAAAACTTTCTTATGAATCTTTAATCAATTTCCTTGTTAGAGCAGCTTTGTACATAGAGGATTCTAATGAAGGTAAACAGTGCTTTTGAATAAGCATCCAAGAACTTCAGCTGAGAAGCAAAGTATTTGCATCAAAATTCTTGAGAAGTATTATGTGTGTTGCATGTAGTTCTTCCGATTTAAAGACCGTTTTGTTTTCTGTGTGGTTGTATGCACACAATACCTAAGAAAGGGAATTAATGAATCGATAAACCCATGACTCTTCAGTATTTGATTATGAAGGAGAACAATGCCGTGGTATAGAGGGAGAGCAATGATGCAGCAACATACTGATGTTTTCTTCCAGCCAAGAGCAGGTAGCACGTTACTTTTTCTTTTTCCTCCTGCCATTATTTCAGGTGGAGAGGCCTGAATTTGGAAAGAAGTGGAGCTTTGTCCTTTTTTTAAGCCTGAAATTCAGATGTGTAATAATGCTGTGGTCCCAGTGTAAAATGTGATTCTGGAGCAGAATTGCTTTACTATTAAAAGATTCTCTATCACAGTTATTACTGCTGGTTGGGCATGGTCTCTGGTATGTTTATAGTTCAATGACATTGGGATCTCAAATTCTAAGATATACTTAGTATGTATATATAGTATCTCGTTAGACTTCTGCTATACAGTAACCGAGTCAGGCTCTGTTTCACTTTCTTTGAACTGTGCCAAGTCCTGAGATAAACTGGGGAGTCAGGAAATACTGGTACTATATGCCCATATAGGTGAGGGGGTAGAGTAAAGCAGAGTTTGGAGAACTCATAGAAAAACCAGGTCAGTAACTGCTTTGAAAATAAGTATCATTCTTGGATTGCAAATGAAATGTGAGTAACAGGCAAGATTGATCTTTCTGTCATGATTGTGTTTTGTTGCTGCTATCTCTTCTCAACTGATAGATTTTTTTTCCCCCTCATGTTAACAGTGACATTTTAGTGGAGGCTTAGGAAAAGATTCTTATCCTGTTGATCTTAAATTGTGTTATTCCTTGATAATAATTTTTAAAGTTGCAGGCTTTCCTTCTTTTGAGCATTCTAGACTTGAAAGGAAAAAGGAATGCCATTAAAAATGCATATATAAAAATATATACATACATACATATAAAGGAATACCTGGGAATGAAAAAGGAAAAATGTGAAAGCGTATTACTTACATACTTCTCTCCGTCTGTGACTACTCTAATGTCAGGATAGATTCCTATTCCTGTGGTGGTGTTGCTTACAGGTGGAACCTTCTAGAAAACTTTGATGAACAGGACACTAATAGAATTTTCCTTAAGCCACAGCACATACCGAGTGAAGATATAAAAGAAGGTGTCAATCCTGTGTGCCCTCAGAGCAGTTAGCACAGTTCCAAGGCAGAACTCATTTGTGCTGTCAACTTATTGGCTATATTCTCTCTTATAGGTAGGAGTATTTTCTTGTAACTAGTTGAGAAAGAGTAAATTTGGTAGCATTTGGAAACTCTGCTGTAATCTGTTCCTTCAAAGTAGCTTCACAGAACTTCTGAGGTGGATGCTGAGTCTGAGTTTAAAGTCATGATACCATAGGATTAAGAAGTCTGATTCAGGGGAAGTTCTCCAATGCCAAGAAAATTAGAGTTTGGGAGCAAAGGGAGCCTTAGGTTTGTTTCTGTTGCATGTTCTCCATGAGGGAGAAGAAGAAGAGGTTGATGAGAGGGGAGATGGCATTTTCCTTCAAAATGCTATTTCTATTTTAAGAACTTGAGAAGTGGAGTATATTAACAAAGGGATGTTTATTTAAATAAACATTGACCATTTAATTCTTTCATCTTTTATTTCATAATGTTGGGCTTATGTCACACCCTGCCTTTATGGTACCAAACTTTTCTCTAATATGACAAAAAAAATCTTGTCACATGACAACCAACTTCCATAACTTGAAGACCACAAAGCTGCAAAATAAAAACTGACGATCAAGGAGTAAACTCATTATAACCCCGCATTAGCAACATTTTAAGGAAAAACAGAAAAATACTGACTAAGATACTGCTTTTTTCTTTAGGTTATTTATATTTTGAGTCTGGCAAAAAACTGTGAAAAATCTCTCATGGGGGACGGATGCTACATTGACACAGAGCCAAAGGAAAAGCTTTACAGTAGAAATTGTTCATTGACTCTGTGACTGCAAGTCTGGAAAAGCAAAGAGAATTAGATAACATTAATTCAAGCAACACAGCAAAGCCAAGGCACGGGATTGGTGTATAAACAGCTTTAACTGTATATATTCATTTCAGTGGTTCTGAAAACAAATGGAAGATTACTGGGATAAGATTAACTGTAACAAATGCAAGGAAAATATATGAAGCAGTTGGAAAAGCTTTTTATAGTAGAGCAGTTAAATCTAGTTAATTGTGTTTGATTTTTGTTTTCATAATTACTTCCATTGTTCCACTGAACTCCTGCTGAATGTCGGACATAGTCGAGCTGTCATGCCGTAATTAAAAAAATAAATGAATAGAAACTGAATACCAATGTGATTAGTGTTGTGTTACATGCTTTAATATATGTGCTGCTCATACTGGTTGAGAGCTGCTTCACACTTAGCTGAGAAGATAATCCTCGATGTAAAACAAAGCAACCACTCTGATAAGGTAGCATAGTTAATGGAAGCGTTTGACCGTATGTGAAGGTAACAAAAGTCATTCCCTTCACTGTTGCCATGTGGTAAGAAGGTCATGAGTAAGTCTTTGTAATGAGAAACCTAGTTTATTTTAATTCCCACTGCGACCCCTCACCCAGGCATTGTCCAAACTAGCAGCCTTTTATAGCACCATTAGCAGTGATCAAGGATGAGTTGTCCTGAGGTTGCCTTATTAATGTCTGTTGATCTATACATGTGCAGGAGGTTTTATAAATCTTGAACTGGGTGTATTGTAGAAGTGTAGAGCATCTGACTTACCGACAGTAAGACATACATGCATGATGTACGTACAGCTAACTTTTGCGGATATTATTTAATTTGATTTCTAAAATATAATTATGTGATGCTCTTGGGGCACATTCAATACATTAAAAATTGAAGACCAAGGTGGAAGAATATCCTGAAATGCATGCATCTTCTCTGTATCTGTGGCACAGGCAGAAAATCTGTTTGTATCCGGAGGAGTGAAGCTGAGACTATGTTTCAAACTGCAAAACCCTTACCATAAACTCTCACAACCATTCCCTTTCACTCTGGGGCTAATTTTGATCTCCCTTGCTTTGAGATAAACCAGATAAAGATGGCTAAAGTTGCAGTTAGGTGTATCTGAAAATACTAACATTGGGCAACAGATAAAGAGGAGCCACTGGCTATTTTTTGATCAGAGTGCTGCTAGACCCTGTGCTTAAGTTGGCCAGTTCCTTCCTCATCTGTCTGTTTGTTTGTTTGTTTGTTTGTTTTCTTCCAACATATTCCATGCTGTATATTTCTGAGTACCGGTGTTTGGTTAGCACAGCTGTTAAGACTGAAAGCTACCAGGAGGAACACTGCATGGATTTGTATAAATGAAGTGAACCATCTTATAGTGTTTGTTTTTACTGAAAAGAAGAATATAGGTAGCAATGTCACTTCTGAAGTAGTTTCTTTTTTAGCCTGTACCATGAAACTGCTTTCTAAGACCTTTTAGGCAGGTGGTGGTCTGATTCAGTAGGACTATGGCTTGAGGAGCAGTGGATGCTGTAGGAGAAGTCTGAAGGGCAGTGGCCAGCTCGTGTGGCAGAAATGTGCGCAGTGCTACCCCGGTCCGCGCTCAGCTCTCGCTCCAGCCAGTGTTGTCAGTCACTTCCCTTTCATGATGGACATCAATCTGGTACCTGTTGAATTGAAAGGAAAACCAAGTCAAGGAACTGCAATATCTTCTTTCAGTTTATTTGATGATGGCAGGTTAGGTAAAATTCTTTACAAGTAAAACCAGTAACGGGTACGTGATTGAGTCCAAAGCTTTTCCTTTAAGCTAAGCATCTTCATTACTATTCATGGACCTTTTATACAATTGCTTGTCTAGGGTTTGCACATGATGCATTGTCTAGTTTGGAAAAAAATACTCAGCAGGTGTGGTGATTTTATACACCGAAAATAAATATTTAAGACTCAAGGGAAGCTATTCACAACTTTGGGGAGGTGGGGAGATAGTAGAAACTTCCTTTAAAATAGTTTATGGCTCTTCTCTCTTTTAAAGCACCATTAAAAGAAATTATCTCAACGTTTCCTAGGGTGATCCATCACAAGCTGACTTGTCTGTCTAGGATTTTCCCAAATGTCTTCCTAGTTAGATAAAAGATGTGCATGAATGTGCAGAATGATTTGGCTGTTTCGTCTGAATGATGACAATTTGTAGAAACTGAATTTGCCACATTCCTAGCTTTCCTTTGTAGCTGAATTGGGAGTTCAATGTTGCTGCTTATACTTTCTTAATTTGTTAGGGTACTTTACATTCATGGGGCAGAAAAACTGGATTTCATTCTCTATGTCGACCTGTTCAGAAACTTAACTTGCATGGATATTTAAAAGAATATATAGGAAAAATTGAGTTATTTTTTAAATACGCAGCCCCAGGATCAATTAATCCACTACCAGCACTATAATCCCAAACTTCAGAGTCTGGGTGTCATTATCCCAAAATCTTGTATCAGTGTACTTATGACAGCATGATTTCAGAAACATGCAGTGTTGACTCTTACTTTGCTACCTGTGGGTTTTACAGGTATCACTGACAGGAGCAGTATGTATCCAGTGCATGTTGCAATACAAGATGTGGCTATTTGAGAACGAGCCTGTGTGTGACTTTATTTTTTCAAAGATTTATTTTTCCATGCACAGATTGATGTCAATGGTGCACGCCATGACATTAAAGGAAAAAAAAAAAAAAAAAATTCCTGCTTAAAGTAAGTGATTCTGTGCACTTCACGATATCCACACAGATAGCAAGTGTAAAACACAGAAGCCAGGAAAATTATCTGTGTTTTTCAAGTAGGCATGTAAAGGACTCTCTTCAGAGTAGTTGTACAAGCTATGTGATGTAAGGAAAAGAAATGAAATGTAATCGTTATCCAAATACAATGAATAAAGATAAGAGTTCTCCACAATTTATCTACCAAATGTGTGTGTCTGTCTAACACAGTGACTCTAATACCACAGTTGTTAATATTAAGTCTGTCCACATATTTTGTGCAAAATCTCTGTGGTGAGGCATTGGTTGCGTTGGAAAGCTGACACAGTGGAATGCTTTTTGTGCTAGCTCTGGACAAATTATAGTCCATTTTATCAGTTCCAAGGTCAGAGTACTATCATGACTCTTAAACTGTAGTGTAGTGAAGTGGGCTCTATTGAATGTTCGAGGAACAGCTGTAAGTTTGCCTGATTACTGCAGCCAGGTATCTCCAGCAGCAGAGTTCTTTGTATGAACCCATTTCTCTTGTCTATAATTCTCATTTTTGCTGTAATTTGATTTCAGAATTGACTTGCACTGCAATATACGTGGACTTGTAGAGCTCAAGACATATTTTCAAGACACACAGTAGCCATTGTTAATATGTCAGTGTAGAAATGCTTTAATTGCTTATTTCAGCTCTAGTGCTAGTTTAAGCATAAGCCAAAGGGCGCTGTTATTAACCACCTTGTACTGCCGGAGTCTGTGTTTCTTTCCCTATCATGCTTGTGGACCGATTCTTTTTTTTAAATTAGAAAACATAAGCCCTTTCACACAAAACCTGAACTAGATTTGCATGGATTCAATACCTCCCTTTCCTTCTCCAACTTCTCTAGTCTAACACTAGCCTTTCCTCCCTTTTCAAAAAAAACCCGAATGATGTGAAACATTATTTTTATGCCCTGCATGCCTGCACCAGTGTGGGTATATTTGTTCTCCTGTGAGTAAAAATCATCAGATTATTTTGCTATTTTGGCCACTCTGAAATGCAGAACAATTATTGTAAACAAACTAAGACCAGAATTTTTTTTTTTTTTCTCATAAAAACAGTGGTACTGTCCAGAATGCCCTTCTTTTCTCATAGCATACAGTCTAAAGCTCCCGATAACCCCTTTTGTGACTTAAGAAGCTTCCTTGTCCATTTTGCTCTTTCTTTTCTCTTTGATACAGCAGTTCATCAGCATTGCTTTTTGATTAGTAAAGTGGGTCATTTTAATAACATCTTTCTGCCCCCAAACTTTACTTTTCATTTTTCAGTTCACTCTCTTGAGTTCATGACCACCTGCAGCCAGCTCATTGATTCACTGGTGTGACTTTTGCTCTTTGGGAGCAGGTGAAGAAATGCGGGTGGCTTTCTCTTATCTGCCCAGGGGCACCAGCACACATTGGCATCAGAGAACCCAGCATTTCTGTAGAATAAGAGGGTGGCAAAAAAACCAAATAAAGGTGATGTCTCTTTGTAAGATTAGCTTAGTGTGTATTTAGGTGATACGATGTGTTTTATTGACTTACTGTCTTAGTCTGACTTCTAAAACTTGCTTTATTATTAAGTAGTCGTGGATAATTTTGAAATGGGTACTGCTTTGCAATTGCAGTAACCCTATTTTTAGCCTTGTTCTTTTAACTCTTTAGGAACGCTGGCATAGTCTAACTTTCTGTAGAGAGATAAGCTATTAAAATATTTTTTCCTTTCCCTTTCAGGGAGTAATATGTGGGAGGCTGTGGACTATTTGCTTCCGACATAGGAACAGCACTGGGTTGGGAATCTGCACTCCTGAGAGAATGCTGGGAATCTGCCGAGGGCGACGGAAATTCCTGGCTGCCTCTCTGACCGTCCTTTTTGTACCCGCCATTACATGGATTTATCTGTTTGCTGGGAGTTTTGAAGGTAGGAGGGGAATAATGGCTGGGGGTGAGGGGTGGGGTGTTGAATGATTTGTATCAGGGCAGATAAATGCAGATCAGCCATCATTGATTTTATTTAAATAAATCTGCTTTGCCTTGCATAGGAAATAGTTCCCAAGGTACAGATTTCAACAAAGGGCCTTCCTTACCCTGTTTCTCACTGCTGAGGAGGAGGTAATTGCTGGCCCTGGTTATTTGATTTTCCTCTCATCATTGAACTTTTAAAAAAATGCAACAACCCCCCCCCACCCCCCACCTTAGTAATTTCTTCTCTGTGTTTTCTAATTTTTAAAAGTTGATCTGTCCTGTGCCCTGTAAGATTTTACCTTTAATTAAAATTAACATCTCATTTCAGATCTGCTCTTAATATTATTTAAAAGTGTTTTAAAAGACATCCATATGTATTCTGGGCACTCTTTACACAACTCTTGTTTTTATGGACTTGTGTGTTAGACCTTATATGTATGGATGACATGGGCCACTGAGTCTGATTTTGGGACACAAAGCAGGAAGTGTATCTAGCTACAAGAACGTGGAGAGCCTACGGTACAAGCCAGGGAAACATGTGTCTGGCGTGGTTCTTTGCATAGTGGGCTCTGCTAGGTCACGGTCACTCAGCCGCAGGCTTTCTCTTGTCCTGTTGTGCAGTGTGCTGTTGTTCACTGGAACAGGGAACACACGGTGGTACCTAGTTTGCGGAATGTCGGACAGTGGTGGGACACTGCTCTGAGGTGTAAATGTAGCAGCAAATTCTGTGAAATGTTTTACGGGCTCCTGATTTAGTTATATAAATGCCTACATGGCCAAAACCTGCAAACACACGATGCGCTTTTCTTGCCTTTGTGTGAAGATTATTAGTTCTGGCCACTGCCTCTATGCTTATTGTACTAGGAGGCTGAACACGGAAAATCAATCAATACCTGTATAAAACTCTCTTTATATAAAATCAGTTTGAATCCATATCCCTCTGGGTGGCAGTGGGTTGCTATAGCTGGAGTATCTTTCTGTCCTCTTCTTTCTTCAGGAGGAGATCCTCAAGTTCATAGGTACATTGACTTGCAACTACATAACTAGCACTTTTTATACTCAGACTTGGAATAACCACTGCTTTACCTTTTAAATTGTCTATCTAATGAACTTTTTTTCTGGCCTTAAAGGAGTTCAGCCATGATACTGCTGTTAGGTGAGGTTAGAAGATGTGGGATATCCTATTTTTTTGTTACTTTGTAGCTTGCTTTGTTTTACTTTCTTCTTTTTAAATTTTTTTTTTCCCCCTGAGATGGAATATTTTTTGTTTGGCAATAGGTGTGTTATTTTGGCAAGATTGAAAAAAGCTGTTCAGCCTTTGTAGTTACCTTAGCATGAGGAAAGGCGTTTCAGCCTTTTAAAAACTGTTCAAACTCTAGTTTACAGTCTGATAATTTTAAAAAGGCATTGTTTAAAATGTCAAGCTTCTTTCATGTAACCTTGGCTGACAAATTTGTGCTTTGTTTCAAAACAAAATTGGGTTCCAAGTTAAATTACAAGAGAGAACATGTAAAGATTTTCAGTGTGTATTGCATACATTTCTGAATTAGTTACATGCCAGGTACAAATATTTGCTTATGCAAATTTATTTGGTTACTTAAAATTCTGCCTTAATGGATAGTAACTCTATGAGCTTATTCTAGAATGAAACACTTATGGGTTTCCTGTTAAATTGGAAATATAAGGGGTGCTGGCTGCATACTTGAAAACTAATGATCTGGCAGGCAGAACATTACTGATTTTGTTTGATTTTTAAAAGCTGAGCAAATGCAGGCCTCACCTTTTTGCTTTTAGAAGAATATTATGCTGCCTCATCGTAATGACTATTTTAATTGTGTCCACAATTGATAATGGCATGCTGCTTTAAATTCCTGTGTGTGTAGAATCCTTTGTTTTTACAGAGAGCTCAATACAAATCTTGAAATTTGCTGCTACATGGTATTTGAAGTGGCTTAAAGCTCTCAATGTGAATTAATCTTAAATGCAAACCAGGGAGCAAAGCCCATGACCTATTAAGAAGCCTTGAACTGGAAAAGGACTGGAAATTATATAAAGTTAGTAACTCCTTCTGTTATTTTTCTGTATCTGTTTTCTTTTTCTTTTAATGTTTGGATGGGTCGTGATTGAATCTTTGTTGGTTAAAAACTAAGGTCTGTTAAAATATTTATTTAACTGAATAATAGCTACCGTTTTCCTTAACTTGTAGGTATTGTGGGCAGAGAATTAAAGCCATTTTGTTATTTTACCTGACTTCTTGTTTTGCACTCCCCTATGGTTCACACAATTTGCTTATGTTTTAAGCTGTCTGTGTATACTTGAGTAAAAAATGTCCCACAATAGCATTGTGCCTTGGTTTGAAATCAGCAGGAGTGGAGAGTCCTCTCTGTCTTCTGGCACTAGTTTCTTTGGTTAATCACAGGCAGCGCTAGAAGTTTTCTTCTCAGTTCATCTGGTTTTAGATTCAAGTAAACGGTTCTTGTTATACTTTTCTCCACTAAGTTAAAGAAATTGCTGGTACCTGGTATCTTCATAGACTCACTTAATTATTCAGTGTGGAAGGGACCTCAGGAGTTCTGTGGTTAAACTCCTGCTCAAATCAGGGTGGGCTTTGGGGTCAGGCAAGATTTCTTAGGCCTTTATCCAGTCGTGTCTTGAAAACCTCCAAGGATAGAGACTACGTGGCCTCCCGGGGCAACTTGTGCCACTGCTTGACTGTCCTCAGGTGGAAGAGTTTCTCCTTATACCTAGTTTGAACCTCCCTTGCTTCAATTTATGTCTGATGTCACTCATCCCCTCACCATGTATCGCTGTGAAGAGCCTGACTCCGTCTTCTCGCAACTTGTTTGTAGGTCCTGGGGTGTTGCTGGTAAGTCCTACAGAGCCTTCTCTTCTCCAGGCTGAACAAGCCCAGGGCAAGCACTTCAGCCCCCGTACAGCTTGATAGCCCTATGCTGTACCCCATCGATGTTGTTCTTAGATTTGGGACCCCAAACTGGACACAGTGTTCCAGATGTGGTCTAATGAGTACGAAGTAAAGGAGAATGGTCACTTCCCTCAAGTCTGTTTGCTATGTTCCTGTTGATACAGCCCAGGATGCCATTGGCCTTCATCACTGTCCAGGCATGCTCCTGGCTCCTGTTTAATGTTCTGTCCACCAGGACTACAGGTCCTTCCCAGCAGGACTAGTCCACAGCCTGTGCCGGTATGAGAGGGTTAGTCCTTCCCAGGTACACGGCTTTGCTTTGTTCATTCCTCCAGCCTGTCTAGGTCCCCTTGGGTGGCACCCTCACCTGTGAGTTTATTGACTGCAACCCCCAGGCTTGGAGTCATTTGCAATCTTGATACGGGTGAATTCTGGTTTCTCTTTCGAGTCATTGATAAAATTACTGAAAAGGACTGGTCGCAGAATAGATGCTGAGGAACTCCACAGGTAACTGACTTCCAGACAGAGCATGAACGAGTAACCATCACCCTTCGAACCCAACATTCCAGCTAGTTTTTCACGCATCTAGTAGTCCACCCATATAGACTGTAAAATCCCAACTTGGATACAAGGATGCTGTCGGAGACCATATTGAAAGCTGTGCTAAATTCAAGGGAGATTGCATCTACTGGTCATCTCTTATTCACAGATCTAGTGATTTCATCAAAGAAGGCAGTCAAGTTGGTCAAGCATGATTTACCCTTGGTGAATCCATGCTAATTATTCCCCAGTCAGGCCTGGGTATGTTTCCATTTGAAGGTACTTACATATAGTAGTCAAATCGTCTCTCAGCCTTTTTTTCACTAAGCTAAAAAGGTTGAGCTAGCTGAGTTGTCACAGCAAACAATGTTATGCTCGTTTTTTTTGTATTCTTTTGCAGTTGTTTGTTTGTATGTTTCAGGGCTCTAGAATCAAATATCTCTCTTCGGTACTGGTATCTGCAGTGCTGTGTCCGAAATTACGTGTTCTTGATGTAATGAGGAACTACATTACTCATCCATGTGTTTATATCTAAGAACTTAAGTTATTCATTTGCCACAGCATGGCAGTGGGATCACATTTAGAAACCCTTTATAAGCTCTTTGTTAGTGAATCTGTAATATAAAATATGCCCTAATGTAGTCAATTCCCGTGTTCTGCTTTTTAAGTAGATTGCAGTTCCTTAGGACAGAATTTTGTTTCATTTGGGGTTTTGTTTCTCCTGTCAGAAAGTACATAGCAGCCTGCTACTTCACAGTTGTCACTCAGACGCTGCCAGTAAGACCCTTTCCTTGGAATATTCATTGGAGGTGGCATTACCCAAGCTGTGACAAGGCTACTAAAGCTGTGAAGGCTACTAAAAGCCTCATTAATCATGTATAAATGTCTATTAAGGTTATGAACTAGAATATTAAAGGGGATTTTGAATATTGTATAGCCTTTGAACGTACCTGGTTACTGTTGTTGTTTTTAATAATGCACAAGGACAGCATAATTTCAGTTATCAGTTACTTTGAATGAAAAAGCTAATTGTTCCAACATTCTTAAATTACATTCAAAAGGCAAGGTAATAGAGCAGGAAGGGTGGAGTGCATTTAAAACAGGGAAGAGGAAATAATCAAATAATATATGATGAATTTTCATTAGAAAGAAAATAGCAATTTCACTAACCAACAGTAGCTCCAGAAATAGCATTGTTTTCCAAGCTATATGCAGCAGTTTCCTATCCCCTTTACCATGAAGGTCATGGAAAATGGAGACTTGGAACTGTAATTTGACACATGCTCTCTCGATTACTGATTCCTCAAAAAATGTCCACTGTGACTATGTGGCCTCAGCAGATTCAGTCACCTCCGTTTTGACAGGATGAAAATACACTTGAGTTATCAGTTTCTGCGTGGTGGATCCACTTGAGGTTGAAAGCCCTAACGTGTCTGTGTAGGGCTCCTGTGTAGAACATACTTCAGAGGAAAGGAAGAGTCAGTAATGTAACCTTAAGATGAAAACTTGCGAAGTTGTGTGAGATCATGTAGGGAGTCTGTGAGAGAGCAGGGAGTTGACTCTTTTTATTCCAGTGTTGGACGACTGTCATTCTCTGTCAGTACTTTTTAGTCCAAGTAATCTGTAGAGACGTGATTGAAGCCAGAGTTGGGCAAACACCTCATAAAATACAATAAAGTGAAATGAAGGAAGGCTGCAAATATTCATCTTAGTATTTAAATGGATTCACTTTGATGCTGTTCACACTCTTTTTGTGTATGCTTTCCATAAATATTCTAGTGAATATGTTAATTGGGAAGACTGTCTACAGAAACAATGAATATCCAGTTTTAATATTCATGGGAAGCAGATTTTGAAATCATATTTGTGAATACTTGAATCAGAAAACTGATTCTGGGAGTTCAGCTTTATCCAGTTAAGTGCCAAAAGTTTATCACATGATCTATGTGCGTGATGAAAACTGCCTGAATTTTTAATGCTTGCAGAAAGTTGCTCATAGGAAGAGGCAAACCAATAATTAATTGCTAAAATGTCTATCAGACACTTGCAAGTGATGAACAAACATCAGCAATAATCCCTTCACAGACAATGTAATCAGGAAGGGGCAAAATCTAAAATTGCTTTTTTCATTACGATTCGCTCGGTTTGCCTGAATTTTATCTGCTGTGTGTCTCCACAAGATCAAACAAGAAAACTTGGTTCAGTGTCCATTTAAAGTAGAAGTTTCCATTCTGGAGCAAATGGTGGTGGTTTACTCCTCTCTTGGTTTTTTTTAGGAGATATGCTGAGAATTGTCACTTAAGCACCTCTATCTCAGCTGCAGTCAAGATACCTTCTTAAGTATGTTTGCAGTTTTTACTTGAGTATCCTACACGAATAAAATCAGTCACGATAGTGAAGACCTCAGGCTTATGCCAAGTTTTGTTGCTTTATCCTGGAAAACTTGTCTTTCTATGAAACCCTTGTGATGTGGATATACGGAGTACTGACAAAATTTGGTTGAAGTATGCTGTTGACCAGAAGGTCCCTGCTGTGAAAGCTGAATCTGGTTCTCTGCTCATCATCTTTAGCTTGCAACTCAGTAGCCCCACAATTAGATTTTGTTTTACAGACATGAGAACCATTATCTGTCCATCACCTAAGAAAATAAAATTAACAACTGAGTATGAACAAGAGTTTTACTCCCCATTATGTAAAGAAAGAGTCTGCTTGTGAGCAGTGACTGGAAATTTGAAGTAGTTTCTGTGGCAAAACAAGAATGGCCTTAGACAAAGAATGTGAGCCAAAATACAACATGGTCACGAGAAGCTTTTGGAGGTCAAACCGTGGAGTTAGTGAGGACCTCTTTTCTTCTCAACCACTCTTTCAATTAAACTAAATACCTATGATCCTGCAATACAATTTTGTCCTTAACTAATAAGGTCCACTGAATAGCTCAACACCTAAATGCTGGTGTCAGTGCTGTTTCTTCCTTAGCTTCCCAGGAGTTCACATCCTTAAACCAATACATTATCATCTCAGAAAATGCCATGAGTCTTGCAGCAGCCACTTCTTTTGTCAGTGTGTTGTGCCAAATGAAACAAGTCCACATTGCTCTTTTCAGTTCTAGTACAGGACACACACGTTCTCTTTTGACACTCATTTTTTTAAGTACATGCTTATTCTTTCATAAAAGTAAGCTGTAGGTTTACCTTCATTCCTCTCTATACATCTCTTGATTGAATGGAATGGGGTTTTGTTTCTAAATACATGTCTACCAGTTTTGTCTTGGCTTTCTTTTTCCAGTCAGCTCTTGGTTTGTAATTTCTGGCAGAAACATAAAGGTCAGAACGAAAAGGAATTCTTTGAGCAGGAATAAGTTGCCAGCTTCTTTGGAACAGCAGCTTACTCTGAATATAATCTATAGGATTTCTCAAGGTTTTTGTTTCATCTTCGTCTTCCTCATTCTTTGAGCAAACTTTTGGGAAAAATCAGTCTATAAAAGTTGCATTACGCAAAGGTGAATAAATTCCTTTCAAGAAGAAGGGACTTCTGGATGCCTCCTCTTTCTCTGTTTCAAAGCTAAGTACTTACTAACTTCATAGTCAAAATATGTTTTTCTGCAGAAAAACAGACAGAAAAGCAAGATGAGATTAAATGTCTTGTTTTTTTAAAAAAGCCAACCCATAAGAAGGAGTGCTTGGCTTTTTGAAACAAAATGTGCAGTTCATAAGTACGCCAGACCCTCTTTGAGTGCTGGAACTAATGTAGCCTGACTTGCTGTGATTGATGTCATGCATCTGATTGATGTCAAAGTTGCTTTTCCTACAATTAGGGCATTTATAAAATCTAGCTCCCATGTGGGTCCCCTGGTATCTAAATAAATCTTGAGCTTGTGCTGCAGTGTGTTTCTCAATGGTAAAACATATAGCATCCCTCATCTCTCTCTGTGTGTTCCTGACAATTGTAGAAGCTTCGTTACCTCTGACTTCTTTCCCTCTAATAAAGTAATTTGAAATTAACCAATGAGCTTTGGGGGCAAACAGGCAAGCAGGTCAACAAACGTATACTTACAGGATGAAAAAAATACCTGAAATGTAAATGTTTTAAAAGATTGAAATGAAAATTTAGTATTTTGATTCTGGTGAATGTTTCAGTTAACTTAGAACAATTAACTTACAATATTTGATTTTTGTGGAGTTTTTGTGTTTAAAATTTGTGGTTTTTTTTTCAGATCAGGAAAAAGTTTGAAATCAGAATCTTTCTTGTTAGACAGCAAATTGTATCTGTAGTGTCTTCCAGTACTTTTGAAACTTGTATTTTGAGTATTTATTTAAATGTGTATAATACCAGAAGGAGAATGAGTCAAGTTAAAAATAAATTTGAAGAAGTGCTTCACACATCAGGTATGGTCATTCTTATGTTCTGCAGATAATGCTCTGGCATGGTTTAGGAAAAGCAACTGAGTGTGAAGCTTAATATCCTGATATTGGATGGATGTGTTTTAGGTATGCTTAGCTTAAGAACACCAGTATCTTCAACACATGTTTTTATTCCCTCTTTACCTTTTTCAAACATTTTTCAGTCATGACAACCATTGAATTTTCAGTTGAGTAATTTCCCTCTCGTGAAGTTTTACCTCTCTTGTGTTGCTTTGCCTTCTGCAATTCTTGTTTTGAGACTTGAATCTAAGAGGGTTTTTTGAATGTATCCAGATATCCCTGGAGAATTGAGTGAAATGCACAGCTAACTTCAAAAACATGGGCTGAGATCAATCATCGTGGTTTTACTCAACTTTGTAGATACCAATAATAGGAGGAAAAGTTGATGACCTGGAGAACGATATGTTTTTTAGCCTGAGATTCTCTTCCAGCTTAACAATGTTCAAGCCATTTGAGCTATTCTGCTGTAATCATTTTTTTAGCCTGTAGCATGACAGTCCTCCATAGTTCTGTAAAACATGAGTCAAAGTCCAGGATGTTACCATCAAGGTTTTAAACCTCCTTTTTTTTTTTTTCTTTATAATTCTGTTTAGCTTTTAAATTGCTAAATGTCAGCGTTTGCAGAGATCAGTAATTAGGGGGGAGAACTGAAAGTAGTGAAGTTAAAATTACAAAAAAATGTTGGATTCATCACATTTCCTAAGTTAAATTCATAATCCATAACTGTTTAGTACATTTACTTTAAAAAAAAATAAAATCAAAGATAACAACTTATGGGCCTAGTTAAAAGATTTTACTGTCTAAATAAAGTGTTTCATAATGAGATACTTTTCCAGTGAGGTTGAAATAACAGGTCTATACCTACTCTAAAGAAGAGATGCATGATCTGCTCTCTGCCTACAGATTCCTGAACTTCGGTAGGTGCCCAGTGAAATCACCATCACCAACGTATACTTTCAGACACCTGGACTAGTTTACAAGATTGGATTTAACACGTTAAGGTCCGGAATTGGAAAACCCAAAATGTGTATCTACAAAATAAACTGAAAATGTGATTGTAGTACAGTCAGACCTGCTTGTGTTGGCTGTAATTGAGCGAGCACAGGTACTGTTAGGGGTAGAGAGAGGCCACTCTGAGAAGCAGAAGAAGCCTGGTCAACTTGTACACTGTTCTCTAGGCAGTGAAGCCTGGGCGCCTGCATCTTCAAAGTGATTATTGTTCTTCCTAAGTAGATTAAAACCAGTGCATCTATGGCTGTTGGTGCTACAATAGCATCTTCGTTTGGTTCTCTAGACACAGGATTGAGGTTGTCATGGTATAGTTTAATATCAAAGAATGTTGCATAGTATTTGTGTAATATATAGAGGATTATTTCTGGAGCTGAAATAAAGCCATAGCTAATAAGATAGAAATATTCTTATATGCTGGAAAGGGCTTGAAGGAATTGCTGGAATAAAAAAAACATGAAAGAGTTATCTGTTTATTATGTGATTAAGTAGAGTAAAAAAAAATAATAATCCAAAAGTAGTTGTCTTCCTCCCCACCATTTTCTTCCTTCCCTATTTTTCCTATTTTATCATTCTTCTTTCCTTCTTTACATTACAGTACATCTCTCCTAGAGTAGTTGCAGCAGTCTTTTGTTTAATTTGTATTTCAAAATGGAACTGACAGACAAATTTGTAGATTCTCCCCCAAATCACACAAAACAGTTACTGATGTTTTGTTGGCTTGTGAAGATTTGTAGATTTTTGCCATCAGAGGGACTGTTAACTATCAATGTCTCTAATATCTTGCATAGTGCAGGCTGTATTACATTGTAGAGTTGATAGAATAATGCTGGCTGGTAATTCTGCATCTGACCCATGCCTTCTAGATACACCAAAGCTTTTCCTCTACACAGATTTCTGAACTTGGTTTTAAGGCTGGTGGAGGATTCTAGCACATCTCTGAATAAATTATTGCACCTTGTTCAAAAATACATGCTTTAATCCTTGTCCAGATTTTTCTGGCTTCAAGGTAGGAAGTGAAAGATGAGAAATAGATGAGGAAAAAAATAAGGAAAAAAGGATCATTTTAACAGTTTCAGTTTCATGTAAAATAAGCGATCATGACTATGAGATACTGCAGTACATAAAGTGCACTGCAAAAAATATCACCTTGAGAACTACAGATGAGCGTGCTACAGTTACAAAAACATATAGCTGTTTCAAAAAAGAGATAAATTTATAGGATGATTACTAACCTTACCATAGCTAATAGAAACTAGTTACTAGGATGATCAGTTGCCACCCCAGGCCAGAAAAACTAATTTCCCAAGCAGATTCTTTGTTTTGGGCTCCAGGTTACTGTACCATTTCAGTTGTGAAAAATAACCCTTCAGAAGGGATCAAATCAGACACAGGTTCAGCTGCAAATTAAGAATGTTTATTGAATTTAAGAAACAAGATTTGTATGAGCACTAATTTGGCAACCAATTATTCATGAGATCAAGGCTTATAAACTTGTATTTTATCAATCTTGTAACCTTGATTCTCCAAATAAAACATAAAATCAGTGTACAGTGTTTACAAGTTACTTTTACAGCATTAAGAAATGGAAGGTTTCTCTTCCATTTTTTTCATAGCATTAAGGCATTTGGTATTCTAGAATCTTGTTGAACTAATACCACAGCTTTAATATTTCACAATCAGTAAATTTCCTGCCTGTCATTGGATTTAATTTAACCTAACTCCGTGATTTTGCTTGCTAACTTTAGCAGGAATAATGTTTTCAGATGAATGGGGGCTGTAAAAGGCTGCTTTTTATTCTCTACTAATCAAACTATTATAATGCATATCTCAAGTGATCTACGCGGACTATAACAGAGGTTTCTTTTGGTCTGAAAATGTAATACACACAGAATGTTTTCTAGGAGTATTAACCATAATGGATTTAGCTATTTCACCTCTTCCTTCAGTGCATTACAAACCCAAGGGTTTAAGGTAAAAATCTCAACAGAGAGGTTACATTTTATAGAATATTCTTATAGGAACCAAGTATAAAAATCTGTCTGCACAGCTACACATAATTATTGGTTTCCAAGGAACTCCAACTAACTCTCTTTAAAGCTTTGCCAATATACACAGAGGTAAGTAAATCTGAAAATAACAATTATCTAACGTATTTGAGTTGGGTGAAGATATTAGTTGCTTGTTCACGTACACTTGAATGGAGATGTGATGAATTAAGTAGTCTTTCTGTAGAATGCAAATGTCTTTAACCAAAGGATTGAAATCTACTATTTATCTCCTTTAAATTGTACGACTTTGTTTGCCCAAGAGCTGCCTCGTAGTAACCTGACTTCAGAGCTGCTGATGGTGACTCTCAGCTTCATTCTGAGTTTCTTGCTTTAGAAGATGTAAGAGCAAAATGTACCTCAGTTATTTTTGTCGTCTTTTCCTCTCCCCAATTTTAAACATTCTCATATGCCCCCTTTCTCTTCAGCTGCCATACTTGCACCTCAGTGGTTTGATATTAATAGCAAAGATTAAGCAGTTTCAGCTCATCAGAGAAGAGATATTAATCATCATCAGGCCCAATGAGAAGTTTAATTTTCCGCTTCTGTTTTTTCACTAAGCTCTGGCGGCTGTCACTCGCACCGATGTCTGCGGGACATTTAATAATCTGCTTCTGAAGATGCATTTCAGTGGTTTCTCTCCTTTTATTTCCTCCGTCAATCTCAGTGAGTTTCATCATTGCAGGCTTTAATTGAAGACCACTGTCAGGAAATGGAGAGAAGAAAATTATTCCTTGAACAAAGCTAGTTCAGGGACTCATGGTTTTTATTGTATTCAGGAAGAAGATGGGTTAAATCAAGATATTGAAAACTATGGGAATTGTTGTTTTGGTATGTATCTCACAACCTGTTCCCTTCAAAAATGTTGTATCCTCCCTGTCCCCAGCTCCTGTTTGTATGCGTTTATTTCTTTGTGCCTCAGAAGTATGGTTAGATTTGTGGTGCAATATGGATGTGGAGCACATTGAATCAGGGGATGACAAGAAAGAACCCACACAGAAAACTTCATAAAGGACACCGGTACAATTATACTGGTCTATGTCATTGTTGTAGATAGCATTATTGCAATGTAGGAATGGCTTTTGCCAGCTCAGTTAAGACAGCTTCCAAAAAGACATATGTACCAATAAAAGCAGTCATGTGGGATATTATGCTAGTTGACATAGCAATAGCTGTTTAAAATGGCATGTCATCTTAGACGGGCACAAGCTGATCTTATAGAGGAGCCCTAAACATAACACAATTTTTTTTTGAGATGATGCTACTGCTGTCACCTGTTAACTACAAGAAGACAGTGAAGTAATGTCTGTATAGGTGTCAATGTGCAATTCGCATATCCCACCTATTTGGGGGGTTGTTTTATCAGCTTCTAAGTAGTTTTAAAAGCAGAAGCTCTCCATTAGGAGCGGCAGGTTACAGTTTTGTAAGTCAGAGAAGAACAGATCAGAGTAAGAAAGCAACACAGGAAGCTCAAAAGCAAAATTATTAGTCTTTTGCATGCGTCAGACCTCATTTATTAGATAGTGGATTTGTTGGTTGAACAGCGATGTAGCTGATTAATTTGTACAGCACATGCTGTGAAAGCACTTAAGTAAAATTTTAAGCAGTTCATAATTGTGGATGCTACCATGTTTGCTTTACTGGCTCTGGATGCCTGATTTTGAGTCGGTGTTTCTCCTGTTTAAAAACCAAACCCCTTCAAATTTGAAGAAGCTCAAGTTGATCACCCGAGAACTTTAACCCAGAATCAGTCATTACTTTTCAAAATCTGTGCAGAAAAGATGGCTCCCCAGCCTGATATTTTGCTGTACTGGGGGGATTGATTTATTCCCTCTTGTCAGGAAAGCTCTTGTATAACTGCATTGTTTTTAGCTTCCAAAAAGGCCTCTACCTACACTGCTCACTCAGGATGAGCCTTGTAACTGCAGTAGGCCTTGTAAGTTTTCTAGTCACGGAACCTTCCTGAGCTTTATTAAAAATGGCCTTTTAAAAAGCACTTTTTTGCTATCAATAGCCACTTTTCTACCTTGGGGATGGAAAACACAATAGGCCAGTAAATCAAGACAAAATGACATTAGCTTAGAAAAATTGTTATTACCCACTGCAATCGCTACCACTAAAGAAAAGGTAGAACTCCTTCGCCCAACAAACCTACAACAATTAGTACTGGTTTTCTTTTAATTGGCATGATAATTTATTTTGCAGGTTGACTCAGGGGAGCCAGATCTAGAACAATATTGTCAACCTGAAGCAAAGCATAATGGTATTTTTAGGGGCGAAAAAGTGTTTACATCATACTGGACTGCAATCTATGAACATAGCTGATGTACAGAGCAGGATGAAACATGTCATTTTCTTTATTTTAAGGGTAAGATATTGCCCTTGGTAACAAATTGGGAAAACATTTGCATATTTAAACAGTGTTGTATTTTTAATAACTAAATGATCGTTTACCTTACATATCCAGCAGTAAATTACAAGGAGTAGGAAGATATTCTATTTTTTGGATATTGCTTAGAAACATTCCACTGAAGTCCTGGCGCTTTTGTCATAGCTTGACTGCACAGAAGTAATGGAAAAATCTGAGCCATTTCTGAACAGGGGATGTTTTTGTACCAATTACAGTTTGGTTGCACAAAAGTAACATACTTGATTTAGGAGCTGTGGTGGAATAGAGACTCTGCTTAGAGGCAGACAGGAAATGGAAAGCTTCTGCTGGTGGAAAGACTATCCGTGGTAATTTTAGGTGCTGCTTGTTGGAAGAACCAGATTTTCAGCAAGTGAGAGTAGGAATCACAAAAAGAATTGGTGAAGGTCGAGAGCTCTGCTTTTAGTGGGTCTCACAGAAGAGATGTTCTAATGGTGTGGTGAAAACTGAGGACGTGAGGGTTTAACTAGGGGTGGAGGAGCTAACGAATGAGAGTGAGGAAAGAACCGTGCTTAGGTGTTAGTGTCACTTGTCATAAACAATCTCTTGGTAGGAAGATGAACAGAGTACTGAGAGCTGGCTTTTTTGTAATAATCCCAGTGGGGAGAGAAGGCAAAAAAAAAAAAAAAGATATGCATGCATGGCAAGTAGTGGGATGTAGTAAAAAAGTGGATTCGTATGGAAAAGAGAGGGTTTTATTTTGAGGAGTCAGGAAGACACTGAGTTCCATTATGAGAGCATCATTTGCAATATTACTAAAAGCAGCCTCACCATGCCTCACAGTAACCTCATTGTTGTATTTGAGCATCACGTGTGTGAAAGGATTCAGCATCATGGAAACATGTATGCTATTATCCATTCCAAATTATTCTTTTAGGTGTCAGTCTTTTGAAATTACAGGGAATTTTTGTATCTGAAGTTCGTTGTAAACATGAAAGCTACCAGTTGAACTTGCAAATGGTTAATTGATATTTGGTAGTCATCAGGCGTTTGTGGATTTAACTGAATCAGTGTTGTAAAGTTGAAGGAAATTGTTAAGAGAAAATTTGCTGTTACAAGGAATATGGAAAACCTGCCTATCTGGTCCTCTCAAGAGCAAATACAACATTGGATGAACAATATATTGAAGAGAAAGAGGAAAGTGATCCTGTAGGTGAGGCATTTTTGGTGATGGTGGATGGTGCGAGGATTATTTAAGGCTAATTTAAATCTCTCTAGACCTCCCAGCACCTTTTTATTATCAGTGTAGCTCAAGAGCAGAGGCTTTACATCGTCAGCCGCCCAGTAAGACAACTGGTGGTTATGTGGTTAAAAGTAATATGAAGAATAAAATAACTAAAAGGCAATGACTGGAACTTGATAAGGAAGTTGTATTCTGCCTGTGTACTCTACTCAACAGTTCCAGTGTATCATAAAAAATCAACTTAAGAAGTAACTGGAACACTTAAGTTTTGGGTAATTTGGATAATTGCTGAAACTGAAGAAAAGGAAGAAAAGTTAAGAGACTGAACTGACAGAGTCAGCACTGTCATTATTTCAAGATGGCCGGTTGAACATGAACATGAGCTAATGGCTGTGAGAATCCAGAATACAGGCAAAACCACATTCCTACTTAATGTTATTGATTATTTGTCTCCAAAGAAAACAGCAGAATATTGTTACAAGTTGACAGAGACGTCAGCCAAGGATACAGGAGAAAAAAGTATATGAGGAGGTCTTTGCTTCTTCAGGTAGCAAAAGTAGGGTAAAAAAGATCAGAATGTCACAAATGCAGTAATGCGAGATGTTTGAAGTATCATTTCTGAAGATGTTTGTTGAGTAAGAAGTGTATCTCGGTACTGTCCTGAAGCATATGGTGGAAGGTCAAACCTCTTCCCTAGCTGTTTAAAGAAAGAAAGGTTGATAAATAGTGAAATTCTCAGAAAGATGAGGACTGCACATTTGTATTCAATGCTGCAAGCCGACTAGACTTTTCATTGCATACAGAAGTGGATTTGATCTGAACATAACAAGTTACAGCCTTAAATTGCAGCAATGGGAGATTTAGGTGGGGTTTGACAGGGGGAAAAGCAGCTCTAAACATAAGGAGTGTGAAGTGTCATGATAGAGATAGCGAAACAGGAGTTGTGGAATCTCCACCATGAGATTTTTTAAAGCAGGACAATACAACGGCAAATTAAGTTCAGTGTTTGTAAGTGTAAAGTAAGGCACCTTGGGAAAGAATAATCCTAATACACTATAGTGGACTCTTAGGTGATTGTCACTGCTCTGGAACTAGATCTTGGACTTTTAGTAAATATTCCTAGGAAAGCTGAATTTGACACTGGAAGGTAGTAGGTAATGTGTGTGTATATATATATATCTATATATGTCAGTAGCCACAGGCAAAATCTGATAGACCTTGCTAGTTATTAGAATGGGAGACTTAATTGTATTTTCCCATTCCTTTACCAAATTGAGAGCTTTCTAAATACACAAGGCAGGGCATAGCTTTTCAGATGAACAGATACTGTTAATACCAAGACAAATGATTTTTATCAGATCAATACATTTAGGATGGAAATGGGAGGAAAATATCTGTTCATCAGATCAGTACACTTCTGGCACAGCCTCTCAGTGGGATTAATGAAAGGTAAAAAGCTCTCACTAGTTCTAAGGCAAAACTTGAGCTGTTTAAGAAGGGGCTTATATGATATATCAGCATGGGACAACTGGGCCTTAGCTCAGTACCTGAAAAGGTCCCTTCTAATCCTATGTGGTATCTTTGCAAATATATTCCCTTTTGCTTCATGGAACCCTTCTGGGTTCCACTGAACAGGCAATAATCTCCTTTGCTAGAGAAGGTGTATTATTTGGAGATTATGTTTTGGCTTCTTCATGGTTTTAAAACACCATTTTTAAGGATTAAAGCAGCAGCAGCAGAGCTGATTATTTAGTGGGTCTTACTTGATGAGGTAATGACACTTGCCTTCTTTACTAAGTACTTTTTGATCTGCTGATGAAAAACACTATATAGGCTAGGTAATATTATTGTTATTATAATGGAGTGTTGGGGACTAATTAGTCACGCCAACCTTTTTAGCCAAAGGAAAAGAAGTGTTGATGGAGAAAAAGGAATGCTGTTAAGCTTCGGGAACGCTGCTTGTAAGTCTTCTTTTGAGTGACAGTCTCTCTGTGTAACCTGAACTACTCAAAGCACTTGTGTGGGAAAGTGGATTTCTTTCAAAGTGGGTGGTTCAGGAATGCAATTTGTAAAGAAACACACAGCATGTATTGAAAAAGCTCTGATCCACCTGTTATTTCTTTGCCTGGCACATTGATTTTCCTCCTACTATACTTCCTGTCCTGAAGGATATAGAAGTGTTCTGCAAAATACAGACTTCATCCTGAGATGCTGAGAACCTGTACCTCCCAATGACTTAGATTTTAGTTGTGGGGAGTTAGTGTCCATCATTATCAACATAAAAAGCCCCTTGGAAGCATTCCACAAGAGCAAAGGTTAGGGTGTGAGGAGTAACACTGTAACACACTGACACAGAAGGAGGAATTTTAAAGATGAGTATAGTTATTATATTCATATTTGACCAAAATTCAGGGGCAAACAGCCCCAGTCCTGCAAAAAATGCAGTGAGATTGTTAGTAAGTGGCTCTGAGCTCTCTTCATTGCATGCCCAAAGCCCGTTCAGTCGTAGTGGCTAACTGGGTCTCTCACACAGCGCATACAGCTTTTCTTAGGTGGAATTGCATTGTGTCCTGTTTGTCCCAACTTGCATTTATAAGGTAGAGGTCACCTGTCCACTGATGTAGTTTCCATGTGTTTTGGTGCTTATTCAAGTCAGGTGGCCCTAAAGCCTAGACCCAGGCCCATCTTGCATGTTTTTTGCGCTCATGGGACTAAATTTATGTTGTCCAAGTCTATAGATTTTTAACAGAAAGTAGTCTCTTCGAGGTATAACTTTATATTATGTATGAAAGTGATTAGATGGAATCAACTTTCTTTTGGACTCGCCTGCCTTCTCATATGCTTTTTCCGTTGCTCATCAAATAATTTTTTTTAGTACTGCAAAGCTATTCTGTGTGTAGGAGAATGAGGTGGAAACTATTCTGAATTGACTATCAACAGTATTACTAGCAGCATTCTGATGAGCAACTCTTTTTATCATTGCTGGAAAAAAAAGGATTTGTTTACTTTTGTGGTGCAGGTTGAGTTTTGGCTATTTCTAGTTGCTGAAAGTCCTTTGTATGTAAACCAAATTGCTGAAACAATAATTGAAGATCAAAAAGCATTTACAGTAGTATATGTAAGTATGTATGTGTAAAATATGAAGATGTGTTCCTGTTTGCCCAGATGTCTTTGAAAGAAAGGGTCACTCCCA
This sequence comes from Aquila spilogaster, assembly GCA_024606505.1. Taxonomy (NCBI): domain Eukaryota; kingdom Metazoa; phylum Chordata; class Aves; order Accipitriformes; family Accipitridae; genus Aquila; species Aquila spilogaster. The sequence goes on from JANHGO010000039.1 coordinate 5,758,380, forward strand.
TTATAAAACTGGGGTAAAGAAAAAATTATTTTAATCGTCTTATTTCACTATTATTTATAATATATTCTGTATGTAGCTTTTTAGAAAGCTACTGATGAAATCTAGTCCACAAGATCCAAATTTGAGACCGGATAAGCACAAATAAGGTATTTATTCACCATGTAGACCTTCAATAACCTTCAAGGTAAAAATGAAATCTATAGGAATCTTTTATTACAGTTTTTCAAGATTATGATGTGAATGTGACAAATTGAATCTTTTATAAAATGACTGTAGAAGGTTAAATGAAATCAGTATTTTTGAGAGTTTGAATGTTCACAGGGAAGCCATCCAACCTTTTGGCTTTAATACTCTTACACTCTAATAAACTTGAGGCTGTCTTCAAAAAAACAAAACAAGCAGTTTCTCTGTCATTAACCACACAAAATGAAATAGCTCACTCTTTCTACTTGACATTTTACACAGGTGGAGATTGTCTTGAAACTCTTGGAAAGAGTACTAGATTAAAAAAAGACATCCTGTATTCTAGATATGAAAGAAAGGGTGCAGGAGATCCACCAAGGCTGTTACTAGGATAAGCAGAGTAATTTGAGCACCATAACTGTTGTTATCCAGAGAAGTATTTGAATAGCTGTGTTTCTTTCAAGTTTCTTGTATGTGAATGGAGAAATATTTCCTGGTTTCATATTTTTATGTAACTACAGCTGTGCGGTAGGACTTTTATTTAGCCATCTCTTACAGATAGTTGTACCTAATGTCTGTAGTCCCTAATTTCTCTGCCCCTAATTCCTTGCTGAAGGCTTTGTATTGTAATACTATACGTATGTTTGGCTTCACAGTAGACTGTGACAAGAACAGTTCATCACATAATGGAGAAAATATTTAAGTGCTCAGCTGCATTTTTAAAGTTATGGGTTCCCCTTACTTCCAGTTTGCTGTTTTCCAAAGGACACACTGCATGGTCATTCTGACCACCCCAGCTTGATGGACAAAACTGAAGGCAATTTCCAAATGTCTTGGTTATTGAGAATTCTTAGTAGTTACTATGGCTCTTGTTTCTTTCTTACATTGCTTGCTGGTCTGCGTTCATGTAACAGCCTCTCTTCTGATAAATGATGAAGGTAAAAACAGCCAAGATAAAAAGAAATTAATCATGAAAACTCTTTTCTAACTGGTTTTCCTACTTTTGCCATCTCTTACCGCATCACAGGCTGTCACTCTGCCATGTTCCATTGCTCACTTGTATGCTCATTCGTACCCATTTTTTCTTTCACATTTATGCTTGGCTACCCTCTAACTCTTTCAGCCTCACTCACTCAAAATCCTGTTCCTGTTTTCTTCTTGCACTTGCACTGGTTCACACATCCCTCACACTCTTAGTCTCTCCTCAGTGTTTTCACACCTTGAGCCCTTTTAAGCCTTTTGTGTTGCACTTCTTTTTCGTGCTTCATTTCACTCTAGCTCTCTGTCACACATGTTCAATTTTCTCTATTTTATCACTGAATTCCTGGGGGTATATTTGCAGTACTGCCTAGCGGGAATAAGGGCTGCTATTCTAGTATTTCTCTAATAGTCTTTATGTTCCTCGTTCAGCACCAGTGATGATGTGATCAGAAAATCTTAACCACTGCTAGTTTCCCTCCACACGTACATCATTAATTTTCCTTCTCTCTCTCTTAAAAAAAAAAAATCCCATTTGCTTCCTCTTTTAAAAATTGATTTTCAGTAGAAAAACAAGTTTATTTTGGAGATATAAAACCAAGCAACATTGTTCAGCAAAGTTATAATGTGTTCTGTGCAAAAGTCCCAAGGAGCCTGGAAATGGAGCTAAAAGAGAAGAGCGTTGTGTCCTCCTAATTATAACAGACAAGATCCAATATGGCTCAGATATTCCTTTCTATACAACAGTGACATTTCAGAATGGAGAAGTCATGCAAATCAGTTGTGCACAGTTCACCTGCCTATTGTTTTCCTGTGCTGTATGTTCTACTATCTAAATACCTGCTTAGCTATGCTTAACATAAAACCCCCACTGACTGCAGCTTCTGTTACTGTATTGGGACTCCTTCTTATATGATAATTAATTACCCTCTTTATGAGTAAACTTCTAACCACCTTAGCTTTCTGTTCTTTTTTTGTAACATACTTTTCAGCTGTATAGTTTTCTTGCATCTGGTTTATTTGCACAAACTTACATGATGGTTAGGAGCATTTATATTTAGGGCTTCCACAGAAGAAAATGTGATTTGAAATCATACGGCCAGCCAAGAGTAACTAGAAAAGTACAAGACTTTCAGATAGTTGAAAATTTCTTCATAAATCCATGCACTGTTTCTCTCCGCTTAGTGTTTGTGATTTAGTGTGTTGGGCTAATGGTGGTGGTGTTGGAGGGTGTTTGTACTTCAGTTAGCTAGTTGCTAGATGTTTTAGTGTTATTTCGCTGTAACTGATGCAACTAGGAATAAATAAGGGGCAAGACATGATTTTCCTTTACAAAGAGAAGCAGCTCTGTCTCTTTTTTAGTCATTTATGATAGCATCCCAGGCTTGGGGAGGGCTGGGGGGGGGAGAGGTGCTAGGAGGGAGAAAATATGTTTAGATCTTTTATAGAAATAAGCAAAGCAATTCATTCTGACACGATAGCAAAATTCGAAGTACATCTGTGTTGCATTTAAAAGCACAGTTGGAGCACTGCTGTTGCATATCCAGTATCTTCACTGCTGTTAGTACTGTGGCAGCATGGGTATTTTAGGATTCTGTGGGCAGCTCGAGCTGATACAGCCTCACTGTTGTCAGTGTCTGAACTAGTTAATGAAAACATTTCTGGTGTGTCCGCACTTCAGGGCTGCCGTGAGCCATCCCCGAAGTTACAGACATAACGGGTAGTGTGATAGGAGTAGGGGCAAGAAAGCAGCCTAAGAGTAGAGGGACTGCAGAAACCACTGGAGGAGAACAAAAGCCTTTCCAAGGGATCCGAGCCCCTGATCCATCCTACTACGTCCTGACTCTCAGCCAGCACCTGCTTGCTTCCAGGGAGGTTTGGATCTGCTGCTGGGTAAGCACAGAGAGTGCAATTTATCTCCTATCTGCTAGTTCCCACTCTCAGAAATTTGCAAAGCCTTGGGGCAAAAGATTCAACAGAACTCCCAAATTAGTAATTATTGGGGTAATTATGTTAGTAATTATGGGGCATTATTTTGATATCTGTTTGTAGTCAAAGTAGAATTTGAAAACCTGCAAGGCAATTTGATTTACAAGATAAAGAACTGAAGTATTATCAATGGAGTACCCACAGATACGTCCATTTTTCTACAGTGACAGAAAGAGTATCTTTTTGAATGATGGGGGTTTAAATAGATCATCAGAGTTTGAAGTGCACTTTACTTTGGGAGCAGGGGTTGAGAGGGGAAAGAATGTTATTCCCTGTCTCTGATGCTTTCCTTTGAGTCTCGGGTTGTTTGAATTGCAGATAAGGCCTGTGTGGCAAATGTCTATGCAGAACAGAAGTGGCTGTTACCTGAGGAGTAACGAGCAATTTGGGCTTGATAAATGGCAAGCAAAACTGTGTGCACGTGATGCCACAGCTGCAAATGGGGAGATACTATCAGGTAGGAAACAACCCTAAATGCGCTGTATATGAAATGGCAGAAGGACGTCGTCTGCTCCTAGCTTGAGATCTGGTTTGGTTCTAGTGGGAATTCTCCCTGCCAGCTGCTCAGCGGGATGCGAAACGCAGCTACTTGAACGGCAGAGCCTGACATGGATGCCCTCCTTCCCGCAGAACCCGGCCGGCTTTCCTCTAGGTCTCTTTCCAGGATGTTGAAGCCAAAAATAGACATGTGGTGAGACACCAGGTTGTAGAGAGAGATGACCGATATTTGTGTATTTGCAGCTAAGGTTTTCACAAGTCGGTATCTGTAAAAATGTAACTTTGTTGTTTATTTCCGAGTCTGTAGCGTCAAATGAGTGTAAAACTTCTGGAAGAGAATGAGTTATCAGCTCACTGGAGGCAAGGAAGGGAGGACACTGAGATGCATTTTACCACATAAATCAAAGTGGACCTCTCAATTTTCTTGAAATTTATCAGAAAAGAAAATTCAGTACTTTTTTTTAAAACCAGTTCCATTCATTTCTTTAATGAGTATTTGAAAATCTTTAACCTTCAAGGGTAATTATTCTCTAAGTCTTATCCACTCCTTCCATTTTGTAGATATTTTTCTTCCTTTAAAAAAAGAAAAAAACTGATTAATTATAAGAAGATGGATACTTAACTGAGCTTCAGGCTTCTTGGTGAATCCCAGCCTGAAGCTGATAAATGTTATCTCTGGCAATTTAAAGAGTTTTTTCTTTTAATTGAGTTTTTCAAAAATGGGGATATGTTAAAAAAATTGCAAGACAAGGTGATACATAACTGTCATGAATGAATTAAACTCACCCGTAGGAAAGCTTCATTACATACCCATTTTCAAGATCAGAAAAATAAATAAAGATTATAACTGCCTATCTTTGTGCGAAGAGAAAGCCATTCTCTTTTCTTAGTCTGTAAAACAAGAAAATCTAATAGTAAAATCACAGAAATAGGCAGAAAGAGAAAAGAATGGATGTAATTCCTCAAACTTTTAAATATTTTAAACACTCTCCATTTTTAAAGATTTAATAGAATTTAATTTGACTGATGGTGTCTCTTTGGCTAGAAAAAATATCATTTACAGTATTGCCAATCCCAAATGTCATGAGTTCTGGATCACAAAAATCATGACATTGAATTTTTAGTTTTGTTTCTAAAGCAACTCTGCATCTGTTCTCCTAAAAATAAAAGTCCTCATTAGTTGCCATTTGGATTATGAATTATTAGATCAGAATTTATAACTAGATAACAATTTCAAGCTTTGCTTTGGCATTCTATGGAACAAGAAATCTACTTGCTATAAAAAAGAAAACCAAGACTCTTTGAGTAACAGTCCACTTGTGCATTCACATTAATGGAGACTGTATAAACTAAGCAGTACTTGTAAGGCAGGTAGATGGTAGATCTAAATGACTGCTGAATTTTCTTCTTTAATCTGTCATACAGTCCTTAGGAAGGTTTGTTGAAGAATTACAACATAATGTAATTATGGGATGTGCATATTTTTTTTCCTGTTTACTATCCTTAATACCTACAGTATGAGAGTGCTGACTGTTGCTTCTCTCTTTCTCTAACTCCAAAATAGACTTAGGAATCATTAGTTTTCAGATGAAGGGTCCAGGGAAAGGCAGCTCTTAGGAAATTCTGTGATAATCAACACCAATTTGCACTGCCATGTGCAGCTACCAATGGTCGCGCTGACATCTGGCAGCTCGGTAGGCTCCGTGGAACTTGGCCACAGATGCTCGTGGCAATTGACTGTTTACTTAGCAAAAACGTTTTGAAATATCTGCTTCCTCTCTTGATAGGTTGCCTTCTAATTAAAAGGTGGCAAGAGGGACGCTAGGGGATGGACAGCAGGGAGTATGTTAGGGTAGTCCTTGTATGCAATGGCGGAGTAGGTAGCCGCGGGCCTGGTCCCCACAGCAGCAAAAACTTCAGTCGGGGTTGTCAGTGTGCACTTCTCAGGACCAATTAAAACCTCGATGGAAGCCATATGTTCACTGAGTTCAAGGCCGTTAAGGATTTCGCAGTTGTCTGAGCTGGTCTTTGTGTCACATCATTGGATTTTACCCCAAAGTTTATCGTAGTGAGGCAGACTACTTAGGTTTTGCTGCAGCGTTACTTCTGTGAGGCTAAAACCTGGCCTTCAGAAATGTAGTAATGATTCAAAACATAGAAAATTATCACTCCCCATGGGAAGCTTGTGCAACGATTAGTCATATTCAGTGACAAAAATGTGTACCCCATTTCTAATTTGAAATTGTCCGACTACGGCTTCCAGTCACTGGTTCTTGTTATATTGTTCTTCACTAGATTAAAGAGCTCTTCAGTACCTGCTATTTTCTCACTGTGAGGGAGCTTATACAGTTTAATCAACTCACTTCTCAGTTTTCTTTTTTGTAAGCTAAACAGATTGATCTCTTTCAATTGTGGAGCATTATCCCTAGTCTTCAACTCATTTTCTGGCTCTCTTCTGAACCCTCTCCAGATTTTCAACATGATTTTAAAAATGCACGTGACAGAAGTCATAGTGGTATGAAGTATCATTCTTGTCAGTACTACATACAGAGGTACTACGTATATTTATCTCCTACTCTTTACTCCCCCAATTATACTTCCAAAGACCTAATTACTTACACCCCCCTTTCTTTTATAGCTTCAGCTCTTGAAGCTCTTTTTCAATTACTTGCTTATCTACTCTGACTTTTAAGTCCCTTCCATGATCCTTGCTTTCCAAAATACATGACTCTCTTTTACAGATATGGTCTGCATTGTTTGTTTTCAAAAGTATACCTTTGCAATTGGACATGCTGAACTGCATTTCGGGGACTGGATTGCCCTGTCTTTAGCATAATTTACACTATTAACTTTGTGTCCAATGTAAAGTTCTTTTTTTTATTTCCAAAGCATAAATGAAATGTTAAATAGGAACCAGGAGATTCCTTGAGGTCCCAGCAGATACTCCTGTTGCAGTAATTGACACCTGTTGCTTGCAATCTGTTTAGCTAGCGAGTTTTTAGTTCATAAAAATAGAATGTCCTGGTACTGTATCTTTTCAACACAAAAATTTGTTACTAGATGAGACACCTTGCAGATGCCTTAATATATTACATCTGTGCATAATCTTTATTTGCCAACTTTAAATCTGATCAAAAGATAAAATCAGTCTGATCAGAGCAGATCAATAGTAAAAAAAAAAAAAAAAAAAAGCAGCTGTGTGTCTTTAATTATATTCCTATCAATTAATTTTCTATCTACTGATTTTTGGATTAACTTTTTCATTACTTTAAGTGCACTTAGTGCATTTGGCATCAGTGCAACAGGCCCAAGAGTCATCATGATCATTTTGTTTCCCCTTTTTGAGTACTGGCACAGAATAAATACTCAAGGCAATAAAACAGCCTATCCTTTCTGATCGGTATTATGTAGTGTTCTTGGCTGTTCCCTGGACAAATTCCCTCCTTTATTCTTGAGCACACTGTCTTCCCCTGGTTATTTAGTATGGACCACTGGATAGAAGATAGCCTGGTTTATGTTCCTGTTAACAAAAGTCAAGTCTTAAAATTGTCTGCAGTGCAACTATTTATATTATGTAAAATTGCAGTTCTTATTGTGTTCAAAATTTACTGATTTTCTAAAATTTCTTTATTAGGAAAAAGGTCACATTTAGTTTGACTTCAAGTACATTTAGGTTTCCAAGCATGCAGTGCTTTCCAAGACTTCGGTGTGTGATGAGTAGACATATTTCTCCTCTTTTCCCATCAGCATATTAGCTTCCTTCATTTTTTTCAGTTAAGTTTCAAAAGCTTTGCTTGAGGGAATATCCTTCTAGCTTGAATCATCCGGCTTCAAGACCCCTTTTGAAATTTTGCTGAAGCCCCATTTTAAGCCTGCATTAGAGCATCATGGGCTGAGTTTACACAAAGGGGTATTGCATTACAAAGAACTCAATGGGTATATCTTTGCACAATAATTCTACTTCAGTATGACAAAAATGGCACTTCCAACTATGCACCACAATGAGGCTTCACAAGGGAAAAATTATGAACTCTTTCTAATCTTCTCTTCTTTGTCTTTCCAGGTCTCCATATGTCTATTTTGTTACTGAGTACCTTTAAATCTTGCAGCTATCCTTGAGAACTCAATGGCTGATTTATAATTTTTATAGCTCTTAAAATAAATAAACCACACAAATTTAGGAAGGAAAACTGAAAAATCTTCGAGCTATGTTACACAAACTGTTCTTCCTTCTACAATATTGGAGTATATACACCTGACTTCTCTGCTCACTCTGTTGTGAAAATTCCTCTTAAAAAATGGAATACCTTTATAAGCAATAGGTGCTACTTACTGCAGTCAAGTCTTTCAACACCTCCACTATTAGGTCTGTCTTAGTTTTCCTTGGGACTAGGATTTTTTGGCTGGAATTTAGCTTGTAAAGCCCCTTGTTCTTCTTGTTCCCCACAGACAGACACCATCTGGACATTGTTATGTTGTAATTGTGGAGAGCCTAATATTTTTGTTTGTTAGGATTATGGGATTAGTCTGGCTTTTAAATAAAGTGAAACAGACGTCTTCTCATTAACATTTATATTGCTTCTTTCTTTCTTTGGTTGCAGCCAATAATATTAAAGTGTAAGGTTTGTATGATTTAGAAGATTTTTGAAACAAAGCCTGGCCATTTTGGTGCCATAAGATATGGCAGCAGATTAAGGCAGAGTTTAGCTTTGGTTGGCTTCACAGTGAGAATGTGGTAGAACTGCCTTAGTTCACATGCCCTAAACCTTTGAATTCTCACACTTCCAAATTCCTCTTTGAAATTTCAGAAGTGTGGTCCTCCAGGCAGGGGCTAAGGTGCAGTGGAGATCACAGAGCTTGGGGGTGCACGTTCTTTAGCTCTGATAGTGCTCTCAGTCCTTGACCAAAATCGGTGATATAAAGGGAATTTCTCGTATACCAAGCAAAAAGACACAGCTGCAGTCTTCTGCATGACACAGGCCACAGGATTTTTTTTATTGCCTTTTACAAAAACTTGTTCTTGATTTTAAAATGTACAGAGACAGAAAATTGGTGGTGATTGTTGCTAGTTATTTCGATGCTTAATTACTTTTTCTGCTCAAAATTTGTACCTTGTTTCTGTCTAGCATTTTTGAAAATTCAGTTATCAGCCACTGGGTCGTGTACTACTCTATTAAAATTGGAAGAGTCTTCTTGGAATGAATTTTAGTATTTCTTATAGGTACTTAAGGATATGAGCCAATTGCCTATTATCCACACTTTTGTTTATCTGAATAGATTTCTGTCCTTCAGCAGTTCATTCTGAAATTCATTTTCTAGCACTTAGGCCATTCTGCAGGTCTTCACATAATCCTTCTTATCAAGTTCCTTGTTTAATAAGGATCACCAGAACAGAACAGTGTTTCATATTCTTCAGGTATGTATATTGTATAAATACACATAGGAAAATATTGAATTGTCAAGAATTAAGACTGTCAGAATGTTTCCATTCTAAATGTCCTTTTTAAGAAGCTTACAGTTTTTCAAAGACTGTGACTGTTCAGGATAAAATTTTACATTTTTGATGCAGACCCTATGCAAGATGTTTTTAATTATCTGAGGAAATTGCTTATTTTCCAGGTAAAGATAATTTACCTTACAAATATTATACAATCACTGTTTAACCGTAAAAGGAAGTACTTTCATTCTTTGTCCCCATTTTTGCCAATTCTGACTTGAAGGAAGTTACCCATTGAATTGAGGTTTCTAGTACTTCTTTGCTTAGAAGTTTGTTTATTTCATGGTGAAGGGGGGACAGGTACAAAGGAGTTGACTAGAACGTTGTGCAGATTGACGCAGGATAGGGGATAAAACATAAGTTAACTGCCTTGTTCAGATGTTATTTTCTGTGAGTAGGTGATTCCAAAAAGGCTTAACTGGAAAACTTCATGCGTGCTACGAATACGACCTTTCACAAGGGCAAGTGACCATGACATTGGAAAAAAAGACACACATTTGAAAAAATGTTAGGCATGAAATGCAGGAGCAGCAGTAAATGACCTGCTGCTGTTCTTTCAGAACGTACTGAGAAGGAGAGGTATTTCAGCAGGAGATCAATATGAGTATTTTGGTTATATACTGTAAAAAAAAAATATCTAGAATTGAATTTCAGTGCAAGAAAAGGCTTTGGTGTATTGTTATGACTGTTAATTTAAATGCACAGAAGCCAAGAACTTTAGAGTTACAGCAGCTGTGGGAAACATAAGTTGGTAATGTTTTACATACACTTCAGGGCATAAATTTCTTAGCATAAACACTAATGAAAAACACTACATATGTGCCAGTGGAGAGAGTAATGGATGCTGTGGGAACCATGTATGACTTTGAATTTCTGGACTTTAAATTCAGAACCCCAAGACTGCACTCACTCACAGCTGTTTTCCCACCGAATATGTAAGGTCTAGAATGAATTATGTCCTGTTCTAAAACACAAGGCCCTGATTCTGCATAAACTTAAGTGCTTACATAAATTCAGGCATCTAAGTAACCACACTGCCTGCCGTAACTTCTTCCTCATGTGGTTAATATGCATGTAAGTTTTTAACAGGCTTAGTTACTGGCATCCTAGAAACAATGTAAACCAAGAAAGGAAAATGAACGCATCATGCGAAGTGGAAGATGGTATTTTTTCAGAATCACCCGACTTTGAATGTGACAGAGCCCCGTCGACCTAAGTACAGCAGAATGGCCTAACATTGAAGATTTTTGAAATTCTGGTGCACAGACAAGTTGCAATGCTGGTGTTTTGTCTGGAACTGAGTAAATGTGTCTTGAGCAGCGTGCGTTCCCTGGATAACTAATTTAAGCAGCTCTGATCGTCACCCTTAGATGCGAAGCTGCGAGGCAAAGAGCACGAGTCACTGGCCCGTGGCATGGTGAGGGAAGGGGCACAGGATTATAGCAAGATAGCCGTACAAATCGCCTCCTGTGTGGGTGGAAGGAGGGAAGATCCCGTGGGATTAAAGACTGTCCCTGTGGTCACCAGCAAGCTCTGTTTGTGCTGCAAGGTGCAAAGATATGCACCGTCTTCCCAGTGACTTTGAAAGGCACTGCGCATTTTCTTGAAAGACAGTAGCCTTACCTCCTTCCCTCTGCCCCCGCTTCTCAAAGCGCATTTTCTGTCTCAAGGCAGCTAGATTAAGATTCTTGCTGGTTTGTCAGTTTGGCTTCAGCTTCCTGAACTCCCCATCATGAGCAGCAGAGGAGATCAAGGATTCTCTCTGACTGTGTATTTTTGCTTTTAGCTAGTAGTTAATACTGGCTAAGTATCAAGTTAATTCACTTAATGCTGTCTAAGAGTCTTTATGGCCTGTAGATCATCTGTTGCTGATGTCCCTACTATTACACATGCAAAATGGTTGTTGGCTCTAGTCGTAGTAGTTTGTGATAAAAGGTAATAGGTTTTGTGGTTTTTACTCTATCTTTAACCCACCATTCAACCCTTTGTTGCTCAGAGTGTGTGGATTATAAAATAATCTGTGTCCACTTGATTGATTTATTCTCTGTTAAGTGTCAGGTCTACATATTGTTGTGTTCATTTCTGACATGTTTAGTGTGACAGTTTATAAATACACTGAATTGACTTCCGTTTTCTTCTAATCCGTCAAATCAGCCTAATCAGTAAGAAATTATTTCTCCTTTTTAAAACATGTTTGGTCTGAGAACAAATCCGTATTTCCTTATGTCTTTTGTGACCTTTCTGCTGATGCTTATTTTGTTGTGAAACCTCTGACAACACACCAGAATAGCAAAAATTAGGGAACTTAGTCTGGCCCCTTTGGCTATATTTAGTAAATGGGATGATTTAAGAAGCAGCTGTGACTTCATGTTGCTTTTTTTTCTTTTCCCCCATATCTATTTTTGTGATTTAGCAAAGACCAACACAGACAGTGTCAGAAAATTGGAAGTTTTACCATTGGCATCAGTGGGTTAGGACCTCTTTGAGAAAATCTTGATGGGTGGTGAGGGGGGAGGTTTATTTACTCTCTTATTTTTAAAACTTTAGGGAGCTGCTTTTCAGTCTTTCTCTACCTTTAGCAGGGCTAAGTGTATTTTTGCACTCATTTAGAACCTGAGATCCTACAGAAGTCCATTATGGCGGTTGTGAGAGACTGGAGAAAATTACCAAGTATTTTGAAACTCATGAGTTTCACGTCAGTGCTTGTAATGTCTAGATGCTTCGCCATTGTCGTGGTTTAACCCCAGCCAGCAGCTAAGCACCACGCAGCCGCTCACTCACTCCCCCCCCACCCAGTGGGATGGGGGAAAAAATCAGGAAAAGAAGTAAAACTCGTGTTTCCTGTTATGACAGTTCATTATAATCTGGTTCTCCTGAATGGTTGACAGCGTTTGACACATGGACTGGTTATGTATCTTCCCACTCTTGACTGTACCGCAAATTAAACTTTCATGGATTTGTTCCTGAAGAAGCTTTCAAGGGTCTTCTCAGCATGCTTCAAAAGGTACTAATCAAAATCCTCATTAAAAACATGAGCTAAGTTCACATCAGCTGCCTAGGTGCCTAAATTGCAACACCTAAGTTAAAGAGAGAGATGAACAGCTCAGATCATCTTCTGTCTGGGCAGCCTGACCCCACTTACCTGTATAGCTGCTAGAAGGAGGAAGACGCACTCCCGAAATTCAGCAGGCTATAGTTGGCAATCTGAAATAGCCTATGACTACCAGTAGCTTTTTTAGCACATGAACAGATGATGAGTATCGGAAGGGGGGCTATGCCTACTGGGCGTACTAGCACGGTTTTTCTCTGCTTTCACAGCAGCCAAGAGGGCTGGACAAAGCTGGGAGAGAGATGCTGCACGCTCGCCAGTATAGCCAGAATTCTGGATGAGGTCTCCCGCCTCTATGTGGCCTCTTCCCTTCTCCTTTGACACGCCAGTGGTACTTTGGCCATGATCTAGCCTTCAGGGAGTTGGGAGGAAGAAGCAATGGAGAGGAACGATGAAGTTAGCTGTCTGTTTTATAGCAACTCTAACAGCTGTATGTCAATGTGCTCTTCCTTGGCAGCTGCCAGCAGCAATGCTATTAGTTGCCAAGACAATTGGCAGCAGATGGCTTTGTCCAATTGTGCCATGAAATTCATTTAAACTAAAAAGATGGAGTATTGTACTTGTAGCTGATTCATTACAAGAAAATGAGACTCCTTCTACTTTGATTTTATAAGTAGTGAATTTCACAATTACAGCCGAGAATCCAAATATTATGTATATCCCCCCCCCCCACCTTCCACAGCCCACCACCATGATCATGCAAAAGTGAGGAAAGTTTAGTTGGTTTTTTCACTGATATCAAAGGAAGATTTTCTATATGTACTATAGTTGCTAAGAGAACTTTTTAAATTGGATTGCAACTGAGGAAATTTTGGACCCGCACTTCTTGATGTGTTTTTTTGTCCAATTACTCATCCAAATCTTTATTTTGGCAGATGACCCCATCATCAAAACAATATTACATTGCAATATCTGAGTAAAAGTATATGACATCTATGATAACTTTTTAAATACAATTTTTTCTGCAAAGTAGCATGTGCTTAATGTAGTCCCTCTTCCAGTTTTTCTTCTATATAGTAACCAGAATTCTTGTACGAGTTTGAACTGCTGGTCTTCACAGAACTTCTTGAGAAAAAACAGTAAAAGAAGGACACTACAGAAGATGTCCAATTTATACTGTTTTAATGCTAACCTGAGCCTTACAGAATCTGGTATCTCTATCTCTATACAGTTCATAGTTTTGTTTATAAAATAGGTTCATTTAAGTAATAACAAGAAATGCCAGAAAGCCATGCTTTTTTTCTGGCAAGAACAATCTTCATCCCTACCATTCATGTGGCTGCCTGAAGCCAAACAGACTATCAGTATATACCCATTTTTTTCTGATATTTGCTTTTTTTTTTTTAAAAATACCTTCACAGATTAATATGATTGTTGGCCAATCTCTTTTTAACAGAAGTAAAAAATTGTAGTCCTCACATTTCCAAAGGAAAGCTTGAATTTTTTTTCTAAAAACTCAAAAATATTTTGCAAAATTTAGAATTCGAAGAAAAAAGCAAATCCATGATTTTTGATATCTAATAATTTTTGTAAGTGCTTGAAGTAAATGCTCTTAATACCAAAAGTAAATTTATTATGTTTTGAAATTATTAGAAAGCTAAACTAGCTAAACAATTTTGAATATCTTTTTAATTCATGTCAGAATTTAAATATTAACTTAAAAGCTTAATCTTGGCCATCCCATTTTGAGAGTCTTGGAGACAATTTATTTTGGCTAGGAATATGTTTTTCAATTGTAGCAAAGTGATTTAGGCGCTAGGGAAATAGGCCTACATGACGGGCTGAATAGTATCCAAGAGATTTAGGAAGACAACCACAGCCTATTTGTTCTTATAACTAATGAATGCCATTCTAAAAATCCCACTCCAGCTCCCAATTTTATATGTATGTTAAATTGCTGGCAATTAAAAAATGCTATTTACAGAGTTGTAAAGGAAGGAAAAGTGATAAAGGAATTGCAAAATACTGCAGTGGCCTAACAGTGTCTTTTCTAAGAGGACTTCACCAGTATACAATCATTTGTATGTTATACTGGTAAAGCGTTTCTAGCATGGAGGTAACTGTACCAGTAAAAAAACCTGTGTATTGATATAATAAGCTGCTTCCCAACAATGAAATGTACGGCTAGTGAACATGAGTTTTTTCTGGTGTAATTGTATGTACTCACAGTGCTTCCACAAGGATAACAGTTCAGTCAGGGATTAAAGATTTTCATACCCCATTTCATGGCTCAAGAAGTCTTCTTGGAAGCTTAGGTGTACTGCCTGAAAGCCTGAAAAATCCCCTGAACAACGATTTGGTTGTTAGTTTGTTACCAAAGTAACAGGGCTTTTAATAAAATAATATAAAAACGTTAGAGATTGTTGTTTGGTGGTTGTTTGTTTGGTTTTTTTTTTTTTTATTTTCCTGATCTCTGCTGGGAAAAAGGTACTTTTAGGACCTCCTGTTGTATTTGGAGCTGGTGAAGCAAATGGGGAGTATTTTCATTTTAATTAATATGGTCTTACTTAAGAAGAAATTAATGAGCTGTTCTTCCAAAAATCTTTTTGTTAGTATTCCATATCCACATTACACATCCATGTAAAGACGGTTGATGTATACAGTTTTGTGAGGCTTCTTGGTATTCTTCTATCAAATTTGGCTTAACTGCTGCATGGTGGCTTTGAATCAGTAGCACAAGAAGTTCTGTTCTGATTCTGGAATTTCTGAGCATGTACAGCCTCAGAGTCACTGCGATGAACTGAGCAGCCTAAAATTAGGCTACATTTATCAAAACTCTTACTTAAGAGCTGACTGAAATACTTTGTTCTGTTACCTGCACAAAGCCAATCATCACTATGTAGGACAAGGCAGTACCCTCTCTCCTTTATTAAAATAATAGAGAGTTCAAATTTCAATTTTGGCACCATTTTCATTATCAGTATAATAAATGTAAAGGAGAAGTTAGCAACATCTTCAAAGCCAAATTGTTGCAGTACAACACAGAAATTAGAACTGGACGTGGTCAAACCCTTTAGCAGCAGCCATTGACATACAGAGCATGTTCCAGGTTTGTGGGTTTTCTTCTTCTCCTTTAAACACCCCTTGCATTTCCTGAGGCTTGTCTGCTTACAGAGCATTGGTAGGCACCTGGCTGTCAGAATGGATTCTTAATTAGTCTTGGGATAGCATTTTCAGAAGAATGTTAAGTCTCGCATTCAAGAGGAAAGTTAATCAGTTAGGACTTTCTTTCTAAAGTCATTTAAGCAATTTGAGTGAGGATAGATGCTAAAGGTGCACCTACCTGCATTGTAGACACCTGCTTTTCTTTGACAATATGCTCCTCTCAAGCCTCTCAGGCTCCTCAGTGACTATTTATTTTAATGGAATGTGCTTCTAAATCATCAAAGTGATCTTTAAGACCTTGTTTTTGTCAAAACGGTAGAAAGACATACAAAAAATCAGGACACTAGAATTTCATTGGAAAGTATCAATATAAGTGGGTTTTTAAATTAAATAATACTCATCTTCATCACCTAAATGAAACCAATAATTATGGGTGCTTTTCTATCTCATTATTCTTCCATCCCCCTGTCTACACTGGAAGTAGAAATGAGAAACAGGGAAAAATGAAAATTAAAAAGTTTTTGATTGCTTGACTCTTCTTGACAGCTGGGGAATAAATTAATTTCAAATTAAGATAAAAAAAATAGTTTTGGTAGAGCAAACTGTTCTGGGAAAGAGTTCTCAATCAACTGTCTTAATAATTTTGGCCTGCTAGATGAGTGGTAGGATTCACCCTCATCTGAATTATTAAGGGAATCACCAGTGCTTCTTTTACCGAAGTTAGTGATTTTCTTTTTCTCTGAAAGAAAGTAGTGGTGGATATGTCACTGCTTATGGAGAATTGCTTTTATATAGATATATCCATTGGTTTAGATTCATTTTTCATACCTCTGAGTAAGTCAACATTACAAAAACTTTAGGTACTAGGAACTAGTTTACTAGTTCTCTAGGATTTCATCATCCCCTGAAACTAGGATATGTGAATTTAGTAGAAGTAATTTATGCACTCTTTAGATTTCCCTAAAATTGAGTAGTCTTAAGAGTGCATGGTCTCTTTTCTTCAACAAATTAACCAAAACTCTACCAGATAAGTTTTTCCTTGGTAAAATTTAAATTAAGGTCAGCATATGCTATGCTTGTCTTAAACTCGATAGCTATTTTTGACATCTTCACCTTAACAGCTCCATTTCTGGGGTTTAATTATGCTTGTTTTCTGGTTCATGTGTTCTCAATTCTAAATTGGCTTTGTGCCTCTCTCTCTTCTGCTATTTTCATTTTACAAAGCAATGTATGAAATGTGACCTCAAGTTACTGATTTTCATGTTTCTCGGGGCAGCGCTTCACTGCTCTCTGCATACTCCATTGCCCTAATAGCTTAACCTCTTTTTACTGAAGACATATATAAGCCCATCATTATACTGTGCCCTGGGCTCAAAATTCTCCATGCATTGAAATTCAATCAGCAAGATACACTCCTTATGATTTATTGGTAGCTTTAATTGATATGGTAGGAGTGGTCAAGAAGGGAACAATTTGCAGTCTGCCCTTTACGCTACCCATGTGGCATGGGATGAAAGTGTTCGTACACCACTTGAAAGGGCCATTGCCTCACATGTCCTCATCTGCAACAGTCATGGAAATATCATGGATCTTTACTGTATTTTCAGTAAAGTTGCAGCTGAACTGATAATAATACCAGATGGGACGGTTTTTTTTCTCTGGAAGGCTTTAATAGACATGCATATAAGGGGCATGCGCCAGTCCCATACGTACCCTAACATCCCACGTGTGACTGTAGTGGATCAATTCCCCAGAGATACGCAACTCTCCAGTAGTCAGTTTTTCTGGATTTTTTCGTGATCCATTTTTAATTGAGATCATTGACTGTAAAAGCCTTCAGAGGCCCTGCCAGTTTTAGTCCCCTGAGCAGAACATCCTTCCTTTTCCAGGTGAGACAACAGTGCTCAGTATGAGTAAGAAAGTGTGGGAAACGATATTACCTGGGCAAACAGAACTCTGTTGCCCATGCCACCATCTTTTTGTTGAACTTACCTGTCCACAAGGCTCTATGTGAGTTCTTTTTGGTACTTGTTTTATCACCAAACTCATCATCTCAGTAGCTTCTTTTTGGTCTTAAAAGTTCTTCAGTAATGAATCAAAATCCACGTGCTTTAGAATACAATTCAAACCTTGTGTTTCAGAATACAAGTGAAAACTTACTATTATCAGCAATGATTTGTGGTTCCCAGTGGCATAAATTAGGTTCACCTCTCCTCATGGATGTTCCCTTCTTGCATAAGTTTGTAACCTTTGTGAGGCTGTGCTAAAAACAAGTTTTAAGTGGTCTGTGTTAAAAATAGCCCATTCTTTATGGCGGTGGGGAAAAGAGCTTGGGAGTTCCTTAAGCACGTGTGTCACAGCACTGCAGTTTGTCAGGCCATCGCCTCTGCAAACTGGAACCATTGTTAGTGTTTGCATCTCACCTGCTAGTACACGCAGGAGTGCTTTTTGCTTTGTTTTGTCCTGGACACACGTGAGGCAAACAAAGGCAGGATTACTTCTGGTATTTCCGAACTTTTCAGTGCTTATACTTAAAATCCTTGTATTCTTTCCACAGAGTACTGTTTGGTATGGTACGGTACGGTATGGTATGGTATGGTATGATCAGCATATGTTCTTAAAGGCCCTTTCCCTCCTGGCACTTCTATCCCCAGTGCGGGAACAAACGATGCATGCATTCTTAGGATTTAATTTGTTCCCTTTCTGGCCAGGGATTTTGCCTGTAGCAGTAGCACAAGCTACATCTGTGTTCTCCAAAGCAGTACATGTTTCTTTTCTTTCAGCCATGCAGCACCAATTCTGAGCATTCCAGAACATAATGGTATTTTCCTTACCATCCTTCTTCAGCTATGCATACCTTGAGAATTTGGGTATATATGTCTCAGTTAAAGAGAAAATGAGTGAACAGCCTGCGGAGTACTAACAAATTATCCTGATGAGTTTTACCCGTAAGTGCATGATTCTTGTCAATAGAAGCGATGTAGAAATGAGTTTTGATAAGTAAGAGAGATTTGTTTTCACTAGGTTTTCTTACGTATTTCTCTTATAAGTAGACTGTCATTAGTAGATTAAAAAATTATTTTTGGCTGCTTTGCCACTGCATTTAAAATCTCTAGCTGTAGCTCTCGGTCATGCCTGTAGCTCAGTGC
This sequence comes from Aquila spilogaster, assembly GCA_024606505.1. Classification (NCBI taxonomy): domain Eukaryota; kingdom Metazoa; phylum Chordata; class Aves; order Accipitriformes; family Accipitridae; genus Aquila; species Aquila spilogaster. Next base: position 5,776,888 of record JANHGO010000039.1, read on the forward strand.
CAACTTGTTAGATTTACTTCGCCAAAGGAAAAACAAATGGAGAAAGAAAACAGAAATGTAAAATAAACTGTTAACAGCACCTCTGTGGTGTCTACTTTACAGGGTTTATGGTAAAAAGTATTTACTGTATTTGTTTTTTGCCATTGTGGGTATGAAACAGCCAGGATTAAGAAAGGAAACAAGTGTTCCTGAGGTCACACAACAGCCTGAAAAATCATCCCACAACAGATACAGGAACATTTGAACAATAACTGTCTCAGAGTGCATTTGGTGATTGCTAGTAATAGCCCCTCCAGAATATAAAAACAACTCGCACCTTCTGTAGACCACTGTTTCACTTGGAATTGTGCCCACTTGAACAAGTACTGAATTTTGCACAATGTTTTAGAATATTTGAAAGTGAAGGCTGAAGCTGTTATGTTTTAGGCTGAATTTATAGATGAATTTCTATCTAATTTAGAGAATCCTCACCTATATTAGATGCTTTATATCTTGAATACTTCTGTCACTTCATCCCCTACTTAATTACTTTCATTCTTCCCTAATTGAGTTTACGGTAATAACTTTGATAACTCAGACACCATCTGGCATGGGAATATAGATTTCACAAGAAGAAAGCAGCAGAATTACACTTGAAGTTCAGCTATATTTTTTTCCTCTCTCTTTTTAAGAGAAATAATCAAAAACAGGCATGAGAATATTGTCATTTCACAATTTTCAAAGAAACATACACCATACGAAATCCAGTGATGTATAACTACAAGCGTACCTTACAATTCCTCACATATATTCATTCTGTTAAATAAATAACAACATGGTTGTAGCTATGCGAGTGAGGCTTGAAATGAGGCTTATTTTCACATCTCTTGTGTGCAGCTGATAAAAGCCAGTCGGTTAGATTAGATATACCTGGGCTGCTCGGGGCTGAGTTTGGAAGGCATGAATTGATGAAAATTCATTACATAAGCATTTTACACTGGTTAATCCATAGAGCAGGATCAGCATCAGCCTATTATGAGGGATTACAGTCTGCACAGCCACACAGAGGATGAATATAGAATTTGCAGAAATTTCAAAATGAAGAAGGGAATTGGGGAATGCTGGGCTCTGAAATTAAGGCATTAAGGATCATCAGGACCTGATTAAGAACCAGATCCAAAATGCTTGAACAAGAGAAGCATAAAAAGAGGGGGGAGAAATCAAAAAGGGAAAAGGCACAGCTGTGAAATTAAATACATAGTAAATGATATCTAACAGATTTGGAGGTTTATATTCTTGGCAGAGTTAAACTTCTGCTTTCTAACTGCCATAGTGGGACAGAGTGGAATTGGTATCATTTTACTTTTATCTGAGCATTTTTTCCTGGGGTCTGGATACCTTTGGAGTGCCCAGTTATGGAGAAGGAGAAAACCCTGTTATGTGTACTGGGGAGATATCAGTGAAAATAACATGTTTTTCCATACAAAACTTTGCCTGCAGAGCCCTCTCAAGGATAATTCCAACAAAAAGTAAACAAAAGCCATAATTCATATGATTGATGGTAAATGCGTGTTAATTTTTTGTATTTATTTATCTGGTACAATACCATTGTCTTGAAAGTTCTGCTGAAGATTACCACAGGATATTTAGTGCTCCTTTAAATGCCCAACAACATTTACAATTTTCTTAGTAAACACTCTTCAGGCTGAATTGATGGCTGCTCCATAGCTAGCACAAGCTTATCACAGGTGCTGGCCCTTCCATGTACCCACCCTAGGTGATGTGTCTGCTGTTACAGAACGTACCCATCATAGTAAAGCACAAGTCATTTGAACAGTCGTAATAAAAAACTGGCATTGCTAGTTCAAAATGTTCAAAAGTCATAATTCACTATATCTAAAATTATAAGTTTTTAAGAGCTTTGTCTCCTGATTTTTTCATCAAGACAGGTCATGTTTTTTTCAGCTTTCTCCTGCAGAGATGAAAATGAGATCTTACTGCAAAGGAAACAAACAAGCAAAAAGCGCTGATATTTTGTCATGTAACTCCATGATTTGACTCTCCAGTAAATCTAAAATACTGCAAGACTTTAAATACAATTTTAAGAACTGGAAATACTGAACGCAGGCAGCAGATTCTTTGCTCACTCTTACATCTTGTGTGCTTCTTAATGTTCCAAGTTGGAACAAGATTTAATGACTGTCACATAATAGTTGAGTAGAATAAGACCTATGTGGTCTTTAGGCAAGTCTGGAATTTTACTTTCCCTGTTGATTGGATTCAGTCAGATTATTTAGGAAAAGAAAGCAAAGCATTGTCTGATGGCTTTTATAATAAATATTTGTGCTCATCAAATAAGAAACTAAATCGTTTCCATAGAAGGTGCTAGGATAAGGTGCTAGTATGAATTTTAAATACACCTGGTGAAATTACAGTTTCTCAAAAGAGGAAAGACTGTCTCTCAAAACATAAGAAATCACATTCAAATGTCCTGCCAAGTTTAATTTTACCATAAGGGACAAGATACATATATACTGACAGAAATGTAGGATTTTCTTCAGAGGAGCATATGAAGTCAGAGCTAGTATAACTCAATATCTGTACTGTTTTAATGATAGTTAAGACCAGACGGCAGCATAATTTAAAAAGTAAATTTGATAATAATACCACAATAAAGTATTCTTATTCTGTTGTCTGCCTTAGTTTTTCCTGGGCAGATGGTCATAATTTAGAAGGGAGAAGGCCATGTTTTCTTACTTACTGTAAGGGTATGTATCGCAGCAGCCTGTTCTCAGAGGGAAAAGAAGGGTGAAATAAGCAATGTCCTTCTAGTATTCACTCCTCAACCTTATCCTATGTCAGTTCTTAACAGCTGATTCCTGTGTCTAGATCAGTTCAAATTACTATGGAATATATAACTAAAAATAATGATTAAGATCCTTCCCTTTTCCTAGAACAAGATGGGAGTAGATGGGAAGGGAGGCTACTTTTTTTGTCTCTCTCTTTTTTTTTTTTACTGTTGTTGTTTCTTCTTTAGCTTGACTTTTAAAGGACTTTTACAGTTGCAGCATTTTTTTTACGTAGCTGACCTATTGGTTTTTTCCATGCCTGGTTGTTCTTTAGGCATAAGGTGTGTTGATTTTGGTTTTTTAATATGAAACAATTTTGGTCAAGTCTCCATCTATTCCACTTAGAATTTAAGATAACAATGATATTTCAAATGATAGCAATGATAAACCTATAATTACACTAGCAAAGGAAGATGGATAGATATTTTAATGAAAGTCTATTAACAGAAATAAAGGGCAATTGCAAGACTGTAATTGGCCACTACACACAACCCATTTACTCCTAAACACACTACAAGAATTTTTGTAAATGCCTCCACCTTCATCTTCTCTTTACCCCAATGCAAAAACTTGTCATAGACGTCAATTAGTTCACCGTATACATCACTGTGGAAAGCCTGTGGCCATCAGCCCTGCTCACAGTCTACCTAACAAAAGCATTGTTAAAAATGCTACGCTCTAGTATTTCATTTGTACTTATTAAAGAGGTCTCCCACAGTATATTCTACATTTGAGAGAAATTCCTGGAGATAATGAAAACTTAGAAAACAAGAGATCTACTTGAGAAAAAAAGAGAAAGTGTTTATTTAAATACATGCAGATCCTGTGAATATTGAGCACTGCTGCCCTGACTGAGTAAAGCAACTTTATTTTAGAATAGTAAGTAAGCATGTCAGTGGGGCTTAACCTCAGTGTTGTCTTACACAAGAGTAGGCATATTCTTTAGGATCCTTATTCAGGACCCTAAACATACATTAAGATGTTTCTGTGCACTGGAGCAGAAATGTGAATTAGTCTCAAAGATATACCTCATCTATTAGAAGACAAAATCTTAGTAGGCAGAACATCTAAATCTTGCTGTTCGTTGATGATATTTAATGTTAATAAACTTGTGGCTGCTCAAAAATGAAAATTTTCATTTGCTTGCTGCGCAGGAAGCTCGGCAGGTTTGTGATGGGGCACAGGGGATATGGCCCACATTCTGACCTACCGCAGTACAGCGCTGTGTACGGTTACGGTACGACATAAAAATGACGAACGACATCATGCTGTGCGCATGCAGAATATCATGAAATATTAGACCTATGCTTGTTTTCATCAAAGTCACCGAGTGTTGCCTTTGACTCACTTGAAATAGGATTGTGATTCTGATATGCTGTCTTCAGTTTTGTAACAAAACGAGTACCATAAAGAAGAGTAATTTCCTCATGTTTTAGAGGAAACCTAGGTCACTGATTGAAATAAAATCTCTATCTACCTGATATATCTGATATAAAATTAGTTCTGTACATACTTACTATATCTTTGTAGAAGGAGCATCTCTAATACATTAAAGCCAAATATTTTTTTTTAAAAGGTAAATGTTAAGTTAATGCAAAAAAGAGGTTCCATATTACATGTCCATGGAGTCTGGTCACCAAAAATAGATTGTAGTCCTGGGGTAGATAACTGGCCACACTGAAGCTAATTCTGAAAACACTCTTGATTTCCATGGGATTTCATGAGAATTAAGAGTATATTTTCTAGTTTGTTTGTTTGTTTGAATTTCATTACTCCCTTTTGTGTATATTATGTGGTTTGGAGATTTTAAGTACAAAAGTATTATTTTATCAAACACAATATATTGGCCAGCTGTGGCTTTCTATTTGGGAAATGTGGGGAAATAAGAAAACATGAAACTCTATTTAAGATTCCACTGAACTGTATGGACAGCTCATTGCTGTTTAATGTAATTGTAACTTTTGCAAATAATCTTAACTAGTTGCCTTTAGCTAATTTGTTAACTGTTCTAGTTTGTTGTTGGTTTTTTTTTTTTTGTATTATGACTTACTTTTCTATCTAAGCATAGCAACCTGGTCTAGTGGAAGGTGTCCCTGCCCATGGCAGGGGGGTTGCAACTAGATGGTCTTTAAGGTCCTTTCCAACCCAAACCATTCTATAATTCTATGATCTACTATTTTAAAATGCTGTGCGTTTCATTTCTGATGTCATAGCTGTGACATGTAACCTACCATCTGCATCAGTGCTGTGATGTTTTTTTCTCTACAAAGTGTGTTAAAAATTTTGCTATATATAGTACATGATGATCTGTTATGACATTTTTCTTCATGAGGAGGATGGGAAACTAACTCATGAGTTATTTTATCTCTTGTCATAAGTGAGGATAAATGTCATAACACTGATCAGCCTTCATGTGTTCTGAATGTGCAGTTACTTGCATTTTCCCCTCACTGTTCTTCAGGGCTGAAGTGGCTGAAATGACAGGTGCAGCAAATGAAAAGCGCTGAGAATGTGTGGGGAAAATAGACAACTCAATACTGAAAGATATTAATAACTTATACACTGCTATGTCATCAGTGAAATAACACTGATGTTATTTCACAACATCATATTAAACTAGAAATATGAACTTGCAACATGTCTGTCTGCATGTGTAATCTTCAGATACATTCAGAAAGAAATCATTGTTTTGAAAATATGTTCTTTGCTACTTGCCTTTATATATATGTGCTTATATCTGTTGTTGCCTAGAGCTCTATAAGATTTGAAGTTCTTACAGATCTGGTTCCTGCTAAGGAAGAAATGATGTGGTGCAGAATTTGGATTTTTTTATTTACTTACTTGTTTATCCTTGAACAATCCTTGGTGCTCAGTCAGTATTCAGACAATCTCCTTTTCCAGCAGCCTCAATCAAAATACCAGCACATGGTTTTCTAATGGCATCTCTGTGCCAAGGAAGATTAAGGGATATAACAAGCTTTCCAGCAGGTTTCAGCAGCACCAACCAGCCTGAACTAATACTGCAGAATTTCTGTAGATGTGTTGAAAATCAACTTTTGAGATTGTGTGTAACAGTGCTACCAGGTGACTTCTAGCAATACACATAAATTTTGCTGTAGTTAAATTTTAAACTGTCACCTAAGAGCCTAAATGCTGGCTTTCAGAGAGGCTGACCATGTGCGTTCCCTTAGACCTCCTTTTTTCAACCCATCTCCCATGTTTAACCAAAGCCAAACTCAGTCATCTTTTGCTCTACTATTTGTTGCTGTCTGATTAAAAAACATTCAGGTCTGTTAATAGTAAGCCTATGATGGACTCTTAAACCAAAGTGGTGTGGTAGCGACATGGGGGCAGCTAGTCGCATTACGGATTCCATAAAGATCTTCCCAATTCTTTTCCACGTTTCCTTCTCCTTAAAGCAAATGTGCGTATGAACTCCTCTGGTATTAAGCAGATCTGGGCATGCCTTGTCTGTCATATAATTATGAAAACATGGAGACTTGCACACATAAATGTAATCTACACATTGTGCGTGTTTATCTGCGTTCTTGATACTACAGTTAACCAGGAGGGCATGGCTATGACTGATGACCAAGAATCACATTTAGGAAATGAAGTTCTGATCTGGAGAAAGTGAGATGAGAGAAGGCTCAACAGAGAACCACATAATGATACTCAATATTCCTTTGGAGGAGGGGGCCACATCTGGAGGACACTAGGAATTAATGGGCTGAATCTGTCCACTGGAGTTTCTGCATGTCTTTTAAGGTGACCAGGCTGTCTTGTCACAGAGCAGTTGTTACACATTCTGCAGGTTGTAAGGAAGCTTAGGTAAATGTTTTGAGGAATATGCAAAACTCTGTCTTATATTATTCTTATTAGAGATATTCTGGTTGAAACGAATGGTTGCATTTTTCCTCTTATGCAGGGTTAGGACTCTTTTTTGCTCTAGCTTGTAGATGTCAGTATGTGTAAGTGCATTTCTTCTGAATGGTTAGCCTGATGAGGGTAAGGAAGGATATGCAAAGCAGACTCTCTTTCCCAGGTTCCCCAAATCCAAGTGCTGTACAATCAGGAAATGCATTATAGCATCCATTGTTGCTTCAGCAGGGAAAGCGTGCTTTACATATGCAAATACTGCTCAGAAGTTTAACTTAATAATTATCAGCTGGAGTCTCTATTGATGAGCAGCTGAGGCTAATCATCAGCAACAGAATCTGAATTAACTACTACTAGGCTTTGATTGAGCATACTTGTCTCATGCTTGTGGTTACTGTGGCAATTGTAGAAACCTATAGGTATTTTTATAATCTTTTCTAAGCTTATAGATGCTTATTTCTTGTACTTTTTGTACTCTTAAAAAACACCATAAAATGCTGTATTTCAGACTTTTCCCCTTCCTATCTCTTCCACAGTGTTTTACTGAGCAGGAGCCAACATAGAAGGGTTTCGGTCTTTTACATCCCACTGCCATGAATGATAGTCACAGTACTGTGTACAGCTGCAGGGATGCATTTGGGCACATTCTTTACCTTAGAGAGCTGTAATGGCTGCCTGCTGTTGGTTATGTGTTCTGCTATATCAGGGCCTCCGAAGTTACCTTAACACCAAGCTCACACCTGAACATAGAGAAATCTCTGGACATAAGATATCCAAATGGTTAATGAAAAAAGAGATGCAGCTCCTCCATAGGAAATCTTCAGATTAACAGATCCCATTGTCTTCCCTCCCACTCCTACTGTACACCAGGGAAATTCAGCTGGCTACAAATACTTACCCTGCAGATATCATTCATATGCCTTTTCCTAAGTGTGCTTTATTATTCACATCACACTCCTACAGTCCCTCCACAGCTTCCCTTCTAATTACTCCCTGCTTGCCCATTCCTATGAATAACCAGTGGCATTCACCCACATTCTGCCATTTAAGGCAGTTAGTGGTCCGTCCTACTATGAATTGGATTTCTTGTTTTCCAGGAGGTGCCATTGTAACTCTGGATTGTAACTCTGAAGATTTATAATTGAGTTGCAGAAGGTTTCAGCTTCGGGGCACAGGCACCCGCTAGACAGTGGTTTGTCTCTACCCCCGTAGTGGAGGTGGTAGAGGGGAATGTTTCAGGGCAGAGGCAATCAGGCTCGCTAAAACTAGCTCCACTGACCACCTAAACCGAGTTGGATGCTTTGCACCGCAGGAGGTAAGAAGTGGTGCATGACCCTTTGGGTCAGCTAAGCTGTGGGAATGGTGATCTCTAACTGAATGGTGATAATGTCCGCAACTGATCTAAAAGAGGTCATTTATTTGTGCCCCCAAGTGACCACTGCTAATTGTGATGTGGTTGTTTATGACAAAAAGTCATTGCTAAGTGATGGCCGGTCATTGGCTCTGTAGAGAAGTGCTTCTGCCAAAAATACTATAGGCAGCACGTCTGAGCCTGCATAGGGTGGTCAAGGACAGAAAGGGTATTGACCCTCTTCTCCTGTTTCGGGATTCTCTGCAGTATACTTGCAGAACATTGTTGTAGGAGTTTTCCCTGCAATACCTGTTTGGTGTCTGAATATTTGAGTCTTCCGAGCTGTCACACTGGCAGTCTTCACCTGCATGCAAAGCTTCTGAAAAGAAAGAGAATATCCCTCTAGCTTTGTGGAGAAAGGGCTTCCTTTTCTCCCCTTTATCCCCTCCTTTCCCAACTTCTACAGAAGTGGTTTGCCAAAAAATCAGAGTCTTTACAGGAATGGGGCTTGGAGAAAATAACAATTCATCAAGAGCACAGATGGCTTATTTAGAATCTAATAGATATTAAAACATTATTTTCCCCAAGCTTTACTCCTGATATTGATAACGTGTTATCTTTGCCAAGTTCCCCTCTTGATAACATGTTATCTTTGTCAAGCCAAGTCCCTGATAAAATCTTATTTTCACTCAGTGCTTACTCTGATAAGACATTATTTTCTTACATCTCCACTCCCAATAGAAAGGGGAAAACATTACTTTTAGTCCTTTTCTGGGAGAGGCATATATTTTGCCAAGGCAATGCAAAGCAGGGAAAGGAAGAACGAGAAGAAAACAGAAGAAAGAAAAAAAAAAGTTATTGTATTCTAGACAAGGAAATGAGGAAATCGTTTTAAGACTTACGGGCTCTTGTTTTAAATTTGCTAATAAGCTAACATTCGTAACAGCTAATAAGCTAATATTTAATTTGAAAAAAAAAAACTATTAAAAGGAGCCACATCCATTTTCAGGAAAGATGTATGAATATGTTTAGATTTTCTTTCCCTCCTTCTTCCTGCGTTCTGTTCTACATGCTTTTTCTTTACCTAGAGTCTTTTACTGTTTACCGTCCCTATTATCCCTGTTAGAAGTACCAGAATTACATTCTCTCAGCCAACACATGAACAGCTCTCTGCAGCTGTGCAACGTGATGCCATCATTGATGGTACAATTGCTAACTCTTTCCGAGACACAACCCCTTCCTCGCTTTGTGTGCAGAGCAAATGCAGCAATGTGGTGAGTGGTTCTTGGACCACTCCGTTTAGTTATTTAAAGAGACTGGAAGGTGTGTCGTGAACAAGGAAGGGGAGCATCGAAAGAAAAGGGACAGCTTTGTAGTTTATGAAGTTGAATCTGCCCTGGAAAATTGTTTCTGCCTCTACCACTGAGTTCATTACATGATGTTCATAAAACAAAGCTATTACAAGTGACTGTTAACTATGTTTTTTTTTCCATTTTCTGGGTTTCCAGCTTGCAGACTTTTACATTACAAGAATGTTAAGCATATATCGTTGCATACGCAGGTGATGAGGTCTGTCCTCTGAACAAATGAAGTGCGGGAAAGGTGCTTATTTGTTGAAAAACTACATCAGAACCATCTCAATTGTGCATCCAAAACTAGTATTTTATTTTGGCATTAATGACTCCAAACTTCTCTGCCCTGCCTGTAAAGAGGGACTGATAGTACTACCTTTCCTAAAGATAACTTTGAAAAATAAGTCACTGATCCCTGTGCCGCATTCAGGTATTACAGGGATGAGTATAATAGGCCAATGAGGGAATGAATAAGTCTTTTTTCAGAGCAGGGTATGTGTGGTCACAAACTGAATGATGAGCTGAAACAAGCTACTGAACAGCTGTGAACACCATCCATCCTGTGCACACAGTGATGCCAAGGTTCTTTGGAAGTAAAGTGGTGATCACGCAGTTAATGATCCTGTCATCAGGCACAAGGGAATGACAGGAAAGATTGGACAGGAGACAGTCATTCTCACATTTCCAAACTTCTGAGTGTTTGACTTTTATGGTGGGTTGAGCCTGGCTGGACTCCAGGTGGCCACCAAAGCCTCTCTATCACTCCCCTCCTGAGCTGGACAGGAGAGAGAAAATATAACAAAAGGCACGTGGGTCGAGATAAGGACAGGGAGAGATCACTCAGCAGTTACCGTCACGAGCAAACCAGACTTGGCTCAGGGAAATTAATTTAATTTATTGCCGATCAAATCAGAATAAGGTAATGAGAAATAAAACCAAATCTTAAAACACCTTCCCCCCAACCCCTCTCATCTTCCCAGGCTCAACTGTACTCCTGATTTTCTCTACCTCCTCCCCTCCAGTGGGGCAGGGGGACAGGGAATGGGGGTTGGGGTCAGTTCATCACACACTGTCTCTGCCGCTCCCTCCTTCTCACACTCTTCCCCTGCTCCACCGTGGGGTCCCTCCCACGGGAGACAGTCCTCCATGAACTTCTCCAGTGTGGGTCCTTCCCACGGGCTGCAGTTCTTCATGAACTGCTCCAGCCTGGGTCCCTTCCATGGGCTGCAGTCCTTCAGGCACAGACTGCTCCAGCACGGGTCCCCCGCGGGGTCTCAAGTCCTGCCAGCAAACCTGCTCCAGTGCAGGCTTCCCACGGGGTCACAGCCTCCTTCGGGCATCCCCCTGCTCCGCCGTGGGGTCCTCCCTGGGCTGCAGGTGGATATTTGCTCCGGCATGGACCTCCCTGGGCTGCAGGGGAATCTCTGCTCCGGGCCTGGAGCACCTCCTCCCCCTCCTCCTTCACTGCCCTGGGGGTCTGCAGGGTTGCTTCTCTCACATATTCTCCTCTCTTCTGACTGCTGTTGTGCAGCAGTTATTTCCCCTTCTTAAATCTGTTATCCCAGAGGCACTACCACCATCGCTGATGGGCTCAGCCTTGGCCAGTGGCGGGTCCGTCTTCGAGCTGGTTGGCATCGGCTCTGTTGGACACAGGGGAAGGTTCTAGCAGCTTCTCACAGAAGCCACCCCTGTAGCCCCCCCGCTACCAAAACCTTGCCACACAAACCCAATACACTTTGCAAACCTGATGTTCTGTGGGCATAGGGTTTTTGTGTATGATACGTTTACTTTCCAAATCCACTGATTGTTGAGGGCTCTTTTGTTCAAGAAAAGGACAGTGGGAGGGCATCTCCCTGTATATGAGCAGCAGGCAATAATGTGATGCTTTAAGTAAGGCTGGCCTGCAGTGGAACTGAGTGGTTCAAGTTTGGGTTCAATAAAATTAGCATGTGTTAGCATGTGCTTAAGTACCATTAACAGCAGTGGAAGTGAACACAGATTTAGCACTTACAGGACATGCTGAAGTGCCTAAGTGCAACTACTATTGCCTAAGTCCAAGGCTGATGGTTGATTGGTGTCTCGTGTGGAAACAGTCTCGTCTTACCAATGAACATGTAATTTAGCACATATGTTGTCTGTGCCAAATCTCAAGAAGGGTTTATGCTTAATAGTGATGGGAGCAGCTTTTCTGTCAGAGCTGAGGAAACTTGTTTGGGCAGTGTGGAAAGGCTTGGTTGTCATTTCTTGTGCCGTCTCTGTCTAGTGGATGTCAGCATTCAGCATTCTTGCTGTGACATCTTTCAATGGCACAACTTTCTTCCACTGAAACTTGGAAGCATAAGCTTGTATTTGCTTCATTTCATGTTAGAATGAAGAAGTTCTGTGTTCACAGATCTGGAGTAAATTGTTTAGACTATATTCCACTATTAAGATGGTTATTTGGGCAAGGTTTTCTACTTCCAGCTGAGATCACACTGCAGTGATTCACAAAAAGGCATCGGAGAAAAAAATGCCTTGGTGAGTGAGAGAATAGGCACCTTGGGATGCCTTAGCACCTATTTGTGGAGGCATATATGTTGAAGTACCAAACTTAACAAAAAGAACTTCATTCATTGCTGCCCATATAACCAATACCTACCAGAGCATCCAGCTGAGCAGAAGTGCATAGAGTACTAAGGTGTTAGATGATTAAAGCTGAGCTAGAGCTTGAAAAGAAAAGGGATAGTTTATCTGCTTACACAGAGCTTTTATGTCTCTATAGTCCAGACTGCAGTCGTCTTATTTTTCTTTTCCCTTAGGGTCTATGGAGTTCTCTACAATCGTCTTTTTGGGGAAAAAAATAACTGTGGAATGAACTTCAAATGATTTTGCTCATGGCCTTAACAGGGGGAAATTCATGAGGGTGGTTGCCTGCTTTCCCAGGTCTTTCTGCAGTATGTTGGCATTTGGTTAAAATTGTTATACTGCTCGTCCTCAAAGGGTGCACTGATAATATGAATTTTCAAATGTGAACAAATGTGAAATGGAGGAGTGGTGTTTTCTTGTATCTGTAGTCAGACTGAAACATTATCTGTGAGCCGCATAACTTCCTCTTATCTCAGAGGCAGCCTAGAGTTCACTGTCATCAGTTAATTCATTATAAAGGCATTACATGCTATTAGGCAGGGGAGGAATAATAACTAAAACACATAAAAACCTCTAGATATTGTAAAAATGCCAAAACCCAAGTAGTTTGCACTTAAGATAGTGAAAGAAATATAAAATATTAAGGAAAAATATTCCACAACATGCTACATAAATTTGCCTACCTCAGGTAGTTCCTAACAAAATTTTAATTAAACATTTGAGTTCAGGTCAGGGTTGTCTGAGAAACTCCGGATCCCTACTCCTGCGCTTGTCTTCTCCTCAGAATCAGGGTGAATTTTTCTTTCCTACACTCTGCTTCTTTCTCCCTTATCCAGCCTTGCAGTTAACCTTTGGCTAAACTTTGTATTTTCTGTGGCCCTCTCCCCAGGAAGCTTCCAATGCCACTGGGTTCTTTTCAGGACTATCACCTCTCCAAGTCTGATAACCGTAAAACTAGGAACTTAGGGTTAATGCTTATCCTTTAGGTTTTGTATATAAGAAAATTCCACTGCTTCAGTCCCTCTCCTTTCAAATAAACTGCTAAACTGCTTTCTATAGGCTTTACTTCTTCCAGTGTCTTAAGGTGCGCTGCTTAAGTAAGGTTTAATGAAATCTCTTGCCTTAAACACAGGTGACTCCACATACACAGAAGCATTCAATAATCCATAGAATTCATAACTTGCACATTGACAAGTTTTCTGAATTGTTGGACCTACTATGATGATAAGTCATTGACTGATGTCAACCATGAAATAATAATTGTAGTTTAAGCCCAGCCGGCAGCAAAGCACCACGAAGCCGCTCGCTCAGCCTCCCCCTCAGTGGGATGGGGAGGAGAAAATATAAAGAAATGCTTGTGGGTCACGACAAGGACAGGGAGGGATCACTCACCACTTATGGTCATGGGCAAAAGACAGACTCAACTTGGGGAAGAAACAAAAT
>JANHGO010000039.1:5790465-5878617 GCA_024606505.1 Aquila spilogaster
TTTCACTCAGAGGGTGGTGACACACTGGAACAGGTTGCCCAGAGAGGTTGTGGATGCCTCATCCCTGGAGGCATTCAGAACCAGGCTGGATGTGGCTCTGGGCAGCCTGGTCTAGTGGTTGCCGAACCCTGCCCATGGCACGTGGGTTGAAGCTAGGTTAACTTTGAGGTCCTTTTCAACCCAGGCCATTCTATGATTCTATGATATGATTCTTTTTAAGATAGGACATTTCTTCATAGAGAGACATGGATTCCTTTGTCAGGGAGGAACACTTCACATAATAATCGTTTCTCCTGGGCAAAACTTGCTTATGAATCTTTAATCAATTTCCACATTAGATTAGCTCTCTACCCTGAAGACTGTAATAAAGTTAAACACTGCTTATGAGTAAGCATCTAAGTGCTTCAGATGGAAAGCAAAGTAGTAGCATCAAAATTTGTGAGAGAAGTGTTACGTATATTGTATATAATGCCCTGATTCTGAGTTAGAGACCACTTTGTCTTCCGTATGAAGACACAATATGGAAGAAAGGGAAATAGTGAGTGGACAAACACATGACTCTTGAAGGCGAAAGAAGCCCTGGTGGTCCTCACAGGGAGATCAGTGATGCAACAACCTACTGATGCTTTTTCCAGCCACAAATGATATTCTGTAATAATTTATTTGCTTTTGAACCTGAAATTCAGATATGTAATAAAGTTGTGGGCTGACTGTAAACCGTGATTCTGGGGCAGAATTGCTTTACTACTGAATGATTCTGTACCACAGCTACTACTGCTGGCTGGCCATGATCTCCAGGATGTTCGTAGTTCAGTGACATTGAGATCTCAATTCCAAAGACATTTTTAGTATGGATGGGACAGTATCTTGCTAGCCTTCTGTTCTGTGCAAACTGAGTCAGGCTGTTTTGCTGTTTTTGACTGTGCAGAGTTCTGAGTAAAACTAGGAAGTCAGTAACTTCTAGTACTGTGAGCACATACAGGTGAGGAGCCGGAGTAAAGCTGAGTTTGGAGAATTCATTGTGAAAGCAGGTCTAAAAACTGGTATCGTTCTTGGGTTGCAAATGAAATGAAACAATAGCCAAGGTTTGTCCTTCTATCATGATTGTGTTTGGTTGTTGCTGTCTTTTCTTAAATGGTAGGTTTTTTCTCCTCACGTGAACACTGACATAGTGGAGGCTTGTAAAAAATTTTCTTCCCTGTTATATTCTGTTCTTTCATGATATTAAGTATTAAAGTTTCAGACTTTCCTTCTTTTGAGCTTCGAAGGAAAAAAAGTGAAAACATCTTACTTATTTCTCTCTGCTGCAACCATACTAGTGTCCAGACAGATCCCCATTCCTGCAGTAGTGTTGCTACCTGGAAACTTCTAGAAAGCTTTGATTATCAGACCTCTAACAGAATTTTCCTTTAGCCACAGCACATATTGAGTGAAGATACAAAAGAAGGTGTCAATCCTATGGGCCCTGAGAGCAGTTAGCACAGTTGCAAGGTAGAACTCATTTGTGCTGTCAACTTACTGGCTATTTTCTCTCTTACAGATAGGACTATTTTCTTGTAACTCATTGAGAAACAGTAAATTTGGTAGCATTTGGGAACTGCTGTATTTGTTCCTTTAAGGTGATTTCTGAGGAGGATGCTGAGTCTGAATTTATTCTAAATTGTTCTGTCAAGCCATGGTACCGTAGAGTCATAGCATCACAGAATGAGTTAGATTGGTAGAGACCTTAAAGCCCACCCAGTCCCAACGCCTGTCGTGGGCCAGGCTGCCACCCGCCAGCTCAGGCTGCCCAGGGCCCCTCCAACCTGGCCTTGAGCGCATCCAGGGATCAACTGAGAAGTCTGATACAGTGGGGAAGATCTCCACTGTCAAGCGAATGCAGACAGTATGGAAGTGAAGGGAGCCTTAGGTTTGTTTTCATGGAGTGTTCTCCCATCTGGGAGAGGGAAGTTTGATGAGGGAGATGATGTTTTCCTTCAAAATGCTATTTCTGCTTTAATAACTTTATAAGTGGAGCATATTAGCAATGGAATGTTTACATAAATAAAGATTTACAATTTAATTATCTTTTATTTCACTGTACTGTCTTTATAGTATCAAACTTCTCTCTAATATAGCAAAAAATCTGTCAAATGGCCATGAGCTTCCAGAACTGGAAGACCGCAAAGCTGCAATCCTCTTACAAAATAAAAAGCCGACTATCATGGAGTAAACTCCTTATAACCCCACTTTAACAGTATTTTAAATGAACATTAGAAAAATACTGGCTAAGATGCAGCTTTTGTCTTTAGGTTATTTATATTTTGAGTTTGGTGAAAAACTGTGAAAAGTCTTTCTTAAAGGATGGATGCTACATTGACACAGAGCCAAAGGGGAAGCTTTACAGCAGAAATTGTTCACTGACTCTGTGACTGCAAGTAAGTGTGGAAAAGCAGAAAGAATTAGATAACATTAATTGAAGAAATGTAGCAAAGCCAAGGCACAGGGTTGGTGTATAAACAGCTTTAACTGTATGTATTCATCTCAGTTGCTCTGAAAACAAACAGAAGATTACTGGGATAAGATTAACTGTAACAAATGCAAGAAACTGTATGAAGCGGTTGGAAAAGCTTTTTATAGTAGAGCAGTTAAATCTAGTTAATTGTGTTTGATTTTTGTTTTCATAATTACTTCCATTGTTCCACCGAACTCCTGCTGAATGTCCGACATAGTTGAGCTGTCATGCCATAATTGAAAAAAAAAAAAAAAAAGAATAGAAACTGAATACCAATGTGATTAGTGTTGTGTTACATGCATTAATATATGTGCTGCTCATACTGGTTGAGAGTTGCCTCACACTTAGCTGAGGAGATAATCCTTGATTTAAAACAAAGCAACCACTCTGACAAGGTAATGCGGTTAATGGAAGCGTTTAACCATATGCAAAGATAATGAAAGGCTTTCAGCTCACTGTTGTCGAGTGGTAAGGAGGTCATGAGTAAGCTTTTGCAATGAGAAACCCAATTTATTCTAATTCCCACTGCGACCTCTCACACAGGCATTGTCCAGGCTCGTAGCCTTTTATAGCACTGCTAGTAATAATCAGGCTGGCCTGAGATTGCTGTGTTACTGACTTTTGATCTGTACATGTACAGTATGTTTTATGAATCTTGAATTTCAGAAGTGTAGAGCATCTGACTGGCAGCAGGACATACACGATGGCATGCATACAGCTGACTGTTGTGGGTATTACTTGTTTCATCAGATTTCTAAAAATTACATCATACCCTTGGAGCATATTCAATACATTAAAAATTGAAGATGAATATCCTGAAATGTGCGTGCCTTCTGTCTATCTGTGGCAGAAGCACAAAATCTGACTTTGCCTGGAAGAGTGAAGACCATGTTTCAAACTGTCTTGATCTACTAACATTGGGCAATAAATTAAGAAAATTGTAGAATTATTACAATTGGAAAAGAGCTCTAAGATTACGTAGTCCAATCACCTGCCCATCCTCACCATGCCCACTCAGTGCCATATCCACGTGGTTCTTGAACAACTCCAGGGACAGTGACTCAACCACCTCCCTGCAGGATCCATTGGCTGTTGGGTAGTTGGATTGTCTAAGCTACAATAAACAGCTTTTAAAACCCCCTAGACACAATGGAGTCTGGAGGAACAGTGGATGTTCAGGAGAGGTCTGAAAGGCAACAGTGAGCTCATATGACAGAAAGGAGCACAGTGCTGCCCTGTTCCATGCTCAGCCACTGCTCAGCCAGCATTGTCTCTTTCCTTTCATGACAAATATCAAGCTGACACCTGTTGAATTGAAAGAAAAACTCAGTTAAGAACTGCATTATCTTCTTTCAATTTATATGAAGATGGCATGGTAGGTAAAAAAAATTTTACAAGTAAAATGAGTAATAAATAAATGATTGAGTCTAAAGCTTCCCTTTTAAGCTAAGCAACTTCTTTACCGTTTGTGGACCTTTCATAGAATTGCTTATGTAGATTTTGCACACGATGCATTGTCTAGTTGCAAAAAAAGTACTCAGCAGGTGTGGTGATTGTATTCTTTGAAAATCAATATCTAAGACTCAAGAAGCATTTCACTGCTTTTGGAAAGTGGGAAGGTAGGTAGAAACTTCCTTTAAAATAGCTGATGGATCTTTTCTCTTTTAAAGCACTACAAAATGAAATATCATTCAGCATTTGCCAGGGTGATCCATCACACGCATACTTGTCATTCCAGGATTTTCCCAAATATCTTCCTAGTGAGATAAAAGATGTGCATGAATGTACAGAATGATCTGGGTTTTTTTTTTTTTTCTTTCTGGTAAATGACAATTTGCAGAAGACTGAATATCCCACATTCCTACCTTTCTGTTGCAGCTGTACTGGGACTTCAGTGTTGCTCCTTATACTTTCTTAATTTTTTAGGGTGTTTTACATTCATGAGACAGAAAATCTAGATTTCATCCTTCACATTGACCTGTTCAGAAAGTTCACCTTCTTGGATATTTAAAAGAGTATATAAGAAAAAATGACCTTTTTCTTATGTGCAGCCTTAGGATGAGTTAGTGCACTGCCACTACTATAACCCTGGACTTTGTAGTCTGAGTGTCATTATCCTGAAAATCTGTACCAGTTTATTTGTAACAGCATAATTTCAGAAACATTTAGTATTGATTCTATGGGTTTTACAGGTGTCATTGGTAGGGGCAGCATGTGTCTAAAGCATGCTGCATTGCAAAATATTGCTATTGGAGAATAACCCTGCTCATGAATTATTTACTTCAAAGATTATTTTCATATGCACTGATTGATGTTAATGGTGCACTCCATGATGTTGTAGGGGATGAAAAAAATGTAATTTCTACTTCAAGTAAATGATTCTGTGTAGTAGTTTACAATATATATCTATATAGCGAGTGTAGAACACAAAACCCAAGAGAATTATCTGTGTTTTCAAGTAGGCATGTAAAGGAATCTCTTCAGAGTAGTTGTACCAGCAATGTGATGTAAGAAAAAGAAATGAAATGTAATCACTATCCAAATGAAGTGAATAAAGTTAAGAGTCCTCCACAGTTTATCTACCAAATGTGTGTCTCTGTCTAGCACAGTGACTCTAATACCACAGCTGTTCATATTAAGTCTGTCCACATATTTTCTGCAGAATCTCTGTGGTGAGGCATTCAGTGAGGTGAAAAGCTGACACAATGGAATGCATTTTGTGCTGGCTTCAGACAAATTATATTCCATTTTATCAGTTTCAAGGTCAGGAGTGCTACCACGTTTCTTAAACTGTAGTGTAGTAAAGTGGGCTCTGTTGAACATTTGAGGAAGAGCTGCAAGTTTCCCTGAGTACTGCAGCCTGGTATCCCCAGCAGCCAAGTTCTTTGTCTCAACTTTCTTCTCTTGTCTATAATTCTCTTTTTTGCTGTAATTGGATTTCAGAATTGACTTTCAGGGCAATATACGCAGAGTTGTTGAGCCCAGACATAATTTAGAGGCACACAGTAGTTAATGTTCATATGGTTAAAATATTATTAAACTTTGTAGAAGTGCTTTAATTACTGATTTCAGTTCTCGTGCTAGTCTAAGGATGAACCAAAGGGTGCTGTTATGAAACACCTTGTACTGCTTCTCTGTGCTTCTTTCCCTATCATGCTTGCACAGCAATTTTTAAAATTAGGAAACTGAAGCCCTTTCACACACAGCCTGAACTCAACTTTTTCGACTTAATGTCTCTGTTTCCTTTTCCAACTCCTCAAGTTTGACACCTGCCTTTCTGTACTTGCCTCCCTTAAAAAAAAAAGAAAAAAAAGGCAAGACATGTAAAATGCGTGCTCTGCGTGCCTGCGCTGATGCGGGAATATTCGTTTTCCTGTGAGTAAATATCACCAGATTATTCTGCCATCTAAGCATGTGAAATGCATAACAATTATTTTAAATAAATTAAGATCCTATTTTTGCCCACAAAAGTGATGATGCTCTTCAGAATCTCCCCTTATTATAGCGTACAGTTTGAAGCTCCTGATACCACCTGTTTGTGACTAAGGAATCTTTCTTGCTTATTTTTCTTTCCCTTCTCTTTCATACAGTTCATCAGCATTGAACTCTTTCAATGCAATTAGCAAACAGGGTCATTTTAATAACACCTCTCAGTCCCCCAGACTTTACCTTTCATTCTTTGATCACTGTCTTAAGTTCACAACCACCTGCAGCCAGCTCATTAATTCACTGGTGTGACTTTTGATCTTTAGGAGCAGGTGAAGGAATGGAGGTGGCTTGCTTGTATCTGTCCAGAGGCACCACCACACGTAGGCATCGAAGAACCAAGAATGTCTTTAAATGAGTAGTAAATGAGAAGCAAATGCACAACAAATAGAGGTGATGTCTCTTCATGAGATTAGCTCATTGTGTGTTTAGATGTTATGATGTGCTCTGTTGATGGTTCTGTAGGGGACTTCTAAAACTTGCTTTATTATTAAGTAGTTATGGGTAACATTGAAATGAGTACTGCTTTGCAATTGCAATAACACAGTTTTCGGCTTTGATCTTCTAACTCTTTAGGAATACTGGCATAGTCCACATTTCTGTAGAGAGATAAGCTGTTGAAACATTTTTTCCTTTCCTTTCCAGGGAGTAATATGTGGGAGGCTGTGAACTATTTGCTTCCGACATAGGAACAGCACTGGGTTGGGAATCTGAAACTCCTGAGAGAATGCTGGGAATCTGCAGAGGGAGACGGAAATTCCTGGCTGCCTCTCTGACCGCCCTCTTCGTGCCAGCCATAACGTGGATTTATCTGTTTGCTGGGAGTTTTGAAGGTAGGAGGGGAGTAATGGCTGGGGGGAGCGTGTGTTGAATGATTTGTGTTGGAGCAGACAGACGTAAATCAATCATCACTGGTTTTATTTAAATAGAACCAGTTTGATTTGTTTAGGAAATGGCTCCGAACATGCAGATATCAACAAAAGGCCTTCCTTACCGTGTTCTCACTGCTGAGGAGCAGGTAATTGCTGTTCAGTTTTCCTCTAATCCTTGAGCTTACATGAAAGTGCAGCCAAAACTCTGATTTCCTCTTATTTTTTTTGTCCTCTGTGTCTTCTGATCCTTAAAGGTGGATCTATCTTGTACACTGGAAGATTTTACTTCAATTAAAATTTTTGTCTCGTTTTCAGTTCTGCTCTTAATACTGTTAAGAAATTTTTGAAAAGGTACCCATATGCATTCTGGGCACTTTTTACACAACTCTTGTTTTTATGGATGTGTGTGTGAGTCTTTGTGTGTATGGATGGCATGGGTCACTGAGTTTCATTTTGAGATGTGAAGCAGGAAGTGTACCTAGCTACAAGAACATGGAGAGTCTGCAGTAAAATCCAGGAAAACGTGTACCTAGCATGGTTCTGTATGTGGTGGACTCTGCTAGTTGAGGGTCACGCAGCAGCAGGCTGTCTCTCATCTCATGGCCTCTGTGGGCCTCTGCTCACTGAAACAGGGAACAGGTGGTTCTTAGTTTGTAGAATGGGAGGTGGTGTGGTAGAACTCTGCTCTGTGAAGTGAACACAGCAGTGAAGAGATCATGAGATAAGGGCTTTTACACAATGCATCCCATAGCAAGCATGAGGGTTAAGAGAGCTTTCAGAGTGTGAGGTTTACCCAGCACAATTTCCCATATTCTAACAATTCTCCACTCTTACCATGGTGATGCTGCATTGCCCTCTGTCTGTAACCATGACCCATGTGATGATCCCTGATTGTTGTCCAGTTTGGGGAATGTATGTGAACATGAAGGTGAAAATGGAAATAGCTGTAGCCCCACCATGCAGATTTTGGTTTGTGTGGCATGCAGGCTCTTCTTCAGTGCTGGTGAAATGCATTGCTAATGGTGGTTACTGTGTTAAAAACTAATGTAGAATTTGCCCTCTCAAACAGTGTTGTTGTGCTCTTTGTAGTTTCCATGGAAACAAATAGGGTGCATTACTTTCAGAGCAACCTACGTATAAACGTCTCACATTTCCTATACATAGCCTTAACAACACCTGGCTGAGCAGCTAACAGAGTGCCTGGGAAGCATTCAGTCTAGGACTTGCTGTTCAACTTGTCTGCCTTCACCTTACAGAGCAGCCAGTATGTCACTGTGAATGCCCCTGAGATGATTTGTTTTCATTCGGGATGTTCTTCTCCAAGAGAAGACAGGAAAATAGTTGTATTACTTCTGAGTCTTCTTCCTGCATAGGAGCTATGTCCAGGTACTAGATTCTGCCCATTTGCTTCTAGTGCTATGCCCTGCTTTAAAAGTTGATTTTATGAAATGTTTTATGGGCTTCCAATTTGGTTATATAAATACGTACATGGCTGAAACCTGCAAGCACATGAGGCTATTTTCTTGCCGATCACCTTGTGTGAAGACTATTAGTTCTGGCCACTGCCTCTGTGCTTATTGTGCCAGAAGGATGAACACAAAAAAATCAATGAATACCTAAGGCGTATTTCTTTATAAAATCAGTTTGAATCCAGGTCCCTCTGGGTGGCCATTGGGGGTTATACCTGGGACACCTCTCCTTCCTCTGCATTCTTCAAGCAGAGATCTTCAAATCTGTATATGTACATCTACCTACAGCCATATAACCGATACTTTTTATAATCAGACTTGAAATAAGCGGTACTTTGCCTTTTCAGCTGTATATCTGATGAACTTTTTTCTGTCCTTAAAGCAGTTCAGTGCAGTTAGGTGAGGTTAGAAGATGTTGTGTCCCTTATTACTTGTTACTAAGCAGCTTTCTGTTGTTTCTGTTTTATTTTTTAAAGATAGAGCATTTCATTTTTGGCAGTAGCCATGTTATTTTGACAAGCTTAAAAAACATTTCTTAATTATCTTAACATGAGGAAAAGTGTTTCATCCTTTCAAAAACTGTTCAAACACAAAAATTGTTCAGCTTACAGTCTGATAAATTTTAAAATTCATTGTTTTAAATGTCAAGCTTCTTTCATGTAATCCTGGCAGAGCAATTTGTGCTTGGTTTCAAAACAAAACTGGATTCCAAGTTAAATTACAAGTAAGGGCATCTAAAGATTTTCAGTGTATATTGCATATGTCTCTGAATTAGTTGTATGTCAGGTACAAATATTTGCTTATGCAAATTTATTTGGTTACTTAAAATTCTGCCATAATGGGCAGTAACTCTGTGAGCCGATTCTAGAATGAAACACTTATGGGATTCACATAAAACTGAAAATATACGGGGTGCTGGCTGCATACTTGAACAGTAATGATCTAGCAGTCAGAACAGTACTGATTTTGTTTGATTTTTAAAAGCTGAGCAAATGCAGCCCTCACCTTTTTGTTTTTAGAAGAATATTACGCTGCCTTGTTGTAATGACTATTTTAATTGTGTCCACAATTGTAAATGGAGTACTGCTTTAAATTCCTGTGTGTAGAATCCTTTGTTTTTACAGAGGGTTCAATACAGATCTTGAAATTTGCTGCTACATGCTATTTGAGGTGACTTAAAGCTCTCAGTGTGAATTAATCTTAAATGAAACCAGGGAGCAAAGCCCATTACCGATTAAGAAGCCTTGTACTGGAAAAGGACTGCAAGCGATGTGAAGTTATTAACCCTTTCTGTTATCTCTCCGTCTCTGGGTTTTTTTTTCCCCTTTATTTTAATATTTGGCTGAGAGGTGATTGAATCTTTGTTTATTGGTTAGACTCTGGGGTAAGTTAAAATATTTATTTAACTAAATAATAGCTAGTATTGTCCAAAGCTTGTACATATCATCACCAGAGAGTTAAAGCTGTTCTTCAGCTTATCTGACTCCTTGTTTTTTTGTGCCGCTTCAGTTCACATAATTAGTTTATGTTTTAATGTCTTTATGTGTTAATGTGTACTTGAGTAAAAAATGCCCCAACAGCATGGTACTTTGATTTGAAACCAGCAGGAGCGGAGAGTCCTCTGCAGCTTCTGGTGCTACATGTCTCTGATTAAACACAGGTGCTGCTGGGAGTGTTCAGTTCCTCTGGTTTCAGATTCAAGTAAATGGTTCTTGTTATGCTTTTCTCTTCCACCAGATTAAAGGAACAGCCTCAATGAATTCTTAAGGTTGGAAAGGACCCCAGGCACTCTCTGGTTAAACTCCTTCTTGAAACAGGGTCAGGCCACATGGCTTTGTCCAGTCATATCTTGAAAACCTCCAAAGATGGCGACACAACATGGCTGCTCTGAGCAACCTGTGCCACTGCTGTCTGTGTGCTGGACTGTCATCAAGTGGAAGAGTTTCTTGCTGTATCTACTTTGAACCTCCTTTGTTTCCATTTATGGCTGATGTCACTCATCCCTCACAGTGTGTCTCTGTGAAGAGCCCCATTCCACCTTCTTGCATCTGCTGTAGGTACTGGGGCCCTGCTGTAAGTCCTCCGTACCACCTCATCTCCAGGCTGAACAAGCCTGGCTCTCTTGGGACAAGCAATTCAGCAACCAAACAGCCTTGTAGACCTACTTTATTAATGCCTTTCTTAGATGGAGGACCCCAAACTGGATACAATGTGCCAGTTGTGGTCCAATGAGTATCAAGTCAAGGGGAATGGTCACTTCCCTCAGTCTGGTTGCTATGTTCCTGTTGATTGTTCCCAGCTTGTCTACTGGGTCATACATAACCTAGTGTCCAGCAAGACCCCAAGTCCTCCCAGAAGGAATAGTACTCAACTTGAATAGAGGAATTCTGTGGGAGACATTCAAAAGAAATTGCATCTACTCGTCTCTTATATTCACAGCTATAATCACTACATCACAGAAGGCAGTCAGGTTGGTCATTTGTGATTTACCCTTGGTAAATCCGTACTAATTTCACTGTCAAGGTGTTCAGTGTGTTTCCTTTTACAGGTACATACATACAGCAGTTGAATCACCTGTCAGTTGTTCTTTTTTTCCCCACTAAACTAAACTAGTTGAGCTAGCTGAGGTGTCATGGTGAAGAATTCTGTCCTCTTCTTTTGCAGTTGTTTGTTTGTTTATTTGTTTCAGAGCATTGGAATCAAATGTCTTCTTAGTACTTATGTCTGCAATGCTGCATCCTAAAGTTATTTTTTCTTGATGCAATTAAAAATTACATTACTGTTTGTATTCCTATATCTAAGGACTTTATTAGTTTGCTATAGCATGGCAGTGAGTCCACATTTAAAAACCTTTTATAAGCGCTTTATTAGTAGATCTGTAATGTAAAATATACCCCAGTGTTATCAGTTCCCTTGGTGTGCTTTTTAAATACCCTGTAATTCTATAGAACAAAATTTTGTTTTCATTTTGTTTTTTTGTTTCTCTTGACAGAAAATATGATGTCTGCTCTGACAATAATGCTTCTTATTATGTTCGCCTACAGCGTCAGAGGCAGATGTTGGTGGTATGGCAGTAGAGGTTGAACTTTTCCACCAGTATCTCGTTACATTTTGTTGCCATCTGACAGATGGCAGCAGAGGGGCAGTCAGACAAAGTGATGTCTGACGTGGAAGTGCGTATGAAGCGAAAGTGCGTCATTAAATTCCTCCATGTGGAAAAAATGGAACCCACTGACATTCACTGATGCTTCTTGAACGTTTATGGAAGACCATACAGTGGATGTGAGCACACTGAGGAGATGGGTAGTGCATTTCAGCTGTGGTGACAGCAACTTGAAAGACAATCCAAGTTCTGTACAGCCATGCAGATTTTTGTGAGTGCAGCATGCAGGCTTTGTTTATCACTGGTGAAAATGCATAGCTAATGTTGATGACTATTTTGAAAAACACTGTTTTGTGGTTGAGAATTTGCTTTATCAAATAGTGTTGTGCTCTTTCTGTCTGTTGTAGTTTCCAGGGAAATAAATAGGAGGCATTACTTTTGGAGCAACCTATGTACAAAGCAGTCTGCTGCATCACGGCTGTCACTCAGACACTGCCAGTAGGACCCTACCTTGAAATATTTATTGGAGGTGGCATTATCCAAGCTGTGACAGCAATAGCTACTAAAAGCCTCATTAATCACGTATAAATGTCTATTAAGGTTGTGAACTAGACTATTAAAGAGGATTTTGAATATTATATAGCCTTAGAATGTACCTGGTTACTGTTGTTGTTTTTAATGATGCACAAGGGGAGCATAATTTCAGTTATCAGTTACTTTGAATGAAAAAGCTAATTGTTCCAATATTCTTAAATTACATTCAAAAGGCAAGGCAATAGAGTGGGAAGGGTAGAGTGCATTTAAAACAGAGAAGAGGAAACTGAAATAATGTCTAATGAATTTTCATTAGAAAGAAAACAGCAATTTCACTAACCAATAGTAGCTTCAGAAGAGGCATCATTTTCCCATATATATAGCAGTTTACTATCGCCTTTATTGTGGAGGTCACGTGAAACGAATACTTGGAACTGTAACTTGACATCACTGATTCCTCAGAGAAGTGTCTACTGTGGCTTTGCACCCTCAACATGTTCACCGTCACCTCCATCTGACAGGATGAAAATACACTGGAGTTACCAATCTCTGTGTGGCGGATCCACTTGAGGTTGGAAGCCGTGAAGTGTCTGTTCAGAGCTTCTGTTACGAAAATGTACCACAGGAAGGGAAGAATCAATAATGTAATTTAGATGGTAACTGGAGAAGAGGTTGTTTGAGATCATGTAGGGTGTCTTCAAGAGAGATGAAGTTGAGTCTGTTTTTTGTTAGCTGCTAGACTAACATTTTAAGAGCAGAGGTCTTCCTTCTTTCGTGCTTTCCTATATTGTCCTCTGTTCACTGCAGTGTTGGGCAGCTGTCA
The DNA here is from genome assembly GCA_024606505.1 of Aquila spilogaster. Classification (NCBI taxonomy): domain Eukaryota; kingdom Metazoa; phylum Chordata; class Aves; order Accipitriformes; family Accipitridae; genus Aquila; species Aquila spilogaster. The sequence goes on from JANHGO010000039.1 coordinate 5,803,247, forward strand.
TTCTCTGACATAGAGTGTACTTCAGTCCAAATAATCTGTAGGGATGATTGAAACCAGAGTTGGGCAAACACCTCATAAAATACAATAAAGTGAAATGAAGGAAGGCTGCAAATATTCATCTTAGTATTTAAATGGGTTGACTTTGATGCTGTTCTTACTCTTTTTGTGTATGCTTTCCATAAATATTCTAGTGAATATGTTAATTGGGAAGACTGTCTAACAGGAACAATGAATATCCAGTTTTAATATTCATGGGAGGCAGATTTTGAAGTCATATTTGTGAATACTTGAATCAGACAACTGATTCTGGGAGTTCAGCTTTCTACAGTTAAGCGCCAAAAGTTTATCACATGATCTGTGTGCGTGATGAAAACTGCTTGAATTTTTAATGCTTGCAATAAATTGCTCATAGCAAGAGGCAAATAAGTAATTAATTGCTAAAATGTTTATCAGATACTTGCAACCGATGAACAAACACTGGAAAATAATCCTTTCACAGACAATGTAATCAGAAAGAGGCAAAATCTGAAATTGCATTTTTCATTACGGTTTGCACAGTTTGCTTGAATTTTATCCGCCGTGTGTCTCAACAGGATTAAAGAAGAAAACTTAATCCAATGTCCATTTAAAGTAGAAGTTTCAACCTCTGTATTGATCCTGTCTTTTTAATAAAGTTCAGAGAAAGGAAGTCCTGAAAGGATGCCTCTGCTTATAATAAGGATGTTACCTGTGGTGGGAGCCAGAACAGGACAGCAGGAGATGTATTTTAGTTAAGATTGGCTTCCTGTCTACCCCTTCTCGAAAACTGCTTCTGTGCACATTTCCATCCTGGAGTGGTTTACTCCTCTTCTGTTATTTTTTTAGGACCTATGCTGACAAATGTACTAAAGCACCTCTTTCTCTCAGCTGCAATCAAGGTATCTTCTTCAGTGTGTCTGCGGTTTTTACTAGCAGATCCCTACAGTGTAAAATCAGTCACCATAGTAAAGACCTCAGGATTACACTGTGTTTTGTTGCATTATCCAGGGAAACTTCTCTTTTGATGAAACTTTTGTGATTTGGATGCATGGAGTGCTAACAAAGGTTGGTTGAAGTATGCTTTTGACCAGAAGGACCCTGCTGTGAAATCTGTGAATCTGATTCTTTACTCGTCATTTTTAGCATACAAATTCAGTGTCACCAGAAAAAGGTTCTTTACAGATATGAGAACTCTTGCCTGCACATCTTGCAAGAAAATAAAATTAAGAAGTAAATATGAAAAAATAATGAGCTTTTCTCATTAAAGAGAAACAATCCGATTGTAAGGAAACAATCTGCTTTTGAGCAATGACTGGAAAGATGAAGTACTTTCTATGGCAAAACAAGAATGGCCTTACACAGAGAAAGAGAGCTAAAATACAGCATGGCCGTGAGAAGCCTCTGGGAGTCAAACGGAGTTGTGACATCCACCTGGTTTTCTTCTCAACCCTTCTTTCAAGTAAACTAAATGCTTGTGTTCCTGCAATACACTTTAACCTTAACAAATAAGGTCCACTGAAGGCTGAACATCCAAATGCTGGTGTCAGTGCTGTTTCCTTCTTACCTTGATAGAAATTCACATTCTTAAACCAATATATTCTAGTCTCAGGAGATGCCATGTAACTTGCAATGATCACTTGTTTTGTCAGGATGTTGTACCAAATGAAGCAAGCCCACATTGCTCTTTTGAATTACAGTACATAGACGCACGTTCTCTTTTGATACCTTTTTTCTTTCCTTTTTTTTTTTTTTTAATATGTGTTTATTTTTTCCTAAGAGTTAAGTAAGCTGGAGGCTCACCTTCTTTCCTCTCCATACACCTCTTGATTGGATGCATTTTTTTGATTTGTTTCTAAACATGTCTGTGAGTTTTGTCTTGGCTTTCTTTATCTTGTTGGCTCTTAGTCTGTCATTTTTGTCAGAAACATAAAGATCAGAGTGGAAAGGAATTATTTGAGCGGGAACAAGCTGCCAGCTTCTTAGGAACAGCAGTGTATGCTGAATGCAAACTGTGGTCTCAAGACCTCTGTTTCATCTCTTTCTTCCCTGTTCTCTGTGCAAACTTTTGGGGAAAATGTGGGCTATAAAAGTTACTCTATACAAAGATAAGCTAATTCTTTCCAAGAGGAAAGAACATCCACTAGATTTTGTCAGGGCTGCGTGGAAGACTAGTAGTAGGAGAGCTACTTCCTGATTGCTCATCTTTCTCTGTTTCAAAGATGGATGCTTTCTGACATTATAGTAAAAAATGCTTTTCTGCAGAAAAATTGTAAAGTAAGATGAACTCAGCCATCATGTTTTTTAGAATGGCCAACCCGTAACAAGTAGAGCTTGGCTTTTTGTAACAAGATACGTAGTTTTATAAGTATGCCAGATCTTCTTTGAGTGCTGGAACTAATGTAGCCTGTGATCAGTGTCATGCAGCTGATTGATGTTGAAGCTGCTTTTCCCACAATTAGGGTATTTATAAAATCTAGCTCCCATATGGGTCTCCCAGTGTCTAAATAAATCTTGAGCTCGTGCTGCAGTCTATTTCTCAGTGGTAAAATGTATAGCATCTCTCATCTATCTTACATGTTCCTGACAATTGTAGAAGCTTCATTACCTCCGACTTCTTTCCCTCTAACGAAGTCATTTGAAATTTGCCATTGAGTTTTGGCAGTGAACAGGCAAGCAGGTCAACAAGTGTGTACAGTCAGGATGGGAAAAAAATAGGTGAAATAGAAATATTTTAAAAGATTGAAATAAAAATTCAGCATGTTGATTCTGGAGGTAAGAATCTCTCTTATTGGACAGTGTATTGTATTTGTAGTGCCTTCCAGTAATTTTGAAACTTTTATTTTGAATATTTATTTGAATATGCATAATGCAAGAAGGAGAACAAGTCAAAATGAATGATCTTTTACCAAGTGAAAAATAAATTCCAAGAAACACTTAACACGTTGTGTCTGATCTTCCTGTGTTCTGCAGATAATACTCTGGGATGGTTTAGGAAAAGCAGCAGAGAATGAAAGATAATGTCCTGATATCGGATGGATGCATTTTAGTTATGCTTAGCTTAAGAATACCAGCATCTTCCATACATCACTTTATTCCCTCTTTACCCTTTTCAAACTTTTTTCAGTCGTTGAATTGTTCCGTTGAGTAGTTATTTCTGTCCCTTGAAGTATTACCTCTGATGTTGCTTTGCCTTCTGCAATTCTTTTTTTGAGACTTGAATCTAAGGGCTTCTAAAATACTTCGATCTCCTTGGAGAATTGAGTGGAGTGCACAGCTAACATAACAAAAAATAAAATAACATTGGGCTGACAGCAGTCATCTTGGCTCACTCAACCTTTAGACACCAACAATAGGAGGAAGAGTTGATGACCTGGAGAATGATATGTTTTTAGCCTGAGATTTTCTTTGTATTTAACAATGATCAAGCCAGTTGAACTATCCTGCTGTAGTCATATTTTCCAACGTGCAGCCTGACTAGCCTTTTACATAGTTCTGTGAAGTAGGACTAAAAGTGCAGGATGAAACCATCAAAATTTTAAACACTTCCCCCCTACCCCCAGCCCTTTCTAATTCTGCTCGGTTTTTAAATTGTTTAATGTCAGAGTTTGCAGAGATCAGTAACTGGGGCAGGAGGGAGAGACTAAAGTTGAAATTGTAAGAATGCTGGATTCATCACATTTTTGTAAGTTAAATGCATAGCTCATAACAGATTTTGATTCTATTCTGGTAAATTTACCGTTGTTATTTTTTTTAAGGATAACAACTTATATAAGCCTAGTTAAAATATTTTGCTGTCTGAATAGTGTTTCATAATGAGGTGTTCTGCCAGTGAGCTTGTAATAACAGGTCTGTATCTGTTCTAAATAAAAGATGCATGATCTGCTCTCTGCATAGTTATTTCTGTAGATGCTCAGTGAAATTACCTTGTAACTTTACACCAACGTACACTTTCTGACACCTGGAGTAGCTTACAAGATTAGATTTAAGGCATAAAGTTCTGAACTGGAAAACCCAAAATACAAAATAAACTAAGGTGTGGCTGTAGTATGGTCAGTGCTGCTTGTGGTGGTAGTTAGCTGAGCTAGCACAGATACTGTCAGGGGAGAGACTGGCCTGTCTGAAAGGCAGAAGCAGCCTGTTCATTTTGTGCACTGTTTTCTAGGTAGGGACTGTTGTCTTTCCTTAATAGGTTGAAACCAGTGCATCTACAACTGCTGGTGCTACCTCAGCATCATTATTTCACTCTCCATACAGGAGACTGAGGTTGCGGTGGTGTAGTGTAATTTCAAAGAATGTTGGATAGTATTCTTGTAATATAGAGAGGATTGTATCTGGAGCTGTAATAAAGCCATAGCCAAGAAGATAGAGATACTCTTATATGGTGGAAAGGACTAGAAGAAATTGCTGGTGTAAAAGACATGGAGGAGCTATCTGTTTATGATGTGATTAAATAGAATAAATATAATAATTCAGAGGAAGTTGCGTTCCTTTCTTCACACCATTTTCTTTCTCTTCTATTTTTCCTGTTTTTTGAACAGTTCAGTTGGGAGGGACCTAAAATGATCGTTGGGTCCAATTGCCTGAGTTTTTTCGCTGATTTTTCCTTCCTTACTTGAGTACATCTCTCCTAGAGTAGTTGCAACAGTCTTTTGTTAAATTTGTTTTTCAAAATGGAATCGGCAGACAAATTTTTATGTTCTCCTCAAAAAATTGCACGGAACAGTTACTGATGTTTTCTTAGCTTTTGTACATTTTTAGCATCAGAGGGACTATTATCAATCGCTGTCTCTAATATCTTTTGTAGTGCAGGCTATGTTATATTGTAGAGTTGATAGAATAAAGCTAGCTGGTAATCCCTGACTCTGACCCATGCCTTCTAAATTTAACAGAACTTTACCTCCAGCCAGGTTTCTGAACTTAATTTTAAAGCTGGGGGAGGATTCTAGCATATCTCTGACATATTATTCCACCTTGTTCAAGGATATGTGCTTTTATCCTTGTCCAGATTTTTCTAGGCTCACTGGAGGAAGTAAAAAATGAGGAATAGATTAAGAAAAAAAAATTTAGAAGGATCATTTTAACAATTTCATGTAAAATAAGTGGTCATGACTATGAGATAATTCAGTACATAAATTAGACTCTTAAAAAATATCACCTTGAGAGCAAAAGATGAGAACACCGTGGTTAGTAAAACATATAGCTATTTATAAAATGAAATAAATTTATAGGATAATTACTAACCTTACTGTAGCTAATAGAAACTAGTTACCAGGATGATCCATTGCCATCTCTGTTTAAGAAAACTGTTTCCCCAAGTGTATTCTTTGTTCTGGGCTCAGACTGCAGTACCTTTTCAGGTGTGAAAAAAACAAATCCTTCAGAAAGGGTCAAGTCAAACAGTTTCTGCTGCAAGTTAAAGATGTTTATTAACTTTAAGAAACAAGATTTATTTGAGCACTAATTTGGCAAAGAAATTATTCCTGAGATCAAGGCCTATAAACTCATGTTTTAGCAGTCTTGTAATCTAGATTCTCCAAATAAAACATAACACAAGTGTTATGTTTTGTAACACAAGTTTACAAGTTACCTTTGTACCATTAAGAAATGGAAGACTTTTCATTTCTTTTTCATGGCATTAAGTCATCCAGTATTCTAAAATCATACTGAACTAATACCACAGCTTTAACATTTCATAATCAGTAAATTTCCTGCCAGTCACTGGATTTAATTTAACCTAACTCAGTGATTTTGCTTGTTAACTTTAGCAGGAATAATATTTTCAGATGACCAAGTGCTATAGAAGTCTGCTTTTTATTCCCTACTAATCAGAGTATTATAATGCGTATCTCCAGTGATCTACACTAACTTTAACAGAGATTTCTTTCGGTCTGAAAATGTAATACACACAGAGTGTTTTCTAGGGATATTAACTGTAATGGATTTAGCTATTTCACCTCTTGCTTCAGTGCATTACAAACCCAAGGGTTTAAGGGAAAAATCTCAACAGAGAGGTTGCGTTTTGCAGGATATTCTTATAGGGAGCCAGTATAAAAACCTGTCTGCACAGCTACACGTAATTATTGGTTTCCAAGGAACTCCGACAAGCTCTCTTTAAAGCTTTGCCAATATACACAGAGGAAAGTAAATCTGAAAACAGCAATTATCTAACACGTTTGAGTTGGACGAAGGTATTAGTTGCCTGTTCACATGCAATTGAATGGAGCTGTGATGAATTGAGGCATCTTCCTGTAGAATTGAAATGCCTTTATCCAAACAATTGAAATCTACTACTTATCTCCTTTAAATCATGTGACTTTATTTGCCCAAGAGTTCTGCTTTGCCTTGCAGTAACCTGACTTCAGAGCCAGTGGTAGTAACTCTCAGCTTCATTCTGAGTTTCTTGCTTTAGCAGGTTTAATATTTAGGAGCAAAACATTCCTAAATTATTTATCTTTTCTTCCTCTCCCCAGTATTAAACATTCTCGTATGCCTTCTCTTCAGCTACCATACTTGCACCTCAGTGATTTGGTATTAATAGCAACGATTAAGCAGTTTCAGCTCATCAGAGAAGAGATATTAATCATCATCAGACCCAATGAGAAGTTTAATTTTCTGGTTCTCTTTTTTCACTAAGCTCTGGCGGCTGTCACTCGCACCAATGTCTGCGGGACATTTAATAATCTTCTGAAGATGCATTTCAGTGGTTTCTCTCCTTTTATTTCCTCTGTCAATCTCAGCGAGTTTCATCATTTCAGGCTTTAATTGAAGACCACTGTCAGGAGATGGAGAGAAGAAAATTCTTTCTTGAACGAAGCTGGTTCAGGAACTCATGGATTTTATTGTATTCCAGAGGCAGGTGAATTAAATGCAAATGTTGAAAACTAAGGGAATTTTTTTGCTACATAAATCACTACTACTTCCATTATAAAATGCTATTTTCCCTCTATCCTCAGCTCCTGATTTTCACTTTTTTTTTCATTTTGCCTAGGAAGTATTGTTAGATTTGTGGTGCAATAAGGATGTTCAAAATGAATCAGGTGGAAAGAAAAAATCCACACAAAAAATTTCGTAACTTACACCAGGACTGATATGTGTCATTGGCAAGATAGCATTATCACAGTGTTAAAATGACTTTTTTCAGCTCAATTGAAACAGCTTCCAAAATGACATGTGTACCAATGAAAGCAGTTATGTGGGATATTATGCTAGTTGATATAGCAGTAGATGTTTAAAATGACATCATCTTAAACTGGCACAAGTTTACCTTATAGAGAAGCCCTAAAACTAGCAAAATAATTTTCTGAAATGATGCTCCTACTGTCTGTCACCTGCTAACTACAATAAAATAACAGAGTCCTGTCTGTATAGGTGCTGATTTGCATCTCCTACCTATTTGGAGGGTTTTTTATGAGCTTCTATGTAGAAGTTCTGTGTTGGGAGTGGCACATTACGGTTTTGTAAGTCAGCGAAGAACAGATTGGACTAAGACAAAACAATGCAGGGATCTCAGCAGCAAAATGATTAGTCGTCTGTACAGATAGACCTTGTTTCCTAGATCACGGATATGTTGGTTGAACGATGGTGTAGCTGGTTAATTTATACAGCCTATGGTGTGAAAGCACTTGCTTAGGTAAAATTCTAAGCAGCTCATTGTTGAATGCTACTATGTTTGCGTTACCAGGTTTTTGAGTCAGTTTTTTTATTGCTTAAAAAACAGGCCCCTTTGCATTTTCCAGGATCCTATAATGATAGAATATCCCAGGTTGGAGGGGGTCCATATATGTCATTAAGCCCAACTCCTGGCTCCACACGGGACCACCCAAAATTCATACCATATGAGAGACTCAGGTTGGGTACCCAGAAACTTTTACTCAAAATCAGTTATTAATTCTGAGTGTCTGTGCAGAAAAGAGAGGTCCTCAGTCTGACACTTTGCTGTTCTGGGGGGATTGATTTATTTTCTCTTGCTTCTTGTATCACTGCGGTGTTTTCAACTTCTAAAATGGCCTCTGTCTGTACTGCTCACCTGGGTAACTGCTTCAGGCCTGTAAGTTTTCTAGTCACAGAAGCTACCTGAGCTTTATTAAAAATGGCCTTTTACAAAGAAGGACTTTGTTGCCATCAATAGCTACTTTACTACCTTGGGGACTTGAAAACACAATAGTCCTGTAAATCAAATAAAAAAGACATAGGAGAGAGCAGAACCTCCCCCCACAACAAATCTACAACAATTAATAATGTTTTTCTCTTGATTGGCGTAATAGCTTATTTTGCAGATTCACTGAAGAGAGCCAGATAAAGAATAATATTGTCAACCTGAAGGCAAAGCGTAGTGGTATTTTAAAGCATACTGGACTGCAGTCTCTGAACATGAAACCTGGCATACAGTGGAGGATGGTACATATCTTTACTTTCATTTTTCTAAGAGTAAGATACTGCTTTTGAAAATAAACATTTTTGCTTAGAGGCAGACAGGGAACAGAAAAGCTCCTACTGGTGGAAAGCTTACCTGTGGCAATGATAGGCTGGCAGAACTGGATCTTCAGTCAGTGAGAAAGAGGAGGAATCTCTAAAAGAAGAGGTGAGCTTTGGGAGCTGTGTTTTTAGTGAGTCTCCCAAGAGAGGTGTTCTAATTGTGTGGTGAAATCTGAGGACTTAAGGCTTTAGAAAGGATATGGGAGGTAATGAATAGGAGGGAGGAAAATACCCCTCTCAGGTGTTACTGTTACTTATCATAAACAATTCCTTTGTAAGGAGCTGAACAAAATGCTAGGAACTGGATTTTTTGAAGTAAGCCAGACAGGACCTTATAATCAGGACAGAGGCCAACTTTTTACATGGGCAGATAGTGATAGGACAAGGGGAAATCGTTTTAAACTAGAAGAGGGGAAATTTAGGTTAGATGTCAGGGAGAAAATTTTCACTTAGAGGGTGGTGAGGCACTGGCACACGCTGCCCAGAGAGGCTGTGGGTGCCCTGTCCCTGGAGGTGTTCAAGGCCAGGTTGGATGGGGCTCTGGACAGCCAGATCTAGTGCCTGATCTAGTGATTAGCAGCACCATCCATGGCAGGGGACTTGGAACTAGATGGTCTTCGAGGTCCCTTTCAACTGAAGCCATTCTATGATTCTATGATTCATTCTGTGAATATAGAAAATCTGCCTACTTGGTCCTCTCAAGATGGAATACAACGCTAAAAAGTATGCATGGAAGAAAAAGAGAAAGTGAGCTGCAAGTGAGGCATTTTTAGTGATGATGGATGGTGCAAAGATTATTTATGGCCAATTTAAGTCTCTCTAGACCTCTTGGCAGCTCTATTCATTTTCACCTGCCCAGTAAGACAACCAGAGCTTCTGTGCTTAAAAATAATGTGAAAAGACTAGAACTTGTTAAGGAAGTTGTATTCTTCCTCTGTACTTTAATCAAGAGTTCCATTATATCACAAAATAATCAGGAAATAATTAGAACACTTAAGTTTTGAATAACTTTTTTCCATACATATATGAAATGAAAGAAAAGCATTCATGATATATTAAATCAGAGTAGTCCTATGTGGAGACAGGAGTTGGGCTCGATGATCCTTATGGGTTCCTTCCAACTCAGGATATTGTATGATTCTATGATATACTTCTAGATGCTGATACTGGCGAAAAGGAAGACAAATTAGAGATGAACTGAAAGAGTCAGTTTTGTCATTATTTCAAGATGGCTGGTTGAACATGAACATGAGATAATGGCTGTGAGAATCCATACAGGGAGACTCTCCTAATGATCCCTATTGATTATTTATTTGCAAAGAAAACAGCAGAATGTTGTTACCAAGCTGATGGCAGTATCAGCCAGGGAGACAAGAGAAAAAAGTGCATGAAGAGGCTTGTTCACAACAGAGCCCTGTTCTGATAGCAAAAGTAGAGTGAAAAAAGTTTAGAACTTCACAAATGCACTAATGCTGGACATTTAAAGTATTTTGTCTGAACACGTTTGTTGAGAAAGAAGTGAATCTTACTACTGTGCTAAAGCATATGGTGGAAAGTCAAATGTTTTCTGGCTGTTTAAAAGAGAGAAAAATTGATAAATAGTGAAATTCTTAGGAAGATGAGGACTGTACATTTGCACTTAGTATTGCAAGCCAGCTAGACTCATCATTGTATACACAAGTGGGTTTGAACAGAATGGAACAAGATACAGCCTTAAATTGCAGCAGTGGGAGATTAGGTAGAGGTTTACAGGATGAAAAGTGGCTCTAAATGTAAGAAGCGTGAAGAGACCTGATAGATAATGGGGTTGTAGAATCTCCATCAGAGGGTGTTGTTTTTTTAAAGCAGGGCAGTAGAATGGCACATTAAGTTCAGTGTTTGTAAGTATGAAATAAGGCACCTTGGGAAAGAAGGATCTTAATACACGGTAGTGGACTCTTGGTAATTGTTATTGCACTGGAGCTAGATCATGGCCTTTTAATAAATATTACTCAGGAAAGCTGACTTTGACACTGAAAACCAGTGGATAATGTATGTATGTCAAAAGCCAATGGCAAAATCTGGTAGACCTTGCTACTTACTAGAATGGGAGACTTAAGTGTATTTTTCCTTTACCAGATTGAGAGCTTTCTAAATACACAAGGCGTGACAGAGTTTTTAAGATAAACAGATACAGTTAATACCGCAACAAATGGATTTTATCAGATCAACAACACACTTAGGATGGAAATTGGAGGATGATATCTGTTCATCAGATCAGTGTACTTCTGGCACAGCCTCTCAGTAGAATTGATGAAAGGGAAAAATCTCTCACTAGTTCTAAGGCAAAATTTGACCTGTTTAAGAAAGGGCTTATATGGTATATCAGCATGGGACAACTGGGCCTTAGCTCAATAACAGAGAAGGTCCCTTCTAATCCTGTGTGGTATCTTCAAAAATATGTTTCCCTTTTCTTCACGGAGCCCTCCTCCTGGGTCCCACTGAGCAAGCCATAATCTCCTTTGCTAGAGAAGGTGTATTATTTGGAGCTTATGTTTTGGCTTCTTCGTGGTTTTAAAACAGCATTTTTAAGGATTAAATCAGCAGAGCCATTGATTTCTTTGGTATTACTTGATGAGGTAATGACACCTGCCTTCTTTACAAAGTACTTTTGATCTACTGATGAAAAACACTATATAGGCTAGGTAATATTATTGTTATTATAATGAAGCGTTGGGGACTAATTAGTCACATCAGCCTTTTTAGGCAAAAGAAAAGAAGTGTTGATGGAGAAAAGGGAAAGCTGTTAAGCTTTGGGAATGCTGCTTGTAAGTCTTCTTTTGAGTGACAGTCTCTGTGTAACCTGAACTACTCAAAGCACTTGTGTGGGAAAGTGGATGCCTTTCAAAGTGGGTGGTTCACAGAATGCAATTTGTAAAGAAACATACAGCATGTATTGAAAAAGCTCTGATCCACCTTTTATTTCTTTACCTGACACATTGATTTTTCTCCTGTTATACTTCCTGTCTTGATAGATACTTGAAAGTGTTCTGCAGAATACAGACTTGATTCTGAGAGATGCTGAGAACCTGTAGCTCCCAATAACTTAGATTTTATTTATGAAGAGTTAGTGTCCATCATTAGCAAATAAAAACAGCCTCTCAGAAGCGTTGCACAAGAGGAAAGTCTGGACAATGAGGAAACACACTGTAACACCCTGGCACAGGAGGAGGAATATTAAAAACGAGTATAGTTACTGTATTTGTGTTTGACCAAAACACAGGGGTAAGCAGCCCTCAAGTCCTGCAAAAAAAAAAAAAGTAGTAGTGAGATTGTTAATAAGTGGCCATCCTCTCTTTTCGTAGCATCACAAAAGCAGAACATGCCCAAACCCCCATTCAGCAATGGTTACTGAAGATAACTCTGTTACACAGTGTGTTTCTCAGGTGGAATTGCATTAAGTGTTCTGTTTGTCCAGATTTGCATATATAACATGGGGATCATTTGCATGCTGATGTCGCATCCATATATTTTGATGCTTTTTTCAAGTTAAGTAGCCCTCAAACTTTGACCCTGACCTATCTTTTCTTGCATGCTTTATGCACTCGTGCTAAATTTGTTGTCTAAGTCTGTAGATTTTCAATAGAATGACAAGTTAGTCTCTTTGAAATATAACTTTACATTATGTATGAAAGCAAATAGATGTAATCAACTTTCCTTTGGACTCACCTCTCTTTCCATATGCTTCTTATGCTGTTCATCAAATGATTCTTTAGCATTGCAAAGCTATTCTAAGTATAGGAGACCAAGTTGGAAACTATCCTGAATTGTACATCAATAGAATTACTAGCAGCATTCTGATGAGCAACTCTTTTTATTGTTGCTGGAAAAATAAGGATTCTTTCGCTTTTGTGATGCAGGTTGAGTTTTGAGAATTTTTAGGGTAAAAGGGATAAAGAAACTTTTTTTTTCTCTATTTCGTTATTATTTATAATATTTTCTGTATGAAGTTTTTTAGAAAACTGTTGGTGAAATATAGTCCATAAGGTCCAAATTTGAGACTGGATAAGCGCAAATAAGGTTTTTATTCACCACATGGACCTTCAGTAACCTTCAAGATATGAATGAATCTATATGAATCTTTTATTCTAGTTTGTCAAGAGTATGACATGAACATGACAAATGGAATCTTTTATAAAATAAATATGAATGTAGAAAGGTTAAATGAAATCAGTATTTTTGAGAGTTTGACTGTTCACAGGGAAGCTGTCCAACCTTTTGACTTCAATACTCTCACATTAATAAACTCCAGGCTGTCCTCAAAAAACAAAACAAGCAGTTTCTCTGGCATTAACCACACAAAGTGAAATAGCTCACTCTTACTTCTGCTTGACATTTTACATAGGTGGAGAGATTGTCTTGAAAGTCTTGGAAAGAATCCTGGGTCATGTAGTGTAGATATGAAAGAAGGAGTGTAAGAGGTCCATTAAGTCTGTTACTAGGATAGGCAGAATAATTTGAGCACTGTAACTGTTGTTACCCAAAGAAGGGTTTGAATATTTGTGTTTCTTTCAGGTTTGTTTTACACGAATTGAGAAATATTTCCTGGTTTCATAATTAATATTTTTAATACAACTGCAGCTGTGCAGTAGAATTTTTCTTACATATGTTTGCCCCTAATCACTGTTCCTAGCGTCTCTGATCCTAATTCCTCACTGGAGACTTTTTATGGGGATACTACGCATCTGTTTGATTTTGCTGTGGACTATGGCATAAGTATAGTTCAGTAAGTGACAGAGAAAACATTTAAACTCTTAGCTGTACATATGAAGCTACTGGTTCCCTATTCTTGCTGTTTGCCGTTTTCCAGTGGACTCACTATGCTCATTCTCACTACCTCAAATTGCTGGACAAAACTGAAAGAAATTTCCATTTGTCTCATTTATCTAGAATTTTTTGTGATCATTGAGGCTCTTCTTTCTTTCTTGCATTGCATGCTGGTCTATTTTCATGTTCTCATGTAAAAGGTTCTTTTCTGATAAATGATGAAGGAAAAAGCAAAAATAAAGAAATTCAATATTAAAAATCTTCTTTATCTGGTTTTCCTACTTTTGCTGTATCTTACCGCATCCCAGCCTGTCACTCTGCCGTGCTCTACTGCTCACTTGTGCTCTCATTCTTACTCCTGGATTTTCTTTCATGTTTATGCTTGATTACCTTCTGTTCCTTTCAGCCTCACTCATGCAAAATCCTATTTCTATTTTCTTCTTGCAGTTGCACTGGTTCACACTTCCCTCGCAGTTACTCTTTCCTCAGTGTTTTCACCCCTCTCCCCCTTTTAAGCTTTTTGGGTTGCACTTCTTTTCGTGCTTCATTTCACTCTGGCTCTCTATCATACTTGTTCAATTTTCTCTATTTTATCACTGAGTTCTTGGGGGTATATTTGCAGTGGTGCCTAGTGGGAATATTCTAGTATAGCTCTAATAGCTTTTATGTTTCTCAATCAGCACCAGTGATGATGTAATCAGAATACCTACTGCTGGGCTCCTTCCACATGTACACTATAAATTTTTTTTCTCTCTTTAAATAAATATATATATATACAAAATCCAATTTGGTTCTACTTTTTAAAATTGATTTTCACTAGCGAAACAATTTTATCATGGAAATACAAAATGAAGGAACATTGTACAGTGTGTTTACAATGTGTTCTGTGCTAATCTGCAAAAGATCCTGGAAATGGAGCTAAAAGAGAAGAATGTTGCATCCTCCCATCCAATAGCAGACAATATCCAACATGGCTCAACCATTCTTTTCTGTACAACAGTAACATTTCAGAATGGAGAAGTCATGCAAACAGCTGTGCATGATTCACCTGTCTATTTCCCATGCTGTATATTCTACTGTTAGAACACCTGCTTAGCTGTGGTTAGCATAAAAACCCTGCTGACTGTAGTTTCTGTTATTGTATTGGGAATCCATCTTAAATGATAATTAATTATCCTCTTCTTGAGTAAATTTCTCTCGAGCAGCTTAGCTTTCTGACCTTTTCTTTATAATGTTCAATTCTGCTGTACAGTTTTGTTGCATTGGGTTTATAGGTTCAGACTTATATACTGATTAGGTACATTAATATTTAGGGCTTCCACTGAATAAAATGTGATTCAAAATCATATAGCCCAAGATTAACTAGAGAAGTATAACATCTTCAGGTAGTTGAAAATTTCTTCAGAAATTGGAGCGCTACTTCTTTTTGCTTAGTATCTATAATTCAGCATATCAGGCTAATGCTTCTCAGGAATAGTGTTGATGTCGGGGGATGTTTGTGCATACAGTTTAGCTAGTTGCTAGACAAATTTAGCATTATTTCACTGTAACTGATGCAACTACAAGGAAATAACAGGCAAGATATGACTTTCTTTTCCAAAGAGAAGCAGCTCTGTGTCTTGTTCAGTCATTTACACTAGAACCTCGGACTTGAGAGGTAGAGGAAAAGAAACACTGGGAGGGGGAAGTTGAGATGATGTGTAAAAATAAGTAAGGAAAGCAATCCGCTCATTTTGGTAGAGTAACAAATTCAAAGTATGCCTGCATCTCACTTAAAAGCATGGTTGGGGCGCTACTGTTGCATATCCAATAGCTTCACTTATTCTGGTTCAGTGGCAATGTGAATGTGTTGGGATTCCTTGTGCAGCCAGAACTGATACAGTCTCACTGTGTTCAGTGTCTGAAATAGATAATGAAAGCATTTCTGGTGTGTCTGCACCTCGCAGCTGCCATGACCCATCACAACAGTTAAGAGATAACAGTGAGCATGATAGGGTTTGGGGCTGGGAGGGAGCTGGAGATCAGTGGAGGAGAATGGAGGCCCATCTGAGTGATTCAAACCACTGATCCATCCAGTCATGTCCCATCACTTAGACAGTACCAGCTTTCTTTCAGTTAGGGAAGTTTGGATTTGCTGCCAGTAAGCACAGCAAGGTCAATTTCCCTATCTCCTAGTCCCTGCTGTCAGACATCTGCAAAACCCTGGGGAGAAAATTCAGTGGAACTCCCAAATTATTTATTGGAAATTACTGGAGTAGTTACTGCTAGTAATTACTGGGTGTTATTTTGATACTTGTGTTGGGAAGTCTGAAGAGTGATTTGATTTAGAAGATACTAAAAGAACTAAGTGTTGTCAGTGGAGTACCTGCAGGTATGTCCATTCTTTATGCATTTAGTGTCAGAAAAAAAATCTTTTTGAATGATGGAGGTTTTAATAGATCATAGAGTTTGAAACACTTTTTACTTTGGAAACAAGGGTTGAGAGGGGGGAAAATGTTATTCCTTGTCCCTAATGCTTTTGTTTGAGTCTTGGGTTGTTTGAATTGCAGATAAGGCAAATGTCTCTCCAGGCAGAAGTGCACGTTACCTGGAGAGAAGTGAGCAATTTGGGTTTGATGAATGTCAAGTTAAACTGTGTGCATGTCATACCACAGCTGCGAACAGGGAGATGCCATGTACAGGTTGAAACCAGCCCTAAATATACTGTGTGTGAAGTGGCTGAAGGACATAGCCCACTGCCAGCTTGAGAACTGGTTTGATTAGAGTGGGAATTCTCCCTGCCACCGCAGAGCAGCTCCTTTACTGCAGAGCCAGTATATATCTCTGTCCTTCCCACAGAACCATACTAGCACTCTTCTGGGTCTTCTTCCATGACGCTGCAGCTAAAAAATGGCAGAGGCTGAAGTTACAGAGGGAGATGACTGATGTGTGTGTATTTCCAGCTGAGGTTTTCACAGTCAATATCTGTGGAAGCTTTTTGAGTGTTTTTTTGTTGTTGTTGTTATTATTGTTGTTGGTTTTTTTTGTTTATTTCCAAGTCTGTATAATCAAATGAGCATAGAACTTTTGAAAGGGAATGAGTTATCAGCTCACTGGAGGCAATGAAGGGAGACAGATTTCGCTGCATAAATCAAAGTGGACCTCTCAATTTTCTTGAAATTTATCAGGAAAGAAAATCCAGTACTTTATTTTAAATCAGTTCAATTCATTTCTTTAATGAGTATTTGAAAATCTTTAACCTTCAAGAGCAATTATTCTCTAGGACTTATCCATTCTTTCCATTTTGTAGATATTTTTCTTAATAAAATAAAAAAGAAAACCTGATTAATTATAAGAAGATGGATACTTAACTGAGCTTCAGGCTTCTTGGTGAGGCTCGGCCTAAAGCTGACAAATGTTTCCTCTGACAATTTAAAGGGTTTTTTCTTTTAATTGAGTTTTTAAAAAAATAGACATGGATTTGAAAATTAGCAAGACAAGGTGATACATAACTGTCATGAATGGATTAAATTCACCCGTAGGAAAGCCTCCTTTACATCCCCATTTTCACTATCAGAAAAATAAATAGATTATATCTGACTATGTCTGCATGAACAGAAAGCCCCTCTGTTTTCTTAGTCTGTAAAATAAGTGAAATGGCAAAAATTGGCAGAAGGAGAAAAGATTGGATATAATTCCTCAAACTTCTAAATATTTTAATCACTTTCAGTCTTCAAAGACTTCATAGAATTTAATTTGACTGATGGAGTCTCTTTGGCTAGAAGAAATACCATTTACAGTATTGTCAGTCCCAAATGTCCTAATATCCTGAGTTCTGGATCATAAAATTCATGACACTGAATTTTTAATTTTATTTCTAAAGCGACTCTGCATCTGTTCTCCTAAAAATAAAAACCCTCATTAGTCGCCATTTGGGTTATGAATTATTAGATCAGAATTTATAACTAGATAACAATTTCAGGCTTTGCTTTCACATTGTATGGAACAAGAAATCTACTTATTTAAAAAAAAAAAAACAACACAAAAAACCTAAAGATTCTTTTCTGATTGCCAGTCTGCATGTGCGTTCACATTAATGGTGATTGTTTAGTCTAAGCAGTACACGGGTTTGTCATCTCAATTTTGCTGAATTTTGTTCTTTAATCTCTTATACAGTCCTAAGAGCAATGAGTTTTGTTGACTAAAGTATTAGCTGGGACATGCATCTTTTTTTGTCAGTTCGCTGTCCTGGCTGTCTACAGCATGAGAGTCCTGAGTGCTGCATCTCTAACTCCGAAAGGAGCTGAGAAACCGTTAGTTGCAGATGTAGATCTAGGGAGTGGCAGCTTTTGGGAAATTCTGTGATAACCCACACCAGCTTAGCATCTGCACTCCAACGTGCAGATACCAGTGGCTATCGTGACAGTTTCTGGCAGCTCAGTATGCTCCATGGAATTTGGCCATGGATATTTGTGGCAATTGTCTATTGTTTGCTTTGTAAAAAGAGTTTGAAATACGTGCTTCCTCCCTTTATAGGTTGCCTTCCAAGTAAAAATGTGGCAAGAGAGGCACTTGGGAGTGGACAGTAGGGGACGTGTTAGGCTAGATCTCAAGTAGAGTGGTGCAGTAGATAGCACATAGCCTGGTTCTGACAAAAGCTTAATGAGGTTTGAAAATGTGCGCTTCTCAGGACCTGTTATAAAACTTGATGGAGCTTATACAGTTTAGTCAACTCATATATCACTCTTCTTTTTTATAAGATAGACAAATTGATCTATTTAAATTGTGGGGCATTATCTCTAGTCTTAGCTCACTTTCTGTCTCTTTTCTGAACCCTCTCTGGATTTTCAGCATGCTTTTAGAAATGCTTGTAACAGAAGTTGTAATGGTATGGAACCTCATTCTTGTCGGTACTACATACAGAGCCAGACGTATTTCTCTCCTCCTACTCTTTCCTCACCCATGTATACTTCCAGAATCTCATTACATCCACATTTTTCTTTCAAAGCTTCAGCTCTTGACACTCTTTCTCAATTACTTGCTCATCTTGGTTCCTAAGTCCCTTCCATGATAGTTGTTTTCCAAAATACGAAATTCCAGTCTACACGTATGGTTTCAAAGGTAGAGCTTTGTGAGTGGACGGCCTTTTGTCTGTGTGGGACAGGATTGCCCTGTTTTTAGCATGATTTACACTCTTAAATTTGTGTCATGAGTAAAGTTCTTCATTATTATTATTTCCAAAGTATCAATTAAATACTGAGTAGGAATCAACAGTTTTTTGACACTTTTGAGGTCTCAGCAGTTAATCCTCATCCAGTAACTGATAGCTGTTTCTTGTAATCTGTTTAGCTAGCCAGTTTTTAGAATAAGATGTCCTGAAATTGTAACTTTCCAAGGGGAAATTTTGTTATGAGGTCAGACACCTTTCAGATGTCTTAATCTATCTGCACAGTAATGCATTTGCACAGTAGTCTTTATGTGCCAACTTGAAACCTGATAAAAATGAAAATCAGTCTGATCAGAGCAGATCAATATTCAAAAAGAACGAAAAAAGGCTGTGTGTCTTTAATTATATTCCCATCAATTAATTTTCTATCTACTAATGTTTGTGTTAACTTTTTCATTACTTTAAGTGCACTTAGTGCATTTGGCATCAGTGCACCAGGCCGAAGAGTCGTCGTGCTCATTTTCTTTCCTCCTTTTGTGTACTGGCACAAAATAAATACTCTAGTCAGTAAAACAGCCTATCCTTTCTGATAGGAATTATGTAGTTTTCTTGGCTGTTTGTGGACAAATTCTATCCTTTATTGTTGAGCGCAGTCATTCCCTGAATATTTAATATGGGCCACTGGTTAGAATATATTCTGTTTTACGTTCTTCTTAATAAAAGTCAAGTTCTGAAATTTGTCTTCAGTGCAACTATCTGTTATGGAAAATCATGGTTCTTACTATGTTCAAAATTGACAAAACTTCTAAATTTCTAAATAATGAAAGAAGTCAAATTCAGTTAAACTCCAAGTGATTTAATTTTCCAAGCATGCAATGCTTTCCAATACATATTCCTCTACTACTTTGTCTTCTTCCCCCATCAGTATATTAGCGACCTTCTTCATTCTTTCACTTGTATTTCAGAAGTTTTACTTAAGGGTATACTGTTCTAGCTTGAATCATCTTTCTTGAAGACCACTTTCACTGAAGCCCCATTGTAAGCCTGCGTTTGAACATTGTGGGTAGAATTTGCACATAAGGGTATTGCATTACAAAAAATGGAATGCATATGTCTTTGTGCAATAATTCTACTTTAGGATGACTAAAGTGGCACTTCCAACTATGCAACACAATGAGGCTTCAAAGGGAAAAATTACAAACTCTTTCTAATCTTGTCTTTCCAACTCTCCATATGTCTATTTTGTTAATGCACAGCTTTAAAACTTGCAGCTATCATTGTTAACTTAGTGGCTGATATATAATTTTTATAGCTCTTAAAATAAATAAACCACACAAATGTAGAGAAGATGACTGAAAAACCTTCAGGCTATGTTATACGAACTGTTCTTTCTTCCTTTTACAGCGCTGGAATGCATACTCCGGACTCCTGCTCACTGTGTTGTGAGGATTCCTCCCAACACTGAAACAGAATACCCGTATAAGAAATAGGTGCTATTTGTTGTAGTCAACTCACTCTTTCAGCACCTCCACTAATAGGTCAGTCTTCCTCAAGACTGGGATTTTTTCACTGAATTTTAGCTTATAAATCCCTTTGTTCTTCTTGTTCCCTACAGATAGACACCATCTGGACATCATTATGTTGTAATTGTGAAGAGCACAATATCTTTGTTTGTTAGGATTATAGTATTAGTCTGACTTTTAAATAATGTGAAAAAGACATCTTCTCATTACCATTTATATTGTTTCTTTCTTTTTTTTCCTTGCTGCAACAAATAATATTAAACCATAAAGTGTATGTGCAGTAGATTTTTGAAATTCAGCCTGACCATTTTGGTGCCATGAGGTATGGCGGCAGGTTAGTACATTATTTTGCACACCATAAACCTTAACATTTTTATGCTTTTGGATTCCTCTTTGAAATTCCAGAAGTGTGGTCTCTTGGCCGGGGCTACGGTGCAGTGAAGATCACTGAGCACTGTGTCGCTTCTTAAGCCCAATCACCAAAATCACTAATAAAGGGAATTTCTAGTATAGCATGGAGAATGACACAGTTACAGTCTTCTTCATGACCAAGGCCACAGAATATTTTTAGTGCCTTCTGCGAAAATTGTTCTTCATTTTAATTTTTTTTTGCAGGCCAGAAATTGATATTGATCTATATTAATTATTCCAATGCTTAATTTCTTTCTCTGCTTAAAATCTGTACCTCATTTCTGCCTTGCATTTTTGAAATTCAGTTTTCAGCTGCTGGTTCTCACATTCTCTTACAGTTGGAAGAATCTTCTTGGAATTAGCTTTAATTTTTTTCATGAGTACCTAAAGATATGGGGAAATTGACTGTCAACTTTTGTTTATCAGAATAAATTTCTGTCCTTCAGCAGTTCACTCTGAAATATGTTTTCTAGCATTTGGGCCATTCTGCAGCTCTTATATAATCACAAGAAAAGAACAGCATTCCATGTTCATGGATGTATATTTTATAAACAGAGTGTATTTATGTATTTGTACAAGTATTGAAATGTCAAGAACTGAAATTGTAATTTTTTTTTTCTAAGTATCCCATATAGGGGTTTTCAATGAGCATGACTGTTGAGGCTAAAGTTTTACAATTTTGATGCAGACCCAATGTAAAATTTTAATTTGTTCGAGAAAATTACTTATTTTCCAGGAAAAGAGAATTAACCTTGTGTTACAAGAAGGAGGAGCAGCAAGGGTTTGGGCTAAGGTGAGGGATTGTCTGCTCAGATGTAATAGCAGTAGGTGCAGAAAGAGGGAGGATAATTTGCTTATCTCAGGGAGGACCATACAGTCCTTAGATAGGCAGAGACCTCCAGACAAGATGCTCTTACCTCCACTGTCAACCCTTAAATGAGGTCTGGGAAGGGGTGGATTCTGGCTCCACCCCTTCTGGTCCTTCAGGTGCTTGCATGTACCTGAGCTCTCCTGGGTTGGCCCTGCCTTCCTACCAGGTGCTCAATCACTGGTTTGAGCCATGACATAGCATTTCCACTACACCTTGCAGATAGTATTCAAGCACTGTTTAAACATAACAGGAAGTATATTCATTCCATATCCAGATTTTTGTCAGTTCTGACCTTTTTGAACAATTCACCCATCGGATTGAGGCTTGTAGTACTTATTTGTTTGGAAGCCTCTTTCATGGCAAGGAGGAGGAGATAGGTACAAAGGAGTAACTAGAATGCTGTGCAGGTTGTAACAGGATAGGGGATGAAACAGTATGTTTCACACATTCACTGCCTTCTTAGATGTTATTTTCTGGGAGTTGGTAATTTCAAAATGGAATAATTAGAAAACTTCACACACACCAAGAATACGATCTTTCACCAGGGCAGGTGACCATGATGTGCTGGAAAAAAAGACTCACATTTGAGAAGATGTTAGGTATGTAAATCCAATGTTGTGCAGGAGCAGCAGCTTTTCAGAACGTTCTGTATTTTCCGTGTGTACTGAGAAGGGGAGCTTATTTCAGCAGGAGATCAATATAAGTGTTTTGTTTATATACAGTAAAAAAGGATCTAGAATTGAATTTCAGTACAAGAAAAGACTTCGGTGTATTGTTATAATTGTTAATTTAAATGCACAAAAGCCAAGAACTTCAGAGTTATAGTAGCTGTGGGACACATAACTTGGTAATGTTTTACATACACTTCAGGGCATAAATTTCTTGGCTTAAACAATAATGCAAAACACTGCACATGTACCAGAGGCAAGAGTAATGGGTGCTGTGGGAACCATGTATGACTTTGAATTTCTGGACTTCAAATTCAGAACCCCAAGCTGTTGTCCCTCTGAATATGTAAGGTACAGAGTGAAATACATCCTGTTCTGAAATACAAGGTCCTGGTTCTGCATAAGCTTAACTTCTTGCGTTAATTCAAGTATCCTAGTAACTACACTGCCTGCTTTCACTTCTTCCTCAAGGATTGCATGCACAGAAGTGTTTTCTGGGCTTAGTGACCAGCTTCCTAAAAACAGTATAAGCCAAGAAGTGAAAGTGAACACATCATGCAAAATGGACGGAACTCTGTAGAAATTTTGGTCTGTGCATAAATTGCAGCACTGGTGTCCAGAAATGGATAAATGTGTCTTGGAAAAGTGTGCATTCCCAGGGTAACTAACTGAAGGAGCTCTGATAGTCGCTCTTAGGTGTGAAACTGTGAGACAAAGACCATGAGTATCTGGTCCATGGCTTGGTGAGAGAATGGGCAGGAGGTTACAGCAAGACAGCAGTACCAGCGACACTGGGTGTGGGTGGGAGATAGAGGATTCTCCTGAACTGGATCTTTTTGTTTCTTACTATTAGTTAATGCTGGCTGAGAATCCAGTTAATCCCGTTAATGCTGTCTAAGATTCTTTGTGGCCTGCTGATAGTCTAGTGTTGATGTCCATCCTGTTACACATGGAAGGCAGTTGTTTGCTCTAGTCATAGTAGTTTGTAATAAAAGGTAATAGATTTAGTGCTTTCCACTCTTTAACCTGCCATTTATCCCTTTGCTGCTCAGAGGGTGTGTATTATAAAATAATCTGTATCCACTTGATTGATTTATTTTCTGTTAAGTATCAAGTCTACATATTGTTGATTTCATTTCTGACATGCTTACTGTGCTAGTTTATAAATACACAGAATTTACTTCCATTTTATTCTAATCCTTCAAATCAGCCTAAACCGTAGAAATTATTTATGCTTTTTAAAACACGTACTGTCTGACAACAAATAGGCGTTTCCTTATGCCTTTTGTGACCTTTCTCCTGGTACTTGTTTTGTCGTGAAACTTCTAAGAACACGACAGAGTAGAAAGATGTAGAGCGCTTAGTCTGGCCTCCTTGCCTATGTTTAGTAAATGTGGTGATTTAAGAAGCAGCTGTGACTGCATGTTGTTGGGTTGTTTGGTTGCTTTTTTTTTTCCAGATCTATTTTTGTGATTTTGCAAAGAGCGAGAGACAGTATCACAAAATCTGAAGTTTCACCATGAGAATCAGAAGGTTAGGATTCCTTTCAGGATATCTTGATGGTGGTGAAGGAGGTTTATTTACTGTTATTTTTAAAACTTTAGAAAGCTAAATTTCAGTCTTTCTTTACCTTTAGGAAGGTTAAGTATATTTTGACTCTCATTTAGAAGCTGAGATCATACATAACTCCACTGTGAGTTGTGAGAGTCTGAAGAATGTCACCATCTTCTTTGAAACTCATGTGGTTATAAAGTTTAGATGCTTTGCTATTGTTTCCTGTTATGACAGTTCATTATAATCTAGTTCTCCTGAGTAATTGACAGCGGTTGACACATGACTGGGTGCCTTTCTTTCTACTCTTCACTACACCACAAATTGAAATTTCATACATTGCTCCTAAGGAAGCTTCCTAGAGTCTTCTCTGCATGCTTCAAAAGGTACTAATCAAAATCCTAGATTAAAAAAAACAAGCTCTGTTCATGCTACCTGCCTAGGTTCAACACGTAGGCTCAAGAAGGAGATGAATTGTTCGGACCATCTGCTGTCTGGGCAGCTTCCTGTCGCATTGCTAAAAAGAGGAAGGTGCGATGTCTAAATTTTGTAGTCCATAGGTAAGCAGTCTGAAATGGCTACTGGTAGTTGTAGACCTCTTTAACACTCCAACAAGAGCTGAGTACCAGAAGGGAGGATATGCCCACGGGCCCTTGTAATGCAGTTCTTCCCCACTTTCACAGCAGCCAAGAGGGATGGATAAAGCTAGGAGTGAGATGTTCCATGTCCATCAGTAAAGCCAGAACACTGGATAAGGTCTCCTACTGTTCTGTGGACTCTTCCTTCCTCCGTGGCATGCCTGATGGCACCTTGGCCATGGTGTAGCTGGCCTTCAAAACCTGGGGTAGAAGATGCAAGGTGAAGAAGTGGTAAAGCTATCTATCTATCTGCTTTGTAGCAACTGTAACAGCTGTATGACAATGTGCTTTTCTCTGGCAGCCGCCAGCAGCAATGCAATTAGTTGCCAAGACAATTGGCAGCAGATGGCTTTGTCCAATAGTGCCATGAAATTCATTTAAGCTAAAAAAATGGAGTATTGTACTTGTAGCTGATTCATTACAAAAAAAATGAGACTCCTTGTATTCTGACTTTGTAAGTAGTGAATTTGCAATTACAGCTGAGATTCCAAACATTTTGTATCCTCCCTCCCTCCCTCCCTCCACAGCCCACCACCATGAACATGCAAAAGTGGGAAAAGTTTGGTTGTTTTTTTCAGTGTTATCAAAGGAATATTATCCATATTTACTACCGATGTTTAGACAACTTTTTAAAACAGATTGTAACTAAGGAAATTTTGGACCTACACTTCCTGATGTGTTTTCTTCTCTGATTGCACTTTCAAATCTTTATTTTGGCAGCTGATCCCATCATCACAACAATATTGCATTGCAATATCTAAATGAAAGTACATGACAACTGTGATAACTTTTTTAATATATGATTTTCACTGTGAAGTAGTGTGTACTTAATGTAGTTCCTCTTCCAGCTCTTCTTTCTGTACAGTAACCAAAATTCTCATATACTCCTAGTTTTCAAGGAACTTCTTGAGAAAATCAATGTAGGAATAATATAGAAGACATCCAGTTTATACTGCTTTGATGCTAACCTTAGCCTTTAAGGAATTTAATATCTCTACACCATTCATGTTCCTGTTTATAAAATAGATTTGTTTACATAATAATAGGATATTTCTCTAACAAGACCAATCTTCCTGCCTCCCATTCATGTGCATGCCTGAAGTCAGACAGACTATCAGTATGTACCTATTTTTTTTCTGATATTTGCATTTGTTTTAAATGCCTTCACAGGTTAATATGATTGGCTGATCTCATTTTTTAACTGTAGTAAAAAAAAAAAAATGGCAGCCTTCACACTTCCAAATGAAAGCTTTAAAAAAGACATTCTAAAAGCTCAAAAAAAATACTTTGCGAAATTTGTAACTTGAAAAAGCAAACCCGTTATTTTGGCTACCTAATACTTTTCTAAGTGCTTAGACTAAATACCATTAATACTAAATGTAAATGTAATATTAAATGTTTAGAAAGCTAAAACAGCCAGAGCATTTTGAATAGCTTTTCAATTCGTGTTAGAATTTAAATATTGACATGAATGCATATTCTTGGCCATCCTATTTTGGGAGTCTTGCAGACAATTAGTTTTGACCAGGAATATGTTTTTCAGTTGTACCTTAGCGAGTTAGGAGGTAGGGAAATAGACTACCTGACAGGTTTGGAGCTATCTCGGAGATTCAGGCATAGTCAGTTTAATCTTAGAACTAATGAGGGCCATTCTGAAAATCTCATTCCAGATCCCAAATATATATGCACTGAATTGGTGGTTCAAAAATCTGACTTGTGAAGTTGTAAAAGAAGGAAAGTGATGGAGGAATCTTACATACCTCAGTGGCAGAACCAGTGTCTTTTCTAAGAGCACTTCAGTGGTATGCAAGCATTTCTATGTTACACTAGTAAAGCATTTCTAGTATGGAAGCAACTGTACCAGTAAAAAAACAACCCTCTGCACTGATATAATGAAGTGCTTCCCAACAGTGAAATGTACTGCTAGTGAACATGAGTTTTTTCTGGTGTAATTGTATGTACTCAGTGCTTCCACAAGGATAATAGTTCAGTCAGGGATTAAACATTTTCATACTCCATTTCATGGCTCAAGAAGTCTCCTCGGGAGCTTAGGTGCACTGCCTAGAATGCCTGAACAATCCCCTGAACAAAAATTTGGATGCTAGTTTGTTACCAAAGGAGCAAGGGTTTTAAAACCATCATATAAAATCATTAGTGTTTTGTTGTTGTTGTTTGTTTGTTTGTTTATTTTCCTCATCTCTGCTGTGAAAAAAGTACTCTTAGGACCTCCTATTGTATTTGGAATTCATGAAGCAAAGGAGAAACATTTTCAATTTAATTAACATGATCTTGAAGAAGTTAATGAGCTGTTCTTCCTAAAAGCTTTTTGTTACTATTAAATATCCACATTCTTTATCCACAATCCACATAAAGGTGTTTGATGCATACAGTTTTGTGAGGATGTCTGATAACCTTCTCTCAAGCATAGCTTCACTGTTGCTTGTTATCTTTGAATCAGCAGCACAAGAAGTTCCTTTCTGATTCTGAAATTCGTGAGCATGGGCATCCTCAGAGTCACTGGGATGTACTGAGCAGCCTGAAACTAGGCTCCCATTATCAAAATTTGTGCTTCGGTGCTGAGATACTGTGTTCTGTTACCTGCACAAAGCCAGCCAGCACTATGTAGGACAAGGTAGTACCTTCTCTCATTTATCAAAAACATAGGTCATATCATAATCATATCAAAATAAAAGTTCAAATATCAAAATAAAGGTTCAAATTTAATTTTTGGCAACCTTATTGTTATCAGTTTATTGATGGTCCTGTACATAGATATTAGCAGTGGACACGGTCAAAGTGGACGTGGACGTGATAGCAGCCATTGAGATACAGAGCACGTTCTTGGTTTGTGGGTTTTCTCCTCCTTTAAACTTCTGTTGAATTTCCTGAGGCTTGTCTGCCTGCTGAGCGTTAGCTGGTACCGGGTTGTCAGAATGGCTTTGTAATTAGTCTTGGGATAGCATTTACAAAAGAATATCAAGTCCTGTTTTCAAGAGCAAAGTTAGCTGGTTAGGAACTTCTTTTTAAAGTCATTTAAGCTATTTTAGAAAGGATAGATGCCTGAAGGTGTACCTACTTGCATTGTAGACACCTAATTTTTCTTGAAAATCTGGCCTTTCCATGCCTCTTAGGCTCCTCAGTGGCTATTTCTTGGGGTGGAATGCACTTCGAAATCATCTCAGTCATCTTTAAGATAGTATTTTAGTCAAAACATTAGGAAGAAGGGGAAAACACAGAGGACAGAATTTCATTCAAAAACTTTTCAAATTAAGATAAAAGAATATTTTTGTTCGAAACAGCTCTTCACAATAATCTGTTGCAAGAGAGTTCTCAGTCAACTGTCTTAGTAATTCTGACCTGTTATCTGAATGGTAGAATTGCCCCTCATGTGAATTACAGTTAAAGGGATTCACTACTGCTGCGTTTACTGAAGTTAGTTATTTTCTTTTTCTTTTGAAGAAAGTGCGTGCTGATATGTCACTGCTTGAGGAGAATTGCTGTTATACAGTTATTTCCATTGTTCTACGTTTGTTTCTCGTACTTCTGAGTAAATCAAATGTTGCAGAAATGGTAAGTACTAGGAACTAGTTTACTATTTCTCTAGGGTTTTATTGTGCCCTGTAATTGGGATAGGAGAACTTAGCAAGTGTAAAACAAGTGTATTTTAGATTCCTCTAAAATTTAGTAGTCTTAGAGTATGTGAACTCCTTTTTTCTTCAGTAAATGAATCAAAAGTCTACTGGACAGGCTTTTCCTTTTTAAAATCTAAATTTAAGGTCAGCATGTGCTACGCTTGTCTTAAACTCATTAAATACTTTTTACTTCCTCATCCCAACAGCCCCATGGCTGCTGTTTCATTATACTTTTTTTTCTGGTTCATGTGTTCTCAGTTCTATATTGGCTTTATTCCTTTTTTTCTCTCTCTTTTGCTATTTTCTTTTTGTGGAGGAATATATCAAATGTGACCTCACGTTACCGATTTTTGTGTTTCTTGGAGCAGTGCTTCACTGCACTCTGCATACTCCATTGCCCTAATAGTTTAAGCTCTTCTTCCAGAACACACACATAAGATCATCATTGTGCACTGCTCTGTGTTCGGATTTTCCATGCATTGAAATTCAGTCAGCAATATACACTTGTCATGCTACATTGGCAGCTTTAATTGATATGTTAGGAGTGGTCAGAGAGGGAACAAGGTACAGTATGCCCTTTTTGCTCAGTGGAATAAGTTGCAAATATTCATAGACCGCTTGCAAAATTCCACTGCCTCATCAGCCATGGGAGTATCTTAGGACCTTCCTGTATGTGCGATAATGTTGCAGCTGAACTGATCAAAGTTGCAGATGGGATTTTGTTCTTCAGAACCATTTTATAGACATGCATATAATGTTCATACGCCAGTCCCATATGTACCCTAGCATCATGTCTGCAACCAGGATGGATCAATCCCCCAGACATACAGAAGTCTATTTGTTAGTTTTTCTCATTTTTCTCTTATCACTGACTTTATAAACCTTCACAGGCCCTGTAGGGTTTACTTCCCTGAGAAGTGCTCAGTATGAGTGATGTAGGGAGGGGAAGTTACCTTACCTGAGCAAGCACAGCTGTCACCTTTGCCACCATCTTTTTTGTTGTACTCTCCTGTGCACAAGGATCAATGTGAGTTCTTTCTGGTTCTTATTTTCTCACCAACTCATCTCAGTAGCTTTTCTTCTGATCTCCTCTAGAAGTTTCTCAGTAAGATGTCAAGCACCTTGCACTTCAGAATACAAATCAAAACCTCCTGCTGTCAGCAGGTTTTGGTTCCAGTTGACACCAATTAGCATTACCTCTCCTCATGGATCATGTTACTGACACCATGTGGGATATCCCTTTGGCCACTGTAGGTCAGCTTTCCTGGCTGTACCCTCCCATCTCATTGTGCACCCCTAACCACTATGGCAGGGCAGCATGTGAAGCTGAAATGTACTTGGCTCTGTGTAGCACTGCCCTGCGACAGCTGAAACATAGCAGTGTTACCAGCATTATTCTCATCCTAAATGCAAAACACAGCACTGTACCAGCTACTAGGAAGAAAATGATCTCAGCCAAAAGCAGGACACATGGTTGTTCAAATTATGTAACCAAAGGTAGATTTCCTGAATCCTTTGCCTTGCTGATTTATGAAGTTCTTACTCATTGTCCATACTCCTGCTATTTCTCCTAAGCAACTGCTCATTCCCACTCTTCCCTTCTTGTGTAAGTTTTTAAATTTTGTGGGCCTTTGCTAAAAGCAAATATTAAGTGACTTACATTAAAAATTCGCCTATCCTTTATAAAGGTATGGAAAAGAGCTTGGGAGCTCCCAAGGCACAGGTATCGTGGTAGTACAGTCTGACATGCCATTGTCTCCGCAAGCTGGAGTTGTTGTTATTGTGTACATCCCAGGAGTAATTTTTGTCTTGTTTTGTCCTGTAAACAAAGGCAGAAGTAATTCTGGTATTTCCCAGATTTTCAGTACTTGAAAACCTCACATTCATTCAATGTGATAGAGTTAGATGTGGTATAGTGTGATACCAGTATATATGCCTAAATTCCCTCTCCCTCCCAGCACTTCCGTCCCCACTGAAGGGAACAAGAGATTCATGCATTCTTAGAATTTAATTTGTTCCCTTTCATGCCAGGGATTTACTGGTAGCAGGAGCACAAACTGTATCCCTGTGCTTTAACATAGTGCACGTTTCTTTCAGCTGTGCAACACCAATTCCGAGCATTCCCCAACGTAACCATATTTTCCTTACCATCCTGCCCCACCTTCATGTCACTTAAGGTTTTGGAAATACATATCTGCGTTAGAGAGACAATGAATGAACAGCATGCAGAGCACTAATAAATGATCCCAATCAGTTTTATCCATGACTGCATGACTCTTGAAATAGGAGCTGTGCAGAGAACAGTTCTGATAACTAAAAATGATCTGTTTTCACCAGGTTTTCTTAGGTCTTTCTCTTTCAGTTAGAGTGTCATTAGTAGATGAAAGAACAACAGTTTTAGCTGCTTTGCCATTGATTTTAAAACCTGTAGCTCTGTCTCTCAGTCGCACCCATAGTTCAGTGCCAACTTGTTCAGATTTACTTCACCAAAGGAGTGCCAAATAGAGAAAGAAAAAATAAATATAAAATAAACTCAGTGTTAATAGCACCTCTGTGCTCTATAGTTTACAGGTTTTATGGTAAAAAAGTATTTATTGTAATTGTTTTTTGCCATGGTGGGTATGAAACAGCCAAGATTAAGAAAGGAATCAAGTATTCCTGAGGTCACACAGCAGCCTGAAAACCCATCCCACAACAGATACAGGAACATTTGGACAATAACTGTCTCAGACTGTATTTGCTGATTGCGAGTAATAGCCCCTCTAGTATACAGAAACGACTCCCACCTTGTCTAGAATACTGTTTCACTGGGATATGTGCCCACTTAGGCAAGTACTGGATTTTACACATGCTTAGAATATTTGAAAGTCGAGGCTCAGCTGTTATGTTTAGGCTGAATTTACGGATGAATTTCTATTGAAGTTAGAGAATGCTTACCTATATTAGATGCTTTATGTCTTGAATAATTCTGTCACTTCATCCCCTATTTAATTACTTTCATTCTTCCCTAATTGAGTTTAGGGTAATAACTTTGATAACTCAGACACCATCTGGCATGGGGATATAGATTTCACAAGAAGAAAGCAGCAGAATTACACTTGAAGTTCAGCTATATTTTTTTCTCTCTTTTAAACAGAAATAATCAAAACCAAGCATTAAAGTATCGTCATTCCACATTTTTCAAAGAAACGTGCACCGTACGAAATCCAGTGATATACAAGTACAGAGTGTACCGTAGAATTCCTCCCATATACTCATTCTGTTAAGTAAAATAAATAATAACATGGTTGTAGCTATGCGATTGAGGCTTGAAATGAGGCTTATTTTCACATCTCTTGTGTGCAGCTGATAAAAGCCAGTCAGTTAGATTAGATATACCTGGGCTGCCTGGCACTGAGAAGGTGAAAATTGATGAAAATTCATTACATAAGCATTTTACACTGGCTAATCCATAGAGCAGGATCAGCATCAGCCTATTATGAAGGATTACAGTCTGCACAGTCACGCAGAGAATGAATATAGAATTCTGCAGAAATTTCAGAATGAAGAAGGGCATTGGGGAATGGTGGGCTCTGAAATTAAGGCATTGAGGTTCATCAGGACCTGATTAAGAACCAGACCCAAAATACCTGAACAAGAGAAGCATAGAAAGGGAAAACAAATCCAAAAGGGAAAAAGGACAGCAGTGAAATAAAATATACAGTAATTGGTATCTAACAGATTTGGATTTTTATATTCTTGGCAGAGTTAAACTTCTGCTCTCTGAGTGCTATAATGAGATAAAATTGATACCACCACACTCTTTTCTGAATGTTGTTGGTTTTTTTTTTTTTTTTTCCTGGGATCTGGACACCTCTTCAGGTGCCCAAAACGGAGAATGAGAATACCTTGTTATGTGTACTGGTGAGATAACGACGTGTTTTTCAGTACAACACTATGTCTGTATAGCTCTCTGAAGGATAATTCCAATTGAAAAATAAACAAAAAGGTAATGATTCACATGATTGATGCTAAATACATCTTTTTTTTATGTGTATTTATGTATCTTGCCTAATACTTTTGTCTTGAAGGTGTGAAAATTCTTCTGCGGACTGCCACAGGTTACCTCGTACTACTTAAAATGTCTAACAACAGTTAGAATTGTTTTTGCAAATGCTCTTCAGGCTGAACTGATGATTGCACCATCCCATCACAAGCATGTCACAGGTGCTGCCCCTTCTGTTTACCCACTTCAGGTGATTTGTCAGCTGTTACAGAATATACTCTTCATAATAAAGCACAAGTCATTTTAACAGTCTTAATAATAATTAAAAAAAAAAGTTGTTGCTAGTTCAAAGTGTAAAAGTATCGTAATTTGTAGTATCTGAAATTAGAAGTTTTTAAGAGCTTTGTCCCCTTATTTTTGCATCTTGTCATGGATCATAGTTTTTGTTTGTCCTGCAGAGATGAAAATGAGATCTGACTGCAAAGGAAACAAACAAGCAGTGAGCACTGATATTTTCTCATCTGACTATGAGGATTCTACTTCCCAACAAATATAAAGTATTGCAAGGCTTTAAATACAATTATAAGACCTAGAAATATTGAACACGGACAACAGCTTCTTTGCTCACTCTTCTTAAATGTTTTGTACTTTGAATTTGGAAAAAGATTTAATGAATGTCATGTAATAGTGTATAGATCTTCAGACAAACCTGGAGTTTTAGTTTTCCCATTGATTGGGTTCAGCCAGATTATTCAGGAAAAGAAAGAAGAGCATTGTGTAGAGGAATCTACGCTAAATATTTGTGCTCCCCAAATAAGAAACTCATTTTTTTTCTGTAGAAGGAAGTAGTGTGAGTTGCTAGTAGGAATTTTCAATACGTGCCTGGTGTAGTTATGATTTCTCAAAAGAGGAAAGGCTGTCTCTCAGAACAGCAAATACTACAGTCAAACGTCCCGCCAAGGGACAGAATATATATTATATACTGATTGAAATGTGGGCTCTTTCTCAAAGGAACGTGAACAGTCACAGCTGCTGTAACTCAATTCCTGTAGTATTTTAATGATAGTTAAGACCGGAAGAAAGGCATAGTTTAAAAAGTAAACCAGATAGTGGTACCACAAAGTATTTTTATTCCATTGTCTGGCTCAGTTTTTCTTGGGCAGATGGTCGTATTTTAGAAAAGAGAAGACCACGTTTCTTCACATGATGGAAGGGTATGTACTGCGGCAGCCTATTCTCAGATGGAAAGAAGAGTGAAGCGAGCCATGTCCTTTTAGCATTCTCTCCTTCACCTTTCCCATGGCAGTTCTTAGCTGTTGATTCCTGTGTTTAGATTTATGCAAGTTAATATAGAATATGCTACTACAGGTAATGATTAATGATGATTAAGATCCTTTCCTTCTCCTAGAACAAGATGGGAATACATGGGTAGGGAAGCTATTTTTTTGTGTGTGCGTATCGACAAAAGTAATATATGCCTCTCATGTCTAAACACAATACCTCTGTATTCCCTTTAGCCCAACGCAGAAAAGTTGTCGTAGACATCGATTAGTTCATAGAATACGTCACTGTGGAAAGCCCATGGCTGTCCACCCTCATCACAGGCTGCCTAACGAAAACATCATTAAAAATGGCACATGTAGTATTTCATTTGTATTCAATCATTTCATTTATATTTAATTTCACTCACTAAGGAGGTCTCCCATAATGTATTATCCTTTTGAGAGAAATTCCTGGAGATAATGAAACTTAGAAGAGGAGAGATGTATTCCACAAAAAGTAAAAGCTGGAGAGAGTTTACCTGAATGTGTGCAGATCCAGGAATACTGAGCTCTGCTGCCCTGGTTGTGTGAAGTAACAGTATTTTAGCACAGTAAGCAAGTGTGTCAGGGGGTTTTACTTTCATTTCATCCTACACAAGAATAGGCATATTCTTTAAGGTCCTTACATAGAATCCTAAAAATATATTAAGATGTTACTGTGCATTGGGCAGAAATTTGAACTATTCTCAAAGGATCTTCATCTGTTACAAGACAATGTCTCAGTAGGCAAAACATCTAAATCTTGTTGTTGGTTGATGATATTTAACAAGTTGGTACTTGTGGCTGCTCAAAAATGAACATTTTTATTTGCTTGCTGCATAGGAAGCTCTGCTAGACTGTGATGGGGCACAGGAGATACAGCCCACATTGTGACCTATTGCAGTACAGCACTATGTACATTTATGGTACAGTATAAATAAACCACCATGCTGCATGCATATTAGACCTATGCTTGTTTTCATTGAAGTCACTGGGTTTTGCCTTTTACTCACTTGAGATTACGTTCTTGATCTGCTCTCTTCACTTTTGTAACAAACCAAGAATATCGTAAAGAAGAGTGACTTTCTCATGTTCCTCATGCCTCAGTCTCTGTCTGAAATGAAATCTGTATCTACCTGATATAACTGATATAAAATCAGTTCTGTACATACTTCATTTACAGAAGGAATATCTCTAATACAGTAAATCTTTTTTTTTAAGATAAAAAATGAATTCATGCAAGAAAGAGGATCCGTGATGTATGTCAGTGATCTCTTGTTCTTATTTTTATTATTATTATAACTTATTTTAATAGTTGTTGTTTTAAAATGCTGTATGTTTCCTTTCTGATGTCATAGCCACTACACATCACCTTCTGTCTGCATCGCCACTGTGGTGGTTGTTTCTTTTCAAAGTGTGTCAGAAATTTTGCTACGCATAGTGCATGACGGTCTGTTATGACATTTTCTTCATGAGGAGGACAGGAAACTAACTCATGAGTTATTTCATCTCTTGTCATAAATAAAGATAAATGTCATAACACTGATCAGTCTTCATGTGTTCTGAATGTGCCATTATTTGCATTTTCCTTCGCTGTTCTTCAGGTCTGAAGTGGCTTAAACGACAGGTGCAGCACATGAAAAGTGCTGAGAATGTGTGGGGAAAATAGAAGATTCTCAGTGCTGAAAGGTATTAATAACTTATGCTCTGCTATGCCATCAGTGAAATAATACTGATGTTATTTCCTTACATCATATTAAACTAGAACTACAGACTTGCAGTATTTCTCTCTGCTTGTGTAATCTTCAGATTCATGTAGAAAGAAGAGAGATCATTTGCCAGGGGAGGTTTAGGTTAGGTATCAGGGAAACCTTCTTACAGAAAGGGTTGTTAAGCACTGGAATAGGCTCCCCAGGGAGGTGGTTGAGTCACCATCCCTGAATGTATTTAAAATCCGTTTGGATGTGGTGCTCAGGGACATGATTTAGCAGTGGGTTGTTAGAGTTAGGGTAGTATGGTTAGGTTGCAGTTGGACTTGATGATCTTGAAGGTCTTTTCCAACCTGAGCAATTCTGTGCTTCTATGATTGCTTTGAAAAGTTGTCCTTTCTATTTGACTTTATATATATATGTGCCTGTATCTGTTGTTGTTGGCCAGAGCTCTGTCAGATTTGGAGGTTTGTAAGGATCTGGTTCCTGTAAAGGAAGACATTTGTGATAAGGATTTGCATTTTTTTTTCTTGATCCTTGAGCAATCCTTGATGGTCGGTCAGTATTCAGTCTCCTTTTCCAGCAGCCTCAGTCAGAATACCCAGTGCATGGTGCTCTGATGGCATCTCAGTGCCAGGGGAGAGTAAAGGATGTAACATCTTTCCACCAGGTTTCAGTGACACCAACCAGCCTGAACTAATACTGCAGCGTTTCTGTAGATGTAATGAAAATCAACTTTTGAGATTGCATGTAACAGTACTACCTGGTGACTTCTAGCCACGTGCATAAACTGCTACAGCTAAATCTGAAACTACCACTTAGGTAGCGAAATGCTACCTAAACCCAGCGAAATGCTGGGTTTCAGAGGGTCCAACCACCTGCATTTTTGCACATCTCCTTTGTGCAACCTGCCTCCATTTTAATGAAAGCCAAACTCAGACATCTTTTACTTTCCAGTTCTGTGATACCTGTAATAGACCATTCAGGTTGTCAGTAGTAAGCCTGTGGTGGGCTTTTAAGCCCAATGGTGTAGGAGCTACACAGGGTCAGGAAGAAACAGAATCACTTGAGTTGGAAAGGACCCTTAAAGATCATTTGGTCCAACTCCTCTGCAACAAACAGGGGCACTTACAGCTCGATCAGGTGCTCAGAGCCCCTCCAGCTTGGCCTTGGATGTCTCCAGGGATGGGGCATCCACCACCTCTCTGGACAACCTGCTCCCACGCCTCACAACCCTCTCTGCAAAAGATTTTTTCCTTGTATCCATGGATCCAATTCTTCCCAATTCTTTTGCATGTTTGTATCCCTAAAGGAAACATGCCTATAAATTCCAATATTAAGCAGGTCTGGGCATGCCCCGGCTGTCAGGTAGTTATGAAAACATGGAGAATTGCACACATTAATGTAATTTACACATTGTATGTGTATCTGGATTCCTAATACAGATGCCCAAGAGTCACATTCAGGAAATGATGTTTTGGAGAAAGTGAGATGAGAGAAAACTAAGGAGAGAACCTTATACTGATACTTAGTATTCCTTTGGAGGAGGGAGCCACTTCAAGAGGTCACTGGCCATCTAGGAAGTAATTGGCTGGGTCTGTCTACTGGAGTTTTGCATGTCATAGAATCATTAAGGTTGGAAAAAACCGCTAAGATCATATAGTCCAACCATCAAGCCATGCCTGTGACTGCTCTAAACCATGTCTTTTAACGTGAGCCATCTCTCTTGGCACAGAGCAGTCGTTAAAACTTCTTTTAAGGATGCAAGGAAACTTAGGTAAATGTTTCGACATATATGCAAAACCCTACCTCATATTATTGTTCTTATTAGAGAGTTTCTGGTTGAAATGGATGGCTGCATTTTAACAGTTTTGCAGGGTTAGCACTGCTTTTTCTTCCGGCTTGTAGACATCAGTATGCGTAAGTGCATTTCTTCTGAATGGTCTGCCTGATGAGAGTAAGGAAGGATATGCAAAGCAGACTCTCGTGCCCAGGTTCCCCAAATCCGAGTGCTGTACAATCAGGAAATGCATTATAGCATCCATTGTTGCTTCAGCAGGGAAAGCGTGCTTTACATATGCAAATACTGCTCAAAAGTTTAACTTAATAATTATCAGCTGGAGTCTATTGCTGAACAGCTGAGGCAAATCATCAGCATCAGACTCTGAATTAACTACTACCAGGCTTTGATTGAGTGCACTTGTTTCATGCTTGTGGTTACTGTGGCAGTTGTAGAAAACTATACATATTTTTTGATCTTTTCTGAGCTTACAGATATTTATTTCTTATATTCCTAAAAAACAGTAGAAAATGCTGAATTTTAAACCTTTTTCCTTCCTTTTCCTTCCACAGTGTTTTAATGAGCAGAAGCCAACACAGAATATTTTGTACATCCCACTACTGTGAATGATAGTCACAGTTCTGCATACAGCTATGGGGATGCATTGGGGTGTATGCTTTACATTAGAGAGCTGTAATGGATGTCGACTATAGATTGGATATTCTGCTAAATGATGGCCTCAGAGGTTACATTTACACCAAGCTCGCACCTGAGCATAGAGCAATTTGTGGGTATAACCAAATGGTTAATGAAAAAAGTGATGCGGCTCCCTCATAGGAAATCTTCGCATTAACAGATCCCGTTGTCGTCCCTCCCACTCCTGTACTCCAGGGAGATTCATCTGGCTACAAATACTTAGCCTGCAGATATCATTCATATATCTTTTCCTAAGTGTGCTTTGTTATTCACATCACACTCCTACAGTCCCCCACAGATTCTCATCTAATTATTCCCTTCTTGCCCATTCCCATGAATAATCTGTGGCATTCACCCCCATTCTGCCATTTGAGGCAGTTAGTAGTCCATCCTACTACGAATTGGATTGCTCATTTTCCAGGAGGTGTCACAATTTATTTAAATTCATCCAAAATGTAACTGAAGATTTGTTAATGACTTGTGGAAGATTTCAGCTTTCAGGGCACATTCGCCCACTAGACAGTGGTTCATCTTTGCCACTGTAGTAGGAGGATTGCTTCAGGGCAGAGGCATCCAGCTCCTCTGACCATTTAAATTGGGTTGCATGCTTTGCACTGCTGGAGATAAGAAGTGTGATGTGACCCTTTGGGTCAGCTCTAGCTAATGGTTAGCTGAGGGTGATGATGTCTGCAACAGATCTAAAAGGGATCATTTATTTGTGCCCCCAATAGACCACTTCTAATTGTGATGTGCTCCACTATGGCCAGAAGTTACTGCTAACTGATGACTGGTCATCGGCTCTGTAGGCAAGTGCTTCTTCCAAAAATACCGCAGGAGCGCCTCGTTGAGCCCGGATATGGTGGTCAAGAACAGAAGTGATATTGACCCTCTTGTTATGGATTCTCTAAGGTATAATTGCAGAGCTTTGTTCTAGGAATTTTCCCTCGTGTACCTGTTTGGTGTCTGAACACTGGAGTCTTCTGAGTTGTCACGCTGGTGAGCTTTTGAAAATAAAAAGAATATCCCTCTGTCCTTGTGGAGAGAAAGCTTCCTTTTCTCCTGTATCCTCCCCTTCCCCAACTGTTAGAGAAGTAGTTTGCCAAAAAATCAACATCTTTGCAGGAATGGGGCTTGGAGAAAATAACAATTCATCAAGAGCACAGATGGCTTATTTAGAATCTAATAGGTATTAAAACATTATTTTCCCCAAGCTTTACTCCTGATATTGATAACGTGTTATCTTTGCCAAGTTCCCCTCTTGATAACATGTTATCTTTGTCAAGCCAAGTCCCTGATAAAATCTTATTTTCACTCAGTGCTTACTCTGATAAGACATTATTTTCTTACATCTCCACTCCCAGTGGAAAGTGGAGAAATGTTATTTTTAGTCCTTTTCTTG
This sequence comes from Aquila spilogaster, assembly GCA_024606505.1. Lineage (NCBI taxonomy): Eukaryota > Metazoa > Chordata > Aves > Accipitriformes > Accipitridae > Aquila > Aquila spilogaster. Next base: position 5,841,856 of record JANHGO010000039.1, read on the forward strand.
AAGAAGCATATATTTTGCCAAGGCATTGCAAAGCAGGGGAAGGGAGATTGAAAAGAAAACAGAAAAGAGGAAAAACAAAGACATTGTATTCTAGACAAGGAAATGAGTACGTCACATTAAGACTTATGGGCTTTTAAGTTTTGTAAGAAGTTAACATTCTTAATGTTTCATTTGAAAAAAAAACAAACTATTAAAGAGAGCCATATCCATTTTCGGAAAAGATGCGTAAGGTGTTTAGAACTTTTCTCCCTCTTTCATCCTGCATTATGTTGCTACGTACTTTTTCCTTTCACAGAGTCTTTTACTGTTTACCATCCCTATTATCCCTGTTAGAAGTACCAGAATTAAATTCACTCAGCCAACACATAAACAGCTCTCTGCAGCAATGCAACGTGATGCCATCATTGACAATGCAATTACTAACTTTCTGAGACACAAACCCGTGCCTTCATTTTTGTGTGCATAGCAAATGCAGCAATGCGGTGAGTGGTTCTTGGGCTTCTGCTTCAGTTAATTAAAGAGACTGGAAGGTGTGTCATGAGCAAGGCAGGAGAGTACAGAAAGAAATGGGACCACTCTGCAGTTTAAGAAGTTGAGTCTGCCCTGGAAAATAGTTTCTACCACTGAGTTCATTACATGATCTTCTTGAAACAAAGCTATTACAAGTGAGAGTGAGTGCTAACTGTATTTTTTTTTTTTTCTATTTTCTGTGAGCTTGTAGACTCAGGATTTGATTTACAGGAATGCTAAACGTATACAATTGCATATACAGGTGATGAGGCCCATTCTGTGAACAAATGAAGTGCAAAAAAAGATGTTTATTTGTTTTTTGGTTCTCAGTTGTGCACCCAGAACTGTTTTCTTTTGGCCTTAAGGACCCCAAACTTCTCTGCCTTGCCTGTAAAGAGGAACTGATAGTATCACCTTTTCCTCCAATAAGTTAGAAAAATAAGAGTCTGATCATCTGTGCCACATGCAAGTGTTACAGTGAAGAGTAGCATAGGCCAGTGAGGAAATAAGTCCTTTTTTCGTGTGAGGTGTGAGTGGCTGCAAATGTAATGATGAGCTGAAACAGCTGTGAGCACCATCTATTCTGTCCACTCAGTGATGCCAAGGTTCTTTGGAAAAGAGTGGTGATCATGAAGTTAGTGACCCTGTCATCATGCCCAAGGAAAAGACTGGACAACAGGTCATCATTCTTACATTTTCAAACTTCTGAGTGTTTGACTTTGCAAACCTGATGTTCTGTGGGTATAGTGTTTGTGCATGATGTGTATAATTTCCAAATACGCTGATGATAGATGCTTGTTTTGTTGGAGAGAGACAGTCCTCACTGGGCCATTCTTTAATGACACAACATTCTACTACTGAAACTTCATAATGTAAGCTCTGAATTGCCTCGTGTCACAGCAGAATGAAGAAGTTAGAGGTATGTAGATCTGAAATAAATTGCTTAGACTGTATTCCACTATTTGGAAGGTTATTTGAGCAAAGTTTTCTATTTCCAGCTGCAGTGATTTACAGAAAGATGTAGGAGAAAAAACTGTCTTGGCAAATGTGAGAGTAGGTATCTTGGGATACCTTAGCACTTACTTGTGTAGGTGTGTAACATAAAGTACTAAACTATTAACTAAAAGGACTTCAGTTATAGCCACCCATATAACCAGTATCTGCCAGAGCATTCAGCTGAGCAATGCGCAGAGTACTAGGGTGACAGATGATTAAAACTGACCTAGAGCTCCAAAAGAAAACTGATAGTTTATCTGCTTACGCAGAGCTTCTGTGTCTTTAGAGTCCTGATGCAGTCATCTTTCTCCCCACCCTTCCCTGTATAGGTCCATAGAGCTCTCTATACTGCTCTTTATTGCTGTGGAGCAAACTTCAAGTAATTTTGTTTATTTATTATTCTGATTTTTGTTCTGCAGAATGTTGGCTTTTGATTAAAATTGTTACATTGCTAGCCCTCAAAGGATGCACTGATAATGCAGATTTTCAAATGTGAACAAATGTGAAAGGGAGGAGTGGTGTTTTCTTGCATGTGTAGCCAGACTGGAACATTATCTCTGAGCAGCTTGACTTCCTCTTATCTCAGAAGCAGCCTCAAGCTCACTGTCATCCGTTAATTCATTGTAAAGGCATTCCACGCTTTTAGGCAGGGGACAAATAATAGCTAAAACACATAGAAACCTATAGACCTTGTAAAGATGCCAAAAGACAAGGAGTCCACACTTAAGACAGCAAAAGAAGTGTAAAAACATTAAGGCAAAACAAAACAAAAAACCACCCCACAGTGTGCTACAGAAATTTCCTTGTTTTGGTTAGTTCCTAGCTTTTAGCATTTGAATTCAGGGCAGAGCCATCGGAGAAATGTGGGATCCTTGCTTCTGCATTTGTCTTCTTAGTCAGGGTGATTTTCCTGCAGTCTGCAGCTTTCTCCCTTATCCAGCCCTGCAGTTAACCTCTGGCTAATCTGTACCCATCCCCCAGCAAGCTTTCTGTGTCTCTGGGTCCTTTTCAGGACTCTCATCTCTCCCAGTCTGCAAACTGCAAAGCTAGGAACTCAGTGCCGGTGCTCATCCTTTAGGCTTTGTCTGTAAGAAAATTGCTCTACTTCAGTCCCTCTCCTTTCAAATAAACTGTGCTGGGTTGCTTTCTATAGGCTTTATTTCTTCGAGTATCTTAAAGTGCTGTACGTATTGAAGGACAGTAAGGTTTAATGACATCTTTTGCCTTAAATGCAGGCAATTTCACATACACAGAAGCATTCAATAATCCACAGAGTTCATAACTTGTCAAGCTTTCTGAACTGTTTTACCTACTGTGATGATAAGTCATCGGTCGCGGTCAACCGTGAAATAATATTCAGGTTCGTGTTTTGTGGACAGTGGAATTTTGTAGGTTATTTTTATTTCTTTGGTACAGCCTTATCAGCACAGAAAGTCTGAGGTAAAAGAGTTGACACAGATAGAAAGAAATATGTTGTCTGAGACTGCCAAGGCCCAAAAATAGAGTCGTAACCCCAAATGAAGAATAAAAAATTATAACTTTATTATTATTTATTGCAGCACTGAAAAGCGCGCTGCATCCTTCAGAGCACAGCAATGTTCCTTGCAGTGTTTCCTGGACGATCTCTCATCCCAAAGTCACACAGAGCTCGTTATGTGTTATGTTACTTTATTTTGATTTAGATTAGGTAAAAAGTGCCTAGGCATCAGCTCAGAGCACTCTGCCAGTTACTTAAAACTATAAAACTCAAGAGCAGTTCAATCAGTTTAACTTTTCTACCTTGTTGCATACTGTCAATCAAGTACTTGCAGTGCCTTATATGTGTTCACTTCTTCAAACGAGATGAGGCACACAGCCCTTCCATTGCCTTGAAAAACAGTGGGATGGATCAGGGTAGCAGATGACAGCATGAATCTACTAGGCAGTAGCTCCCAATTCAGAGTACCTTCATGTGTCCATTGTAGTAACAGGACTTAAATGGAATAGTACGCTGACAACCTCAAGTATACAAAAATTACGAGCTAGACCTTCCCCAAATCAATATAATATCTATGACAAAAATTACTTCATTTCTGAGTTTTAAGACCAAGCTCAGTTCACTTTTGATTTTATGCTTCCATTTCAAAGGAGTCTTATGATTGTCACAGTATCATTTTGCAGGAGGGAGCTGAGATGTTATGAAAACACCAAACAGATCAATATACCTGAGAATATTCAGCCGTGTTAGCATCAGTGCATGTCCAGTGTTACAAATCCTGATGAGATCATCCCAGAAAATGCCTTGGACTTACCACTTTCTGACAAAACCTGGATAACTTTTACAGCAAAACGTTTTCAAGTATTTACCTATTTCAGGTAGTAGGTTGTATAATTCCAGATCTGATTTCCATACTGCCTACTGGTGAAAATACTTGCTACTGAGAATACAGTAATGGTGGTTACTGGGATTAAAAGTTAAGGCTGCATAAACTCTGAGCTGATCTCTTTAGCTGCTGCAACTTTCAGTGTAAGGCAATAAGGCCATGTTTTCTTCATCCAGTCTCAAGCTGTGTTGTTTCTTTTCAAGACTGTGCAGAAACAGTTCTGGTGCACTCAGGAATATGGCTACAATTGGTCTGATGCACAAAATTAAACCTCTTTGTTAATTTTTAATTTTGGTAAAGCGATATTTATGATCTATAGATTTATGCTCTTTGGGCAGCTAAAGAGATACGAAACTTTACCTACACTTTTAAATTTTGATGAATGTTATTCAGAAATTTCACTTCCGTTTATTGCTCCTTTTTTAAGTTGCTTGGTAATTTTTCTGGCAACTATTTGAGAAGGTGGCAGAATCTAAATGACAGGAGTAGGAAGAGAGAAATAAGATCTGTGTCATGCTGGATATCCACTTGATACAGAGCTGGGATTGCCAGTGAAGACTTCAGCTGGATTTGCGTTTTTATCAAGTATGAGGGCTGCTCCAAAAGTCATGTCTCCTTTTTTATGATGTTGACCCACAACATCAGAGGTGGATTTGGTGGTATGGCAGTATAGGTTGAACCTTTCCACCAATATCCCATTACATGTTGTTGCCATGTGACAGATGGCAGCAGAGGGGCAGTCTGACAAAATGATGTCTGACATGGAAGTGCGTATGAAGCAAAGGTGTGTCGCTGAATTCTTCCTTGTGGAAAAATGGCAGCTATTGATATTCATCAATGTTTACGGAATGTTTATGGAGGCCAAACAGTGGATGTGAGCACAGTGAGGCAGTGAGTGGTACATTTCAGCAGTGGTGACAGCAACAGTGAGTCACCTTCACCGGTGCAGATTTTTATGAACACAGCATGCAGGCTCTTGTTTATTGCTGGTGAAAATGCATAGCTGATGGTGTTGACAATGTTGAAAAAATGGTGCATGGTAGCTGAGAATTTGTTCTATCAAATAGTGTTACCGTGCTCATCGTACCTGTTGTAGTTTCTATGGAAATAAATAGGAGGCATTACTTTCAGAGCACCCTACGTATATACAATTGTATATACAATTGTAAACATGTCTAATGGTAAAACAGGTTGATTTTTGTGTGGCAGTGTAGGGGTGCTGCTTTTATGTGAGTCTGCCTATGCCATGCACTCTTGCCGTCCAGTGAAAAGAATAAAATACAGGCACAGCCAGATGACTTCCTAGCATGGGTATCAGCATCTGAGAAACAAAGGCAGCACAGCCTCTAGCACAGACCAGCTGCACAGCTAAATACTCAGTCTTTCCTGAGTGCACTTGCACAGCCCATGCTGAAGTCCCTGCAGCCACAATTGCACTTCGTTGCCATCCAGGCTGGATGGGGAGAGCTGACTCAGTATTTCATTGCACTTCTGACTCTAGCGTGGCTGTCGTGTTGTTACTTCTCTACCATTACACCTGTGATTTCTCAGCCATTTCTAATCTGTTATCTATTAACACTTACTTGCTTGACAATTCAAGCTCCAAAATATCAGTGGCCAAACTTCAGAATATGTCTTGAGACATTTTTCAAGCTCAGATTCGTCAGCTTTGCTAATGGTGAAAATGATAAATCAGAGACTGTTTGTGGGAGAAGGTCTACAAGCAGGTACAAGATATTACATCCATATGTTTTACTAAAAACAGAATGGCAATTCTATATGGATAAAAGGATGTGTTTACACCTGCATATCAACAATAGAAATTTGGAGCGAGGTTTTCTGTAGTTTTTTTTTTCCTTAAACTCAGGACTATTCACCATTCATGTGAGTATGAAACAATGGAACAGAACAAGCAACGAGCAGGTTGTTATAGCTTTGAGTCAGAGGATGAGAAGTGTTCTTGTAAAGGAGAACTGCTAAAGAGTAACTGCATGATTTTTGCTTTCTAAACCGCTCAAGCTGCTGTTTGTTTGATAAAGCGAAAAGGACTCTTTGCAGTGGAGATACTGTAAAATAGCAGACATTTTTTTAAGGCACACAGGTGGAAAGTTATTTCTGAGAAGTACTGTGGGATAACGTGTTTACATAACTATACTGTAAGGGAATATATTGCTAATTATGACAGTGTGGATAACTCATTGCCTTGCTTTATTTCAATTTGATTTTAATTGATCGTTTTTCATCTGTAGTTTGAGGGATTTTTACCGCCGAAGCATTTCAACTGAATATATACAGCTTTGTTAAACGTTGTATGAAAATATGTCTCCTTGCTCTCTTAAAATTCGGTAGCAATAGTGTACTGTAATGCGATGGTAGAATGCCTTGCAGTGTTTGTCTTTTGCTGAGGACCTCGGTTTCAGGTTAATTTGACTGTTTTATGCTTTACATCTATCTCATTAGTAATGCTGTTTTGAACAAAGAAGATACCTTTTGAAAGTTAGAAAATGAAGTCTTTCATGTTTCTGGAATATGAGTTCTCATTGAAAGGTGCCAAATTAGACAGGTTTGCTTTTTTCAAATTCCCTTGTCTTCTTCAGCCAAACTGCTTTCCAGAAACTGACCCACGTGCGTAATGAGTGTTTTTATTGTTCTGAACCTCTCCTTTCTCAGCAAGCTGTGTTGCTGAACAAAACCCATCTGCTCCTCACATGTGAATCAGCTGGGGCCACTGTTTGGCATGAAGCAGTATCCAAACTGCTGCAGCTCAACTGTGGAGGAAATGGGGAATAGGAAAATTATTTTATCTTGCATACACTTCTAAAATGCATTTAACTATATATTAATTGTCTTGGAATGGAATCCTTCTATTCTTGATTGTCTTCCCAGACTAGATGCTGGCAGGCAGCGCTATTCAGAACTAAGGAAACACATGCTTATCTTTTAGGGTGGTTTTTAAACAAGTAGGACCTGTAGCTCATAGAGCTTCAGCATCTGTCCAGGTTTACCATGAGCTTAACCTTCTTCATCAAGCTCCAAGCCTGTTTAAAATGTATTTGAAAGAGATCTCTGCCTAGTAATGGTTATGTTAAAAAAGGACGCAGCTTTCGGTATATGCTGACAGGAGTGTTTTGTTTCCTTCTCTTGCAGATGGGAAGCCAGTGTCACTGTCGCCACTTGAATCGCAGCCCCACAGCCCTCGTTACACAGCCTCCAGCCAGCGGGACCGCGAGAGCCTGGAGGTCCGCATGCGGGAGGTGGAGGAGGAGAACCGTGTGCTCCGCAAGCAGCTCAGCCTGGCACAGGGTCGCGGTCCCTCACACCACCGTGGCAACCACTCCAAAACCTACTCCATGGAAGAGGGAACGGGTGACAGCGAGAGCCTACGGGCCGGCATTGTGGCCGGGAACAGCTCTGAGTGTGGGCAGCAGCCAGCAGTGGAAAAATGTGAGGTACGTGAGCAAAAGAGTCAGAGAACTACCTGGATTGGAAGGGTCACAAAGCCAATCCAGCTCCAGCCTTCCTGCATGGGCAAAGTTGCCACCCATTAGATGAGGTTGCCCAGGGCTCCATCCAACCTGGCCTTGAACACCAGATCCTTTAAGTACACTGCAGATCAGTGTCTCCTTTCCTCCTCAAACTTCTTAGTCAGAAATCAGCCTCGTAAGGATCAGTAGGCATTTCCTTTCAGATAGTTTTTAATATATATTTTTTAAAACTTTCAAACATTTGATCATTTGAATGCCTTTTGAATGATTTGATCAGATTTACCTTTTTCATTTTTGAAATTTGGTGTAAAAACCCAGGCCTTTTTTCAAGTTGACTTCAGTACAGCGTTGCTGTTAAAGACCCTGAGTATTTCTAAATGAAATGAAAGTGGCACAGCGTTATGGTTTTTTTTTTTAAGTCTTTTACCTGTATTTATTCACCTCTTCTGGAATGGCTCAGGGTTTACAGTTAATTAAATTGTGGTTTATGGAACCAATTTATGCCTTTGAGTTGCTTTTGAATAGCGTATCCAGATGCCGCAGTGGAAGCACCTGCTGTGTGTTAGCTGTGCAGAAGAGGTGAGGTTAGTGGCAGAAGACTGGAGATCTGTTTTTAAGGTTTTAGAGGGTTGTTCTGGTTTAGTTTTCCGTATTTTATGCCAGTAATTTTGTGGATGTCACCTGGCTACTTAGTTGTCATATATCTGAATGATAGCAGTTCCAAACCAAAAAGTCTTCCTTAAAGGCCTTCTGCCAATCCCAATTGGTGAAGACATCAAAAATAATTTTCTCCATTTATTTTTACAAAGAGGGTAATAAAATATCACCTTTTATCTTGCTTTCTGCCACTGGGAAGATAAAAATTGAAAGAAAATAAGTGCAAAGGAAAAAGGAGTCCTAATTATCTCTTCAGATAAGTCTATTTAATGGGCAAATATTGCTTAAAAGGGAATTATTGCTTCCCAGTTCTGTACATCTTTGTCTGGCCCTGTTTGAAAAAACAGAAAAAAAGGAGTTAACATTATTTTAAAGAGAGGGAAAAGGAGGAGTCCGTTTTTCATTTTCCCTCCTCCTGATAATGAGGGTCTGATTTTCCTCCCTACCGGCATTTTGGCATTTATTTTAATTAAGGGAAGGTTCAGGCCATCGATAAACAAACCTCACTTCCCCCTTATTATCATGCCAAGCAGTGATGAGCTGAGTCTCAGCTCTGGGTTGTTCAATGTACCAACCAATTTGGGACACAAAAATAGCAGCTTAACGGAGGAATAGTTTAAGTGGTCTTTCAGATTATAATGTGTTTTGCCAATAAATTTTCTTGCTCAGTGGGGTTTAGCATTGTGCTGGAGGCAATGGTTATATAAAATACAAAACCTCACTTTCTTTGCCATCCCCCTATCTCACTGCACACTATTTTGATAACAAAATAGCTTTTTCTTGCTTTTCTTAAGGAATTTGCTCAGTAATTCAGTAACAGCAATGGAAGTTAAAATTAAACTTCGTTATTATCAGATTTGCCAGGGGTCTCATCGTTTATCCTATTACTGTAGATTCTGGTTCCATTTTTGTGTGAGTGGTATCTTGACTCCGTTCACCCTCTTTTTTCACTGTTTCAGAGGCATAAACTAAAGATTTTTAGGCCTCTGACTCTGGAATATATTACAGCAAGAGTCAATGATGTCGGTGGAAAGAGACAAGGATCCTGAGAAGGAGACTGAGGCTCTGGGGAAGACAAGGAGAGCTTGGGGTAGATTGTTTATTTCATTGAGGCAGTTCCTTGAGATTTACTGAAGCTAACATTTCAGAATCTAATTTAGGATGGTTTTTAGTGGTGATAAAACATTATAAAATGCAGTTGCAATGAATGAATATTAAATCTCCAATTAAGCATGATCTGTGTGATAATAACTGTGATCTATATTGAACAATTGTGGATTTGTTGTATTCCAGCTACCACTTCCTACTCTCTTGCTTTGCAGAATATGTTATACAATTCTGATATTATAAAATGAACCAGCATTATATTGCAAGAAAAAACCAAAGTTCCAACTAAAGACCTTCTCTCTGGAGAGGGCAGATTCCTTTCCCCAGACAATTGTAGCACAAGCTGTGGAAATATAAGTAAATATCGTCTTTAGACAGATACGGATAAACATAGCAGCCTTGAGAAGATCATAACACTGATGGAAGCCAACAGAATAGCATGATTTTCTTCTGATGTTAACTCAGTATCTTTTCAGCTTTTGCCTCCCTAAGATGGGCATTTAGTTTGAATTAAGTGTGCATTTATAAACATTTTTAAAAGAGGGAGTCTACCGGAAAATATTTAATTAGCGGTATAGCATCCAGTAGGCAAGCAGAATACTAAGAAACATTTGCAGCATTTTTACAGGCTTATTTGTATTGTTATTATACTCAACAGTGTTGCTCAGTAGTGTTGAGCATGCGGGGCTCCAGAGCCCCAAAGAAGAGGCACCACCACCTTAAGCACTCTAAAAACACAGGAAAGGCAGATGTTACCTGCCTTGGGGAAGCATTTGTACCATATTTACATACTTGTAACATGCTTTTAATACCTCTTAATCACAGTCATAAATTATTTATGAAGGGTTAAACAACTGTAATGGAATGCCTGGCTAGTACTACTGTGAAATTACTGAAGTATGAAATGCTTTACCAAAGACTCTAAACTAATTAGAGTTTATTAAGAGTAGTATTTCACCATTCCAAAATGTTGCCTGAGGAAGAAAAAGAAGAACATCTGTTTATCTAGGCACCTTGTACTCCTCAGCATGGGATCTAAGGCCCGGTTCTTTGTATGGTTGTAAATATTTTCTACCTATTAATATCACTCCAGAATGGCTTTAAATGAAATACCACTTTCCAGAAAATGTTTTTTTCATGTCTGTAGCAGCTAAACCATGTCAGCATGCACCTTGGTGTTATTTAAACTCCCTTTCCTAAAGAAGCTTAACTTCCTTAAATGCCTTTCAGCACGTGGGCTTGAGTGATACCTAAACTATTTTAAATCAAAAGTAGCTGTCTTTGTGTCACTGATCCCCAGTGTATAGGAAGAACGGTGTGGTTAACTTCTGCAGTGTTTTAATTACGTATTCATATCTGCGTGTGTAAGTGAATGTGGGGATGGATGATTTCAAGGAGCTCAGTTTCATCTTGCAGTGGTTTCTGAATATCCAGACTTCAGCTGTATGATTATCACTGATTCCAGACAATGAGGAGCAAGTGTGGCATGCAGAGCTTTGGTGTGAGATGTTTGGAGGGACACATTGAACCAAGTTGGATGCTACATTTTGGGGAAGCTGGGACATCCATGGCTTATGTGTCTTCACTCCTAAGTGTTCATTGCAGCCTCAAAGGCTGTGTGAATCACAGTGTCCCATTCTGGTGGGATAGGGTACAGTCTTCAAGCCAAGCAGAAGGAAAATGAGGAGTTTCAGAGATCTGGGAGACTGCTGATCAATTTCATAATCTGGGAGCAGATGCTTACAGTACTATACTCAGGTGGATGCAAGGTCTTTGAAGCACTTCCTTCTTCCAGCTGCTGTTGCCCTATCTTGCCAGGATATGGCTACAGCCAGCTGGTCTCCATCCAGATATGTATTTGGGACAAGCATGGAGAAAACTGGGGATCAGGCTTTTTTCATTAGAAAGCAGTTCAGGTTGTTGACCTCACGTTGACTTACCAATTTTCCCACTGATTCTGTTCAACAGTTAAACAACAAGGGAGAGGAAAGTGAATCAAGAATAGAGGAGAAACAGTCTTTGTAGCATGCTGCAGGCAAAAACTGAGGGAGAAAAAAAAGGACTGGATTTCTTTTAGAAATAATTTTCTTCCCTATAGCTGATGGCAGGCAGATAAGTAGTATCAAACACTGCAGAGAGACTGAGCAAAAGATATGTGGATTCTTGAGTCTCTGAATTGTAGAAGGACGTTCAGCAGAGCAGCCAGAGCTGTCTTCTCACTGCATCTTGGCTAAATCAGCATGCAGGACAGCAGCACCTACTAAAAGATACCAAGGAATGCCTAAGTTTAGCTTTAAAAAAAAAAAAAAAACTGATTTAGGAAAAGGAGACAGATACGGGCAAATTCCTGATAGAATTAGCTGTGATGGGAGTTGTAGGGTGAAAGGGGAGGCTGTGAGGAGAGTTTATTTGACCACTAGGTGTAAAATGAAGTTGACATTGACGTGACAGTGCTGTTCCCTTGAAACCCATCAAGTGTTGGTGTCTGGTCCAGTGTCTTCAGGTGTTTAGTGTTTAAATCAAACCTAAAACTGTTCTCAGTTAATGCTATTTTTATTGGGATTGAAGGGAAGAATCCTTTGCCTTCCAAGAATTTGAGTAAAGCTAGGTTGTAGCAAGGTGGGGGTTTACCTCTTCTGCCAGATAACAGCAATAGGACAGGAGGTAATGGCCTCAAGTTGCACCTTTTGAGGTTCAGGTTGGATATGAGAAACAATTTCTTCTCAGAAAGAGTGGTGCTGCAGTGGCACAGGCTGCCCAGGGAAGTGGTGGAGTCACGGTCCCTGGAGGTGTTCCAGAATCGTGTGGATGTGGCACTGAGGACATGGTCAGTGGGCATGGTGGGGGGTTAGCAGGCTAGCGGTTGGATTAGGTGATCGTAGTAGTTCTTCCCAACCTTAATGATTCTATGGTTCTGTGATTCAGAGAGGAAGCAGGGCATGCAGTGTCAGGAATCTGCACCCCACGGGAACCTATACCCATAAGCATCATAAAAACCACTGCTGTAATAAGTCATTAAATAAAAGCAGCCTGTGTTCTTCGCTGTTGTCATCACAAGAGAGAAACACAATCAATTTTTGCAAAGTGCTGAGAATGCTCAACTCCCTTTGACATGAACATGAATTTAAATTGCAGAATATCTCACAGCACTGTTGTCAAAGTGTGCTGTGCTGTGTTTTCTTTCTCCTACCTCTCTGGATGGTTACCTTATTAATTCCAGTCCTCTAAAAACTTCTCATCTTCCCAGCTAGTGATGCATGCTGGGACAGGAGGCAGCTGCAGTGTTCATGAGGGACTGCACAATGGCACAGCCATTCGGCCATTACTCGATCCAAACTGCTCCCTGGACCAGGTGGTGTTAATGGATGGCACTAGGGACTCTTTAGACATGCCCAACGCGTGCCACCTCCTGTGTAAATCTGCCTCTGTTACAGGCCAAGCTTTGGGGATGTATGAATATGTGAGAAGGCAGAATTCCTTATTTGTTCTCGATGCAGTGGGCTGTCTGTGGAAAATGAGAGCTGTGTGTGACAGACCAGCTAACCAACCTTCAAATGGAAGCCAAATGAGGCTTCCCTGCAGTTTTCACAGCTGTGTCCCTGATCGCAGCTTTGTGCTGCCAGCATGGTGAACTCTCCTTCATTTCTGTGACCACTAAGAAACAGAAAAATACAGAAGCTGGCTAATTTTAAACACAGAGAAGAGTAACTTAACAGCGTTTTTGAAATTATTACTTGCTGCCTTAATAATCATGACTAGTAGTACAATTTTCCCTTTCCTCTTCAACAGATGAGTAAACTTCTGCCTCAGATTAAAAGGAAGGGAGGAAGAAGGAAGAGAATAAGGGAATATTTACCAAAGTGCTGGGGTAGGGACTCTCAGTTTCATGTTAACACTGCCTAGTGCAGCCCATGCTTCCAGTCATAGACAGAAGTGATCTGTGCCTTCCCAGCTTCTGTCCTGCATTACTGTAGAATCTCAGAATCACAGAATGGTTTGGGTTGGAAGGAACCAAGAGGGTTCCTGAGGTTGGGCTCAGGCTGCCCAGGGCCCCATCCAAGCTGGCCTTGAATGCCTCCAGGGATGGGGCACCCACTGCTTCTCTGGGTACCCTGTGCTGGTGCCTCACTACTTTCTGAGTAATGATTTTCTTCCTAATATCTAACCTAAATCTCCCATTCTTCAGTTTAAAACCATTTCTCCTTGTCCCATCACTGTCTGTCAATGTAAAAAGTTGATTTCCCTCCTGTTTATGATCTCCCTTAAGGTATTGGAAGGCCCATTATTGCTGGGACGCACCCAGCCCTGGGCAAAGTAGTTGTCCCTCTTGTGTATCAGAGCTTGCTCACTCTCTCCTTAATAGCTATCCTTATGATGGAAATGATGCAGAATTTCTAAGAGTATATCTGCTTCTATCAGGCGTATTTTTAAGCTTTGAGTTCAGAAGGTTAAACAGTGGCTGCTTGTTTGCATACTCTGAATTTTGTGTGCTGCGGAATGGATGTGTGCCTGTGTACACGTGCACACACATATGCTCTTAGCTAATAAATGCAATTCTGTTCAGACATCTGATGTAATTTAGGGACAGTAATGACTCTGGAATGATGATGGTGTTATAACTCAATTAAGATGTTTTTAACAAACTGCCTCAAGTGGGCTGCAAACAGCTGCAGAACACCCACTCAAATCTTTAACAATTGCTGCACTAAATAAAAGCACTGTCATGTATGTGCTCTCCCTAATAAGTGATAGAACACAGGAGCAGGCTTTAATTTTTCTTCTTTTTGTTCCTCTTTTCCCACAGACCATCCACGTCGCCATTGTTTGTGCAGGGTATAATGCCAGTCGGGATGTTGTCACACTCGTCAAGTCTGTCTTATTTCACAGGTAAAGGTACCTTCTTCTTCTTATATATAGTATACATACACATTTAAGCTCTCGTCATGTTTACTTGTATTCAAAAGCATGTCAGATTCCCTTCCCTCGTTTCTTTTTCTTTGGAAGGAATGAAGCATGAAATATATGACCACCAGAAATAGATTCACTTGTGTACAGTGAATTTGAGGAATCAGAAATCCAGTTGCTACCTCTCCTTGATGCACTGTGGGAATAGGGACCATATCTATTTGTACTGTAAAGCATCTGCACACTCCCAACTGCTGTAAAATAATGATGATAGCAATAACAACATTGTTTTCATTTAGCTTACATTTGGTTCCAGTTTATGGCACAGGTGTAGGTAGTAATTTGAAAGCCATACAGATAAAGACACACTGGTGGTTGCTTGGCTATCCTAGCTTCCTATTTAGATGTTTATTTTTCAATATAAACCTGTTACTATAGCCTGTGTTATTTCAGATTATTTATTGTGGTTTTGGATGATCTACTGGTGGCCCCTCAGAAAGCTTTGCAACCTGATTTTAACACACAGAGCACAATTACATGCCAAATTTTAGGGCCATAAATGTCCAGTGAAGACAAAATAGCCAATTCCCTTAATAAATAGCAGCTTTAGAAGAGCTGAAATGGTGAAACTGTGTATGCACGTATGTGAGTATCCCTTGTTCAGTTTAGTCAGCTTTGCAGAAGGTGCTTTCCCAGGTAGCCAGGAAGGCCAGTGGCGTACCGGCTGGTATCAGAAATAGTGTTTCCAGCATGAGCGAAAAAGACACTGAGGCCCTGGAGTGTGTGCAGAAAATGGCAGCGGAGCTGTGAAGAGTCTGGAGCACAAGTCTGATGGGGAGCAGCTGAGGGAACTAGGGTTGTTCAGTCTGGAGGAGTCTCAGAGGAGACCTTGTCACTCTCTACAATGACCTGAAAGGAGATTGTAGTGAGGTTGGGGTCAGCCTCTTTTCCCAATGTAACACTGATGGGACTAGAGGGAATGGCCTCAAGTTGTGCTAGGGGAGGTTCAGGCTGAATATGAGAAAAGATTTCTTCTCCAAAAAGGGTGGTGCTGCACTGGCACAGGCTGCCTAGGGAAGTGGTGGAGTCACCATCCCTGGAGGTGTTCAAGAAATGTTTAGATGTGGTACTAAGGAACATGGTTTAGTGGGGAAATACTGGTGGTAAGTGGACAGTTGGACTAGGTGATCTCGGAGGTCTTTTCCAACCTTGGTGATTCAATAGTTCTGTGATTTTACAAAATGAGTAGGTGAGAGACTTGTCGAACTCTTTAACTCAAACAGGACAAATAGACTAGTAAAATGTGCATAGTGTTTAATGAGTTTACTAAGGAGACAATTTGAAGCACTGCTTCAAACGGAATGATATTTTATAGCAGGGAGGCTGAACCTTATTCATGTCATGCTAATATCTTCTTAAACCTTGAGTGGGTCATTCCAGTCACCCACCTTGCCCCTCACATTTGCACTAAACCCTGCTGGAACGCTCTGAGTATTGATGGCCTTGCAGTGTGTCTAATGCACCATTTTAACTTTACTCATTTTTTGACAGCTTTCAAAGAGAATGTAAATGCCTACTTACCTTCTACTGTGGGGAAAAACTCATTAAGTGATGTTTTTAAGAGTTTGGCTGGAGTGCAAGGGGAGAGGGGAAATTCTCTAATGTAGGTATTAGGAAAGATTTCATTCCTGTGAGAGTGGTCAAATACTGATGTCCCGTGCCTGTTAATAATATGCTTTAACTTTTGGTTTACCATGAGGTGGTCAGGCATTTGGACTCGATGGTCTTTGAAAATCCCTTACAAGTAAACTGTTGTATTCTACTCTCCAAAACATGAGACTTTCACTATTAAAATGCACCCTTTGCAGATCTTCCCAGAAATAGTATGTTCCTGTTAGATGAATATTAGAAAGGGCCAGGAGGAAAAAAAAACAGTGCTAAAATAAACATACCAATACCAAAACAGCAGTAAAAACCTGTATCATGCTCTAGGCAGAATATTTCTGAATGTTAAAATCCTGTTAAATTTTAAAACTCAATCTATTTCCAATTAGAATCCTGAATTATTCAGTGTGAACTGGCTTTGTACTGCAGAAATGTGGGGCATTTTGTCTGTTTTGATAGTTATTTCTAAGGGGTTTCTTGCAAATACTCTCTTTTTTTTTTTACAGTGATGTGGTTTTTCCCAGCTTTTTGGAATTTCTCTCTCCTGGTACTTGCCACCATTGCAAAAAGGCTAAAATTCTGTATGTTTCCACATATACTGTAAATAATAGGAACGTCATTGCTAAAAGGTTTAAACAGTTCCTTCTGCGTTATTTAAAGGAAACATCCCTGAAAAATTAATAAACTTACAATCTGCCATAAGGGATATCGGAAATACGTTTAAAATAATGAAAGCAGAACAAAGAGAAGTAACGTTCGTGTTTCTGAGTCTGGTGGAGTCTGCCCTTGTCAAGTACACAGCTGCTGTTTGGATGGTAGTACTGCTCATCTCAAAGGATTTATCTAGCTCAGCAGAAGTGATCAAGATGAAATCCAGTATAGCTAATGAAACTTCAGAACAGTTGTAACTTTCAGGATAACCTGTCTGGCTTGTTTGCTTAAAACATACTTTAAGACAAATCATAAGTCCTTTCCTGCCCAGAACAAGCTTTTCTCATTAGGCATTAAATTATCCACTATAAAGGAAAGATGTGTTCAAGGAACAGACAGAGTTTCTTGAATACTTTTCTTCCTTATCCATAGAAACATAGAATGGTTTGGGTTGGAAGGGACCTTTAAAATCATCTAGTTCCACCCCCTTGCTATAGGCATGGACACCTCCCACTGGAGCAGATTGCTCAAAGCCCCATCCAGCCTGGCCTTGAATGCCTCCAGGGAGGGGGCATCCATGACCTCGCTGGTCAACGTGTTTCAGTGTCGCACCACTCTCACAGTAAAAAATTTCTTCCTACTATCTAGTCTAAATCTACCCTCTTCCTGTTTAAAGCCATTTTCCCTCATCATGTCACTACATGCCCTTATAAAAAGTCCATCCCCATCTTTCCTGTAGGCCCCTTCAGGTACTGGAAGGCCACTAAAAGGTCCCCCCAGAGCCTTCTCTTCTCCAGGCTGAAGAGCCCCAGCTCTCTCAGCCTGTCCTCGTAAGGGAGGTGCTCCAGCCCTCTGATCATCTTTGTGGCCCTCCTCTGGACCCACTCCAACAACTTGATGTCCTTCTTGTGTTATGGGCCCCAGAAGTGAATGCAGTACTCCAGGTTGGGTCGCACGTGAGCAGAGTAGAAGGGCAGAATCACTTCCCTCGACCTGCTGGTCACGCTTCTCTTAATGCAACCAAGAATATGGTTGGCCTTCTGGTTTGCAGGCACACGTTGTTGGCTCATGTTGAGTCCTTTATCAACCACCACCCCCAAATTCTTCTCTACAGGGCTGCTCTCAAGCCCTTCTCTTCCCAGCCTGTATTTGTGCTTGGGGTTGCCCCAACCCAGGTGCAGAACCTTGCACTTGTCCAAGTTGAATTTCATGAGGTTGGTGTGGGCCTACCTCTCAAGCCTGTCCAGGTCCCTCTGGACGGCATCCCTTCCCACTGGCCTGTAAACTGCACCACTCAGCTTGGTGTAATCTGCAGACTTTCTGAGGGTGCACTTGATCGCACTGTCAAGATTGATTTTTGCTTCTTAAGCATCTGCTGTAACTGTGGCTACATAGAGGAAAACCAAGCCTCAAAAACTCTCCTTTCTTGAATGTCTCTCTTTGAAGTGGCAGTGTTGAAGAGGACTGAATAATAAACTGCAAACAAACAACAAACTAGGTTGAAAATTATTTGATTGTAAACCAAGATTCCGTGCATTGGTTGCCATGTTCAAACAATGTTATCTTGGAGACTTGGGCTGAAAATTACCCAGATTTGAAAGAAGGCTTATTTTAGTTGCTAGGACCTGTTTAATTGTAGGGGAGAAGGATGGAGATAGGTCATGATACTGCATTAGGAAGAATGAATTAAGAGTTGAAGGTGGTTGGTTCAGATGGTAGATATTTCATGACATCAGCAGCAGGTTCACCAATTCACTTGAGGGTCATCAGTGAGAACAGGCAGGGAAATGTCTCTTTTTCTAACCCTTAAATGTGCACTGAGAAGTTCATCCTATCTGGCATGTGTAATTGAAAGGTGTTTGCATAGAAAGCACAGCTATTGTTACATGGTTCTGCTTGGGCAGCTGTACCACTGCACATCGGTCCTGCAGTGCAGCACCCTGAACACACTATTGGTGGAGCAGCTGGCCCCTCATAGCAGCCACGCTTCATATCCTTGCCTTTTCCTACTGCACTTCATTTGGTGTTTGTTGTAAGAGCACTGATTTCAGTGAATGTCTGGAGTTCACAGAGATGCCCCACCTGCTCTTATTGGGATTTTTTGCTAATTAAAGCATGTTTCAGCTGAATATCTCTACTCTGATACAAGAAGAGGTGCCTAAGTAGGGAATCCCTACTTCTGAAGTGTAAAAATTTTGAGAAAAGGAGGCCACGTCAGTTTAATCATCTTCCCCCTGCGTACTAACATATTTGTTATAGCCCCAGCTTTGAGCTAGAGTGCTAGACACAGAGATGCAAGACAGCAGGGATGCTGGATCATTAAGAATGAAAACTACAGGAGTTTCTATAGATGGAGTGTGCTGTCTCTACTCTCTTGCATGAAAGTGCAGCAAATCCTGCATATTGAACATTTTAGCTCTCCCCGGGTCTTCCTCTGCTAGGTGTAAAAAAGCAAATTTGTGATTCTAGTCACACTATATATATCATGGGACATAGGCAGGCTACTTGTTCAAGCCACTTGAGAAGCTGTATCTGTCTTTGGGTTCCAGAGAGGGAGAAGAGGAGTGGGAAGAGCTGGAGTGGTAAATTCCTTATAAGAACACCGTCATTCAAAAACGCGTTTTACTCCCAATAGAAGAGGAGCTTGATTCCAGTTCTGTCTTTAGAAAACGTATGTTCAAGCCACAAAATCCCAGCAGCTTTTAACACCCAGTTTGACATAACTGACAGTCTGTTCTCAGGGGGACACTCCGCAGAGCTGCGGTAGTGCAGAGTTTGCAGACTCTGATAAATATGCATTGGCACTGCTGCACAGAGGGAGGCATGGAGAATGAGCACTTAGTCCTCGTCTGCAACTTTCCTGCTTACCTCTCCTGGGCATCTAGTTCCTAATTATGACAGATTTTATAAATCTGCTGCAGGAGAGAAGAATCTCTCTCAGCCAGTTTAACGCAGCCAAGCTCTCACCAGTATGACCGAAGTGCAACTTAAGTTTAGTTTTTCTGAACCAAAGACTAAAAACACTACTAAAGATATCGGGTCAACTGGGCAAAATGAAATGCAGATGCTTTTGGAAACAGTGCATAGAGTGTCCATAAAAGCATCTGCATCTCATTTTCAGATGTGTTGCAGTGACCCGTGGCTAATAACTACCCTTGAAACTTTACATCGTTCCTTTTCAATGTTATACTCCATTTCTGAAAATTGTAAAGCTTAGAAAAGGACGATATTTACAGTTTCAGATTGCGAAGACCATTCTTGTCTCTACTTAGGTAATTCTTAACTTCATCAAGAGCTAGAATCATTTTTAATGTGCTCTTCTCTTTTCCAAAGACGTGCTAAAACACCGCGTTTCATTTGGGAACAACGAAAGGCCAAAATTATACAGTTATGACATGTTGCTGACATGTTAGGTCAACCTGAGAATCTGTGAGAAATTAACTTCTCTTTTGTGCCAGCTATTGCTGCCTTGCCAAAGTACTCCCTTGTACGTAGTGATTTGTATGCCAGCAAAGAGTGATATAATTTTTTTTTAATTTTGTTTCTCTGGAAACTCATCCCTCGATGGTGATGTGAGTTCATAGTGTAAACAAAAGCAGTCCCTTGAACAAAACACTTTGTAACACCACGTAGCCTTTAGAAAGACAACTTTACGAACTTCAAGGTAAGCAAATGTCTGAGTATTTTTATGATTAGGACTTTAAACTATGTTATAGTTTGCTGTAAGAGGGATAATCTGTTTTTTTTCTTACAATAAGTAGAGTAAGACAAACAAAAAGAAAATCTAAATTCAATAAAAAGAATGACCTATAATTTCTAAGAAAAAATCGCAAGTCAACACTGGCTGATAATTAAAGCTTACGTAATCTCATGACTGTATTCCATGGAGAGCATTTTGCCTTAATGGAGTTCATTTGATTATTTGAAACTTTTGTCATTGTTTCCAACTTTTTTAACGTGTCAGTCTATTTTATGGGGGATTCTTCTGACAAAAAAATATGATATGTGAACTGGTTTCTCTGATGCGTGTGAATGCGTCAGTAATACATGCTTCATTTTATATTTTATTGCTGTCCTAACAGTGGAGGAATAATGGAGAAAACAATGTTTAAAAGAAATCTGTCCGTATAATCTCTTATTAATTTCTGAAGTGATTCCTTTAAGTTAACACGAAACAAGACAATCCATACGTAAGGCAGCTCATGCATGTTAAGATCTCTCCAATAGTTTGGGGAGCATTTTAATCAATACTGGATGTGAATGGGTATGAAAAATCCGTAATGATTTTCACATTGAAATTCTCCCCATATAAGAGATGAATTGTCACATGGGCATTAGAAAAAAAAAATAAATCCCAAGCTGCCTTTTATAATTTCTGTTTGAAGTACTTGTTACCATTTGTTACAGATATGAAAGGTATTATCTTGTTGTGCTTCCCTTAATAAAGTATAGGGTTTGGAAATAAACCCCCTGGGCTACTGACCTTTTTATATTCTTAGAAAATAAAATTCCTCTGTTGCAGAGAGAGACTATACAACCAAGCAGCTGCTTTTTGAATTGCTAACAATTGAGCTATGGAATAATACAGAAGGCGAGAGTGAGTCTTGATTCACTACTCCCTTTTTCAATTGTAGGTTTTTATATTTAACTCTGTGGCAGTGGCTATTCCAAAAGAATGGTCCACAAATGCTTGAGCAAGCAGATTGAAACTGTGATGAATAGGAATTTTTGAAATGTAAAAATAAGACATTGTGATTAAAAAAAAAATAGAGAAATGAGTATCTCAGAATAAACTCCTAATTTTTAGCCTGACTTTTAGAATTACTAACTTCTTTTCACTGTACTAAACTTCACAGAACTATGGCGATTCTGAAAATGAAAGCATTCTTTTAAGCTCCTATATTTAGGCTTAAGAGCCTATATTTAAGCATCCACGCTTGAAAATATTGGGCAGAGTCTCTTTTCATTCACTTTTGGAGAATGCAATTTAGATAAAGAAATG
The DNA here is from genome assembly GCA_024606505.1 of Aquila spilogaster. Lineage (NCBI taxonomy): Eukaryota > Metazoa > Chordata > Aves > Accipitriformes > Accipitridae > Aquila > Aquila spilogaster. The sequence continues at coordinate 5,863,197 of JANHGO010000039.1, forward strand.
TGTTCTCTTTATGTATGGTTTACATTGTCAGATAGTGTTCTGGTCTTAAGATAAGTGGAAATAATATAATATATGAGGATTTACAGTTTACTACGTAGAGTGGTTTAAACATTGAGTTTCCACTTGATGAGAAATGCCCATATTTTGAAATGGCCTTTTTCCTCATTATGACACAAACGTCAGCATTTTCCATGTACTAGAAACTGTGAAAAGTTGTACTTTGCAAAAATTGAGATATTCAAAATCTTTGACGCAAAAGAGATTAAGTGATTATAAAAAGAAGGGGAATCAACTTTTTACTTGGGTAGATAGTGGTAGGACAAGAAGAAATGGTTTTAAGCTCAAGGAGGGAAGGTTTAGATTGGATGTCAGGGGAAGTTCTTTACAGAGAGAGTGGCGAGGTGCTGGAACAGGCTGCCCAGAGAGGCCATGGATGCCCTGTCCCTGAAGGTGTTCAAGACCAGGTTGGATGGGGCCCTGGGCAACCTGTTCTAGTACCAGATCTGGAGGTTGGTGATCCTGCCTGTGTCGGGAGGGTTGGAACTTCATGATCCTTGGGGTCCTTTCCAATCTAAGCCATTCTGTGATTCTTTGATTCCATATTACTGCAGAGTTGCATATTCTGTCACCATTTACAGTATAGTGCTTTACAGCAGTATAAAATGTAACTGTCTTCTTTTATTCTCTTGATGTGCCCAGTGGAAGGTGAGTTGTATCGGAGGAAATGGCATGGAGCTGCATCAAGGGAGGGCCAGGTTGGTTGTTAGGAACAGGTTCTTCACCAGGGGTGTTAGGCATGGAACAGGCAGAGTTCAAGAGGCATTAGAGCAATACGTTCAGAAATATGGTTTAATTTTTGTGTAGTCCTGTGAGAAGCCAGGAGTTGGAGTCAATTATCACTGTGAGTTTCTTCCAACTTGGGATATTCTGCAATGCTGTGTACATTAAAAATAAATACAACGCACAGCTGTGTTTTTAAGTTTGTTAGTAAAGGGGAAGTCAGAAGAGGTTCAGCTCACATTTTGAGTGAGAGAATAGGAAGTTTGTGTTGATCATCACTTTTTCTGAGACTTCATTCCAGGTTCCCTTCAGCACAAGATAGAAATCCTGCACTGAAGTCCTATAGCTCAGGGAAATGGAAGGAAACGTTTGGGTCATCCCAATATCTCCCCTGTTATTGCAAGAAATCACAGCATAGAAATCGTTTTCATAACCTGATCTACCATCACAATAGTTTCCTTAATGAGAGTGTCATATTTTACCGGATTGATGTGACTCAACTTCCTCTAGCAAACCTCAGTGTCTTCAGCTGCTCATTAAATTTCTTCGCCAGCCATGCCACTCTTCCTTGAACCCCAGTGAGGGATTCTCAAGTCTCCTTCTGGGAGATTTGCATATCTCCTCCTTCTTTTCCCAAACTTCTTAAACTGTAGCTGCTAAATGCATGCCAAGCATTGCTCTCTATATGGCTATCCCTTAGCTTGATTTCAGTTTTATAAATCTTGTATGCCCGAATGTCTCTATCCTTTCTCTGGCACCAATGCTATAGCAAAACATCTGAGTCAAATGAAATGTAGCCTGCAGTGAAATCCTTCTTGGTTGTCACCCCTAATTCTGACAGCTAGTGATTCAATGATGTTGGCAAATAATTAATAGAAAAAATAACATCCCTTTTTAGTATTGCTTGAGAAGGATTTCTCATCTTGCGGGCTCTCTTCTGTATCTTTTATGCTGGACGATGATTGATCTTTAAGCTTCTACACTTGTTTCATAAACACTTTGAAGCAGTCCTTATCTTTTGGGCTTTGCACATTGCAAACACTAGAACATCCAAAAATGTCATCTGTGTGTACGCTAATATTGTTACCTTTAGACCATCTTCCAGGTTTCTGCCTGTGCTCTGTTGCACTGCAGCACTACACTCAAGCCTACCCTTTCACATAACTAAAATTTCATCCAGAGTAAAATTTTGTGTGGTTGATGCACGTTCAGTTGTAGATGTCAGCAGGTCACTGTTCTGTTCGAGGGATATATTTTTGTAAGTGATAATCCTCTGCTTTGCCTCTGACACATACTTTCCTTCCAGCTGAAGCTTTACCACAAGGCTAACAACTTGAAAGAGATTTCTGTGTCGGCGTACAACTACTCCTTTCTTCTTTTTCCCAGTAGGAACTGAACTAAAGAAAATGTCACCCACTTGTTCCCATTTACGTTTCATACACTATGGGTCACTCAGATAAGTATAAACTGCCACTGAACATCTGAGCATCTTTGTATCAGATTTTTTCTTTTCCAGTAGTGTGTTTTATCCTCAAATATTTTTTATCAATTCCATTTAACTAAGTGGTGATTTGAAAGAAGATGTAGCTTTCTTGTTTTCAACTGATTTTACTCTTCTTAGTCTACTTTGCAAGATATATAGATAAATGACCCTGAAAAAAAGAGAAGAAATTACTAAAGATCACCAGCTGGGAAATAGTCTGACCAGATACTAGACCCTGCTAAGCAGAAGAACCTGTATGAATTGTGTGTTGACAGTATACACCTATTTACCTTGAAATACTGCTTCGCCAATTCTACTGATATTGGACCTTTGTTTCCCTTGGCCTTTTCTCTGCTAATGAAATACATTTCCTGATCACTGCTATTTCCTGATTCTTCTTTGTCGGGAGCCTGGTTACTGTGGAATCTGCATGAGCCAGGATGTCATCTTCTCTCCTGCTGGGCTGGTGAAGCTGTTATAATTGCTGTGATCCTTTTGGCTTGGTGTTGCAAACCTCAGCAACCTACAACTTTACCTCTCCTCTGCTCATTCCAGGATACACAAGAGATGAAAAGACCTTTGTCTTTTTGGAAGGCTTATTATGGCTTAGTGTTTTTGCTGTTGTTAAACTCAGATCAGCTGTGAGTTTATTCTGCCATCATGATTAACTCTTACATAAGGCTTCTAACTAGCCCTTTTCTTGCCTTTTCTGTAAGCATATAACTTGATCCACAGTCCCCTTGAAAACAATAGAACAGCTTCACTGAGATTACTGGGTATTGGGTTGGATTTTATGTGCAGTATTTCTATCACCGCAAAATCGAGCTATACATTGCTTATTACAACAATCTCCTGTTTCCGCTGAGAGGTGTGTTATGATACTATGAACCATTACATGTGTTTTTACCTGTGCAACCTGGTCTAGGGAGCCTGCTTTGGCAGGGGGGTTGGACTAGATGATCTCTGGAGGTCCCTTCCAACCCCTACAATTCTGTGATTCTGTGATTCTGTTTTAGGTTTTCTTGTGAACTTCATTGAGTAAGAAGCAGTATTACTCATCAAAGCAGAGAAAAGTAGCATTAAAGAGAAAGGCATTTATTCTTCCTTAAGGGAGGAAATAGAGAAAGAAATAACATTCATCTTTTGGAATAAGCCCGAAAGTATAATGGAAGTGCATTGGCCTGAACTAACATATATTTCTTCACTTCTCTTTTCACACGGCAAGCGTAGTAGCCTCTGTCATATTCCACTTTAACATCTGAAAGTAACTTCTTTTTTAGATGAAAAATATATGTTGACAGTACAGCCATTTACCTTCATAAATTTCACAGTAATGAGATTCCAATACTCTACCCTTGGGATCGAAGAAAGGTTGAGCCGGTGCTAAAGGCTAAATGGACATCTGTTGTCTTGGTGGCTTTTGCAGATTCTGTCCTCTGCTGACAGTGAAAGTTGCAAAGTTAGGGATAAATGTGGAAGACTACAAATCGTGACTAGTTTCCACTGGTTTTCGTACTTATACCACTGAAGCTGAGAAAAGATCAGACTGTTGCTTACTGTTCCTCAAAGAGAGAAACAAGGTTAAGAGATTTAAATGTGATATTTGTAGTATCAGCGTTCACGTTAGTGCAGAAAAGTCCATACACTCTGTCAGACCTTGCTGGTCTTGTTGATACTGGCTTTACTGATCCTGATTTTGAAGCTTCTCATAGAATCATAAGTGGTTTTTGTTCGAAGGGACCTTTAGAGATTATCTCGTCCAACTCCCCTACCATGACAGGGACATCTGTCAGTAGCCTAGATTGCCTAAAGCCCCATCCGACCTAACCTTGAAAACTTCCAGGGATGGAAATCCCACAGCTTCTCTGGGCAACCCATTCAAGTGCCTCATCACCATCACAGTAAAAATAACTTCCTGATATCTAATCTAAATCTGCCCTCTGTCAGATTAAGACCATTTCCGCTATTCCTATCACTAAGTGCCCTTGTAAATCTCTCTCCATATTTCCTATAAACCCTCTTGAAGCATTGAAAGGTTGCAATTAGGTCTCTCCGGAGCCTCCTCCTCTCTAGGCTGAACAATCCAAGCTCTCTCTGCCTTTCTTTGGAGGAGAGGTGCTCCAGCCCTCTGATCATCTTGCGGCTCTCCTTTTGACATAGTTCAAGTAACCCTAAGTACAGAGATGAACCTAAGTCTGGTGTTTTAAAGTAATATTTTTTATTTTTTCCTGCTTTTCTTCAGCCTGTCTTACAGGAACAAGGATGAACCTGTCCTTGTAGGAACGAGGATGTGGGGAAATTTACATTCTCAAGTGTATTCATTATTCCAATAGCTAGAAGGCACTCACCTGAAACATCTAGTTCTGGGTTCCCATAGGATAGCTGTTAATACCCAAGGTTTGCTTTGTAGAAATGATGCATGTAATCTCAATAGTCCTGGAATGATACCTCATTCAGATGATTATTTTTCACCTTCACCTCTACTCCTATTACTCCACAGACTGTTCTTACCATAGAGATAAATTACCAGGTTCACTGAGAAAACTGAAAGCAATCACTTTCACATCTGAAGGCCCAAAGGGGGGAATTAACTTGGCTTTCTTTAAGGAGCCCGGTAGGAGGGACCAGATCCTCAGCTGTTATAAATCAACACATTCCACTGAAGCCAAAGGAACTATATTTACATATTTACAGCTGTTCCAGTATTTCTGTTATTGTTACATTTATTCAAACTGTGTCTCAGCATTTTCTCCATAGAGCAGTATTCCACCAAATGTTATGTGCACTTTATCTTGCGACCTTAGATGTGCATAAGTTCTGTTGTTGTCCTTTCACAATAGGAATTAGAAACCTTTGGACCAACGCATTTTTTTCCCTTTCCATGTCAGGCGAAACCCACTCCACTTCCACCTCATCGCAGACGCAATTGCCAAACAGATCCTCGCAACTCTGTTCCAGACTTGGATGGTCCCTGCTGTGCGCATAGACTTCTATGATGCAGATGAACTCAAGGTAAAGACAAACACAGCTGTTACTCATGCACTTCTGGTTTCATTTCTATTCATTTATCTGGACTGGGGAGTTGAAGGAGAATTGCATTCTCCCTGGCTAAAAATAATCCTAACCCACATGACTGTAATCTGAGTTACACTTAACTAGAAGATACTGATTTGCTAAAATCAGTGTGCTTACTCTGCTGATGTTATATATTGTTTAGCAGCTTAGAATTTTACCTTCTACCAAGAGGATTCTGGTTTAAATTGCATCTGATCACATTATGTTTCGCTAAGGATGCTTCTTTATAGTACCAATGGAAGAATCATAAATATCTTGTTCAATAATCTTAAGTCTTTTACTGGAAACAATCAACCTCCTTGAATTCCTGAAGCAACATTGTCTAACAGTGTAAGTGCACACACCCTAGGAAGTTATCAATATTACATTTTGAAATAGCTATCTTTTTTTATGTAGGTGGCCTTTCAAAATGAGTGACTCTGAAAAAAAGGAGTGTTCCAAGGGGGAAAAAAATGACTTACTCAAACATGGAGCCGCTATCTTCTCATAGAGTTAGAAAGTTTAAATTAGACCGTGGAAGCACAGCTGTGAATTTGAGCTGCACGTTTGTTAGCTGTGCAAGTAGATTGAAGTGCTCAGATTTTAGCATTTGGAGTTGGTGGCAATAATTTGTATGACTTAATCAGACTGTCCTGAACAGCACCCCTAAACAGGGAAAAAACAGAATTTAGAAAATTGCTATGCCAATGAAGGGGTAAATTCAAAGCATGCCATGTTGTAGAATCTTGAATACAAAATATTACAGAAAGAAATGGAAAAGGGAAAACTTGATCCTTAGGAAAAATATTTTTTTCTAGCTATTTTTATTGGTTTATTGGTTTCTATGTGAAGCCATATTAGGTATTAACCTAATTAGCTAGAGATCTCCCAGAGATCTCCCTTCTGTTCTTTCTAGCTTCATAGTGAGGAAGAGGTTTGTTCTTCTGAGTCTTGTGCATGTCTGTATTACTTCTACTTTTCTGTAAATTGTAGGATTTTACAGCGCTTAATTAGCCTCTCAGCTGAGCGTGACAAACCTCTTAGTGTTTTCCTTCTGGTCATTTGGGTATGGTCCAATCTAGCTAAGTCAATAATAAACAAGAGAGCTTACTTCAGTGATCCCTAACTTACTGCTTTTTAGGCAACAACATTGTGCAAATAAGAAGCTACAGAGTGAAGTCTCATTTTGTTCCTCCCTCTTCACTTTAATTTTCATGTGGCCAGCGACCTAATGCAACACTGGACTATCTTGCATATAACCCATTCACAGGTTGAGGATCACTTTCTTACTGGATACAGGTATTGATGCATAACTACATCCTTCCAGGTCTGCCATGATACTGGCTCATATCTAGATCAGACTGCAAGTTTTAGTAAAGAACACAGAGGAGCTGTTTAAAGGCAGCTGTAGGAGCTCGTCTCTTTTATTTTTCCTACATAACCTCTAGAGAGGATTTAATGATTATGGTGAGTTCACATTTTTCATATGCGCTCTTAGGAGATGTATTATTCAGTCCAGTGTTAGGAAAACATAGAGCTTATTCTGGAATGCTTTACTTTTCTACCTTTCTCTTAAAGTCTGCCCTTTCTCTGATCTTTGAATCCAATGTTACCAAGTGTATATACCGAGACTCAATTTTTAATAACCTTCCATAGTTCTTTTTAAACCTAGAGTCATTGCTAACTGCTGATGTCTAAAAGGGTTTAGATTGAACAACAGCTTGGGAAGTTTCTGCTTAGCCTTCATTCACTACCATCTCATTTTTTTTGGAGTACATTTTATCTGGAACAGAAAAGTTAATCTCGTGTTTATTTTGTTTTATTTTCCTTTAGATATGTATGAGCTTCCAGCCCCTTATTTCCTAATGCAGCAGGAAGTGGCATTTGATCTTAAGCCCTCAAGTCCTGGGAAATGACCTGCTCCTGCCCAGACAGTGGAAGGGAGCATGTAATGTTAGATTCCCCATAAATACTATGAATTCTTGTTTGCTTTAAAATATCTGTTTTCAGTTCAGGCAACACTATCCTCTAGAGTATATTTTTTTTCAAAGTCAAAATTTGGAGACAAATATTTAGCAATGTTTCCTAACATCTCCTGCAGTTCTTAAACACACACTGTTTAGCTTAGAGTTAGAGCAACCAGTGTCCTGGAGGATGGTGGAGGAAATAAGTGTAGTAAATGATGATTTCTCTCAGGTTCTAGAGGAGAACTGGATGCTTTCTTTTAAGAAATGGAAAACAAAGTACCACTGATTATCCCGGATTTTTAGTGCTAGCAAACAAGCACACCTACTCTTTGTTTGCTGCTGTGAAAGAGCCATGTCAGATACTCCTTGTGAATTCTAGAGAAGAGGTACTTTTCCTTTTGCAAGGTGATGCTGCTGTTCATATTCGTCCTGCAGCACATGGAACCTACGTTCATTCTCTCCCTAGAAGTGGGTACTAACCAGGTTGCTTGGAAGTGTTATGAAGCACAGGAAAGCATGGCCATGGCAATGTCTATCTTTGTTTGAGGCCCTTGTAAGAAGATGTGGCAGAAGGGACCTGACTCTAGAGCTGAAGGCAGCAGCATTTCCAGGAGGTGGGTCAGCCATTTTGATGATTGTTAACAGCCAGTTCTAATAAGACACTTTCAACTTCCAAAATAATTTGGTGTGTCTCCTCATTGCTTTGCCTATAACCACAAGGGAGACCTGTGCTTAAAAGCTCTCCCTCATCTCAGAAGCTGCTCATATTGTGGACTGTACTGGCAGTGCAGCTCTCTCCCATTAGCTAAACATGCTACATGCAGTTAGCATTGAACAGTAAGCATCCTTGAAGTGTGGAGAGCTGGTAGTGGCAGCAGTAATTAAGCCACTTCATAGCTGCAGAGTTCATGCTGCTTCTACTCAGTATGGCCCGCATGTAACACTTCCACATCTCCGTGGCCACATATGGCTACGGCTACGAACTGTAAGTTACTTGCCAATGTAGATTCACTTCATACGCTCACAGTAGCCCCGTCATTCAGTTTTGGTCCTAATGCAGTAGATGTAGCTATTACAGCACTGCCCCGCAGCAAATAACTAGAAATGGAAAATTATCATCTTGAACGTTAAATAAAAGAAAAAAAACATACCTGTGGAGCGTTGATCTAAAAGACCCATTACAGCCGTGGCTTGTAAATATCATGCTGCAGGTTATTGTGTTTTTTCAATTCAGTCTGACATGAAGAAAGTCCATTAAAGATGTGCCCACACTAGCACTTAGCTTCTGCGCTTCATTATTTGATGTGGAATCTCATACCAGTTGTTTTGTATGTAAGTGCAGGCATTAAACCCATTGTGATCAGTATTGGCCCAGAGCAGAAGGAGCAGCTGATAAAGCAGTACGGAATGTGTGATGTGTGGAATATAGATGAGGTGGGTTTGTTTTCCCAGATGTTGCCTGACAGACTGCTGACAACATCAGGTGAACTGAGGGAAGCAGAAGGTAGAAGGCCAGTTGTCTGCTCTGCTGTGTGTGAATGTTGATGGCCCAGATAAATGCAGTCTCGTCATCACTAGTAAAGCAGAAAAGTCCTTTAAATACTTCAGCCCATAATTGTGCTGCAGTTGATCTGTGAACTTCGAGGTAGGGATGTTGATTAGGTTTTTGCAACAAATGTGCATTTGATCTGAAGGTGAAATGTAAAAAGCTCCACAGTTTTCTGCATATATGGAGAATATTCCAGCTTTTATCGTTCTCAGAAACACCGGACTACGAGTCTCAATATTAATGCTGCCTTTGATAGTTTCATACCAGAAATGTTCGAGTAGTCTATACATTCAGTCAGAATCAGTGGTGTGGTCCAGAGAGGAGATCCAAGCTGCTATCATGCAAGGAATAAGCAGCACCTAACTTAAGCATGAAAGGAGTCACTCCTTAGAAGTTCCACCTTCCTTCCATCTGAACTGTGAAGGCAGTTCCTTTGGTTGGATGTATCATACAGACAGGCAAGCGCTATGAGATTTAAGAATGAAAATAAATTTAATTCTTTAATTATAAATGTAGTGTAGCTGTGTCTCAGGGCTGTGCCTGTGTGCTTGGTTACTAATTCGTGCACAGATGAAATAAAGTGTTGCTGATTTGAGTCAGCAAAGCAAATTGAAACTAGATGATTGATTTAGCTGCTGGCCATCTGCACAAACATTTGACAGATTGTTACAGGAGCTCTCCCAGTGGGAATTTCAGACAGTTCTTGAGATTCCCCAGCCAGTCCCTGCTGTGCCTACACCAATTTGTATGCTTAAATGTGTTGATTAACATCCCAAACGGAGAATCTGGTGGACCCAGAGATTCCCAGGAAGTTCCTGCTGCAAAATTAATCAATTGTACAAGAGTAAAACACTTGTAATTATTCAATCGAAACAGTGCCTGCATATGTAGAAATGATCAAGTCGAACAGTCTTTTGTACATAGGAAATGTTTTGCATGTAGTTTAAGGTGATCTATAGTGATGGATCATGTACGTGCTAGAGTGCTCATCTAGGACCACAGACCAGCTGGGCCATAATCATTGAACAGAACCAGGTTTTTTAGGGAGTCTTACCCAGTACAACTAAGATGCACCTGCAAGGACTCTTGCAATGGAGACTCCCTTCAGCATCCTAATAGCAACCAAGTGTCCTGTTCAATAAACATGCAGAAGTTAGCAAGATCTCAATAAGCAGTTAGCTTTTTTTTTAACATGTTCTCTGTTCATAGTGTCTATGCAATAAGTGACATGAAAAGCGAATCAAATGGCATGACATTTTTTGTTACCAATCCAGTGAATAATAGGAATAGCGAAGCTGTATCATACACTGCCACATATCAATTTTGGAAATGCATTCCAGCAAATACAGAACTTCAAATGCTACTTGCTGAACATGGGAGAGAGGGAGTTGACTGTCAGTGGAAAAGATGTGAGAGATCCAATGAACAGATTATTAGCTTAGTGTCAGTTACATCCTCTACAGAGGGTAACAACAATAATAGGAGTGTTGAGACTTCCTTGAGCAATAAAACTGGCCAGCACTCTCCTGTGTTCCACCATCTTCCTGGTCAAGGAGTTACACTGGACACTGAAGAAGCAGTCAGCCATAACAGTTTATATTCACAGGACTAGTGACTGGTTGCTATCAATAACTGGAATAGTTAAATCGTATTTGCATAAGGTTTAAGGGCACTGCATAATTTTTTATCTGTTAAGTAGTTCATTGTATGCCCTAGAGGCAGACATACAAAGTTGTAAAGCAAACATACATTAATTTTCTTCCTTTCTTTTCCACTTCACGTGCGAGATCTAATTGTTATTAATGCAATACAGGACATGAAACACAGCACCTGTTTGTGTTTGTTTTCATTTATGTAGTAGTAGGTATTCAGTGAAAGTGTTTCTACACAACTGTGGTTTTGATCAAATATTGTCATGTTATGGTAAGCTTGCATTTCACTAATATTATACCTTTCTATAAGCTGGTTTACTGTACATGGCAGTGAAATCATAGCCATGGATTGTTGCTTTTTCGCACCCTTTCTCTTTCAAGAGTATTTATCCTGGTTTCAGCTGGGGTACAGTTAATTTTTTTCACAGTAGCTGGTATGGTGCTTTGTTAGGATGAGAATAGTGTTGATAACACAACAGTGTTACAGTTGTTGCTGAGCAGTGCTTGCACAGAGCTGGGAACTTTTCAGCTTCTTGCGCTGCCCTGCCAGTGGGGAGCCTGGAGATGCACAAGAAGCTGAGAGGGGCCAGAACCAAGACAGCTGAGCCAAGCTGGCTGAGGGAATATCCCAGACCATATGACATCATGCTGAATAATAAAACTAGAGGGAGTTGGCTGTGGGGAGCTGCTGTTGCTCGGGCTCTGGCTAGGCACTGGTCTCCTGGTGGTGAGCAATTGTGTTGTGCATCACTTGTTTTTTATTGTGGTTGTTTTAATTATTTTTATTTTCTTTGCTGTAGTTTATTTTCTTTCTTTCTTATTAAACTGTCCTTATCTTGACTCATGAGTTCTCGCACGTTTACCTTTTCAGTTCTCTCCCACATCCCACTGGGGGAGGTGGTGAGCAAACAGCTTTGTGGTCCTGAGCTGCCCGCCAAGTTAAACCACAATAGAGTTTAAAAATAAAGAGAAAATACAAATTTAAGATTTTCAAAACAAAAGTCTATAGCCAAAATGCTGTACAGAGTTTCATAACTTGAATGAGTTAGTTTTAGACCTGAATTTCCACATAAAAATTCAGACTTTTTGCATTTGCGAATGAACATAGTGAACACAAAAGACCTGAAATCTCAGGTGACAAAATATGCTTGTGGTTGCGACATGTGCAAAGAATTGGGTGGTGTTACTCTTCTTTCATCCACCATTTTCAGTACCAGTGACCAGACCTTATCAGAGCAGGTTTTGGTAAGTTGAGATATTTTCTTGCTTCCAGGCAAGACTGTCTGGGAAGAAATGGGTAGAGTTAATACAACATCCCCAGCACAGTGGGGATAAAGTGGTCAGATCAGTGTCATCTCTGACTTTGCCTCTAGAAGGAGGCAACACAGCAAAAGTCATAGAGTTTTATGCAGAAGATTTCTGTGTAGTTTCTCCTAGGATTTACCTGTCTTGCCAGTTCACGTAGGATTTAGAACTGTAATGATCCAATATAGTGAGATGAAGCACAGTATGATACAAGAAGGTGCAATATTTCACAGGCCTTACTCAAAGGACCCTGTCTGCCCACTGTGTTGTGTTAGTGCTTTGCTCACATTGGGATGAATTATGCATTTAAAAGGGCTATTCCAAAGCAAAGCCTAACCTTCGTGCTGATGTTAGTGTTCTGAAAACAGTGGAGTTCTTGGTTAATTTTATATCTTATCTCTAACAGCTGTGGGCTTCTTTAAAGCTCCACTTTTTCTTGATGCTAGGGAAAAGCAAGACAGTCAATGTGTACTACGTCCACCAGGAAGCCACTCTGTTCTGCATAACGTTTGTGAAATGAGGAGTAAGGAGCCAACACCCTTCCACTGCCATCACCCACATTTGTATCTCAGTAGCTGACTGCTCTGTGACATTTCAATAGTAAGGATTCCTGTGTGACATTCAGCTTCTCTAATGTCTTTCTTACTGCAGCAATGTGTGCTGAACCTCCAGGGAAAGCTATTTTAGCAGGGCATGAGAAAAGAAAAATAACAGCACATGAGATTTTCCAAAGATGATCCAGTTTTAGAAAAATTATCCAATGTGTCCTGGTAAAAAAAGAAATTTAAAACCACAAAGTGCCTCAAGCTGACTGCTGCAACTATTGTTTGTTCTATATATCTCCATTACATCAACTGCTTTTGCAGAACTGTATCATCCTTCCTTGAGAAACGAAGGCATTTTGCTATTATAACCTCACTTTTTTCCTACACTTGGAAACTGTTTAACATTTTCATTTGCATACAGGTATAAGTTGTGTATTCCCTATACTTGCTAGGAGAGTTAATGGTCATCCTGTGTTCCAGGGCAATTTCTTTTCTTGGCATTAGCAGATGAAGATTTGAGAAGACATGTATGATGAGTATAGAACAACATCTGAATGGCTTTTCATCTGCTCATAATGATACCTCCTCATCTAGGGATTACCGATAGGACAGCAGTGACTGAGGCAAGCTCATTCCTGCTGGGCAGATAGCATAGGCAAGAAGTATTCTGAAGGACTACGGCTGAAATGTTAGTTCTTGTGGTAGAAAATGGTACTTATTTATACAGCACCTTTTCCCAACTCTGCTAATTACAAGCCATGCTGAGTCTGACACAGCACCAGCACACAGTGAAGTCACTCTTCTCATGGGTCTTCTGTGACCATCTCAGCCTGGGTAAATGCATTCAGACTAATTTGATGTTTGAATGAATACCTGCTTCAAAGGGGGATTTATAGTAAGGTTAGTAATTACATACCACTGATGATACCTCTTTTTCAGTCAACTTGATATGAAAACATCTGAATTCCTAAGTTGTGAAACTTAATTTGTTAGTGAAGAGATGGCTTTTCAGATCAAACTGACTTCACCTTGCAAAAGTTTTGTTTTTGAGGATGATTGACCCTTTCAGCAACAAGGATGAGAACTCAGCATTGTTTTGATCTGATAATTTTCTCGTATACTGTTCCATTTCATCAGGTTTGAGCCTTTTCATGGTTGAATGGATTCCACAGCTTTTTATCTAACACAGATGAAAGCATTTATAAAATGCTTCCAGCTATATGGTTTTAATCAGTCATTTAGGATCTGTGTTCACCTGCCTATCTGACTGCATCTGATAGTCCTTAGGATGAAGCTACAAGATTACATGGAGTTTGGGTGACCCCAGTGGCTTAGCCTTCACACCAGAAGTTTCAAGAAAAATAAAAGATGCATGTCTGCTACATGCACGCACTCTTAAAATGTCACTCATACAAATTCACTGTTACCTGAAGCCACTGACCAGTATTTAACCAGAACTTAGGCAAGAAGCTAGGTTGGTGTCAAGAACATCAAGCTTAGCATTTCTTGCTTTGAAGGAGCTCAGCTTTCCCAACTGTATCTTTATTTTCTTTGTAGTGTATCTCTAGTTAATTCTGTATTGTTTAAGAGATATCTTATGTCTAAGAAAAGACACACTATTTTTTCTCTGTTGCTGTAGTGCTTCTTGTACTAGGTTATTGTTAGTACTGCTGGCTCATAATGGTAATACGTTTTATTTTTTATTATCCTTCTTATCCCAAATTCATTCCAGGAACTTTTTAATTTCCAGGAGTTTTGAGAGTTTTGATCTATTGTAATATTTACCTTTGGAGGAAAGAGCATCATTTGATGTAATTTTTGTTCTCTTCCAGCAATAATTGCTATACAAGAAGTTCACACTTGCCTGGCCTCCAGCCCTGCAGGATGGAAGATTATTTGTTTTCCTGCTAATTCTTTGCTTTTGCTGAAAATAAGAGAACTAACAATTCTTAGTGGGATGTGTTGTTTATTTAACCAGAAAAATGTGTGTTCCACCCACTAATGGGCCTCTTTTTTGTTGAAGCACTTCCAGCTTCTGTTATTTAAGCTTAAGTTCCCCCTTTGTTGATCTGAAGGTAGAAAACGTAAAAGTTTATCTCTGTAGAGAGATGATCTTCCTGATGAGATGTTGAATAATAGCTAGTGCCTTCATTCTGTGTAGAGGAGTGAATCCTTTTTTATGTTTATATGTCATATTTTGACATCATATTAGGATCTTTGAGGTCTGATGGGAGCTGCAGTCCCACATCCCTTCCACAAATCATCATCTTCTGCAATTCTCACTCCTGCATTGAGGTACCTTCTGGTTTTTATTAGGTACAAACAAGACTAGATTTTTCAGTCTTAACAGGGTGAAAGATATACTTTCCAAAACATTTGGGTTTTCTGCACATGATAATATTTTAGACCTACAGTTTCCTGACAGATACTGCTGGGTAATAACAGTCACTGTACCTATTTTGCTATCTTCTTTCATCATCCTAAAAACATACTCTTGTCCAAAATCTTACAGGGAAAAACGCCACTTCCCTATTTTTGTTATAGAAGAGAGGCTATTGTCTATCCAACATAATGTGTTTATGCAGGAGATGGTATTGCTTTTTATCCTGTCCAGTGCATCTTAATGACACCTGTTTAATACCACGCCATCATGCGCACTACAGATTGGATGCCTCTGGACTTTAACCCCAAGAGCTGCATGGAAATTTGCCAAAACACACAACACACAATGTCTGCTGCTAATGTGCATGTATTTGCATAGTTACTAAAATTAAAAAGCTGGCATCAACAATATTTTCATGAATTTATATCTTCCCTGATGAATTAGTACAAAGAGCTTGTTGATTGAGTTCACTAGCAATTAGAGGGTCCTACTGATCTTTCTTATTTTTCCATACCGGTGAACTGAGAAGGGCAGCCATGATTTGCGTTTGACTGTTGGCCAAATTCTAGCTGTGTCTATCCATCAGTCAGCTTCTAGCAGAAAGTTTTGGCTTCCTGCCATTTTATCTAACCCAATCTACATCTTTCGCTTTTCACTCATTCACTGACAGAAAGGGAAAAAAAAAAAAAAAAGGGGGGGGGGG
>JANHGO010000039.1:5878717-5932581 GCA_024606505.1 Aquila spilogaster
CCCTGCTGTCCTGGAGATGGCTGAACACCTGCCTGCCCATGGAAGTGGTGAATGAATTCCTTGGTTTGCTTTGCTTGCATGTGCAGCTTTTGCTTTACCTATTAAACTGTCTTTATCTCAGTCCATGAGTTTTCTCACTTTTACCCTTCTGATACTCTTCCCCATCCCACTGTGAGGGAGGTGAATGAGCGGCTGTGTGGTGCTTGGTTGCTGGCTGGGGTTAAACCACAACAGGATCGAAGAAAAGTTGAGCCAATGCTAAAGTTTAAATGAACCATCTGTCTTCTTAGTGGCTTTTGGAAACTCTGTCCTTCTCTGCTGACAGGGAAAGTTCCTAAGCTAGGGATAATTATGGAAGACTACAAATCGCGACTAACTTCCACTAGCAGGTTTTCATGCTCCTGCCACAGAAGTTGAGTAAAGATCAGACTTTGTTGCTTACTGTCCCTCAAAGTGAGAAGCAAAGTTAAAAGAGTTAAATTTGTAATCTCCAAGTTCACATTACTATAGAAAAATGCATACACTTTGTCAAAACCTTGCCAGTTTTGTTGGTACTGGCTTCACTCATCTTGTTTTGAAGCTTTTCACTTAGCCCAAGTCCTGTAACTACAGAGATGAACCCAAATCTGGTGGTTTGAAGTAAAATATTTTCTTTCTTCCTGCATTTCTTCAACCCTCCCTCCCTCTTAGGAACAAGGTTGTGGGGAGATTGACAATCTCCATTCTATTCACTATGCCAGTAGCTAGAAGGCACTCACCTGAAACACCTAATTTTGGGTTCCCATAGGACAGCTGTTGATACCCCAAGTTTGCTTTGTAGAAAAGATGCGTGTAAACTCAATGGTCCTGGAATTTCACCTCATTCAAATGATTATTTTTTAACCTTCCCTTCACCCCTACCTCTCCTCAGACAACTGTTCTTGCCACAAAGATAAATTAGCAGGTTGACCTAGAAACTGAAAGCAATCGCTTTCACAGCTCAAGTCCCCAAAGGGGGATTAACTTGGCCTTCTTTTAAGGAGCCGGTAGAAGGGACCAGATCCTTGGCTGTTATAAATCATCATGTTCCACTGAAATCAAAGGAGCTGTATTTACTTACAACCACCCAGAAACTGATCCGGTATTTCTATTATTGTCATGTTTATTCAAATTGTGTCTCAACATTTTGGCCACAGAGCAGGACTCCACTGAACATGCTGTACACTTTACCTTGAGACCTTAGACAAAGATAAAGCTTTGTAAGGGAATTAGAAACCTTTGAACTAATGCATTTCTCTCCCTTCTCATATCAGGCGAAACCCACTCCACTTCCACCTCATCGCAGATGCAATTGCCAAACAGATCCTGGCAACTCTGTTCCAGACATGGATGGTCCCTGCTGTGCGCATAGACTTCTATGATGCAGATGAGCTCAAGGTAAAGAAAGACAAACGTTACTCATACACTTCTGGTTTCACGTCATCTCTTTTTTGTTCATCTCTCTGGATTGGTGCCTTGTGGGAGAACTGCTGGCTAAGATATTCTCCCTGGCTAAAACTAATTCTAACCCACATGATCGTAACGCCAGTAACACTTAACTAGAAGATACTAAATGGCTAAAATCAGTGCAGTTTCTCTGCTAATGGAGTATGTTGTTTAGCAGCTTAGAATTTTACCTGCTATCAAGAGGATTCTGGCTGCCTAGGTTGAATTGCATCTGATCACATTATGTTTTACTAAGGATACTTCTTTCTAGTAGCAGTGGTGGAATCTTAAGTATCTCGTTCAATAAGCCCAAGTCTGTTACTGGAAACACTCAACTTCCCTGCATGCCTTAAGCATGGGTGTGTAACACTGTAAGTACACACACTCCGACGAGGTATCAGTATTAGATCTTGAAATAGCTACCTTTTTTTATCTGGATGCCCTTTCTAAAGGAATGAATATGAAAAAAGGAGTGTTCCAAGGGGAAAAAAAAATCGCATACTCAAAGCATAAAGTAATTATCTTTTCATAGTTAGAAAGTTTAAATTAGATCAGGGAGGCACAGCATTGAGTTTGAGCTGCACGTTTTTTAGCTGTGGATTTAGAATGAAGCATTCAGATTTTAGCATTTGGAGCTGATGGCAATAATTTGTATGACTTATCAGACTGTTCTGAACAGCACCCTGAAACAAGTAAAAAACAAAATTTAGCAAATTGCTGTGATAATTAAGGGGTAAATTCAAAGCACACCATGTTGTAGAATCTTGAGTACAAAAAGTTGTAGAAAGAGATGGAAAAGGGAAAAAATGAACCTTGAGAAAAATATTTTTTCTAGCTGTTTTTATTGTTTTATTGGTCCATTTACATGAAGCCATAAGCTGATATTAACCTAATTAGCTAGAGATCTCCCTTCTGTTCTTTATCGCTTCATAGCAAGGAGGAGGTTTGTTGTAAATCTTGTACATGTCTATATTACATGTGCTTTTCTGCAAATTGTAGGGTTTTACAGTGCTTAATTAGCCTCTCAGCTGGGCAAGACAGACCTCTTAGTGTTTTCCTTCTGGTCATTTGGGTGTGATCCAATCTAGTTAAGTAAATAATAACCAAGAGAGCTTACTTCAGTGATCCCCAACTTGCTGATTTATAGGCCAAACAACGTGCAGATATGAGGCTACAGAGCAAAGCCTTGTTTTGTCCCTCCCTCCTCAGTCAGCTTTAACTTTTATATGGCTGGTGACCTAAAGCAACACTGGACTGTCTTGCATGTAACCCATAGGCTTTAGGTTGGGGACCACTTTCTTACTGGATGAAGGTATTGATACATAAATACATCTTTCCAGGTCTACCAGTCTTGCTCAGAGCTCATCGTACTGCGTGCCAAGCAATTTCCCTGATTTCAGTAGCCAAAAAACCCAGTATATAGTACTCGGCATAGGTGAATGTGACAGACACTGCCAAAGGACAGCAAAGAGTTGTAAATATAAATGGAGTTTTAAAAAGCCAGGTATGATGCTGGCTCATATCCAGATCATTCTGCAAGTTTTAGCAAAGAAGACAGAGGAGCTGTTTACAGACAGCTGTAGGAGCTCATCTCATTTGTTTCCTACATAGCCTCTAGAGAGTATTTAATGATTGTTTTGGGTTCATGTACTTCACCTGTACTCTTGGGAGCTTTATTATGCTGTCCAGTGTTAGGAAAACATAGAGGTGATGCTGGAATGTTTACTAGAAAGTCTACTTTTATCCAAAGTGATCTATGAATCCAGTGTTACAGTACATACTATGTTTCAGTTTTAATGACCCTCCATAGTTCTTTTTTAAACCTGTAATCAATACCAATTGCTGACATTTAAAAGGGTTTAGACTGAACAATAGCTTGAGAATTTTATGCTTAGCTTTCATTCACCAATGCTTCATTGTTTTGGAACACATTTTAGCTGCTACAGAAAACATTTCAAGTTTGTTTTTTTCCCTTTGGATATGTATGAGCTTCCAGCCTCTTACTTCTAATGCAGCAGGAGCTGGCAAGTTGACTTAAGCCCTTAAGTCCTGGGAAAAGCCCTGCTTCTGCTCCTGTTCCTGCTCAAACAGTGGAAGGGAGCCCATAATGTTAGATCTTCCATAAATAGTATGGACGCTTTTTTGTTTTCAAGTAGCTATTTAGAATTCAGGCAACAGTTTCCACTAGAGTATTAATTTTTTAAAAGGCAGAATTTGGAGACTAAAATATTTGGCAATGTTTCTTAACATATCCTGCAGGTCTTAAAATACTTTCTGTTTAGTTTAGAGTTAGAGCAACCGATGTCCTGAAGGAAGGTGTAGAAAATAAGGCTCTGCAGTAGGTGGTGTTTTCTCTCAGGTTTTAGAGGAGAACTGTATGCTTCTTTGCGAGAAAGGGAAGACAAGGCACCACTGATTATCCCAGAATTTCTAGGGCCAGCAAACCAACATACCTACTTTGTCTGCTGCTGTGAATTAAGCGTGTCAGATGTTCCCTTTAAAATTTAGAGAAGACTTATTTTTCCTTTTGCAAGGTTGACACAGCTGTTCATGTTCATCCTGCACCGCAAAGAGCCCACACTCATTCTCTCCCTCCAGGCAGGTGCTGCCAAACTAACACCAGCCTGCTTGGAAGAGGGATGGAGCACAGGAAAGGATGGGCAGGGAGAGGTTTATCTTTGCTTGAGGCACATGATAGGGGATGGGGCAGAAGAGGAGGAGACTTGGCTGTGGAGCTGAGCCGAGATAACTGCTTTTCCAGTAGAAGGGTCAGACACAGTTGAGGTGGGAGCTTGCTGGATGTATTTCTTTTAAACAGCTAGTTTGATGATTTTAACAGCCAGTTCTACTAAGACACTTGTAACCTCCTCCAACATAACTTGGCCTGTCTCCTCATTGCCTTGCCAATAACCACAAGGGAGATCTGTGCTTAAAAGTTCTCCCTCAACTTAGAAGCTGTTCAGATTGTGAACTGTACTGCAAGTGCAACTCTCTCCCTTTAACTAAACTTGCTACATGCAGTTACTAATCAGCAATAAGCATCCTTGAAGTGTGGGCAGCTGATAATGGTGCCAGTAATTGACCTGTTACATAGCTGCAGGCTTCATTCTTGTTCTACTCGCTATGGCCCACACATAACTCTTGCAAATTTATGTGGTCACATATGGCTGTGCCTACAAACTGGAAAGTTACTTGCAATGTAGTTTCACTTTATATGATCACATTAGTCGCGTTATTCAGCTTCGGTCCTAATGCAGTAGATGTAGCTATTACAGCAATGCATCCCACAAAATAACTGGAAACTGAAAATTGCTTTCTTTGAACATTAAATAAAAGAAAAAAACATACCTGTGAAACATTGATCTAAAAGACCCATTATAGCTGTGGCTTGCAAATATCAGGCTGCAGGATATTGTGGTTTTTTCAGTTCAGTCTTACATGAAGAAACTCCAGAGCTAACTATTGAAGATGTGCAACACGAGCACTTAGCTTCTACACTTCATTATTCAACCTGGAATCTCATGTCGGTTCACTCACAAGGAAGTATAGGAATTAAACCCATTGTGATCTGCATTGGCCCAGAGCAGAAGGAGCAGCTGATAAAGCAGTACTGTATGTGTGATATGTGGAATACAGATGAGATGAGTTTGTTTTCCCAGCTGTTGCCTGACAGACTGCTGACAACATCAGGTGAACTGAGGGAAGCAGAAGGTAGAATGAGCAGTTGCCAGCTCTGCTGTGTGTAAATCTTGATGGCCCAGATAAATGTAGTCTCTTCACCACTGGTAACGCAGAAAAGCCGTGTCCTTTAAATAGTTCAGCCCACAAACATGCTGCAATTGATCGGTGAACTTGAATGTAGGGATGATGAATACGTTTTTGCAGTAGCTGAGCATTTGACCTGAAAGTGAAATGTGAAAAGCTCTGTACTTTGCTGCATATATGGACAATATTCCAGCTTTTACTGTTCCCAGAAACAGTAGACCACAAATCTCACTACCAGCTCTGCCTTAGGTGATTTCATATCAGAAATGTTGATGTAGTTTGCACACTCAGTCAAAATCAGTGGTGTGATCCAGAGAGCAAAACTAAGCTGGGATAATGCGTGGCATAAGTATCACCTAACTTTAGGCATTTACTTAAGCATGAGATGAGTCACTCCTTAGCCACTTCCATCTGAACTGTGAAGGCAGTTCACTAGGTCAGACGTTGACATCATTTGGTCAGATAGATGGGCAAGGGCTATGAGATTTAAGCAGAAAAGTGAAGTTTAATTCTTTAATTATAGTTGGAGTATAGCTGGGTCTCAGGGCTGTGCCTGTGTGCACTCCCACTTAAGTTACTAATTCCCAAAGTGGTCCGGGAACTCCCAGGCTAGTCGTCTGCGTTGATGAGATAAAGGGCTGGTTTGAGACAGCAGACCAAGTTGAAACTAGGTGGCTGACTGATCTGCTGGCCATCTGCACAAGAGGTATTTGACAGATTGTTACAGGAGCTGTCCCAGTGGGAATTTCAGACAGTTTTTGAGATATCCCAGGCAGTCCCTGCTGTGCCTAGACCAATTTGTATGCTTAAATGTGTTGATTAACATCCTGGGTGGAGAATCTGGTTGGCCCAGAGATTCCCAGACAGTTCCTGCTGCAAAGTTAATCAATCATACAAGGGTAAGACAATCAATAGAAACAGTTCCTACATGTGTAGAAATGATCATGTAGGACAGTCTTTTGTACATACTTAAGATAGTTAGGAAATGTTTTGTATGTAGGTTAAGGTAATCTATAGTGATGGATTATGCATGTCTTCCAGTGGTCATGTAGGACCACAGGCCAGCTGGATTATAAAAATTGGACAGAACTGTGTTTCAGGGAGTCTCACCCAATCCAACTAAGATGCCCCTGCAAGGACCCTTACCATGGGGACTCCCTTCACCATCCAGACAGCAACCGAGTGTCCTGTTTGACAAATTGTATTGTCCATGCAAGTTACCCTAAGCCAATATCCCAATAATGTTAGCTCATTTAAAGTATGCTCTCTTTGTAAGTGTCTGTGCAACAAATGACACCAAAAGCAAATCAAATGCCATGAAATTTTTTGCTACCAATGGAAGCTTTTCCAATGAATGATAGCATTGGTCAGGCTGTATGTATCGTACATTGCCATATACCAATTTTGGAACCATGTTCAAACAAATACTTGCAACAGAACTGCAGATACCACCTGCTGAAGATGGGAGAGAGGGACCTGCTTGTCAATTGGGAAGATGAGAGATGATATTTGATGAACAGATTATTAGCCTAGTGTTAGTCACATCAAGTGCAGAGCCTAACAATGATAGCAGTGTTGATAAAGCCTTGAACAACAAAACTGGCCAGCGTTCTCAACATTCCATCTTCCTGGTCAAGCAGTTCCGCTGGATGTTGCAGAAGCAGCCATCCATAACAATTTATTTTCACAGGACTAGTGACTGGCTACTAACTATCATGGATTATAATGGTTAGACTACATTTGCATTGCACTGCATGCAGATTATATAATGTTCAAGGGCAGTGCATGATTATCTGTTTAGTTCACTGTATGCCTCAGAGGCAGACATGCAAAGTTATAATGCAGACGTACATTATTTTCCTTCCTTTTTTCCCACTTCATATGCAAGATCTAATTGCTATTAATGCAATACAGGATGTGAAACACAACATCTGTTTATGTTTACATTCATTTACGCAGTGTTAGATTTTCAATTAAAGTGTTTCTACAGCACTCTGGTTTTGGTCAAATACTGTCACATGTTATGGTGGGCTTGCAGTGCTCCTGCATTTCACCAGCCTTTTGTCTTTTTGTAAAATGGCCTACTGCACACCCGGGAAATAATAGGCAAAGACTGCTCTTTCTTCCTGCCCTTTCCCTTTCTCTTTTAAAGAATGATTTTTTTAAAAAGAAAAATGCAAATTTAAGAATTTGAAAACCAAAGTCTATAATCAAAACATTGTACAGATTTTCATAACTTGCAGAGCTTAGCATTTGACTTCAATTTCCACATTATAATTGAGATTTTGTATATTTGCTAATGAACATATCGAACACTAGAGATGTGAAGTCTCAGGTGATAAAATATGCTTGTGGTTGTGACACAATGCTACCATGCTAAGAACAGGGTCTTTTATCCATGGTTTTCAGTGCAGATGACTGGACATTAACAGACCAGGTTTTGTAAGCCAAGATATTTTCCTTCAGACTGCTTGGGAGGAAATGAGTATCCACCAAGAAACAGATAGCAATTCAAACTCCCCAGCACAGTGGAACCTTTGTGAAGTGGTCAGAATCTATCCATGCAGCCTAAGTAGCCTAAGCAGTACTTCCTCTGCCCTCCCGGTCCCTCTTCTGCACAAAAAAAGCCGTGCAACATTACAAATTATTATTAGATGTGTTTTCCATTATTATTCAGGCCTAGAATATGAAAAAAGTAATTTTACGTAAAATCACACCGAGTCTTAAATTTCTGCCTATTCAAAACAGGCGGTGATGAAAGAAGTGCTGTGGAAGTTGGTGAGGCTGGTCAGAAATTGGTCATGAGAATGGGAGTCGTGGTGCCGTTGCTGATCTGCTTAGTGACATCTAGCTTTCATGAGCAGCCTCACCTCTGACATTGTCTGTGGAAGGAGGCAAGATACCGAAGGTGGACTAGCTTTTTGCAGATTTTTGTGTAATTTCTCCTTGGATTTACAAATGTTGTCAGTTAATTTAAGACTTGGAACTGTAAGAATTTGGTATACTGGGATGAAGCCCAGCGTGATGCAGGAAGGTACAGTATCTCCTAGGCATCTTTCAAGGGTCCCAGTCTGCCTACTGTGTTATATTGTGCAGTGCTTCTACTGCACAACTGGCTATTCCAAAGGAAAGCCTCATGCCTGGCTTTATAAACCCCTTACACTTTCCTACTGTTGCTGGTGTTTTGGAAACATTGGCGTTCTTTGTTAATTTTATAACTTATCTCTAACTGTTGTGGACTTCTCTGTAGCTCCACCTTTTTCTTGATTCTAAGGAAAAGCAGTACAGTCAGTATGTACTACCTCCAGTGAAAAGCCAGGGTAGTTGCTCTTTGTAACATATGCAAAGTGAGGAATAAGGAGCCAACTCTCCTCCTCTGACATCACCCACATTTTTATCATAGTAGCTGACTGTGACATTTCAATAGCAAGGATTCCTGTTTGGCATTCAACTTCTTCAACGTCACTCTTATTGCAGCAACATGTGCTGCACCTCCAGGGAAGGCTTTTTTAGCAGAGAATGAGAAAAAGATGAATAAAAGATTTTCCAAAAATTATTCAGTTTGACAAAAATTATCCAGTGTGCCCTGGAAAAAAAGAAGTTAAAAACACGCAGTACCTTGAACTGACTGCTGCAACTATTGTTTGTGCTATGTATCCCCATTGCAGCAACTACTTTCTCAGAACTTCTATCATCCATCCATGAGAAATGAAAGCATTTTGCTGTCCTAACCTTGGACATACGGAAATTATTTAACACTTTGATCTGCATAAGGGGTGTAGGTTGTATATCCCCTGTACTTGCTGGGGAGAGTTAATGGTCATCCTGTGCTTCAGCACAATTTCTTTTCTTGGCAGTAACAGATAAAAAGCTGGGAAGACACATAATGACTCTGGTCTTACATCTTAATGGCTTTTCACTTGCTCACAAGGACACCTCCCTGGCATAGGGCATTTGATTACTGATAGAAGAACAGCAGTGACCTGTTCAAGACATTCCTATTCAGGATTGGTATTGATGTGAGCATCCTATAAAAATGTTTAGTGATCCTCGCATTTAGATTTGCAAAGAACTGAAGCATATATATTTCCATGTCTGATTGATAAGCTGAAAAAAGATAGCAGGCTGGAAGGACTCCAAGAATATCCTTGCTCACCACCAGGGAGCTGGAATTGTGAGAATTCATCATTTGTAAAGTACTTGGCATTAGCTTGTTTCTGAGAAGCAACTGGAATTCAGGGAAGTGTTGCATGATAGCTCAGATATGAGCTCCTTCCCACCAAGTGGTCCAGCAGGCAGTGTAGGCAGAAAGTATTCTGAAGGGCTTGGGCTGAAATGGTCATTCTTGTGGTAAAAGATGATGTTCATCTTAGCTGGGCACACCTCTTTGTATGACACTTTTTCACAGCAGTGGAAATTACAAGCCATGCTCTGCATCTGACATAGCATGAGCAGACAGTGAAGCGAAGTCACTCTTCTCATAGGTCTTCTCAAACCATCTCATAGGTCTTCTCAAACCATCGCAGCCTGGGTAAGGGCATTCAGGCTGATTGGGAGTTTGAGCACCTGCTTTTTTATCTGATGGTCCTTGGGGTGAAACTACAAGATTACATGGAATTAGGGTGACACCGGTAGCCTTAGCCCTCACACCAAAAGTTTCAAGTCTTAAGAGATACATGCCTGCTACACGGACACTTCCTTTAAACACCACTCATGCAAATTCACTCTTATCTGAAGTATTTGACCAATATTTAACCAGACCCTAGGCAAGAAGCTACACTGGTGTGATGAACATCAAGTTCAATATTTCTTGCTTTGGAGGAGCCCAGCTTTTCCAATAATGTCTTTATTTTCTTCAGATTGTTTCTCTATTTAGTGCTGCATTGTTTGAGAGACATCTCTTTCTAGTAACAAAGAAAAATAATACTTTTTTTCCCCCTTTTGCATTCAGTGCTTCTTATACTAGGTTATTGTTAGTATTGCTTGTTCATAATTATAATGCACTTTATCCTTTATTATCCGTTTTATTCCAGATGTGTTCCTGGAGCTTTTTAGTCCCCAGGAGTTTTGATCTAGTATAATACTTACCATTGGAGAAAAGAATGCTACTTCATCTAATTTTTGTTCTCTTGAAGCAATAATTGGGATACAAGAAGTTCCCACTCACCTGGCCTCCAACCCTGCAGGATGGAGGATGATTTGTTTTCCTGCAAATTCTTCACTTTTGCTGAAAATAAGAGAACTAATAATTCTTTATGGGGTATGGCATTTATTCCACCAGCTGGATGTGTGTTCTACCCACTAATGGCCTCTTTCTTGCTGCAGCATTTTCAGCTGTTGAAGTTTCACCACTCTTGCTCTGAAGGTAGAAACAGTAAAAGTTTGGGTCTGGAGAGAGGAGGTTTTACTGGTGAGATGCCGGATAGTAGCTAGTGATTTTGCCCTGAATATAAGAATGAATCCTTCTTTCTTGTTTGTAGTTGCTGTGTTTTGACTTCATACTAGGATGTTAGAGGTCTGGTGGAAGCTGCGTTCCCACATCCTTTCCACAAATCATCATCTTCTGCAACTCTGGCTGTTGCATTGAAGTACATTCTGGTTTGTATTGGATACAAATAGGATGAGATCTTTCAGTCTTAAAAGAGTGAGAAGTCGTTCCCTCACCTTTTTTTGGGTTTTGGTTGGGGATTTTTTTGCACATGATAACTAAAGTTTTAGACTGCAGTAACCTGCCAGGCATCACTTGGTTAGTAATAGTCATTGTAACTGTTCTGCTACCTTCTTTCATCATCCTTAAAAAAAGGACTCTTGCACAAAAGGGAAAAAAATCCCACTTCAGGTACACTTTTGTCACTGAGCTGAGGCTATTGTCTATCCAACATAACATATGTTTATGCAGGAGATGGTGTTGCTTTTCATTCTGGACAGTGCGTCTTGATGACACCTGTTTAATATCCTGACATCGTGCAAAATACAGATTGGATGCCTCTGGACTTTGACCCTAAGAGCTGCATGGAAATTTGCCAGAACATATAATGGCTGCAGCTAATGTGCATGTATTTGCATAGTTACTAAAATTAAAAAGCTGGCAATGATAATATTTTCATGGATTTGTATCTTCCCTGATGGATTAGTATAAAGAGCTTGTTGATTGAGTTCAGTAGCAATTAAACCGTGCAATTGATCTTTCTTATCTTTCCATACAGGTGAAGTGAGAAGGGCAGCCATGAGTTGCTTTTGACCACTGGCCAAATTCTAGGCAGATCTACCTGTCAGTCAGCTTTTAGCAGAAAGCTCTGGCTTCCTGCCATTTTATCTAGTCCAGCTTGTGTGTCTCTCTTCACTCATTCACTGACAGGAAGGTAAAAAAAAAAAAAAAAAGCTTATCTTCTAGGGAAGACTTGCACTTTTGCCTCTGCTGGAGAGGTAGGACTGGGAGGCTGGTGTTTGGTTTGTTCTCACGGAGCTCTCCCAGGATGCTCTGACTCTTGTAGGTCCTCCACCCTTGACTGCCGCACTGAAAACAGCTGGAGTTGACGCCGAAGGCCCCAAAGGAACAAGAAACAGCACTAAATGAAACTGCACAGACTTTTCTATTCTGCAGTCTCATCTTGCACAAGTGAACAGAGAAAAACAAAAGAGGGCATTCAGCATTTTAGAGATAGCCAGAAACAGTGGAGGAAATTAAGAATGTCTCAAATGGGAGTAAAGAAAAGGACTCAGAGCCAAATGGAAACTGGCCGTTTGAGTTTGGTGGGGCTAAGCAAGGAGGGAGGAATGGAAACCTTGTGGAGGAAACCCAGCCAAAGACCTAAGGGGAGGGAGATAATCCTCAAAGATCCCGGGAGGTGAATTACTTTTTGACCATTTCTTTTCTGAAGAAGCTGTATGGCTGAAAGTCTTGTTACCTAAATGGTAGAGACAAAAAAATATCCATTTTACTTTATATAACAGTCTGCAGTTTCATCCGTATAAAGCATGTTGGTTCCAAACACGGAGCATGGCTTAACTCTTGGCACCCTCAATTAATTTTGTTATTAAGGAAGCCGTTTTGAAGAAGCATTCTTAAATGAGGTTTTTCCCACTTGTCTGCCCTTTGTGTATACGTGTGTATTGGTGAAAGATTCGGAAAGAAAGAAAAAAGAAAAAAAGAAAAACAAGCATCAGCATCAGTCAGACTGTGTTACAGACTTTGCTACAGAGATGAGAATTAATTTGCAGTTATTCTCCTTTGCTGTATGCTGATTTGGGAGGTTTTGTTTGTTCTGCCTTTTTAATACCTAATCTTCCTTTCCAGTTGTGGCTTGCTCCATGGTTTCTGCATTTGCTCTACATTATCCAGGACCCAGAGGTTCAGATAATCATCCATTTCTGTCTCAACCTTTTTGCTCACCGCTATTTGTATCCAGACTTGTTGCATGTATGTGTGGAAGATATCATCTGTTCATAAAGCGAGAGATGAGGCAGAATTCTATTAAAGTCACCAGTGCTTCTGTGATGAGTAAGAACAACAGCAGCAAAGGCCAGCAGAAATAGAAAAATAATTTTAGCAAAAATATATAAATTCCCATCTCCTTACAGTTGTTTCTCAGTGTGAATTATTATTATTTCTTTAAATACTCAGGCACCAGAATCTAGAAAAGTTACCCAGCTTTGCTGGATTCCTGGTTTCCTTGACAACCATTCATATAAATAGTAAGGACCTGTTATGGTGGGGGGGAATATCAGTATAATCGAAACCTGTGAATCACCTAGGAAAAAATTAAATTCAAGGTTGAAGTTACAAGTTATCCAGCAAACATTAACAGAAGAGTCTGTTTTCGTTTAAATAAGGCTCTTCTGTTAATGTTTGCTGGATACCTGACAAGGATGGAGCAAAGGCAGTGATTTTCTGAAAGTGAGATGCAAGAAGGTTCCTTTTGACATTCCTCCTGAGGAAGCTATTACAGGTGACAGTCACCTTCTTCCTCCCAGGCTCTTTGGTCACTTGAAATTGGTCTCTCTCTCTCACTTTTGATTCTTTTTTTTATTATTATCCGTAAAAAAGAAATACAGTGTGCTAAAGATGGGCATGAATGTTAGCCATATTTAAAAGCTAAGTTGCTATTCCCCTCCTTTCTCAATGATTCAGTTAAGCCAATCTCAACAGCAAGATATTGATACTGCTTTCCTGGAAGCAAGAGAGTGAGAAAGGGGTCAGCCAGATGTCCCTGCAAAGAGTTTAGATGTTGTGAGGCATGGTCAATGTGAAATGGGAAAAATTATCCTGAAACTAACCCTGATGTGTGCTAGTGCTGCTAGAATTGTGACTCAATTGTCATGAACGTGGGAAGAGGCATGACAAAAATTCACAGTAGGATGAAGTTCTCCATGTGTGAAATTAAAAAACAGTGATGAGAAAAACTGTGCATCAAGGAAAGTTCCTGTCCTGTGCCAGCAATACGACATTGTTTGTTTTCCCCCTCTTTTTATGCTTTGTGTTGCAAAAAAACTTAGTAATATGATCATCATTAAAATGGTGACAGTATTTTCCTCTGGTTTAGAAATGACATGAAAGCCAGCAGTTCTATTAGCTTTGTCTTAAATAAAGGTCACATGATTTAAAAAAAATAAACTATCTTGCTACTTCTAGTGTTCACAGAAGCAGCAAAGCACTAAAAAAGTAATGAAAAAGCTGTGAAAACAAGTTATCAACTGTGTCTAGGAAGTTATTTATCTAATCTGAGGAAATAACAATTTTTATTGTTATCTGATTCACACATCAGAATTTCCAGGGCTGTTTCCCATGCCTGGTCCATTTGTAAGGGCTGCCTGAAGCCAGCAGCTACCAAAGAATTTGGCTGGTCTTCATTCACAGAGATCCCTCCAGCTGTAAATTCTTATACCATGTAGATTGCACTGCTTTTCAGATCAGTGTCAGATACAATTCAGAACAATTCAGCTACAATTTGTGCAGATCTACAACACTCTTTATGATTGTGCTGTGGCATGGTAGTTTTGTTTTATTTTACTTTGCTTGCTTTTTTTTTTTAAGATCCTGAAGTTAGTTTATCACCCGACTGATACAATCTTCAGGAAGATAGTGCCTATATTGAAGTTGGTGAGAGCAAGTAGATGCCGAATACTTTTGGAAATCCATCAAGTCATTCATTACAAAGCCTAATTCACATTTCTTTTTATTTCAATCAGTATATTCTAGATGCCAGATATTTTTTATAGTAAAACCTGGCATGAAAGCTTTAGGGAGGCAGAATTACCTACAGACTGCCTTTTCAACTTCCCCCAGCCTTTTCTTTTTTCTGACTCCTTCTGTGTGCTGCTGGCTGTTTCCCCACCACAGTGAATCCTCAGCCGTGAAGTCCGGGTGGTGGTGGGATTTGGTTCTATTTGATCCCATTGATCAGCCCAGCTCTGAGATGGGTGCGTGCAAGTGGCACATTCTGCCTCCAGGCTCGCTGTTACTCAGCCTGGTGCATCAACCCACCAGTCTGACCTTCGGGCTCTTGTGAGATACTGGCCTTAGTGGTGCTTTTGTGAAGTCAGCTGAGTAGAAAGGGTGTCTTTTATTTGGAGTGGGGATGGGGATATTATGTCATAGCTGAAGATTATTTTGATTGATTTTTTTCCAGGCATATCTAGGAAGATGCAGTGAATGTAGTGAGAAAATCAATACAGTATTGAAGGTTGCATTTTTCCAGTGTAAAGTGTTTAAGGACATGCTGCCAGGGAAAACACTTCATCAGCCAGACTTCCCTCATCTTACCACACTGAACAGGAAGCACTTTTTGTAGCTCAGGGGGTGCTACGGTGCTATATGTTCTGTGGGACAGTGAGGAATTATTTTAAGAAAATGGAAAAAAATGTTATTTAACAGACAAGAGGGTCTGACAGGAACCTCATGAAGTTCAACAAGGAGAAGTGCAAAGTCTCGCACCTGGGAACTACCCCATGCAGCAGTACATGCTGAGGGCCATCCAGCTGCAAAGCAGCGTGGCAGAAAAGGAACTGGGGGTACTGGTGGACACCAGGTTGAACACGAGCCAGCAATGTGCCCTCGTGACAAAGAAGGCTAATGGTACCCTGGGCTGTATTAGGAGGAATGTCGCCAGCAGGTCAAGGGAGGTGATCCTTCCCCTCTGCTCAGCACTGGTGAGGCCACAGCTGGAGTGCTGGGTCCAGTTCTGGGCTCCTCAGTGCAAGAGGGACATGGACACACTGGAGGGAGTCCAGCCAAGGGCCACAAAAACAATGAAGGGACTGGAGGGAAACGGGTTTGCTGTTCTGGTAGCTCTGTGAAAACAAATGTGACCCAAATTAAATTGGTAGATAGCTGGGTCTGAACAAGCAGGAGTTGTAAATATGCTGTGGCACTCTTCGCTGCAGGATGTTGTGGTTGCTAAAAACGTACAGGATTTCAAAATCCAGCCAAATTGACAGGTGAAAAATCCATCAAAAGCTGTTAACGAAAAAAATAACACCTCTAGTTCCAAAATTTGGTGCAAATTGCCAGAGGATCAGAGTGTCTATGGGGGCAGTATCGCTGTAGAATTTCCCTGGGTTTGTGTTCTTCAGTAGGCACCTGCCACCATCCACTGTCAGATGCTGGCTACTGAGCCCAGTGGACTTTTGACCGCACATGGTACAGGCACCCATAAAGCTGTTTGTCCTTTCCTGTTGGTCACTGTTCCCGCTGTCATTCTGTTCATGTTGGGAGTGTTTTCCAAATTTACTCTCTGCTAAGTCTACATGACCAAGTCTCTAGCCCTTTCGAAGAGGCTCAAGATACCTGCCCATGTGCAGATTTCCCTTGCAGCTACAGAGCAATCGGTATTCACCCGGGAAGCCTGGGCAAATTTCCCCGACACCTCTTTGTGGGGGAAAAAATAGCATACTTAGGGGAAAAAAAAATCACTGTAATGAACATTTATACAGCGGTAGCAACTGTGAGAAGGCTAAGTTAGGCTGTGTACAGCCACTGTGGTTTAGCCAGCTTTTCCCAGAGATAGTCAGAGCATAGTTGGGGAAGACAAGGTGCTGGCAAAGTATCGTTGGACGTGGAAACTGTTGCTCCTGCTTCTCTGGCATTTACCGGAGTGATCAGCTGTGTAGAGCGTGCATACTCATGGGCATGTAATTTCTATATTCATAGCCAGAAACATGGAATAATTTAGATAATTCAGTCTATTTTCAATCTTCAATTATGGAAAGAATAAAGGTGGTTCTGATGGAAGATCTTTAGTGAGAAGATAATATTTCACTTAGCTTACTTAAAAGAGTCACTGTCAGCACCAGCTAAATGTCTTTCTTTACTCTCTTCTCATGAGCAAAAATCCATATCTTGAGAGCTAGAGATCCAAGGTGTGCTATTTCTGCTGAACTGAGAATTATAGAAATGGCAAAGTATGTCACACTATTTTGTTTCACTTTCCTCTTTTATTAACTCTATTTTTTTCTGTTCCTGCTGTATCTTCTGGGAATATTTGTTCTCTGAAGACAACTCTGATCTAGCTTGTAAAGCGCATGATTCACAAACATTCCATATTTAGACTATATTTAGATAAATGAAATGGCTAAATGTTACCAGTTATATCAAAGTGGACAGCTTGGAGGTTGCAGAATTTTGCAAGAGTTTGTGCTTAGGCCACTTTAATTATCTCAAACTGGCACTTCTTAACTACTAAGGACCTATTCAACCATAGTGTTCTTGTATTTCTTTTAGTAAGACTACATGTAATACCCAGAGAGAGTGAGCCTTCACAGTGCTGTTGTGTAGCGTAAGGAGTTTTCCTTGGCATGAATTTGGAACAGTTACATTATTAATGTATAGCAGAGCTGTGAAGAAATTATGCTGGGGACTAATTAGGACCCCTGTTTATGTCTTAGTCAGCTCTGCATCAGAGGAGAGAAAACTTTAGATACACTGAACCGATTGACAGTTCAAGCTTCAACGTATGCTCAAATCAAACACGTACTAGCCAGCTGTGATGGACCATTTGGAATAAGGACTGCTCCTTTCATATTTAAAAGCAATCCTTTCAGACATCAGGCTTCAGGATGGCAGGCTTTTGGCTTCTGTGTGCCAGATCGGAAGGAACTACCAGGCAAGGATCTTCTCTCTGCAGTGATACGTGGCAGTGCTGTTAGATATTGGGAATCCTGAGAGCAAAGAAAGTAATGGCTCCTTGAAAGTGACTTAATTTTCCAGCCAACTTTTACCTTCCCTGCTTGTCTCAGGCTATTCGTGCAACATCTGAATCCCTGCCTTATTAGGCTTATTTGCATAAGCATATTAGGAGTTATTCTGAAGCGATATTGCATTTGGACTAATAAAATGAAGGACATGCCATCCAAAATTAATAACATAGGGATGGGTAATAATAAAAGTAAGCTCAAGTCTGTAAAATTACTTTAATTCTTTTACCATGTCAGTATGACTAGAGAGCTGGTCTCCATGGCTGGTCTAGCACAAGGATGTCAAGTGGCAGATTCAGAATGATATGCAGAGTTTGGGAAAGCAGGGTAAATACTGCTTTGCTGATACCTTGATGTGATGGTCCATTCCTAGGGCCATCATGTGGGAGAGCTAGGACCACAAATAACTAGAGTTTTGAGGGTATGGGTTTGAAATTATCTGTTACACACATAGAAGACATTTCTGGGGAGCATTGAGGTTCTTTTTTATATAACTAGAGACTTATTATTATTGGCAAGTATCTGGGAGACAGAAACTAGATTTGTCTTCTAAGCACCATACAAATTACAGAGAGAGCAAGCAAGAAAGAATGAAATAAGAATTATGACTCTTTAGACTCATAAATTAAACCAGGCTGTGTGTTACGTCCCATCTGTAATTTCATTGATAGTGTTTTATACGAGGGTCCTAGCAATCCTTGCTTGTGTTACTTCTGGCATTCTACAGTGCAAATACTATAGAGAGCACAAGTAAATAATACACAGACATGTGTGGGAGATAATGCCAGCCAAATTCTATATGCAAGCGATTACATATGAATTATATGCACAGAGAACGGAACACACAAATGGATTGCCAGGATGAGGTAGCTTTCAAAAAAAACAAACAAAACTTCACACTTCAGTTTGCACTTTCTGTTCTGGGGTTGTTTTAAGATAAACTGCTTTTCCTCCCTTTCCCCTTAAAATTTTGCCTTTCTCCTTAAAGGTTTGCTCCACTACCCTCAGTGTTTTTAATGAACTTTGCAGTGGGGTAAAGTTCTGCCCTGGTACAGGAACCCTGAGAATACAGAAGAAAGTTGTGTGCCATTTTAAAGGGAAAAGAGCAGGTCAGCTTACATCAGCAGAGGCATTGTTACTTTATATTCAAAAAGAAATGCGCTCTAAGCAGCTATTATTAGCGTTTCTTCGACCACTCTTCCAACTTCCAAATAATGTTTAGGAACCCATTCTTTTCTGGGAAGGTTTTCTTGAAGGATGGAGGAAATGAGCTCTTCTGTGCAAAAGCTGTTTCACATAATAAACTTTACAATGCTAGTGAATAGATATGAGACAGTTAAACAACAGAATAAATCTTCTCAGCTTTATGAATGCACTTCGTTTCTGCCTACTTTCTCCAAAGTATAACATGCCAGGGCAAATCCTGAAATCTGTCTCATTCAGGTCCCCTATAGACAGAATACTAATTGAAGTTAATGGGAGCATGACTCAGGGGAAAGCTTAAAATCCGGGAATTGTAGTGCATGCCCTTTAGAACATTAAACAAGAGGAGTTTCAGACAGGGCAATAGGAACTTTTCAAAAACTTCTATATCCAACTTTCAGCAGTGACTTTTGATATTTGAGAACTCAAGTCTCTCAGAAAGAAAATGAAACGTAGCTCATGGAACATCCTAGGCCAGTAGCACAATGAAATATTGGGTTTAGTCTCCCAGTTTATTTTAGAAGCTGTAGAAATGTTTTGTGTAGCCCTTACTGAAGAAATGTAAACGTTGGGGTTTGCCTCTTCTATATATAACAAACAAAATTGTGGCTAAAAATGTTCTGCCACTTTCTCCACTTTTGAGCATGCCTGTGTGATGTCAGTAGTTATAAGTTAAAGATGTAAGTTTTAAGGAAAATTTGAGTTTGTAAGAAACAATTTTTCTGAAATTTTCTGGCCCATTATTCCAAATGACTGGCCTTTTGAAATTCTGACCTCCAAATCTGTAAGAAATAAAAGGAACAAAATTATGTTTGTTACTTTTACTTCAGAGTCAGAAAATTCTGGAAATGGCAAACACAAAAGGTTTTTTTTTTCATTTGAAAATGAAAGCAAGGTACAATACACCTGAAGTTTTGGATTAAAAATTATCCTGGTTTCAGCTGGGATAGAATTAATTTTCTTCTTAGTAGCTGGTACAGTGTGTTTTGGATTTAGTGTGAGAATAATGTTGATAACACACAGATGTTCTAGTTGTTGCTAAGGAGTGCTTATCCTAGGTTAAGAATTTTTCAGTTCCCCGTGCTGTGCCCGCAAGCAGGTGTACGAGAAGCTGGGAGGGAGCATGGCCAGGCCAGCTGACCCGAACTAGCCAAAGGGATATTCCATACCATAGAAAGTCATGCTCAGTATATAAACTGGGGGAGCTGGCTGGGAGGGGCGGATCGCTGCTCAGGCACTGTTCATTGAGGGGTGAGCATTTGGATTGTGCATCACTTCTCTTTGGGTTTATTTCTTTCCTTTTTTTAAATTATATTCATTTTCATTACAATTATTAATATATTTTATTATTGTTATTATTATAATTGATTTTATTTTCATTATTAAAATGTTCATCTCTCAACCCATGAGTTTTACTTCTCTTTTTGATTCTCCTCCCTATCCCACTGGAGTGGGGAGAAGTGAGTGAGCAGCTGCACGGTGCTTAGTTGCTGGCTGGGGTTAAACCACGACAAAAATATATTTCAATTTTATCAGGATACATGGATGTCTCAGAATGGATTGTACCAGATTGGAAAGGCTCAACTAATTTTAATTATATCGTGTAAAGCAGTTGCCTCAAAGAATTTTTTTTTTCAAGCTTTCAGAAACTTGAGCATATTTCAGAGCTTCTGAAGTTAATTTAAAAGCAGGATTTTAGATTACTGTTTCCACCTCAGAGATCTTCCACTATTACAAGAAACTAGTGTCAGGAAGAGTTTCTCTCTCTAATGAAGATTATTTTTTCTTCCTCTTTCCCACTTCCCATTTCCTGTCAGTCGGAAGTGTCTTGGATCCCCAACAAACACTACTCTGGGATTTACGGGCTGATGAAGTTGGTTCTGACTAAGACTCTACCTTCCAATCTTGAGCGAGTCATTGTCCTCGACACAGACATAACATTTGCCACTGACATTGCTGAGCTATGGGCCGTCTTTCACAAGTTCAAAGGTATTCTAATGATTTTTTTTACTGTCTTTATTTGAGGGGGAGGGAGAATGGTAAAGCAAACAGTACAGCGGGGGTAAAAGGGCTATCTGAGATTTGATAAATGTTTTCACTCTTTTGATTTTTGGTGTTTGAATATAATTCTTTTGTTTGTGAGGTCTTTCCTCAACAATGCTCCATATGGAATAATTGACAACACTGATTATTTATGTAGTTTGTTTTATTGGTCTAATTATTTGCCATAGGTGAGGGCTTGACAATACAGTAGATGATAAAGAATTATGAGGATGCTGTAGTGATGTACCCTTCCAGTCCCTGTTGGTATTCAATACCTGGAAGAACTTGTTTTATATTACTTTTTATTAATAAAACCTGATTATTACTTTCAGTGTAACTTGTCCATGTTACCACTGAAAATGAATGAAGTTAGGATCATACTTGGACCAGGGAGGAGGATGAAGGGGGCAGGTATACATGTGAATGGAAATGAGTTACTGCTTGCTCCTCTTAATGAGTTGATAAAGGGTTCTGGATTTGAAGTATCCACCTAAAGTAGTTTTCTCTACCTATCGCCACTTCCTAAAGCTCCTTGAAAATTTCCTTGATAGTTTGACCAAGAAAGGAGACTTTCAGAGTGACTGTGTAAGGAGATGATCACAAAAAAGTTCCCCACTACCCTGTCACAAGCCAGAGCACTTTCCTGGCTAACACACTGCTAAAACCATTTAATTCTCCCAGGCTCCAGTGTTGCCAGCTTTTCAGAGTCAGAGACGTGCCCTATTGTTCTCCTCTTGCCCTCAGAATATGTATTGCAGTGCTGGTAAGCACAGAGGCATTCCGGTATCCTGGTTTGAAGGTTTACAGCCCCGTAAAAGTGTAACCTTGATGCATATCATCAGCTTTCTTAAAATCACCTCAAGCAAAGTCAGCCTAAGCAAATGGGAGTATTTATTTACAGAAGCGAAAGCATACCACTCTGTTAGAAAGGTGACAGAAAAGAGAGCACATTTACTGTACTTATCCCATGCTGAAATCCCCAAGGCCTCTTTGCCTTTGCAAGTACCCAGCTAACGGGCAGGACCTATTATCTTCAGCTCTACAGTCAAGGACTGGGTTCTAGTGCTCGGCTTCTCCGTGCATTTGTTTCCTTTCCCCTCTCTGGATACACTGATGTCCCTTCAGCAGGCCAGAAGCAATCACCTTCTTACTTAACTGAACTATTCACAAACTGGCTTCCTTAAGGAATATAAAGTTTTTCTTCCTTTTCAGGTATTGTTCAAACCTCTTCACCGAGCCTTTCCCTACCCTGAACCTTGAGTTTCATGTAAACCTATACCTTGACAACCATAATTTACATAAATGTATGCATAGGGAGTAATGCTGTGCTGTTGTACTCTCTCGTTGTGTGCTACTGTCCCTTTAATAGTAATGTTTTACTGAATATGGTGTATTAGCATGATGTGGCAGGTAAAGAAATGTGTATAAACTGAACTTGGGCGTAGAGCACTGCATGGTCAATGACAGCAAAATCTGAATTGAGACAATGAGGGGGATCATCTCCTTGCTTAGATTTTCTGCCATAGTTTCAATGGAAGTCCCTTTTTTTAATGGGGAAAGAAACCAAGCATAAAGACTGCTAGTAAAGAAAGGAATACAGAGCAGAGGCAGGCCCAAGATTGAAAAAAATACAGACAGAAAATATGGAACCATGGAGAAGGATAATTACTGGAAGTAAAAAAGTGGGTGTAAGTCAGTCTCCGTAGAGCTAGGCAAGGTTGTTCAGCTGAACATAGCTGTGAAAAGCTCTAACATACACATGGAGGACAGAATTCCTGTGCTACTGCCAGCCCTCATAACATATGTATCACAACTCCCAAATGTGTGATTTTGTAAGTTGTCCAGTCTATCTTTTTAATTCCAGCTGACCACTGGCTTCTCCACAATTTTTTAATCCTGGCAATAAATTGGTCAGTGTCTACATCTGCTCATGTCCCAGACAGCCATGCACAAAGAAAGAATTAATGCGACAATCCCATAGCCCCAGGAGTTGAGCAGGGTGGGAGAAGACTTTGGAAGGTACGTACGCCCAAAATAGTGATCCTAAATGTTGGGGAGGACAGAGAAATTAAAGTGTCCAAGCCCAAGCTTGTTCTCCAGCCTATATCATAGGGTGCACTCCCATTAGGCAAAAATCAGCGTGACGATGGTGATGACAGGGTTGAGTTTTTATGGATAAGAATCAGGGGGAAAGCCATCAAGGCAGATACCATGGTGGGAGTCTGTTACAGACCACCCAACCAGGATGAAGAGGCAGATGAAATATTCTATAAGCAGGTGGGAGAAGTCTCACAATCGCTAGCCCTTGTTCTCGTGGGGGACTTCAACTTAACAGATGTCTGCTGGAAATAAAATACAGCAGAGAGGAAACAGTCTAGGAGGTTCGGGGAGTGCATGGAAGACAAATTCCTGGTGAGTGAGCCAACTAAGGAAGGTGCCCCGCTGGACCTGTTGTTTGTGAACAGAGAAGGACTTGTGGGTAATGTGATGGTTGGAGGCCATCTTGGGCATAGCGATCACGAAATGATAGAGATTTCGATTTTTGGAGAAGTAAGGAGGGGGAGTAGCAGAACTGCTACCTCAGACTTCCAGAGGGCAGACGTTGGCCTGTTTAGGAGCCTGGTTGACAGAGTCCCTTGGGAGGCAGTCCTGAAGGGCAAAGGAGTCCAGGAAGGCTGGACATTCTTCAGGAAGGAAATCTTAAAGGTGCAGGAGCAGGCCATCCCCATGTGCCAAAAGATGAGCTGGCGGGGAATAAGACTGGCCTGGCTGAACAGAGAGCTTTGGCTGGAACTCAGGAAAAAAAGAAGTTTGTGACCTTTGGAAGAAGGGGCAGACAACTCAGGAGGACTACAAGGATGTTGTGAGGTTATGCAGGGAGAAAACTAGAAGGGCCAAAGCCCAACTAGAACTTAATCTGGCTACTGCCATAAAAGACAATAAAAAATGTTTCCATAAATACATTAGCAACAAAAGGAGGACTAAGGAGAATCTCCATCATTTATTGGATGCAGGGGAAACATAGTGACAAAGGATGAGGAAAAGGCTGAGGTACTTAATGACTTCTTTGCCTCAGTCTTTAATAGCAAGACCAGTTGTTCTCCGGGTACCCAGTGCCCTGAGCTGGAAGACGGGGATGGGGAGCAGAATGAAGCCCCCCATAATCCAAGGGGAAGCGGTTAGTGGCCTGCTGCACCACTTAGACACACACAAATCTATGGGGCTGGATTGGATCCACCCAAGGGTACTGAGGGAGCTTGTGGAAGTGGTCACCAAGCTGCTTTCAATCATTTATCAGCAGTCCTGGCTAACAGAGGAGGTCCAGCTGACTGGAGCTTATGAAATGTGATGCCCATCTACAAGAATGGCCAGAAGGAAGATCCAGGGAACTACAGACCTGTCAGTCCTTCCTCAGTGCCGGGGAAGGTTGTGGAGCAGATTGTGTTGAGTGCCATCACGTGGCACGTACAGAACAACCAGGGGATCAGGCCCAGCCAGCATGGGTTTATGAAAGGCAGGTCCTGCTTGACTAACCTGATCTCCTTCTATGACAAGGTGACCTGCTTAGTGGACGAGGGAAAGGCTGTGGATGTTGTCTACCTAGACTTTAGTAAAGCCTTTGACAACCATTTCCCACAGCATTCTCCTGGTGAAACTGGCTGTTCATGGCTTGGATGTGTTTACCCTTTGCTGGGTAAAAAACTGGCTGGATGGCCGGGCCCAAAGAGTTGCAGTGAATGGAGTTAAATGCAGTTGGTGGCCAGTCACAAGTGATGCTCCCTAGGGTTCAGTATTGGGACCAGTTCTGTTTAATATCTTTATCAATGATCTGGACGAGGGGATCGAGTGCACCCTCAGTCAGTTTGCAGACAACACCAAGGTGGGCGGGAGGGTTGATGTGCTCGAGGGTAGGAAGGCTCTACAGAGGGATCTGGACAGGCTGGATCGATGGGCCGAGGCCAATTGTATGAGGTTCAGCAAGGCCGAGTGCCGGGTCCTGCACTTGGGTCACAACAACCCCACGCAGCGCTACAGGCTTGGGGAAGAGTGGCTGGAAAGCTGCCCGGCAGAAAAGGACCTGGGGGTGCTGGTCAACAGCCGGCTGAATGTGAGCCAGCAGTGTGCCCAGGTGGCCAGGAAGGCCAACGGCATCCTGGCCTGTATCAGAAATAGTGTGGCCAGCAGGAGCAGGGCAGTGATCGTCCCCTGTACTGGGCACTGGTGAGGCTGCACCTCGAGTGCCGTGTTCAGTTTTGGGCCCCTCACTACAAGAAAGACATTCAGGTGCTGCAGCGTGTCCAGAGAAGGGCAACAAAGCTGGGTCTGGAGAACAAGTCCTGTGAGGAGCAGCTGAGGGAACTGGGGTTGTTTAACCTGGAGAAAAGGACGTTTAGGGGAGACCTTATCGCTCTTTACAACCACCTGACAGGAGGTTGTAGCGAGGTGGGTGTCTGTCTCTTCTCCCAAGTAACAAGCGATAGGACAAGATGAAATGGCCTCAAGTTGCACCAGGGGAGGTTGAGATTGGATATTAGGAAAAATTTCTTCACCGAAAGGGTTGTCAAGCATTGGAACAGGCTGCCCAGGGACGTGGTTGAGTCACCATCCCTGGAGGTATTTAAAAGACATGTAGATGTGGCACTTAGGGACATGGTTTAGTGGTGGACTTGGCAGTGTTAGGTTAATGGTTGGACTCGATGATCTTAAAGGTCTTTTCCAACCTAAATGATTCTATGATTCTATGACTCAATGGAAATGGATCATCCTGGAAAGCAAGGGCAAGTAAGTTGGAGAGATACTGTAGCACTTTTACTGCTTTGTAAAAGATTGGTTTAAATCATACAGTGATTCTCAATTTGTCCTCAGTGTCTTTTTATTTTTCCTGCCAGCATTACTAAAGATGCAAAGGATGTCTCATGTCATTAGCCCCAAATATTCCTCTAAAGGATCTGGTTTTAAACTAATGTTTTAATCCCCTCCTTGTTTCTCCCTCAGAAGTCCCAAGTAAGTTTATGAAGATTTCTTTGGGACAATCTAGTGCGTTTGTTGAAATATTACTTAAACAGAAAAGAAATAAAACCGCTGTGAAGGGAAATTCTACTCTCCAAAGAAACGTGACACTGTACCCAACCCCAGCTTGGAGGGCAGCTTTAGACCCACAGGCTCTCCTACAAATGTTCAAACACCCAGCTGTTGGCTAGAAGTGGCCATTATAAACCTGCTTGCACCAGGATGTTGTCTGAGCAAACAGAAGAACTTTTCACATCAGTGCAGGAAAGACAAGAGCTTCCTTCTGTGGGTTGCTGCAGGATAACTGATAAGACAGTCCAGCACAGCCTCTTCCAAATTACGGCCACACAGATAGAGAGAAGGTCCTAGAGTCTGCGATTCTTTCTGTGCCCAGGAAGCCTTTTCTTCCCAACAAAAATAGTGACAAAGAGAGACCAGTAGCTCAGATTCCTTTTTTCTAGGACACCACGCTTGGAAGAAACTCAGATTCAGGATTGTCTTGCAGTTTAACCAGGTTCTATTTGCTGTGTAGAAAGGCCCAAAGTATGTTTTAAATAGCACCTGCGATACCCAGTGTCCTTGTTCTGCAAAGGTTCTTCTTCCAGTCATCTTAAGAGCTGCTGAAAGACCCTTACATAGTAACTTCATATTTTAGGTGGTAAAGCTACTATTACATTTGCTGTGTAGATGAAAAAAAAGAGAGTAGGATTCCTTTGTAAATTATTGCTCTTCTGCCCTTTTCTGATAAGCTCATTGTATACGCCCTTACAATAAATGACCC
Organism: Aquila spilogaster; assembly: GCA_024606505.1. Classification (NCBI taxonomy): domain Eukaryota; kingdom Metazoa; phylum Chordata; class Aves; order Accipitriformes; family Accipitridae; genus Aquila; species Aquila spilogaster. The sequence goes on from JANHGO010000039.1 coordinate 5,905,176, forward strand.
AACTATGCTGTAACTGAGTGCACAAATAAGGGCTGTACGTACGTGATTTTATTTGAAAATCTCTTCTTTGAAGTAGCAACCTTAGGCTCTGGGAGAAATTCACACCTCTCTTTGGTAGCCTGAAACAGTGTCTCAAGCAATGTAACATTTATAAATTTCTCCTAGCAGTTACTGGGAGTTGTATAATTATTATTCCTTTTATATGCAAGCTTCAATCTCTATGCATAAATATGTCTTTGGGATCCAGTAACTTAAATTTCAAGAGTCAGAACCAGCTTCTCAGCTGGGATTTGGACATTTCTGCTTTAGCCTCATTCTCTCTTGCTCTCCAAAGATAAGCAGTCTGTTTCTCTAGGACAAATATATACCTCCAAAATATTGACTTCAAAGGTGTGAGTCTGCAGCCAGTCTGGTGAAGATAACTTGTCATGCATGTTTTCTGTGACTTGGTTGACACTGATTATGTTTTCTATTCATCTTTCACTGGATTTTGACAGTTCTAAACTTGAGAAAGCATCTAGCCTAAGGGCAGAAGAGTGGGTCTGTAGATCATACGCATTCTTGGATGAAGTGCTGCAAAGTGTTTCAGACAGCAAGGATTAGTGTAACCAATATGCTTTTATTGCAGAAATTTTGTGAATTCTTCTGAGAAAAGAACCAGTCCAAAGCTATGCTCTCTGCCATCAATCTTAAAGCTCTTTTAAAGGCCACATCACCTAATTGTTTTTTTATTCTTTCTCACCCAAACTCTTGGTACTGAAATGTGGGTTCTTTTTTTCAAACTTCTGATTTTGACTTTAACTGTATGTTAAATATGGATTCTCAAGAGCATTCATTGTAAACAGTATTGTGAATATATTTCGGACCCAAGTACAATCGTTGTCATAATTATTTGTGTTACAGGTTGCAGCTCCAATCAGGATCACAGTCTCTTTGTGCTGGGTGCTGTATCTATAAATAGCAAGAGATGGTCTTTGGTCTTTACCTAGTGTCAGGTGACAATTCTTGTGTCTGCCTGGTTCCTTTAGGCAATTGCTATGTATGAGTCACAGCTGAGACCCTCAAATGAGACCTCAATAATCCCTGTTGAGATCAGTGTTGAGGGACTCTGTGTTAGGTTGAATGCCACATCTAAGGGCATTATGGTATTTCTAAATACATGTTGTAACTCAGAGGCTATATTGAACAGTGATGTCCTGCTACTACTTGTTAGTCCAGCTAGCTGATATGATGAATATTTTCATAGAATCATAGAATGGTTTGGGTTGGAAGGAACCTTAAAGATCATCTAGTTCCAACCCCCCTGCCATGGGCAGGGACACCTTCCACTAGACCAGGTTGCTCAAAGCCCCATCCAGCCTGGCCCTGAACACTGCCAGGGAGGGGGCATCCACAACCTCTCTGGGCAGAACCTCTGTTCCAGTGCCTCACCACCCTCACTGTAAAGAACTTCTTCCTTGTATCTAATCTAAATCTACCCTCTTGCCGTTTAAAACCATTACCCCTTGTCCTGTCACTACTGCCCTTGTAAAAAGTCCCTCTCCAGCTTTCTTGTAGACTCCCCTCTAGGTACTGGAAGGCTGCTAGAAGGTGTCCCCGGAGGCTTCTCCAGGCTGAACAACCCCAACTCTCTCAGCCTGTCCTCATAGGAGAGGTGCTCCAGCCCTCTCATCATCTTGGTGGGCCTCCTCTTGGCTCGCTCCAACAGGTCCATGTCCTTCTTAGGTTGGGGGCCCCAGAGCTGAAAGCAGTATTCCAGGTTGGTCCACAAGAGCAGAGTAGAGGGGCAGAATCACCTCCTTTGACCTGCTGGCCATACTTCTTTTGGTGCAGTCCAGGATATGGTTGGCTTTCTGGGCTGCAAGCACACATTGCTGGGTCGTATTCAGTTTTTCATCCACTAATACCCCAAGTCCTTCTCCTCAGAGCTGCACTCAATCCGTTCTCCACCCAGCCTGTATTTGTGCTTGGGATTGCCCCGACGCATGTGCAGGACTTTGCACTTGGCCTTGTTGGAACTTCATGAGGTTCACATGGGCCCACCTCTCAAGCCTGTGAAGGTCCCTCTGGATGGCATCCAGTGTGTTGACCGCACCACGCACCTTGGTGTCGTCGGCAAACTTGCTGAGGGTGCACTCAATCCCACTGTCCATGTCACCGACAAAGATCTCAAACAGCACTGGTCCTAATACTGACCTCTGAGGAACGCCACTTGGCACTGCTCTCCACTTGGACATCAAGCCATTGACCGCAACTCTTTGATTGTGACCATCCAGCCAATTCCTTATCCACAGAGTGGTCCATCCATTAAATCCATGTCTCTCCAATTTAGAGACAAGGATGTTGTGCAGGACAGCGTCAAATGCTTTGCACAAGTCCAGGTAGATGACATCAGTTGCTCTTCTCTTATCTACCAGTGCTGTAACCCTGCCATAGAAGGCCACCAAATTTGTCAGGCATGATTTGTCCTTAGTGAAGTCATGTTGGCTGTCACCAATCACCTCCTTATTTTCCATGTGCCTTAGCATACTTTCCAGGAGGACCTTCTCCATGATCTTGCAGGGCACAGAGGTGAGACTGGCTGGCCTGTAGTTGCCTCGGTCTTCCTTTTTTCCCTTTTAAAAATGAGGGTTACGTTTCCCCTATTTCAGTCAGTGGGAACTTCACTGGACTGCCACAACTTCTCAAATATGATGGATAGTGACTTAGCAACTTCATCCACCAGTTCCCTCCAGACCTGCAGATGCATCTCATCAGGTCCCATGGACTTGTGCACCTTCAGGTTCCATAAATGGTCTTGAACCTGATCTTCTCCTAGGGTGGGCGGTTCTTCATTCTCCTAGTCCCTGCCTTTGCCTTCTGCAACTTGGGGGGTGTGGCTGCAGCACTTGCCGGTGAAGACTGAGGCAAAAAAGTCATTGAGTACCTCAGCCTTCTCCATGTCCCTGGTAACCAGGTCGCCCGTTTCCTTCCGGAGGGCCCCCACATTTTCTCTAGTCTTTCTTTGATCACCAATGTACCTATAGAAGCTTTTCTTGTTGCCCTTGACATCCCTGGCCAGTTTTGATTCTATCAGGGCTTTAGCTTTCCTAACCGGATCCCTGGGCTGCTTGGACAATTTCTCTGTATTCCTCCCAGGCTACCTGTCCTTGCTTCCACCCTCTGTAGGAATCCTTTTTGTGTTTGAGTTTGTCCAGGAGCTCCTTGTTCATCCATGCAAGCCTCCTGGCATTTTTGCCTGACTGCCTCCTGCATTGTTCCTGAGCTTGGAGGAGGTGATCTTTGAATATTAACCAGCTTTCTTGGGCCCCTTTTCTGTCCAGGGCTGTATTCCATGGTACTGTACCAAGCAGATCGCTGAAGAGGCCAAAGTCTGCTCTCCTGAAGTCCAGGGTAACAAGCTTGCTGTGCGCCCTCCTCGCCGCCCTAAGGATCTTGAACTCCACCATTTCATGTTCACTGCAACCAAGGCTTCCCTTGAGCTTCACATTCCCCACCAGCCCCTCCTCGTTGGTGAGAACAAGGTCCAGGATAGTACCTCTCCTCATCAGCTCCTCTATCACTTGGAGAAGGAAGTTGTCATCAACGCATTCCAGGAACCTCCTGGATTGCTTATGCCCCACTGTGTTGTCCCTCCAACAGATATCGGGGTGATTGAAGTCCCTGAGGAGGACCAGGGCTTGTGAACGTGAGGCTGCTCCTAACTGTCTCTAGTGGGCCTCATCCGCTCAGTCTTCCTGGTCAGGTGGCCTGTAGCAGACCCCCACTATAATGTCACCTGTCCTTGCCCTCCCTTTAATCTTGACCCATAAGCTCTTGGTTGGCTCCTCATCCATCCCCAGGCAGAGCTCCATGCCCTCCAGCTGGTCACTGACATAGAGAGTGACACCCCTCCTCATCTCCCCTGCCTGACCTTCCTAAGGAGCCTGTATCCTTCCATTCCAACACTCCAGTCATAGGAGCCGTCCCACCATGTCTTCGTGATGCCAGTAAGATCATAGCCCTGCAGGCGTGCGCACGTCTCTTAACTCCTCTTGTTTATTCCCCATGCTATGTGTGTTTGCACAAAGGCATTTAAGCTGGGCCCCCCAATGAAGCTGGCTTACTGGCTGGAGTGGCTGGAATTCCTTTGTGCTGCTCTTCAGGTGCTCTCCTGCTGACCTGTGATCCCTCTCCAGGCTCTGGGCATCTGATGCTGGCACTGGTGTCAAACTGGTAGGAGTGGGATGGATTGAAGTTCCTCTCCCCTGGCAACTTTAGTTTAAAGCCCTCTTCACCAGCTTGGCAAGCCTATGACCGAAGATGCTCTTCCCCTTCTCTGACAGACGGACCCCATCAGCCCCCAGGAGACCAGGTTTCTCAAAGTGAGTCCCATGGTCTAAGTAGCCAAACCCCTGGCTGTGGCACCAGTCCCGTATCCATTTGTTGACTCACCAGATTCGACTGGCCTTTTCAAACCCCTTCCCTTTGACTGGAAGGTTTGGGCAGATGGGTGCCTCCGTACCTCTCAGAAGAGAGTCGCCTACTACTGTCACCCATCACCTTTTCTTAGTTGCGCTGGTTGTTATATGGGAAGCAGATCGGGCTGCCTTAGTTCCAGTGTCTCTGCTGATGTGACAGGCCTTTCCTCTTCAGTCCGCAGAGGTGAACAATTCTGCAACGGCACCTCGGGCTTCAGGGGAAGTCTCTTTTCCTCCTGCAGGTCCTCGCCGTTGCAAGCTTCCATTCTTCTGCATTATTGTCCCCGCTCCTTTCTGTGTGTGTGCCGGTGGGGGAGTTTTTGGCTGTTTGGCCGTGGGCTGTGGGTCCACTGCAGACTGCGCTTGGAACCAGCTATCTAGCTCCTTCTTAGCCTCCCTGATGCTTCGCAGCCTTCTCACCGCCTCCTGCGGCTCAGCCAACTGCTGCAGGAGGTCCTCCGCCTGGGTGTACCGTTTCCAAGCAGTTCTGCTGCCCGTCTCTGCCCCGGGAGAAACATCTTGGCCCTTCCTGCAGTCTGAGGGCTGCACCACAGCTTCTCCCTTCAGCAGCTCCGTCTGGGTGGAGGCATCGGCCACCGCTGGGGTAGATGGTGCGGACCCCCCAGCCGGAGCTGCAGCCTTTGCTCTCGGACGAGTGCCCACCGTTCTGCCTTGAGGGTCAGGTAGGATGAGTGCCCTTGGCCCGCCGCAGATGTCGACAGAACCGTGGTGACGGACCGTGGGTTACGTGGACTTCAAGCTTCTCCACTCGGCCGGTGGAATGTCCCTCCTTCGAAGAGGTGCCGTCCCACGCGAACTGCTGCGCCAGGTCCCGTTTGCCCGCTCTGGTCCCAGTGCTCCCGCAGGCTGCCCTTGGTGGGAGCAGGGGGTGGCCGTCGTTACTCCTGGCCCTGCCCGCGCCTCGTCAGCCGCTCTCCCTCGTGAGAGCTGCCGATTCCCGGCGGGTCTCTGCGCTCCCCTGGGGTTTCCCCAGCTCAGGAACCCCCCGCCCCGAACGCCACGATTCCCCACTGCGCTGCGGAACGCGCCTGCGCTGGAGCTGATCGCCTCGGTCACTTTAAGTACCTTAAACAATAGAGACTGGGTAGTACGTAACTAGTGTATTTCAAATAACTCTAGTTGCAGATTAAGTCATCCAGAGGATATAAGCTACAATTAGTGTTCATCTGTGCAAATAAGTCTTCTCTGGAAAGCTGAAGGCGGCAATCGGGCAGAATCAGCTACCTCCATTAACCGAGCATCCAAGAAGGAGAAATGGCAAGCTGGATAGGAAGACTGAGATTCCCATATTCATACTTTGCATGAATAAAAACATGCTATAGAAGCTGTTTGCTTTGTGTCAGGAGCTCAAACAATGATAAAAATCCATACTGACATCATAAATACCAGAAAAGGTCAACAGCGATTTTGGTGCAGGATCAAGTGCCCACAGCTGAAGAGGGATTGGCACATAGTCAGTCCCAAACTTAAAATTTGCAAACACTCAGTATGTCGGTGCTTTGGCATATTGCTCTGCAGAATGCCTGAGGTAACAATTTAGGTTCATGCTATTTTTGCAGCTTCTTCAGGAAAAAGAGCAAACAAACAAAAAAAATCACAACCATCACGAAATTCAACATCTTGTGTAGGTGGTTTAGTAATGATATTCCTACAAGAACTATTATGCATACGTTTGTAATATCAAATGCATGTGTAACTTTTCATTTGTGTGTGAATTTAGTGTGCCAGAAAGTGAGATGCTGATGGCACTGGTGAGAGTCAGGCAGAGTCAGCAGGTGCTGTATAAATTTTCCTGAATTTGGCTCTGTCAGTAAAGCCCTGTTTTAATAAACTATACCTGTCATAGACCTAGGCTCTTCTTCTGCAAAGATTGTACTTATTATAGGTATGCTCTTTTTGTGATGATGTAAAATATTCAGTTGTTGCCAAGATTAAAATTTAAAATTCATTGTCTCCTATGGCTGCAGCCAGGATTTGAGCCACAGAATTGATTCTGGGCAGGTTCTGTAGTTCAGTCTGTCAGTTTACACTGAGTAAATCATTAAAGCTTCCACAGATCATTTTGAGACAGGATCTCTGTGGGCTGAGACAGTTTGTGTTAAATCCTGCAGAGATCTTTCTGTTCCTTCTGGTCAGTACAATACGTTTTCTTTTCTTACTAATCAAGAGGAAAGCATTAGTAACGTGCACCTTAGCATGTGTAAAAATTGATGGTATGAGTCAGTCTTTTTGTGAAGGAAACAGGATCACATTGTAGCAGAGTGTATTAATAAAATTGCCAGGCAGCTATTAAAATAGCTTAAAATTATCTGAATTTTTATAGGTGTCTAAAAAGGCCGAATGACACTTGTCTTTGCTCATAAAAGGAACATCTGTTAGTTTCTGAAAGACTTGTGTAAGTGTTTAATGGTCAGACTACAGTACATAGCTCATCCTAGGGTTATTCCACAAATGAAATACATTTTCTGTTTGAAAAGGTACCTGTGGAGACTCTACCTGCTTAAGATTTTCTATTCCTGGTTGTTGTGTCGTGGTGTTTTCTTCTTTTCTGCTGCAAAAGCTTTGAAGCTTCATTGATAAAGAATCCTATTTGTTAGCTATAGCTGATAGAAATGTTGGGGTGTGTCGTGCTCCTCTGTCTCATGATGCTGCTGTTGTCATCTGTGTGTGAAACTACAGGAGTGAACACTGATTTGTCTTGGTGAAGAACCAAAAAAAAAGTAAAGATTTAGGATATTTGGAAAAGACAAGTTTCTAACTGTGATTGGAGGTTAATTTTGCTGATTTTAATTAGGAAGGGATCAAGCAAAGAGGTGGGACTTACTAAATGTGTGGGTTTAGAGAAAAACACTGCTGTATCTCTATACTTCTTGTCGTATAAGCTGACTGGCTGGAAGGTTTTTTTTTTTTCCCTTTCCTTTTTTTTTTCCCCCCTGATTGCAGTTTGCTTTGCTATGGTGTTCTAGTATGTAAGAAAGTTGACCTCAGTAAATGAGCTCCAGAGAGGAGAGTTTATTATATGGATCAGCATGTGCATATTCTAGTTTATGGGGTTTAATGTTACAAGGGACATAATCAGAAAATTCTGATTATGAATTGCTGCCAAAATGGAATGGCTGCAGTTTCCGAAACATCTGTAGTTATTTTTTAGCTGAATGGTTCTTTGTCTGTGTCTGCCACCAGGCAGAAATATTTAGAGGTGAAAGGCCAACAGTGCATAGAAATTGGGTATAACTCATGGTGGGGGAAATTCTAAACTAAAGTAAAATAAAATAAAAAACTTGGGTTCTTTATTTTTCTGTTTTGATTTCCAACGGATACCCTTTGGTCATGTTTTCAAGCTTTTTCTGATGGGGGCTAGGAATGTTTTAATTAAAAATGAAAGCTGATCTTCTTTTGTCATCTTTTGATTCCAGAACTGGAGTTCACAGAATAAAAACCCACTACATACTACGAGATTTGTAATAAAATCTTGTTGGCAACACTGCAATTTTGAGGACTTTTTTCTACCTTCTCAACATCAATCTAGTGCTTTTTCTGCATTATTTTTCTCCAGTCTTTGTTAACCTGCCACTCATTCTACAGCTGTCTTTTTGGCTTAGATGCTATGATGTATCAAACACCCAAACTAAACATTGTATGACTCAGATGGTGTTCAAGCAAAAACCAGTTCCTGTCTCCTCTGAGCTCTTTCTTCAGGATTTTTTAAAGAGACTTTAATTCTATTAATCTTAAGTACTCCAACCATGGATAATGGACCTAGAGCTTTTTGAATTGCCTTGCAAATATTTATTGAGGGAAATCTGGGCAGAGCACGGCATCAGAGGAGCAAAGTGCCTATCCCCATCTCCCTTCACTAGCAGAAGCTGTGATTTTCCAAAAGCTAGAAAATCCAGCTCCCAGAGGGTACACACTGGGAGAAGGAGCATTTCTGCTTTGCGTGTTTGTTCTTGGCAGAGGAAAAGTGCATTTCTGGGAATGGGATGCCAGTAGGCTGTGCTGAAATGAAAACCTATGAGAACAGAGGGTGGGAACAAACTGAGGAGGAAAATAGTAATAACCCCTCACTCCCAGCTAAAAAGGGGAAATCAGTCAGGAGTTGCTGTCCACCGATAAATGTTTTGGGTTGATCATTTTCTCCTGCAATCTCTTCACTTTCTTGTGCAATTACAGACATACTCCTCCTCAGATACATTCAGTACCCCTGCCCCGTCAACTCACAACTTGTTTAATTGTATTTTTTTTAGATGGCTATTAAAAAGCCCCAAACCCAAATGTCTGCCAGTCTTCTTGGGTGGAGCACACAAATTAAGTCCGTGTACTAATCTCTCTGGCCAGTTACTCTGTGTTCCCTAGGTGACAGTAAAGCAGAGCACGTGCACGAGCAGGCAGTGAATATGGAGGGAGTGGCAACCTGTCCATCATTCCAATTAATAACGTGTAATGATGATTCACCTCTGCATGTGTGAAAAAGCCAAGCAGATGAGACACATGGGTCATTCACCTAACAAATGAAGTTTACTCTAAGGTTTGATAGTTATATTACTAGGACTAAAGAAAGAATGATATTTAATAGATAGGTTTCCGTGCCTAAGGCCCTCATTCTAATCACATGCAATCTATCAAGCACATATGCTTTTCACAGTTCTCTGTGACATGCATTGTAATAACTTGATATTCTGTTTTCTCCCTCTCTGAAGCAGGCATATTCTCTGAGCCTATGTTGTTCTGCATTAGCGATCCATATTTTTAAGGACCTAAGGCCCCATTTCCAATTACAAAGCTCTCATCCAAGGTTTCACCTTTTTGGTTTCATGCTGCAAATTATGTCTGTAATACTGTCCTTGGCAGCACATGGATTTGCATAGGGTAAAGTGGCTTAGGCGATATCTGTCTCACAGGCTCAAGCTGGAAGGTAGAATGTATTGCCCAGAGGTCAATGGTATGATTGTCCCATCAGCAGGATGAGTGCATGGTATTGCTCTCTTCACAACGAGAGAAGAGGGAAAAGAGTGTATAAAATGAAACCAATTTATTGGTTTAAACTGCACTAAGGCTGTGTACAAATGCACCATGAGCAAAAACTGGGGACAGTTACATGAACTGAAAGTTAGACAGGTAAACGAAATCAATAATCCAATTTTGTGGAAATAGTAGAAACCTCACAGGTTTCCTTTTTCCAAGCAATCTAGAGAAACAGGGATGTTTGAGCCCCTTATTTTAACCCTCAAGCTAGAAGAAGGAATTATGTATCTCTGTAATGGCCCACTTCACTCTGCATCTCCCAAGTGTCTTTATTTTACTTAAATCTCAAGCTTGCTCTACTCCATGTTCTTTGCAGTAATCTCTAGCTTGTATTTAGCATGGGCCAAGCAGTTCAACTGAATGAAGGAGCTTTTCTCCCTCTGACTCCTTCCTCAAGGTAAATAATTTTTGTGCTTTGAGACACTGCTAACAACAAAAAGATTTTTGTCCCAGCCCTTCCAGATATAAATATATACACCGAAAGGTGATTGATAAACATGCAGTAAAACTCAGGGACCAAGTGTCTCCACAACTTTTCTGTATTTTTATTTTATTTCCTGCATTTAGTCACAGTGGAACTCATAGTTTGGGCTCAAGTGTCGAGTGTGATGATCTGTAACACCCTCCATTGCACAAGGGCTGGTCCTGAAAAGATTTTGGACCTGAAGTGCAAAATTCATAGCTGCGGTATATGGTGTGCAAGTTCGTGTCAGTAAAAGAGATGCACGTTCGGCATTTTCTGGTTGAGGATCCAGACCAATTTATGTTTCCTTTTGCACTGCCTGAATCCTTAAAAGGGTCTCAAGATCTAAGCTGATGCTATTCCTGCCTGGGTGTAAGATGAGCCCTTGTGTCAGCTGCTTCTGGTCCTCAGGGTTCTGGGATTCATTCTGGGATTCATTCTGGATCTGGGACTGAACTTGTCAGCAGAACAGCTTCTCGAGAGCCATTAACTACTGGCACAACTAAATGAAACCCTGAAGCTACTTACGTCCGTGCTTGGGGATGTGGTGTTTTTTTCTATCTGCTTAAGGACTGGAGGAGCTGTCAAATAAGTGCTATTCTGACACACCAAGAGAATTGTCTGATGGGAACAGAAGTGGAGGTGTATAGCAAAGGTGTTATAGCATTCAGTGGTGCTGTTGACAAATAAGCCAGACCATGAACCGTCCCAGGGCCGCGGACCTAGCACACGCTTACTGCTTCTGCCCTTCTGAGACACGTAACTTTAAGCAGGACCGAAGCCCTACTGTGAAGTGAGCCATCGTACTTTTTCTCAGACAAAATTGTCCTTGGCTGACTCAATTCTCTACTCTTCTGTCATCAACACAAAATGTCTGCCAGTTTATGCTCACAGCAACTTAGTGAAACTAGCTCAGGATCTCCTGAACTTCATTAATTCATGGCATTACCATGTCTTCCTGCACATGTTATGTTTAATAGACAGTAATAATATTTCCTTCAGGAATGCTTCAGGATACGATTATTGCAGGTGCCAAGTGGCATTCTGTAGGGCTGTCTACAGGCTTTTTGCCAACCTGCTTCAGAGTCATATTGGCACCAATTTTTACAGTATTTGGAGATTCAGGCACTTTCCCATACTACTAAGAAATACTACTGAATAATGTTACACTTGTGTCCTAAGATCCTGAGCGAGCACATCTCGGCTGGTATAAACTAGCTTTATAAAACGTTGGACTGAACAGGATGACACTGACTTACATCAGTCTAGCTCCTATATTCCCTGATTTACATAAACATTCCTGCTTTGAACTTACAGCTTCTTTCATAAGCTAACTAAAAAAAGATGTGAATAGTTGGAGGAGCGATCTTTAAATATGCTCTCCTTTCAACTCTAGGCCCCTGATATGGGTCACAAGTAAAAAGAGTTGGGTGACCTCAGCCAGGTCTGACGTGCGTGAAGGCTGAAGTGCATAAGCAGGGCAGCAAAGGGACGCGCTGCTGGGGTACGAGTTTTGAGGCACCTCGGCAGAATTAGAAGAGGATGTTTGCACACTGTCAGTTCCGTTCTCATGATCCTATAGTTCTTTCAAACGTAGTAATAGGAAGTGGACATAACTGGTAGGTAAATGAGAATACAGTGTGGAGATGGAAAGTGGGAGTGAATATACAGGATACTGAGCAGGAAAGAAAGAATAGGAAAGGGGAGAAGTGGCAACACATCCCAAGTTAGTCAAGATTATTTATCTTGAAACCTGTCTGAGATTAGCTAGAAACATCATATATCACAGTAAATTTCTGTGAAGCTATATAGAAGCAAGTGTATGTACCTGGAAATTTTCTGCATTTCCTTGGCAGCAGCATCTGACTGTAAGAAAAAACTTGCCAAGGAAGTAATGAAGTACACAGTAGCATTAAGGAGCTAACGCAGCATTTAATTCAGTGTAATTTTGGCCTGTCCCTCCCGCAACGTGGGTAATGCAGATACCATCCCTGCTTGGCTGCAGTCAGCAATTAGTCCTACTGTCATTGTTATCACTTTTTTATTTGTTTTGGTCTATGGGGCAAGAGCTCTGCTTATGGACCAGCACTTCTAGTCCTTCTTTCTAAAAGAGAGTGGTAAGAAGGCTCTGCATACCCATTGCCATGAAACCAAGTGGTTTTCTTCCTCTTCCTAAAGAGTTTTGATCACTGTAACACCCAATCTAGTCTTTGTGGGGGGTAGGAGGGCTGAGAATGACTTCTAAAATTGAGAAAAGCAGTGATGAAGTTCCATTTTTGTGATTTTTTTTTGCTTTGGTTTTATGCTATTGCTTTTAAAGGTTTAGTTGCCATAACAACCTAAAGCAGTCCTGTATTACCATAGAAACGTGCTGTTGTGGGTGACAGTTTTTTATGAGAATCTTTTTTTTTCCTCTCCTCTTCACGTAGCGTCTTTAACACTGGCCTTTTTGCAGGTATATCACAGTACACTACAGGGGTTCCATAAAGTGTCAGAATGACGTAATAAACAATAAAAATGAAGCATATACTTAAATCCAGGAAGAAAATCTGGGGTCATGGTTGATTGAGAACAGAGAAAAAGTAAATTCCTGTTGCTTAACTTGGAGTCAGAAGTATTAAGCTTAGAGCAGGGCTGGCTAATCAGTCTACATGAGTAAATACTCAAACAAAAACACAGCAAAACAGGAGTTAGGGTTTAGATTATGTACCAGGGAGTTAGTATAAAAACAACTTGTCATGATAGTTGTAGCTATCAAAAGACAGGACTACTTTAATGTTCTCTGCATGGGGCTGCTCCTTGAGACTATTCGGAGGCTGAAGTGAGAACTGCCGAATGAGGCAGCCCTCTTACAAAGCACTGCTTCATGCTGAGAGCCGGTTCCAGCTGCATACTGATAGCCTGTGAGCTTCAGGGTGCTGGTTGTGACCTGGCAAGCCCTAAGTTGTTTGGGATCTGTCTATAGTGAGGACTTTCTCTCTCCCTGGGTGATACCTTTGACAGCTGTGCTCTGCAAAGTTTCTTGTGTTTGTAAAGAGTGGTAATAGAGCTTTTCCATCCTCAAATGTGCATCTCCATCTACTCATTACTTGCCTCTCCTAGAGCAGTAGACCACTGGAGCATATCAGCTCTCCTAACTACTGGTAGATTATTCTGCATCTTTACTATCAAACTTCTAATTGAAGTTATGGACCAGTTGCAGACCATTTACTTTGTCCCAGCAACCATTGTAGTACAGAGTACACTGTTACAGGTTCATCATTTTATGACAACTTACTTGGAAAGAGGATAGACAAGCATAGCCAGACAGCTGTGGAGATTGTTATTGATCAGTATTTTTATCAGGAGGCACAAGTCTATCAGTTTCCTGTAATCAGTTGCATCAATGATGAAAAAGAACCTTTCATTCCTGATATGCATGTTTCTTGCAGCTAGGATCTTGCAAGAGTTCCCCTTGCCAAGGACAAGCAGGCAGCAGAGAGTGCCATGAAGTTCAAATGTGCTTTATGGTTACTTACCCCTCTGCGAGCCTAGACAAGTCTGCTATTACTTCCTTTCATTTCACCCTCAACTCTCCAGGCTCCATTCTGGATTTCTCAGCCCTACTTGGGAGTGATGATTAGTGGGCGACAGGATTTCCTTCCTGCTTTCTGAATGCTTCCCTCAGAGACATGACATCTTAGGGTGCTCCTTATCCTTCATTTTTTTGGTATTGGAAATCCCCTCCGTGATCTTGGAGTTTCCAGATGAGACCTGTTCCATCTGATCTAACCAAGATTCATTGGACATAATTACCTCCTTGCACTTCTTCAACTCTTTTCTCTAGCCAAGAAATTTCAAATGAATATGTCAAAGGTTAAATGTTGTTAACCTTTGCTTCTCGTTTTCCTTTACATCCTGATGACATGTTGACTTCTACTCCATGAAAAAAGATTGTAGCCAAACTTCAGAGGGACTTCTGTATCACCTTGAAATTAGTTCCTGTTTCAATTAAATTAGTGAAGACTGACCACCATGCAATGTGATTTCTACTCATTAATCTTACTAACTAGCTACATTCAGTACAAATCCATTCTCTGACATCCTTCTGCCTCTAATGCAGAACATGCTGCCATAGCCTGTTCTTTTTGCTGTAAACTCTGTGGTTTATAGTTGGATTTTATGGCTGGATTAGAAAATCTTAATTTTCCTAAGAGCTGGACTATCCGGAGATGCTCAAAGCTGTGATCTTTTCCACTTCATTAATAATTAGAAAACTCAATGTTGAGCAGGACATATGCATGTGTGGGTTCTTAAAGAGCAATAATATCAAACCAAATAATAGACATACCCTAAGCTTTTTAAAATTGCTTCTACCTTACCCAGTACTAATGCTAAGGAAGCTGTTACCCCTTATATAAGCTTCATTTTTAATGGAGCCCTCTATATCAACAAATAATCCTTCCTTTAGTTTCATGACTGATTTTTTTTTTTTTCCCTGCCTTGCTTAACTGGGATTGCTGTATGAGGCGAGCTCAGATAAAGAAGCAAGACTGCAGTCCCATAGAGCAAGTCATGGATGGATCTAGATCTGGAATATGTACCTGTGCAGAAGGAGAATTTGTGGAGATTTCCTTTTAAGTGAAGCAAAGGTAAAGAAGAGCTGCAGGTTCCAATACGCTCTTTGCCAGCCCTGTAACAAAAGAGAAGTTATCCTAACCCACTGTATTCCCCTGGGAGTCTCACTATGTTGGCAATACAGAACATATAATCAGCATTAGCCTGACCTGGCCAGGACAGTCAGTACCACTTAAGCATGGGCAGCAAACACTACACTTGAGTATCAGTGTGTTTGAGTGACAATAGTTCTTCATGTGCTTCAGGGCTGTTTTGTCATTGCAGATGTGACACCAATATTTGAGCTGCCTTGTTTTTCACCTTTCTTAAGGTTTACGACTCTTTTCCTATCTTCCCATCACCATGTGTTTTCTATAGAGCATTGAAAACATTAGCAGCCTACACCTGAGGTCCATCTACCGTTCCTTGCTGGAACACACTCTCTCTGAACTGGGGAGGCACACTTCACCAGATATCCAGGTCTGTACTTCACCTTCCACTAAACAGCACAAAATTATGAGGTGCAGAAACTTATTTATGAAAGCTGTTGTTGTTAAGTGATACAGCAAATAAAAAAAAGTAGCAATCTTGGTACTGGATCAAAATGTCGTAGACACCTAGCACTAAGTGCTAATCTGGTATAAATTCACTGATTCATTTCTGTTCCAAAATATTAATGGATTAGCTATTCTGAGAAACCTTACCCTGGATCAGATACCATCTGTCTTTCCATACTAAGCTTAAAGTCAGCATAAACTCCAAATCATGTGTTCTGGCTAATGCAATAGAAATGTCATTCTGTGCCCACATTTGATTATGTATCAGATTTGCTCTGCTGGGTGACTCAGTCATGAACAGATCCTGTATACTAATGATCATAGAGCCATTGCTGGAGTGAGGCTTGGACTGACTTTGTTGAAATATATTGCTCTAGGATACCTTGCTATGTAGCTCTGACTTTCACGCTGAAAGCAGATGGGAACGCTAATTTCTTGGGATGAAGCTTGGAAGGCAGAATCTAAAGTAGAAGAAATTTGATTTTAGAGATCCCAAGTTATGATTAGTCTTAGTTTATCCCTTGGTAGAAGAGGAAGATATTTAATCATTTCTCTAACAATATGTAAGGTCTCCAGGTTGTCAAAATTAAGAACTAAAGATTGGGTTAGAAATCTGTGGAAAGGGTGTTGAGACCTGGAGAGCACCTTTCATTATTTTCGTCCCTTTGTGACCAGTGCTTGAAAAAGCAATGATAAACTCTGAAGGAAGTTGCAACTAGAGTTCAAAGCAAAGACAGGAAAGCTGTGATTTAAGGCTGAGAGCCTTGGGGAAGAAAAACGAAGTCATGCTTACATGTCCACCTCAGCAAAAATGCACTGAGGATATGTTTCTTAAGACATCCAAAATAGCTAGTACTTTTTGTTTTACTCTCCAAAGACTGCCTCTGTCTGGCCTAGCTGTCAGGCAAAAGATGAGCTTGTTCCTAGGAACTTTGTAGCTCTGATGTCTTGTTCATAGTGGGTCCATTGGCAAAGGGCAAAGAGGAGGCAAACTCTTGCAGATGAATCAGGATAAAGTACTATCACAATGGTGTTATTAGCCCAAAAGCTTGAAGCACCTTTACCAATTACCGATACCCATTTCCTGCCTTGCAAGTGGAATTAGGATCTCTCAGCAATATATTGAAAGCAATTGAATATCATCCAGCGATTGCCATGAGTGAAGTTGTTAGTAATTAGTACTAATGATACTTATGAGGGAAAACAGGTGTGGCTGAATCACGCTTTCCCCTTACAGACTTAGAATATACACAACCTGAAGCTAGTTATTTAATTACATGTTACGGTTGTTGCAGAGTTTCTTTATGTATTTCAAGTGCTGTTGATGAGGAAGTATATTGAGATAGCAGGACGTTGTAACCATTTCCCCTGAGATCTCACCAAAAGTTTTAATGTAATTGTGTAGAATTAATGTACTAAAAAATACCATTTTTCCCCACCAGGGGATCTCGCAAGAATGTGGTGCATTTTTCACTAAAAAACCCAGTGTTACTAATGGAGATCTTAAGGGAGCCATTTATGAGATTAGGCCAAGATCCTTGTCTCATTTACCATACACTGAATCCAGAGTAACTCCATTACTTTCATTTAAGTTATCCTTCGATTTATATTGGTGAAAATGAGATGAGAATCCAGCTTTTAATTAGAAAACAGTGGATATGTGAGATGTACTGTGGGGTTTTTTTCCTGAGACAGCAGACTTGAGTGAGCAGCAGAGGTCTCCCAGAAGTAATCTTACCATCTATGCTCAACATAAAACGAGGAAAACAGTTGATCCAGATAGGTTTTTTTCTGAAAAATAAAAACCCGTGCAACTCTGTTAAAATTCCAAAAAAAATGACGGAACGAAACTTTTGGAAACTGTGAAATGTAGATAAATTTGGTGACTATGAAAGAGAAGTTGTGATAGCTTTCATTTAGCTCTGAATAGCATGGGATTTGTCTGCTTATGCCTGAGCTCTAGTTTAAGGGTCTCCTTTATTTATTCCATATGCTATAGCCTGTGTTATCGTGGCACAGTCCTGTTCCTGAAATGGCATTGCAGTATCAACAGCTGTTGATAATTACTTGCCAAACTGATGCGACTCCTTGTGAATCACAAGATCTAGCTACAGGGTGGCAAGAGAAACAGCTAGATTTGTCTGGCTGTACGGTGCTGTTACGAGCGTTTTAGATATCCAGTACTGTATAGGTGCTCTGCTGTGCCTGTCTGCTCTCAGCACTGACCAGAGCTTTTTCTCTCTCATCTCTTAAAGTTCAGGCAAGACTCGGCATTAGAGGGAGGAGGATCTACCCCAAGCAGGGACGCGGTGCCAGGGAGCCTCACAAGTGAGACGAGAACCAAGCAGTTCCTGTCTCGCAGTTCCTGTGAAAAGCACAACAGATCATAGCTCTTTATTTTCTAATATACTGCTTTCCACCAGTTTCCACCCCATTCACTTTTTCTCTCTGTTTCGGTTTCTATTCCTCAAGCTTAATAACTTGTGCTTTTTCCAGGACGGCTTTTTTTCTTATTTCCCCACCCTCACTGTTATCCCTGTAGGTCTCTCTGTTACATTTCTGGTCTGGTGGTATGTGCAATACCTCTCAATTTAATGACACCTACACTGGTAAACAGGGTGCTTTTTGCCCCACTTTCAGTACTGTTAACATTCAGTTGGGCAGCCTCAGCTGAAGAGAGTAGAGGAATTTTAACAGTCCAGTGTATCACGGGTTAGAATGTATGGACCTGGCCAGACCTCCAAGTGAGAAGCATGTATGGCATCAGCACGCACTTTTTGTAGCTGTGAAATAACTGCAGGATTCTGTTTTCACTTTATATGCCATTCCTGCCTTCCTTACCTTTTTATTTTAAGGTTTAATCCTCTCCTTAAAACTTTCCACATCATGGGTTATTATTTTCACAGCCAGTTCAGGCATTCCATTATGAATGCTTCTGCTTTTATGCTGAGCATCACTGGAAAGGATGTATGTCTGACCCACCTCCACTGCTCACTAAGTCAACTGCCTTTGAAGTACATGTAATAAACTTTCTCTGATGGCAAAAAGAAAAGCCTCATTAGTTCCAGCCCATATTTGGGAGGCACCTCTAATCCACACTAGTTCTGCTGCTTTCTTTTTAATGTTTAATTATTGATACACCTTACCTGACTCATGCAGTCTTATAGTGGTGAGATTTTTCCTGCATTTTCCCAAACTCCCTTAACGTTTTCACTCCCTCACTCAAAGCCTGGGTCTCATTTCATGAGGGTCTGTGAAATGTCTGGCAAAAAGAAAGCCATGTGCGGTAGGTTGTGAAGGCTGAGCGGGGCAGGAATCTCTCCTTCCCTCCAGTAGAATCTGCAGAAAGAGAAAGGTGACATAGCTCCAAAGATGGGCAGCTGCTGGCGGGGAGATGTTGCATCCACATAACACTGGCAGGTCTCCTGAGGAGACCATACTGCCGCAAAACCCAAATAAAAACAAGATGTCCAAGAGAGGGTAGCTCTGATGCTCTCACCTGTTTTCCCTTTGGATAGTCCCCCATTTAAAGTGTTCAGCATGACTTGGACCCCTTTGTATACCAGCCTTATTTAATCTGATCTGTGTATGCAAGTATTTCACCTTGCTCACACTGGGAAGTAACTTAAAAGTCGCGTCATCAATACTTGATGTTACTTGCCTGTAGTCTAAATAAGGTGAACTGCAACTTGCATTTGCTTGAAACCAAAGAGTTGTTTCACACGATGCCAGGCTAGCTTTGTGTGGTGCAGCGTTTTGCATTGGTACAGCTACACTGGTGGCTGGAATTTGGGGAAGTCCTTACAGCATGCAAGTACTTTTAATGGGGAAAACGAAAATGGTATTTACAGGTAGTTATCCTACCCTCTTGCAGCATTTGATATTTTCCCTTTTATTAGACAGAAGGTAAGAGGAATTGGTTAAGTTACCCAACTGACAGAAACAACATTCTAGTAGCAAGCAGGTTAGTTACTCTTTTTGTTTTGTTCACAGTAGTTGAGCGGTTTCGGTTTGTGTGGGGTTTGTTGGGGTCTTTTGACGTGTCAGGTTGTACTGGGCCTGGCTAGGATAGAGTTAATTTTCTTCATAGCAGCTCATATGGTGCTGGGGTTTAGATTTTTGACCAAAACAATACTGATAGCAGACTAATGTTCTAGCTTTTGCTGAACAGTGGTTGCACAGCATCAAGGCCTTCTCTGTTTGTCACTCTGCTCTCCCAGTGAATAGATCGCAGGGTGCGCAATAGGCTGGGAGGGGACACAATGGGGCCGATGACTTGAACTAACCGAAGAGTTATTCCATACCACATAATGCCATGCTCGGCAATAAAAGGGAAAAGAGGGGGCTTTAAGGGACTAGCCATCTTTTGCTAGGGAACTGGCTGGGCATCAGTCTACCCACAGGAGGAGCCTTGGCATCACTTGCTTTGTTTCTTCCCTACCCTCTTTTTCCACTTATCCTTCACTTATTAAACAGTTGTTTGTTTGTTTTATCTTGACCCCCAAGTTTTCTTGCTTTTATTCTTCCTTTCCTCTTCCCCCATCCCACTGAGGGGGAGTGAATGATGGACTGTGTGGTGCTTATCTGCCTGCTGGGGTTAACAGACAACACGGGTATAAAAAGCTCTGCCAGCTAGCTATCAGTATGGGACCAGTATCTCTTTATCTCTATTGTATCCCGGCTGGCTGCATGAGCGTTTGATGGCTACCAAGGAATTATCACTTCTGTTGCAAAACCGTGGCATCAGAAAAGATACATATAGGTGTGCCAGAGAAAGTAAAGGTATTGTCATAGCCTTCTGCACATAGGAGAACAAATCCCCTGTGAGAAGGAATAGATGGACCTGAAATACTGACTTTGAGAGGTTAGTTCCTGAGACCTGCCTTAATGGGGATAGCCTACCATGGTAAAACCCTCAAAGATCAGGAGACCTACTTAAAAATCATGATGTTAAGAAAAAATAAAGTATGTAGTTCTTGTTTGTTGTCTGGCTCACTAATGTTACACTTCCTTGCTTTTCATAGCAGTCATAAGAGCAAAAAGCTTACTCTTTAAAAAAAGGAGAAGAAAATGAAGTTTTTCCCATTATTAGATACTTCTAGAATACGCAATACTAATAAACACCCCTTGCAATACTAATAAACACCCCCAAGGTATGGTTGGGCTTCTGCTGCCTAGCCCCACAGAGGAAGGAAGATATTGGACTGTAGAAACATAATTACTTTACAGGAATTTCATTTTGCAAATTCTTAGGAGTGTTTCCAACCCCTGCCATAAAGCACAGTGTGTTCAAGAAATTTCACAGTAGGGTCAAAGTTCTTTGGCAGATATTGCAGGGACATTTTGAGCCTCTAAACCCAACTCCGTTTAGCAGGGCATAAGTAAGAGCAGTAGTTACTGCAGATCTTAAAATAATCAGGCAGCATTAAATAACAAAAGCATTAGTATGGTTATAATACCACTCTTTCTCCAACAAATAATAAGAATCAGGGGATTATTAACATAGGAAATTATTTTTGCCTTTTAATTGGTAGTGCTCCAGAGTCCTACCTGGGACATACCTCATTGGAATAGGACCTATGTCATTTTAGTATATGGGAATTATGTGGTAACATATCAAATACGTACCTCTGTGAACAGAATCAGCTCAAAAATAGAGCAACTGATGTCTGGCATAATCAGGCCTCTGCTACTGTGTTTTTGAAAGCTCTTGTTGCTGCATCCAACACTTCTTTCCCTTTTTTAACATTGCGTAGGAAACTCCATCCAGTGATGTCAGCAACTGATTTCTCTACTCATTTGGAAGAGTCTTTTGTAAGTCTAAACCAGGGAGTTTAGGATGACCACAATGAGGTGAAGCTAAGGTAAAAAAACCTTGCCTCCTCACAAGACGTTTGTTGATTCAAATCCTCCACTAGGATTAAACTTAAACCCCATGCTGATAGGTCCCTTTAGTTCAGTCACGTTCACTCTTCCAATTAATTATTAAAGTGGGGTTTTTTATGGATAGTGTCTTCTGTCTCTGCTGTTCAAGGAAACAACTTATCTCAGCTGAAACCACCTTCTCCAACCTGCTCCCCGATAAAAAAGTATGCCGCACCTTTAAGCTAGTATGCAGATGCACGTGGCATCAGGGTGGGTTAAACAGCCAGATGTGCTTGGCAGGTAACTCTTGTTAACCTGCCAATTGCCTAGCAGGAAATGAGTAACCGGCTGACTTTCCCTGGAAAGGGCTTGGGAAGCTACTGAGAAAAGCCAGAGATGTAACAATAAGAAGTGGTGTAACGGGGGCATCTCTTTTTCACAATGCTTCCTTTAGCTTTCACCTGCTATGCTTTTATGCTGGTAAAATCAGCACTGGGTCTGGGCCCCTAGGAAGAAAAGTCCTTTTTCTGATATCCTGTCAAATCCCTAAATAAAGACCCCTTGCCAGGGAGAGGGAGACAGCTCGGCCAGTTTTTCAGAAGCGCTCTTATTAAAATCAGTGTGAGTTGCAGGTGTTCTGGCTCCTTTGAGAATCCAGGCTCTCTGAACAGCATTCACACTCTCTTCTTAGCAGCTCTCTTATTTTTATTCTTTATCCTCTACTCACTCTCTTTCCCCAGCAATGTAACCCTCACAGGCCACGTGCACCTGAGGAAGAGGAGGAAGGGCGAAAGGTTTAAGGTAACCAGCTCACGAGCTGTTCTCCCTTTCCCAGTCACTAGAAATGGGTAGAAAAAAGCCTTCCATTACCAGCTTGCCAAAGTTATAGCTCCTGGTTCAAGACTAGATTGTGCTGTGATTAATGAAATGTGTTTAGCAGTCTCATTTGAGCTTTTAATGGTCTGTTATCCACATTATGGCTTTAGCATACACTTCAGCATGATTGATAGCCTGTTTGGGAATAGGAAGCAGGGTAGAGGGCTGCTTTGAGGTGTACATGCTGAATGGAGAGAGAAGTGAAAATAGCTTGATAGCTTCTGGAAGTGCTGTGTGAATCCTTTAGGGTATGTCTCCATGGGGGCCGACACATGCACGTGTACCCGAGCTAGTTAACTGCACTAGCGAAGTGCTGTGTTGGGCTGATTAGTCCTACTGAGAAGTGGCAAAAATACACAGTGGCAAAACGCTGCGTTAACACAGTTGTATGGCTTCTGCTGCCCAAACAGACTGAGATGTCTTTGCAAGACACTGCGGTATGCCAGGTTCATACACCTTTCCTTTTCTGTGTATCTCATCCTTTTCTGAGAGCCGTAACATGCTACTGTTCTTCCCTACATTAGCAGTAGGGTAAACACAGCTCCATTCTGAATCAATCAATTTCCCATGTCTTAAGTTTAGTGGGAGGATTGCTGACACGCAGATTGGGATGTTATTTTGCCACTTGTTTTGCCAGCCTTGAGCCTGAAGGGAATATGTTGCAGGTGAGAGAACAACCTTCAGGAGTACCTAGCAAGCATCTACAATTTGAATTTAATGACCTTATTTAGTGAAGTACTTAATCATAGGCTGAAGTGTAAAAGCTCATGAGTAGTCTCATTGACTTCAGCAAGATTGAAAATGATGATGCACTGAGTTAGGCATTGAGTTAGGGCTGGTAACGTCTGAGCCTGTCCTGGCTGATAGGTTCAGGGCCAAGTGTTGCTCTCCACCAGCATCCTCTTTTATCCCCCTCATTGAACAGTATCTGCCAAATGTGGTCCTTCCAAGTGCAGAGGCGAAGATGTGATGTACTAACTTCCTATTAGTCCTTTGATGCTGAAATTTAAGCTGAAGTTTAAGATCATTGAGTTTAGCATCGGGAAAAAGATGGAGCAGTCAGCAAAATGTCACAGGTGACCATGATGAACTGCTGCTCCCCACTGGCATGTGCTGTGGCAGATGATGCATGCCTGAGGCTACAGAGATCAATGATCCCTAGAAAAAAAAGCTCGTGCCCACAACTCATAAATTCTTAACACAGAAATAGTTTTGTAACTAAACTTCAGTAGGTTAAAAGTGTTAGTAGCAAGAGAGTGGAGCTAACTGGAAACCTCCAGCTTCTGTAGAAACTGAGTTTTAATTTGGCCTCTTCTGCGCAATTTCTGAGTTCTCATGTCATATACTGTTAGTATAATAATTTTGATCGCTTTTTTTAATGAATGTTGTGAATATGTCACTTCTGTGTCCGTTTGAACATGTACCTATCAATTTGCTTGTCACCTGTCTACCTATTTGTAGCGCGTAAAAGATGTGAGCTTTGTCATCCATTTATTCATCTTCCTGGGAGTGTTCATGAATTATTCTGGTCATTAAATGCATCCTAGCTCTGCATTTTGTGGGTATCTGTTCTTGGCAGCAATAAATCTGTCAGTTTAATTGCTTTCTCTTTAGCCTCAAACTTTTTCTCATTAAGTCAATGAGTAATCATCTTATATTATTAAGGATACTAGGGCAGAAAAGTTGTTACTGGTTCTCTTTGAGTTCTTTTATTTAATAAAATGAACTATCTAATAATAATCCCTCCCCACTGTTTCCTAAATGGTATTACTTCCTGTTAGGCACATGGAAGCTTCAGCCTGTTTGCTTTTTAATTAAAAGTAAGTTTTCAGCTACCTCTTTCATCATCAGAATTTTCTGTCACCTTGAAATGAAGGCTCTGGCATTGTCTTTTAAATTATTGAGCGCTGGCTGACTGGGGGAGTTCAGTTTAGAGTATACATTAATCTTCTTAACTACTCTCATCAAACTGACTGTCCAGCCTGCAATGGTTTCAGTACTCCTGTTTGCTGTCCCTCCTTTGTTTGTCTACTCACCAATACGTATAAGACATGAATATAATCTTTCTGCATGCTTGCTAATTACTGAATTATATATTCATTGTGTTCTGACATGTTACAAAACATTTCCCAAGGTCGTGTCTGACATGAGTAGGTTAGTGTAGAAAGAGTTCCTTTGCCACTTGGTTAGCAGAACTTGGAGTTGAAAGCAGCATTGCCGGGGGAGTTAATTCAGGCCCTCCGGGAAAGCATTATATATCTGTCTTTTTTTTTCTTTCAAATTCTCTGATTTGCAAAAGATCTAAAAAATTGATCCTTTAAGCAGAGCTGAACTAATTTGCAATCTTAACAACTATTTAGACTCTTCTGTTGAAACAAGAAAAAAGGTTAGTGTCGTCAGTGTATTGGCAAACTTTGTTGCTCGTGAAATAAGTTCTTAAAAATCCATAGCGGGGTTGAGGATGAGAATAGGGGTTCCAGCGGGTGGAACAGCAGGGATCTGGGCTCAGCTTCCCGGCTCTGCCACAGGCATACGCGGGCACCGTACTGCCTCTGCAGTCCCGGTCCCGTTTGTGGTTTCTTTTCTCCTTCCCATTGTCTGTCTTGCCTAGTCATTACAAGTTGTGTATTTGTACAGCACCTAGCATGCAGAGCACTGGATAAGCTCCCCCCGTACAAATAAATTGTCCATAGGAATAAGTATTTTCAGCGCTGAGCCCTTTTCACACTGGGAATTCACAGTTCCCTCTGATTTATCTCACGTTTAGTCTCAGGGGAATAATTGTGCAAGATTTACTGTGAATACGTGAAGTAGTAGCTGTCTGGTTTCATTGTGGTTGCTCAGATGCTATTGTGTGCGCTCCTGAATGGTAACTGTCAGACACTTTAGAGGGCAAATACTGTCTTCTGTGAATTTTAACATTTAATGTCACACATGATTCTGGTACTTTCTTCTCGCAGAGTTTCTTCCCATGAAAACATCAAATTAGATGTACTCTCACAGCGATCAAGCAGCAATTTACACATCCTGCTATGCCATCCTGGTATCATTTCAAAAATAGCGGTTGCATCCCTTTGCATTTGGGAAAGTTGTTAGTTTTAATTTAGCTTGCTCTTCTAAGGAACTAAACTTGGGCTGCTATGGATTAGAATTCATGAAGCCTGGTTTCCCAAATGGCAAAGCCTCTCCTACACAGCCGCGTGCTCTGTGGAGCGTGCCTTGGCCGGAGGACGGCTTGCCAGCAATCCTGTTCTTGGTCTGACAGCTTTCCTCACCAACTTGCCCAGAATGGGAAAGTGGGAGGTTGTTAATCAGCAGCAAAGCCCACAGCCGGTGTTCTTATGAGAAAATATATGAAAAATGCTTCATTCTTCTGTTGGATAAATTTAGCGAGCCAAATTCTGACCTGCTACCAGTTGGAATGGCTCCATTTGATACAAAAGGAGTCATACCTGCTTACCGCATCTCTGTAGTGACTCCTTCAAGTCGATGTGTGTAAATGGAGGGTCTTCGTTCCCTGTCACACTGTCTCACACCACTGAATTGGTTTTATCAGGAACCACAGTAGTTGCTATTGGTGACATCTAAGACCACCCTGTCGAGTATATTTTATTCAGGTGCCCTTCAAACCCAGCAGTGCTGCGTTTCGAGGGCTTGACGGTGCTGGTATTCACTGGAGCACCCCTGACAGATAGACATCCAAGGACACATGTGCAGCAGAACACATCAAATTTTAATCCAGACCCAGATACAGTTTCATTGCTCAAGAATGGTCTACAGTACAAATTGAAGTTGATAAATGGAAATAAACCTGAGAACAGAGCAAATTCCTTGTGCAAAGGGACAAGGACCAGAGATTTTGTAGTGTCAAATCTAGACCGAATTTAATGATCAAAGCTGCTGCAACATGCCTATCAAGTGGCAGATTCTACAGTACAGTCCGCTATAAACAAAAAAACGTGGAACTAAGTTATGTACTGAACTAAGTCTGAAGTTATGAATCAAATTAGTCAGTCTTCAAAAAAGTGATTGACCTATTCTGAAAATCTCCATTACCCACAATAACCTTCAAAACTTTTTCACAAGCCTCTCTGGTTATCAGCTCCGAAGCAAATTTAACTGTGCCATTTTGGACTTTTTTTTTAGACTCTGTCTTCCCTTAATTACTGATTAGCCTAACCAAAGGAGGTATATATAAAGGCAGGTTGGGTTTTTTCTCCCCTTTCCAGTCAAATATGACCCACGTACCAGTCTCATTCAGGAATGTATCTCAATCTGTCACCATGGAAATCATCTGATGTCACAAATGTGAGATTGCAGAATCAGTTAATATGTCAGGCAGGTAGACCCAGACTAATTACAAAGGAGAAAAATTAAATTTAACACACACATTTATTGACAGCAAGTAATGATGGGAAAGGAAATTAAGCAGTAGCTCATGATTGTTAAGTGGTCCAGAAGAAATACATCAAACTTCTTATGAAAGCTGCTGTAGATGTTTAAATCACTTTTGGATTATGATTATACTGTGAAAACATTTTAATATGTGCAGTATCATATACCTTACAGCTTACTTCAGACCTCCACTCTATAATCCTTACATAGAATTCAATTCATTTCCATTAGCAGTTCCATATGCTTGTTTTCATTTTTTTCCCCGCATTGGTACATGATACAGTTGGAGGCATATTTATTGTGTTTCTCTCTTATTCACAGTGACTTACTGATAAAGCATATCCAGAAATTATTAGAATTATTAAAAGAAGTTGCTTGCTTTGTTACATTGTCCAGCAGTGTTCATCTAGCTTCTGCTACATGTGCACATACGCATGTGTATAGTTGCGTGATGCAACACTCACTGAAATTACTGAGTGTTAGGTCATGGTTTTTATTGCATGTATATTCACGTAGACTTTCCATTTAATGACTATTCACATAGAACATTTGTTACCTGTTTTTGCTATTCTTGAGAGCAAAGAATACATATGCTGTTTCCCAAACAGTAGAGTTGGGAAGAAATAATAGTTAAAAAAATGTGTAATATTTGTTTTATCTAGCTTGCTTTCTTTTCCCCTTCAGAAAATTATTTTACCTTCCATACAGCAGAGGGAATAATAAAGTTTAACTGGAGGTAGATTTTCCTTCTTAGCTGTCATTTAAAGGGACTCTGACAAGGTTTGTTAGACCTAAAAATTAATTCACAGTACTTTGTTATTCGATGCATCTGTAATGATTTTGTACAAATTATTATTTTTTCTACTTTTTGTTATGGCTTGAAATTAAAAGAAAAAAACCAAAAGGATTGATTTGCTTTCTGCAGTAAGAAGTAGACACCCAGCATGAAAAATGGCAACACCTTTATCTTCTGAAGGGAGATATTAAGGATTTGCATTAATAACCAACTCAGTTCTTCCCCACTGGGTTTTCTTCCAGCCAAGATACTAGTCCAAATAACAAGAAATAGCTTGAAGTCCTTCCATCCTAGTTGACAGTGGCTAAAGAATTAAGTCCAAATCCTTGCATTTTATCCACCAGCTAGATTA
>JANHGO010000039.1:5932681-5978606 GCA_024606505.1 Aquila spilogaster
CCCCCCCCCCCCCCCCCCCAGGCCTTATTTTGTAGGGAAGACTTGCACTGTTACCAATACTGGAGAAGCAGGACTCAAAAGAAGGTGTTTGGTTTATTCTCACTGACTTCTCTCAGGATGCTCTGACTCTTGTTGGTCTTTCACCCTTGGCTACCACAATGAGGAAAAAACTGAGTTGAGGCCAAGTCCTCAAAGCAACAGGAAGCATCATGAGCTAAGGCTGTCCTGTCTTGTCTTTTCCGTTCTCCAGTTTCATCTTGGAAAGGAATAGAGAAAAACAAAGAGCTTTTAGCAGTTTGGAGATAGCAAGAAGCAGTGGAGAGAATTAAAAATGTCTCACAGTGAGAGTAAAGAAAAGGACTGCTTTATAATCAAATAGAAACTGTTCTTCTGTGTTTGGTGGGGTTAAGAAAGGAGAAAAGGATGGAAACCTGTTGGAGGAAAGCCAGCCAAAGCCCTGAGTGGAGGGAGATATTCCTCAAAGATCAGTGACTCTTTGGTCATTTCTTTTCTGAAGAAGCAATATAGATGATGTCTTGTCCCCTAACAGCAGAGATAAAAAAGTGTCCGTTTTACTTTATATAACAGTCTGCAGTTTCATCCATATAAAGTAGGTTAGTTCCAAACACGGAACATGGCTTAACTCTTGGCATCCGCAGTTAGTTTTGTTATTAAGTTGTTTTGAATTAGCATCTTTAAATCAGGTTTTTCCCACTTATCTGCCCTTTGTATGTATGTGTATATTGGTGATAGATTTGGAAAGAAGGGTTAAAAAAAAAAGAGAAGAAAAGCAAGCACCAACATCAGACTGTGTTACAGACTTTGCTACAGAGATGAGAATTAATTTGCAGTTATTTTGCTTTGCTGTATGCTAATGCTGATTTGGGAGGTTTTATTTGTTCTGCTGTTTTAATATCTAATCTTATTTTCCAGTTGTGACTTGCTCCATGATTTCTGCATTTGCTCTACATTATCCAGGACCCAGAGGTTCAGATAGTCATCTATTTCTATTGCAACCTTTTCGCTCACTGGTGTTTGTATCCAGACTTGTTGCATGTATGCGTGGAAGATATCATCTGTTCATAAAGCGAGAGATGAGGCAGAATTCTATTAAAGTCACCAGTGCTTCTGTGATGAGTAAGAACAACAGCAGTCAAGGCTTGCAGGAATAGAAATAACTTTGACAAAAACATGTAAATTCCCCTTACAATTGTTTCTCAGTGTGAATTAATATTATTTTTGTTAAATACCCAGGCACTAGAAATTCTAAATCTAGAAAAGTTACACAGCTTTGCCGGGTTCCTGGTATCCTTGACAACCTTTCATATAAATAGTAAGAACCTGTTAGTGGGGAAGGGACTATCAGTGTAATAGAAACCTGTGAATCACCTAGGAAAAATTAAACTCAAGGTTAAAGTTGTATGTTCTCCAGCGAACATTAGGGGAATCGTCTGTTTTTGTTTAAATCAGAAATCAGGCTCTTCTGTTGATGTTGGCTGCATACATGACAGGGAAGAAGCAAAGGTTTGGATTTTTGTTGGTTTTTTTTCTTTTTATTCCCCTCCCCACCCCCAAGGTGACGTGCAAATAGATTCCTTTTGGTGTTTCTCTGGTGGCAACTTTCAGGTGACGATCACTTTCTTCCTCCTGGGCTCTATGCTCACTCAGAATTGACCCCTCTCTTTTGATTCTTTTTTTTTTCTTAATTACCTATAAACATACAGTGTGATAATGACAGACACGAATGTTACCCGTGTTTATTTTCAACCTGCTGATACTCTTCTTTCTAAGATTGAGTTAATCCAGTCTCAGGAGCAATATGTTTCATCTTATTCTGCTAAAGCAAGAGAGTGAGAAGGGGGATCAGCCAGATGAGTTTAGATGTGAGGCACGACCACCATGAAATGGGAAAGAATATCCTGAAACTAATCCTGATCTGTGCTCGTGCTGCTGGAATTGTGACTCTCTTCTCATGAATGTGAGAAGAGTCATGGGAAAACTTCACAGCTGGATGAAGTTCTACCTGTGTGAAACTGAAAAACAGTGATGAAAAATGCTGCACACTGAGAAAAATTCCTGCTCTGCGCCAGCAATGCGATTTTGTTTATTTTCCCTGTCTTTTTCTGCTTTGTGTTGCAAAAAAAAAATCATAGTAAAATGATGTTAATTAAATGGTGACAGTATTTTCCTCCAGCTGAGAAACTACCTGAAAGCAACAGTTCTTCTAGCTTTGTCTTAAATAGAAGTCACCTGATTTAAAAACAACGTTTTTATCTCACTACTTCTAGCATTCATAGCAGCAGCAAAGCACTAAATGAGTAATGAAAAAGCTGTGCAAACAAGTTATCAACTGTGTCTAGGAAGTTATTTACCCAATCTGAGGAAAATAACTTGTTACTATTATCTGATTCCGTGATCAGAATTTCCATGGGTGTTTCCCATACTTGGGCTATTTATAATGGCTCTCTGAAGGAATGACCAACCATAGTTGGTCTGATTTCACAGAGAGCCCTCCAGTTTTAAGTTCTTGCCCATTTTGGTACAAGTTTTCAGATCACTGTCAGACAGAATTCAGAATATTTGTGCAAATCTACGACACTCTTTTTGATTACACCATGACATGGAAGCTTCCTACTCTTTTGCTTTGTTTGCTGTTTTTCAGGTACTGAAGTTAGTTTATCACCTTCAGGAATCTTTTGGAACATGTTGCCTTTTGTTTAAGTTTGTGAGTACAAGTAGATGCTGAAAACTTCAGAAATTCAGGTTGCCATCCGGTCATTCTCTATAGGGTTTAATTTGCATTTCTCTACACTTGAATCAATATATTCTAGATACAAGATCTTCTTTATAGCAAAACCTGGCATGAAGGTTCTAGGGAGGCAGAATTACATACAGATTGCCCTTGCAATTTACCCTGTCCTTTTGTTTTCTGCCTCCTTTGACTGATTCCCTCACTGATGTGAATGTAGCCATTATGTTGGGAGTAGTGGTAGGATTTTGGGTCTGTTTGGTTTTGGGCTGAATATTAGGAAAAAAATTACTCTCAGGAAAAGCAGTGCTGCAGTGGCACAGGCTGCCCAGGGAGGTGGTGGAGTCACGGTCCCTGGAGGTGTTCCAAAATCGTGTGGATGTGGCACTGAGGGATGTGGTCAGTGGGCACGGTGGGGATGGGCTGACAGTTGGACTAGGTGATCTTAGAGATCTTTTCCAAACATAATCATCCCATTTCTTCATCCATCTCTGAGAGGGGTACATGCAAGTAACATTTTCTGCCTGTGGGCATGAACCCCACTAATATGACCTTTGGACTCTTGCAAGGTAATTGCCGTAGTGGTGCTTTTTCAATTCATCTGAAGACGAAAGAGTATCTTTTATTTGGAGTGGAAACGAGGATATTATTTCATAGCAGAGGATTATTTTGGCTTTTTTTTTTTTTTCCCAGGCACATCAAGGAAGATGCAGTGAATTTAGTGAGAAAATCAGTGCAGTATTGAATGTTGTATTTTTACAGTGTAAAGAATTTAAGGACATGCTGCCAGGGCAAACACTTCATCAGCCAAACTTCTCCCATCTTATCACACTGAACAGGAAGCATTTTCTGTAGCTCAGGGGGTGCTTCAGAGCTATATTCTGTGAGACGGAGGAATTTTGATAAGAAAATGGGAAAATATGTTATTGAACAGACAAGAGTAAAGTGTAAGGACTGCAGCCTATTCAGTCAGAAAAGTCAGGTAGGGAGGTAGTCAGATTTGGTTAACTGGGGAAAGGCTGCATCTGCAAAGGAAATGCAGGGTCAGGTTTATGTGATTGGTTAGCTCATTCTCTGAGTGCTTTTTTAGTGGTGCTATTATGTACTTCCTTCCAATCCAAGCAGAACATAGCAAGCCGGATTGTTAGGTTATCTGTCAACTCTTGTACTTAAGAAAAGAGTTTAAGTGACGAGAGAAACATGTACAGTCCCTCAGAATATCTTCTTCTGTGCTAGCTGTTTTTCTGTTGTGAGCTATATAGTATAGTATGTATATATATGTTATATATATACGTATAACATATATATATAACATATATGTATGTATGTATAATATTAATATTATATTATATTAATATAATAATATATATTATAATATATATATATAACCTGGCACTGGGGTAAGAGTTCCAATACATTGTCCCTTTTCTTGTACTTCACTTTATTGTTCTTATCCTAATTTTATTAATGTAGCAAGGAGAAGGATGAATGCAGAAAAATCATATTTGAAAACAAAGTACCTCAGCCTGTAAGTCTGAAGACCTTTAGAAGCATGACGTATAAAGAGGAATGTAATGGTGTTTGAATTTAATTAATTGGGATTTTAGCAAATACAAAACTGTGTCCCATGCTGGCACACAACTTCAAAGTATATTTTTCTCCTCACATAACCGGAGCACCTGCCCTCTTCCTTTTCATCCTCATGCTCATGACTGGCACTAATCCCTGCACCGTACTTTTGACACTCAACTTTCCAAGCTATCTTCCTCATCCTTATCCTGATCCTATGATCAGGTGGCAGCTCTTTCTAAATGACAGAAAAGAATCCTAACTGTGTGTGTACAGGAGTGGGCTCTGAATTGGCCATAACTACTGAGGGAAACAGGTTTGCTATTAACGATAGTTCTGTGAAAAAGAATGACAGCCAAATTAAATTGGTAGATAGCTGGATCCAGACAAAGAGGAGTTGCAAATAAGCTATGGAACTCTTTGCAGCAGAATGTTGCAGTTGGTTAAAATTTACAGCACCTAAAAAAATGTCAAACTCGCAGATGAAAAATCTCTGAAAAGCTGTTAAGCACAGAAATACCACCTCTAGCTAAGAAAATGGTTAGCCCTGAAGTGGTGAGGCCATCGGACTAGATCATCTTTGAAAGTCTCTTTCAACTGAACTATTCTAGTCTATTCTACTCTATTCTGCTCTACTCTACAATACTCTACTACTCTTCTCTACTCTACTCTACTCTACACTACTCTACTATATTCTGAAATTGATGAACATTACCAGAGGATGGGAGTATTTATGGGAGAGATACCACTGTAGAATTTCCCTGCTTTTGTGCTCTTTGATAGGTACCTGCCGGTGTCGGCTATTAGAGACTGGCTGCAGAGCTCCGTATACTTTCAATCTGGAACCATACAGGCACCCATAAAGTCTTTGTCCTCTCCTGTTGGTCACAGCTCCCACTCTCATTCTGTTCATATGGGTAGTGTTTACCACCCTGTTCTCTGCTCAGTCTACAAGTTTCCATCCCTTTCAAAGATGCTCGGGATACCTACTTTAGGTGAACAGTTTCCACTTACAGCTAGAGACTAATCTGTATTCACGTGGAATAAATTACCCCTTTACGTGTTTGTAACTAGTATATTTACCTCCAAAAATCTCTGCAGTTCCTGAGAGAAGTGCAGTATAAGTGACTAGCTGATGGCTGAATGTATTTGTGATGGCTTGGTAGAAAAGTTGTGCTTTTTGATCTAAACGCGTGGTCAGCAAGTGATTTTAAATATAAAAATATCTAAAGCCTTGGCACGTAGTTGCTGAACAGTTTATTCACAGAAGAGCTACTTGTTTTTCCTCTCTCAGTCACAGAAACAGGGAGGCTTGATTTTATTTTTAAGCTGTGTGTATTAGGTTTCTTTCCTTAAAATGACACCTCTGCAATAGACTTTCATACAGCTGGAGCAACTATGAGAAAGCTGAGTTGGGCTGTGTGCAGCCACAGTGTTTCATTCAGCTTTCCCCAGAGATGGTCTGTGCAGTTCGGGAAGACTGTGTTGGCAAAGTATAGGCTGGTTGGCACATGGAGGCTGGTGTTGTCACTTCTCTCCTATTTACTGAGGTAATCAGTTGTGTATAGCATGCACTTGAGCATGTACTTCCTTTATTCATAGTCAGAAGAACTGAATAATGTAGATAGTTTGTTTTCGCTCTTCAATAGTCACAGAATCACAGAAGGGCTTAGGTTGGAATGGACCTTAAAGCCCACCTAGTTCCAAGTCCCTTGCCGTGGGCAGGGCTGCCACCCGCCAGATCAGGGTCCCATCCAACTTGGCCTTCAGTGCCTCCAGGGATGAGGCAATAATAATGGAAATAATAGAATCATAGAATCCTAGAATCACAGAGGTTGGAAAAGACCTCCAAGATCATCCATTTTGATGCAAGATCTCTAGTAAGATACTTTTTAACTTACCTTACTAGAAGAAAAAAAAGAATCACTGTCAACACCAGCTAAAGGCTTCTCTTTACTCTCCTCTCCTGAACTAAAATGCATATTTTGAGTGCTAGAGATCTGAGATAAAAATGCAGACTGTGTTATTTCTACTGAAGTGAGAATTATACAAATGGGAAAGTATGTCATGCAATTTTGTGTCAGTTCACTCTTTTACTAACTCTATTTTTTTTTCTGTTCCTGCCATATCTTCTAGGAATATTCTCAGGAAGCTACTCTGATACAATTTGTAAAGCAAATGATTCATAAACGTTCCTGTATGGGCCATTTTAACCAGGCTAGAGAAAAAATATATTAAGACCTACAGAAAATACTGAGCTAACTTTTAGATAAAGGAAATGGCTAAAGAGGGCAGCTTGGAGGTTCCAAAATTTTGCAGGCATTTGTGCCTACACCACCTTAACTATTTCAAACTGGCACTTAATTACTGAGCACCTATTCAATCATAGTGTTCTTGTATTTTATTTTACTTTTAAGCAAGGCTATATCTGATATACATAGAGAATGGGCCTTCACAGTGCGGTTGTGTAGGGTAAGGAGTTTTTCTTGGCATGCATTTGGCATGGTTACATTATTCATGATTAGCAAAGCCACCGAGAAATTATTCAGGGGTCTAATGAGGCCCCTGCTTATGTGTTAGTCAACACTACATCAGGGAGAGAGAAAATTTCAGGTAAGTCAAACCGACTAACAGTTGAAGCTTCAACTCAGGCTCAAATCAAACACTGTGGACTACTTGGAACAAAGACTGCTCCTTTTCATTTTCAAAAGCAGTTGTTTCAAGTGTCAGGCTTCAGGATGGCAAGCTTGCTGCGCTGTGGAGATACTGGGAATCTTGAGGGCAAAGGATGTAATGGCTCCTTGAAGGTAACTCTTTTCCAGCTGCCTTTTCCCTTCTCTGCTTGTTTCAGGCTATCCAGGAAACATCTGAACCCTGCCATGTTAGGCTCATTTGCATAAACATACTAGGAGTTATTCTGGAGCAGTATTGCATTTGGACTAATTAAATGAGGGACATGCTAACCAAAATTAATAACACAGGAATGGGTAACAATAAAAGCAAGCTCAAGTCTCTATAATTACATTAACTCCTGCATTATGTCAGTATGACTAGAGAGCTGATCCCCATGGCTGGTACAGCACAGCTACATCAAGTGACAGATTCAAGATGATGTGCAGAGCTTGGGGAACCAAGACAAATAGTGCTTTGCTGGCACCTTGGTGTGATGGTCCATTCCTAGGGCCATTGTGTGAGAGAACTGGGATCACAAATACCTAGAGTTTTGAGGGCGTGGGTTTGAAATTCTCTTTGTTACACGCATAGAAAACAGTTCTGGGGAGTATGGAGATTCCTTTATGCATACCTAGAGACTTAATAGTAGCATATTTCAGGGAGACAGAAATTAGATTTCTCTTCTAAGCACCATATGAATTACAGAGAGAACAAGCAAGAAAGAATGAAATGAGTGATGGCTTCATAAGTGAAACCATGCTGTGTGTTACTTCACTCTCAAATTTATCTCATAGTGGTTTCTACCAGAGTCCTTGCATTTTTGCCCATTCACTTGCTTCTGCTAATTCTGGCATTCAACGGTGCAAATCTTAGAGAGGAGAGCACAAGTATGTAACGCATTCACTTGTTCAGGTGACAGTGCCAGCAAGGTAGTGTGAGCAGATGATTATATGCAAGTTATATGTGCAGGCAAGTCAATGTACAAACCGATTGCCAGGATGAGGTGCTTTCAAAAAATAAACACAAAAACCAGTAACAAACCAAACCAAACCAAAAAAAAAACCAAAAAAAAACACAACAAAACCAACCAACTTCACACCTTGGAAGTTGTTTTAAGATCATCTGATTTTCTGCCTTTCCCCTTAAAGTTTGGCTTTTTGCCTTGAAGGTTTGCTCTGGTATCCTCAGTCTTCTTAACTTAGTGGGGGAAAGGTCTGCCCTGATACAGGGATTGTGAGGATGCAGAAGGAAGTTGTACATCTTTTCAGAGGGAAAAGAGCAGGTCAGCTTACACTGCTAGAAGCCTTGTTACTTTATATTCAAAAGGAAGTGCACTCCAAGTAGCTGTTATTGGCTTTTCTTTAACCACTCCTCCAACTTTCAAATAAAGTTTAGGAATCTGTTCTGTTACAGGAAGGTTTTCTTGAAGGATTTTGGAAGAAATGAGTTCTTATGCGCAAAAGCTGTTTCACATAATAAATTTTACAGTGCCAGTAAACAGATATGAGACAGTTAAACAACAGAATCAAACTGCAGAGTTTTATGAACGCACTGGGCTTCTGCCTACGTTCTCTAAAGTTTAATATTCCAGGCCAAATCCTGAAACCTTTCTCACTCAGGTCGCCGAAATTCAAAACAGTAATGTAAGTTAATGGGAGCACCGCTCAAGAGAAGACTTAGTAAAAATCTGAGAATTTCAGTGCATGCCCTTTAGAACATTAAACGAGGAATTTCAGAAAGAGTAATAAGAACAACTTTTCAAAAACTTCTATATCCCGCTTTCACTGATGACTTCTGGTATTTAAGAACTTGAGCTCACAAGAGGAAAATGAAGCGTAGCTCATGGGACATTGTAGTGCCAGTAGCACAGTGAAACATGGAAAGTCTCCTAACTTCGGAAGCTGTAAAAATGCTTTAGTTAGCCCTTGTGGACGAAGTATGAATGCTTAGGTTTGCCCCTTAATATATATAAAAACAAAAAATACGGCTACAAGTCTTCTGCTTTCTCCACTTTTCAGTATGTCTGTATGATGTCAGTAGTTATAAGTTGAGAGTATATGGTCTAAGGAAAATTTGAACTGTCAGTAAACAAAATGTTTTGCAGTTTTCTGGCCTATTGTTCCAAACGAGTGGCGTTTTGAAATTCTGACCTGTAAATCTATAATAAACAATAGGGGAAAAAAAAATTGTTAGTTCTACTTCACAGTCAGAAAATCCTGGGAATAGCAAACACGAGCTTCTTTTTCTGTTTGGAAAAGAAAGTCGTGTGATACACCTGGAGTTTTGGATTAAAGATATATTTCACTTTTATTGGGATATGTGGCTGTCTCGGAGCAAATTGTACTATGTTGGAAAGACTCATCTAATTTTAATTGTATTGTGTTAAGCAGTTGCCTCGATAAACCTTTTTGTTCCAGCCTTCAGAAACTTCAGCGTATTTCAAAACTTCTGATGTTTATTTGAAAACAACATTTTTAGATGGATCTGTATTGCTCGTACTCAGAGATTTTCCACTATTACGAGAAACTAGTGTCAGAAAGCGATTACATATCTAATGAAGATTCTTTTTTCTTTCTCTTTCCCACTTCTCTTTTCCTGTTAGTCGGAAGTATCTTGGATCCCCAACAAACACTACTCTGGGATTTATGGGCTGATGAAGTTGGTTCTGACGAAGACTCTGCCTTCCAATCTTGAGCGAGTCATTGTCCTCGACACAGACATAACGTTTGCCACTGACATTGCTGAGCTGTGGGCCGTCTTTCACAAGTTCAAAGGTATTCTAACCATTTGCTTACTCTTTATTCATGGAGGCGGGACAATGGTAAAGCAGACGGCAGAGTAGAGGTAAAAGGTCATTCTGAGTTACGCTGGATGTTTTCATTCTTTCAGTGTAGTTGTTCCATTTGTGAACTCTTTCCTCAACAATGTTCCATATAGAATGATGGACAACACTGATCATCTGTGTAGTTTGTTTTATTGATCCAATTATTTGGGGCAGGCAAGATTTTGACAATACAACAGATGATAAAGAATTATGAGCATGCTTTACTGAAGTACCATTCAATCCCTGTAGGTATTCAATACTTGGAAAAACTGGTTTCATATTACTTCTTATTAATACAAACTGATATTACTTTTAATATAACTTCCCTGTGGTGCCACTGACAGTGAATGAAGTTTGGATCATATTTAGACTGAGGAGGCGAATGAAGGAGGCGAATTTATACATCTGAGTAGAAATGAGTTACTGTTTGCTCCTGTTAAAAAGAGTCAATAGAGGCATCTGGATGTGAAGTGTTCAGCTAATGTAGTTTCCTTCCCCATATCCCACAGCTCCTTGAAAACATCCTTAACGGTCTGACAAAGAAGAGACACTTTTAGAGTAACTGTGTAATGAGATGGTGACAGAAAAGCTGCCCACTTCCTTGTCACTAACCAGAGTACTTTCCTGGCTAGCACATGGCTAAACCCACCTAATTAATTCTCTCAGACTTACGTGTTGTCAGCTCTTCAGGGTCTGAGGCATGCCCTGTTGTTCTCATGCCCTCAGAATGAGTACTGGAATGCTGTTATGTGTAGAGGCATTCCGTTGTCCTGCTTTGACGGCTCACAGCCCTATAGAAGTTCAGCCTTGATGTTAGTCAGGTCTCTTTAAATCACCTCAGACAAAAGTCAGCCTAAGCGAATAGGAGAACTTATTTACAGAAGCCAAAATAAACCACTCTGTTACAAAGGTGACAGAGAAGAGAGCACATTCAATCTACTTAACCCATGTTGAAATCCAGAATGCCTTTTTGCCTTTCTCTGTACCTGGCAAACAGGCAGTAGCAATTATCTTTAGCTCTACCATCAAGCTCTCAGTTCTAGTGCTTACTTCTCAGTGCATTTTTTTCCCTTCCATTTTCTGGAATTATCGATATCCAAACGAGCAGCACTCATCTACTTACTTCACTGAACCACACACGAGCTTTCTTCATTAAGAATGTAAAGATTTTCCTCCTCTTGAGGAGACCTGCTCAGACCTCTTCACAAGGCCTTTCCCTACAGTGAACGTGGAATTTCATATAAACATGTGCCTTAACAACCATAACTTTTGTAAATGTATGCACAGGGAGTAATGCTGTGCTATTGCACTGTCTCGCTGTATGCTGCTGTCCCATTAACAGTCATATTTTCCTCAGTACGGTGTGTGCGCATGCTCTAGCAGGTAAAGAGAAGTGTATGAACTGAACTTGCGCACAGAGCACTTCATGGTCAAAGACCCCAAAATCTGAAATGAAATGAGAGGGATCCTCTCTTTGCTTATGTTTTCTGTCCTAGTTTCAATGAAGGCCTCTCTTTTTAACGGGGTAAGAAACGAAGTATAAAGCCAAACTTGTAAGGAAAGGAAGAGCGAGTAAAGGAAGGCCTAGGAGTAAAAAAAGGAGATAGAAATATGGACAAGGATGAGTACTGAAAGCCAAAAAAGCAGGTGTAAGTTGAGAATCTCTATAAACCTAGGCAGTCATTCAGCTAATTAGGGCTGTGGAAAGCTCTAAGTCACACACAGAGCCAGAATTCCTGTGCACCTGCCAGCCCTTATAACATACCTATCACTCCCGTGTCACACGTGTATGATTTTATAAGTTGTCTGGTCTGTCTTCTTAATTCCTGCTGACCACCTGCTTCTCTGCAGTGTTTTACACATAGCAGCGAATTGCTCAGTGTCTACATCTGCTCATCTCCCAGATGGTCACATACAAAAAAAGGCTTAATAGCACAATCCTGTAGAGCAGGGAACTCTTTTACTGCTTACTGAAAGATTGATTTAACTCACACAGTGATTCTCAGTTTGTCATCAGTGTCTTTTTATTTTTTCTGACAGTGTCACAAAAGATACAAACAACGTCTCATGTCGTTAGCCCCAAATATTCATATAAAGGGTCTGTTTTTAAACAGATGTTTTAGTCACCTCCTCGTTTCTCCCTTCAGAAGTACCAAGTTTGTTTCTGAAGACTTCTTTGGGACAGTTCAGTGTGTTTGTTGAAGTATCACTTAAACAAAAGAGATGCAAAACTCTTGTGAAGCAAAATTCTAATCTCCAAAGGAACCTGACATTATCCCTGGCCCCAGCTTGAAGGGCATCTTTACAGCCACAGGTTCCCTTCTAGAAACGTTCAAAGACCCAACTGTTGGCCTGAATTAGTCATTATAGACGGCTTGCACCAGGATATTGTTTGAGCACACGGAAGAATTTTTCACATCAGTGCAGGAAAGGTGAGAGCTTCCTTCTGTGGGTTGCTGCAGGACAGCACATGGGATTGTCCAACGCAGCCGTTTCCAATCTGCAGCCAGGTAGAGAAGGGAGAAGGACGTAGACTCTGTGACCGTTTCTGTGCTTGGGAAGACTTTTATTCTCAAACCAAAACAGTGACTAAAAGAGAGCAGTAACTCAAACTGTCGTCTTTTTGAAGAAACTAAGTTCCGTCTAAACACCAGGAAGCACTTCTCTATGACGAAGAGATGCTGTAGAATCTCCTCTTTGGAGATCTTCAGAACCTCTAGACATTGGCCTGGGCACCCTGCTCTGTGTGTCCCTGCTTGAGCAGGGGTTGAATCAGATGACCCAGAGGTCCTTACCAATGTCAGCCATTCTGTGATTCTGTGAATCTCACATTAAGGATTGTCTTGCAGTTTAGTCAGGTATGATTTGCTGTGTAGAAAGGCCCCTCTGTATATTTTAAATAGTACCTGAAATACCCAGTGTCCTTGTTCTGCAAAGGTTCTTTCAGTCATTTCAAGGACTGCAGAAAAGATCAGACCCTTACGCAGTAGCTTAATATATTAGTTGTTAAAACTACTATTACATCCACTCTGTAGAAGGAAAAAAATTGAGTAGAATTCCTTTGTAAATTACTGCTCTTCTGCCCTTTTCTGATAAGCTCTTTGCGTATGCCCTTATAATAAATGGCGCAACTATTCTGTGCACAAATTAAGGCTCTACATATGTGATTTTATTTGAAAATCTCCACTTTGAAGTGGTAACCTTAAGCTTAGGGAGAAATTCACACCTCTTTTCAGAAGCCCGAAACACTGTCTGTCAGCAATGTGACATTTAAAAATTTCTTTCAGCAATTACTAGGGACTGTATAATTATTACTTTCAAATGCATGTTTCAGTCTTTATGTGTAAATATGTCTTTGGAAACCAGTAACTTATTTCAGGAGTCAGATACAGCTTTTCAGCTGGGATTTGAACATTTGTACTTTAGTCTCATTCTCCCTTGTTCTCCCAGAGATAAGCAGTCTATTTCTCTAGGACAGATATATATATACCTCCAAATATTGACTTCAAAGGTGTGAGTCTGCAGACCGTCTAGTGAAGATAACCTGTCATGCATGTTTTCTGTGACTTAGTTGACACTGATTAGGTTTTCTATTCATCTTTCACAGGATTTTGACAGTTCTAAACTTGAGAAAGCATCTAGCCTAAGGGCAGAAGAATGGGACTGTAGATCATATGCATTCTTAGATGAAGTGCTGCAAGGTATTTCAGACAGCAAGGATTAGTGTAACCAATATACTTTTATTGCAGAAATTGTGTGAATTCTTCTGAGAAAAGAGCCAGTCCAAAGCCATGCTCTCTGCCATCAATCTTAAACTTATTTTAAAGGCCACATCTGATAATTGTTTTGATATTCTTGCTTACCCAGGTTCTTGTTATTGAAACGTGGTAGTTTTATTCTAAGCTTCTGATTTTGACTTTAACTATTTGTTAAACATGGGTTCTCAGGAGCATTCACTTTAAATATCTGTGTGAATTTATTTGGGATCTGACTATTACAGTCGTTATAATTATTTGTTACAGCTTGCTGTTACAGTCAGGATCACAGCCTCTACATACCATGGCTTCTTTACATATCATAGTATCATTGAATCATTAATGTTGGAAGGACCACTGAGATCATCTAGTCCTACCATCAGCCCATGCCTGTGACCACTCTGAGACCATGTCACTCTGTGCATCGTCTACCTTTTTCTTGAACACTTCCTGAGATGGCAACTCCACCACCTCTCTGGGCAGCCTGTGCCAGTGCAGCACCACTCTTTCTGAGAAGAAATTTTTCCTAGTATCCAACCTGAGCCTCCCCTGGTGTAACTTGAGGCCATTCCCTCTTGTCTTGTCACTGTTACCTGGGAAGAAGAGGCCAACCCCCCACCTCACCACAACCTACTTTTAGATCATTGTAGAAAGTGATAAGGTCTCCCCTGAGTTCCTCTTCTCCAAACTGAACAACCCCAGTTCCCTCAGCCGCTCCCCATCAGACTTGTGCTCCAGACCCCTCACAGCTCTGCTGCCCTTCTCTGGACATGCTCCAGGGCCTCAGTGTCTTTTTTTGTAGTGAGGGGGCCCAGAACTGAACTCAGTACTCGAGGTGCAGCCTCACCAGTGCCAAGTACAGGGGGGCGATCACCTCCCTTCTCCACTGTTTCTGATACAAACCAGGATGCTATTGGTCTTTTTGGCCATCTGGGCATATATGAATAGCAAGAAGCAATCTCTGTGCTTTACGTAGTCTTAGGTGATCTTTCTGCTGTCTGTCCAGTTCCCTTCAGCCATCACTGTACATGAGACACAGACGAGACCCACAAGTGAGACCTGAATAATCTCTGTAGAGATCAGTGTTGAGGGCTCCTTTATTAAATGGAATTCTGTGTCTAAGTACATGCAGTAACTCAGAGGCTTTACTGAGCAGTGATGACCTACCACAATATGTTAGTCTCACAATCCAGCTGGCTAATACGATGAATGTTTTAATTACGTTTAAACAGTACAACAGGATAGAAATTAACTAGTGTGTTCGAAATAACTCTACCTGTAGATGAAACAATCCAGAGAATATAAACTACAATTAGTGTTGATCTCTGCAAATTAGTCTTCTGTGGAAAGCTGAATAAGACATTAAGGCAGAATCACCTACCTTCATTACCAAAGCATCCAAGAAGGAGAAATGGCAAGTTTGAGAGAAAGACCGTGATTCCTATATTCCTACTTTGCATGAGTAAAAACATGCTATAGGTGTTTGCTTTGTGTCAGGAGCTCAAACAGTGATAAAAATCCATACGGATATCACAAATACCAGAAAAGGTCAACAGTGATTTTGGTACGAGATCAACTGCCCACAGCTGAGGAAGGATTGGCATGTTGTCAATCCCAAACCTAGAATTCATAGGCACTCAGCATGTGAGTGCTCTGGCGTATTGCTCTGCAGAATGCATGAGGTAACAATCTACGTTCACGTTAGTTTGAGGTTCTTTGGGAAAAAGAGCAAATGAAAAAATCACAACCATCCCAAAATTCACCATCTCTTGTGTAGGTGGTTTAGTAATGACATTCCTACACGAGCTGTTATGTGTAAGGTTTTAATATGACGTACATGCGTGACTTTTAATTTGTGTTTGAATTTGGTGTGCCAGAAAGTGAGATGCTGATGGCACCAGTGAGAGTCGGGCAGAGCCAGCAGGTGCTGTGTAAATGTGCCTGAATTTGGCTCTAACAGTGAAGCCCTGTGTTAATAAACTCTGCCTGTCACAGGCCTAGGTTCTTCGGCAAGGATTGTATTTTTTATAGGTATTCTGGTCTTTCGATGATGTAAAATACTCTGCTGTTGCCAAGGTTAAAATTTAAATTTCATTGTCACCTATGGCTGAAGCTGGGATTTGAGCCCCAGAGTTGTTTCTGAGCAGGTTCCATAGTTCAGTCTCTCAGTTTACACTCAGTAAATCATTAAAGCTTCCGCAGATCATTCTGAGGCAGGATCTCTGCAGGCTGACATGCTGTTTGTGTTAAATCCTGCAGTGATCTTTCTGCGTCCTCTGGTCAGTACAATAGCCTTTCTTTTCTCGCTGTGCACGAGGAAGGAATTAGCAACGTACACCTTAGTGTGTGAAGAAATAACACAGTATGAGTCAGTCTTTTTGTGAGGGAAACAGGATCACATTGTAGCAGAGTGCATTAATAAAATTGTCAGGCAGCTATTAAAATAGCTTAAAATCATCTGAAATTTTATAGGTGTCTAAAAAGGCCGAATGGCACTTGTCTTCGCTCATAAAAGGAACATCTGTTAGTTTCTGAAAGACTTGTATAAGTGTTTAATGGGTAGACTACAGTACGTAGCTCATCCTAGGGTTAGTCCACAAATGAAATACATTTTCTCTTTGAAAAGGTCCCTGTGGAGACTCTGTCTGCTTAAGATTTTCTGTTCCTGATTCGTGGTGTTTTCTTCCTTTCTGCTGCAGAAGCTTTGAAATTTCATTGAGAAAGAATCCCGCTTGTTAGCTATAGCTGATAGAAGTGCTGGGGTGTGTTGTCCTCCTGTCTCTCATGATGCAATTGCATCACTTGCATGTGAAACTACAGGACTGAACACTGAATTACAATTTATTTTGGTGAAGAGCCAAAGAAAATAAACACTTAGGATATTAGGGGAAAAAAAAAGCAAGTTTTTAACCATAACTGGAGATTAATTTTGCTGATTACTAGGAGGGGATCAAGCAAAGAGATGGCACTTGATCAAGCTGTAGGTGTCCCTGTTCACTGCAGGGGAGTTGGACCAGATGACCTTGAAGGGTCCCCTCCAACTCAAACAATTCTATAATGCTGTGATTCTGAGGATCTATGGAAAAAGCACTTCTTTCTTTCCACACTTGTCAGATAAGTTGTCGGGTTGGATGACCTTTTTTTTCCCTTTTTTTTTTTTTCTGATTGCAGTTTGCTTTGCCATGATATTCCGTTATTGAGAAGACAGTATGTAAGGAAGTTGACCTCCGTAAAAGAGGTCTCCAGTGGGGAGAGTTTATTATAAGGATCAGCATGTGCACATTCTAGTTTATGGGTTTTAATGTGGCAAGGGACATAATCAGAAAGCTCCGATTATGAATTGCTGCCAAAATAGAATAGCTGCAGTTTCTGAAACATCTGTAGTTCTTTTTTAGCTGAACGGTTCTTTGTCTTCTGCCACCAGACAGAAATATTCAGAGGTTAAAGGTCAACAGCGTATAAAAATTGGGTGTAACTCATGGT
The DNA here is from genome assembly GCA_024606505.1 of Aquila spilogaster. Classification (NCBI taxonomy): domain Eukaryota; kingdom Metazoa; phylum Chordata; class Aves; order Accipitriformes; family Accipitridae; genus Aquila; species Aquila spilogaster. Next base: position 5,949,735 of record JANHGO010000039.1, read on the forward strand.
AGGGGAAATTCTAAACGTGTGGATTCTTTATTTTTCCATTTTCATTTCTAAGGGATACCTTTTGGTCATGTTTTCAAGTTGTTTCCTGTGAGGGCTAGGGACATTTTAATTAAAAAAGGAAAGCTGATACTCTTTTGTCATCCTTTGATTCCTCAGCTGGAGCTTTCAGAAGATAAACCACCGCATGTTATAAGATTTGTAATAAAATCTTGTTGGCAGCACTGAAATTCTGAGGGCTCTTTTCTACCTTCTCAACTTCAATCTCGTGCTTTTTCTGCATTATTTTTCTCCATTTTTTTTGTTAAGCTGCCACTCATTGTACAGCTGTCTTTCTCGGCTTAGATACTATGATGTATCGAACACCCAAACTAAACATTGTGTGACTCACCCAGCGTTAAAGAAGAAGAAATAAAAAACAAACAGTTTTTGTCTCCTCTGAACTCTTTCTTCAGTATTCAGAGAGACATTAATTCTATGAATCTCAAGTACTCCAGCTGTGGAGAATAGACCTAGAGCTTCCCGAATTGCCTTGCAAATCTTTGTTAAGGGAAGGCTCGGCAGAGCAAGTCATCGTGGGAGCAGAGAGCATGTCCCCATCTTCCTGGATGTTGCAGCTTATCAGGAGGTAGAAAATCTACCCTATCCTACAATAACGGACTCATACATTTAGTACCTTTGGCTCAACAACTCACAACTTTACTTTTTGTCATTGTTGAAGGCTATTAAGAGAAGTACACCTCCTCCCCACCCTTTGGCTGTTACTCCCCTTGGCTGTAGCGCACAAATCAAGTCCATGTACTGCTCTCCCTGGCCAGTCACTGTTGCGTGCCATAGTTACAGTAAGGCAGAGCAAGTGCATGAGGTAGTGAATATGGAGGGAGTATCTGTTATCCCAATTAAGAATTTGCAGTGGCGATTCACCTCTGCATGTATGAAAAAAAAAGCCAAGCTGATGAGACACAGGTCCTTCACCTAAGAAATGAAATTTACTTTAAGGTTTTATAGTTAATTAGCAGTACTGGAAAAAAGGATGATACTTAATAGGTAGGTTTCCATGCCTGAGGCCCACATTATAATCACATGCAATCTATCAAGCATGTATGCTTTCCACTGTTGTCTGTAACATGCATTGTAATAATGTAATATTCTGTTTTCTCCTTCTCAGAACCAGGTATATACTCTGAGCCTACCTTGTTCTGCATTAGTAGTCAGTTTTTTTTAAAGACCTAAGGCCCCATTTCCAATTACAAAGCTCTCATCTGAGGTTTCACTTTCTTAGTTTTGTGCTGCAAATCATGACTGTAACACAGGCAGCACAAGGATTTGCATTAAGTTTTGTGGGGAATTTCTGTCTCACAGGCTCAAGCTGGAAGGTAGAATGTATTGCCCAGAGGTCAATGATGTGACTGTCCCATCAACAGGATGGGTGCATGATATTGCTGTTTGCACAACCAGGAAAAAGGGAAAAGAGCGTACAAAATTAAATGCTTATTGTGTTGAACTAAGGCAGCCTACAAATGCGCCGTGTACGGAAACAGACGATTCCAAGCAAAACCAATAATCAGTGCAATACTAGGGAAATAGACACCTCAGAAGTTCCCTGTTTTCAAGCAATTTAGAGAACCAGAGTCATTTGAACCCCTTATTTTAACCTCCAAACAAAAGAAAGAAGTAGGTATGTGTTCTAATGCCCACTTCACTCCACATCACCCAGTGTCTTTTTATTTAAATCTCAAGCTTGCTCTACTCCATACTTTGCAGTAATCTGTAGTTTGCATTCAGCGTAGGCCATTATGCCAGCAGTTCAATTAAATGAATGAGTTTTTGTTCCTCTGACACTTTCCTTAAAGTAAATCATTTTTGTTATTTGGGATAATGCTAAAAACAAAGATTTTTGTCCTTGCCCTTGCAAAAGCATACTAAAAGGTGATTGATAAGCTGAGAGTAAAACTCAGAGACCAACTGTGTCCATAGCTTCTCTGTATTTTTATTTTGTTTCCCAAATTTAGTTGCAACAGAATTTATAGTTTGGGCTTAAGTTTCATGTGTGGTGCATCTGTAGAACTCTTATGTCTGTGATGGGAAATGTGATTTTTTTTTTCCTTTTCACTTAGTGACTGGGGAAGCAAATGTATGCTATACTGATGTACCAAGAGAATTTCTGGATGGGTATAGGGGTGGAAGTGTAGCTAGTAACATTTTGTAACATTCAGTGGTGCTGTTGACAAAGAGGCCAGACTGTGAACCATGCAAAGGCTGAGGACCAGCGCATGCTTACTGCTTCTGCCCTGCTGAGACACTGGTAACTTTGAGCAGGATTGGAACTCTGTAGTAATATGGGTAATTGTAATACTTTTCTCTTGCATGCTTGTCCTTGGCCTACTCTGTGTTTCCGTTCTTGTAACAGAGACTGTGAGCCAGTTTGTGCACACACCAACTTGCTGAAATGTATGCCCTCCCCTGAAACTGGCTGAGAGTCTCCTCAACTTCATTAATTCATAATATTACCATATCTTCCTGCAAATGGTTGTATTTAATAGACAGTAATAATATTTTCTTCCTGCATGCTTCAGGATACGATTATTGTAGGTGCCTAGTGGCATTCTGTAGGACTGTCGACAGGCTTTTTGCCAACCTACTTCAGAGTCAGGTTGGTACCAATTTTTACAATATTTGGAGATTCAGGTGCTTTCCCACAGTGCTCAGAAACGATGACATGAATATTGCTACACTGGAATCCTAAAATCCTGTGAGAGCACATCTCGGCTGGTATAAACTGGCTTTATAAAACATTGGAGTGAACTGGATGATGCTGACTTACGTCACAAAAGGATTCTAGCTCCTGTACCTCCTGATTTACATAAACTTTACAGCTCCTTTTATAGGCTAACTAAAAAAAGCTGGAATTGTCGGGGGAGCAGTCTTTAAATATGCACTTCTTTTAACTCCAGACCCCTGGTATGGGTTACAAGTAAAAAGAGTTGGGTGATCTCAGCCAGGTCTGATGTGTATGAGGGTTGAAGTGCATAAGCAGGGTAGTAAAAGGACATACTACTGAGTATGAGTTTTGAGGCACCTCAGAAGAAACAGGAGATGATGTTTGCATACTGTTGGTAAAATTATCACGGTCATACTGTTCTTTGAAATGTAAAAATGGAAGTGGACATAACTGGTAAGTAAATAGCATGGAGATGAAAAGTGGGAGTGAATATACAGGATACTGCGCAGGAAGGAAACATAGGAGAAGAGAGGAGTGAAAACACATCCCAAGTTAGTCAAGATAGTTTATCTTGTCTGAGATTATCTTAAAATGTCAGATATCACAGTACATATCTGTGAAGCTATAGAGAAATAAGTGTATGTATCTAGAAATTTCTTGCATTTCCTTGGCAGCAGCATCTGACTATATGAAGAATCTTGCCAAGGAGATAATGAAGTATACGTTAGCATTAAGGAGCTAACCCAACATTTAAGTCAGTGTAATTTGGGTCTGACCCTCCTGTGAGGTGGGTGCTGCAGGTATCACCCCCACTTGGCTGGGATCATCAATTGGTCCTACTGTCCTTGTTATCATACTTTTATTTGTTTTGCTTTATGGTGCAGGAGCTCTTCTTGTGGATTAGCGCTTTCACTTCTGGTTTATAAAAGAAAGTGGTTAAAAGTTTCTGTGAACCCACTGCTACGAAGCCAGGTGGTTTTCTTTTTCCTAAAGGGCTTTGTTCACTGTAACGCCCAATCTAGTCTTTGTGTGGGGCAGGAGGGCTGGGAATGATTTGTAAAATTGAGAACAGCAGTAATGAAGTCCCATTCTTATGATTTTTTTGCTTTGGTTTTATGCTATTGCTTTTAAAGGTTTAGTTGCCATAACAACCCAAAGCAGTCCTTTATTACCATAGAAACATGCTGTTGTGGGTGGCAGTTTTTATGAGAATCTTTTTTTTTCTCTCTCTCCTCTTTACACAGTATCTTTAACACTGGCCTTTTTTGCTGATATATCGCAGTATACTACAGGGGTACCATAAAGTGTCGGAATTATGTAATAACAAAAAAATGAAGCAAGTACCTAAATCCAAGAGGAAAATCTGGTTGTCTGGGAGTAAAGGAAAAAGTAACAGTAAATTCCATTTTCTTAACTTGGAAGTCAAAAAAATTGAGCTTAGTTCAGGGCTGGGTAATCAGTCTACATGAGTAAATACTGAGGCAAATACGTAACAAAAAGGGAAGTAAGAATATGCACCAGGGACTTAGTATAAAAACAGCTTGTCGTGACAGTTGTAGTTATCAAAAGACTGGGCTACTTTAATGTGCTCTGCATGGGGCTGCTCCTTGAGACTCTTCAGAGGCTGAAGAGAGAACTGCCGAACGAGGCAGCCCTCTTATAAAGAACTACTTCATGCTGAGAGTCAGTTCTAGCTGCATACTGATAGCCTGCTGGCTTCGGATGTTGGTCCTGACCTGTCAAGCCCTAAATTGTTTGGGATCCCTCCATGTCAAGGACTTCCCTTTCCCTGTGTGAGACCTTTTAACAGCCGTGCTCTGCAAAGTCTCCTGGGTTAATAAAAATTGGTAATAGGGCTTCCAAAAATCTACATCCCCATCTACTCCCTTACTTGGCTTTCCTAGTAGACAATGGAGCACATCAGCACTCTTAATTGATAGATTACTGTGCATATTTATTATCAGACTTCAAATTGAAGTAATGGACCAGTTATACTCTGTCCCAGCAAAGTGTTGCTGAAAGAACACTGTTACAGAGTCATCATTTTATTATAAGCCACACAACTTGTTTGGAAAGAGGGTGGAGAAGCATAGCCAGACAGCAGTGGAATTATCACTGATCAGTGTTGTTATGGGAAGGCATGACTTAGTTCTCTCTGTTGCATCAAATATGAGAGAACTTTTCATTCCCGGTAGTTATATTTTAAATATCATAAAAGTTTCCTGCTGGGATCTTGCAAGAGTCCCCCTTGTCAAGGACAAGCAGGCAGCAAGAAGTGCCACAAAGTTCAGACGTTTTATGGTTACTGACCCCTCTACAAGCCTAGACAAGTCTGCTATTGCTCTTGTATGACCTTCAGTTCTCCACGCTCAATTCTGGATTTCTCAGCCCTACTGGAGACTGTTGATTAGTGGGAAACAGGTTTTCCTTCCTGCTTTCTGAATACCTTCCTCTAACCTTTTCAGAGAGATGACTTTCTAAGATGCTCCTCATCCTTCAATTTATGGTATTGGAAGTCCCCTTTGTGATCCTGAAGTTTTCACATGAGAAGATTTCTATGTAATATAACAAAGATTTGTCAGACGTAATTCCCCTCTCTCTTTTCAACTCCTTCCTCTAGTCAAGAAGTTTCCAATAATAAGTCAAAGGTTATTATTAAGAATTGCAAACACTTTCTTCTTTTCCTTTACATCCTGATGACATTTTGGCATATACCCCATGAAAAAGTTGTAGCCAAACTTCAGAGAGACTATTATATCATCTTGAAACTGGTTCCTGTTGCAATGTAATTACTGAAGACTGACCACCATGCAGTGTGATTTCTATTCATTAATCTTACTAACCAGCTATATTCAGTACAAATCCCTTCTCTGAATGGTCTATCCACTTCTAATTCAAAACAGGCTTCCACAGCTGCTTCTTTATGTCAGTCTTCCGGTAAACTCCGTGGTTCCTAGTTGGGTTTTATGGCTGAATTAGAAGATATTTATTTTCTTAAGAGCTGAACTGTGCACAGGTGCTCAAAGCTGACATCTTTTCCACTTGTTTAACTCACTGTTGAGCAAGGTACATGCATGAGTGGGTTCTTGAAGAACAATAACATCAAATTGAATGATATACCCTGAACTTTTCAAAATTGCTGGCTAGTTACCTTCTGCAGTACTAATGCTAAGGCAGCTGTTGCCCCTTATATAAGCTTCATTTTTAATGGAGCCCTAGATTGAAAAATAATCTTTCCCAGTTTCATGACTGATTTTTTTTTCCCTGTATCACTTAACAGAGATTGATGTATGAGGCCAGCACAGGTAAAGAAGCAAGGCTGCTGTCCTAGAATCATCTCAGGGTTAGATCTAGATCTGGAATGTGAATCTATGCAGATGGAGAGTTCATGGAGTTTTCCTTTTAAAGTGAAGCAAAGATAAGGAGGAGCTTCAAGTTGCAATAAGCTTTCATCCAGCCCTGTAACAAAAGAGAAGTTATCTTAACCCACTGTATTAATCTGGGAGTTTCGGTACACGGGCAATACAGAACATGTAACCAGCATTAGCTTGACCAAGCCAGTACACTCAGTACTATTTAAGTGTGGGCGACAAACACTGCACTTGGATACCAGCATACTTCAGTTGTTCTTCATGTGCTTCAGAGCTGCATTGTCTTTACATATGTGACAGCAATGTTTGAGCTGCCTTGTTTTTCACCTTTCTTACAGTCTATAGCCCTTTTCCTATCCTTCCATTGCCATGTGTTTTCTGTAGAGAATTGAAAACATTAACAGAATGCACCTGAGGTACATCTTCAGTTCCTTGCTGGAACACATGATCTGAACTGGGGCGGCACGCTTCACCACACGGACAGCCAGGTTTGTCCTTATCCTTACCCTAAAAGGCACCAAAATTAAGAGGTGCAGAGACTTGTTGGTTCAGAAATAGAGCAAATATGGAATTGGAGACCTTGGTACAGGATCAAAATGTCATAGCCATGTAGTACTAAGTGCTGAGCTGGTAAAATTCACTGATTCGTTTTTGTTCTGAAGTGTTAATGGGTGAACTCTATTCTGAGAAACCTTACTCTGGATCAGATGCCATCTGTCTTTCCATAGTAAGCTTAAAGTCAGCATAAACTGCAAATCATGTGCTCTGGTTAATGCAATTGAAATGTCATTCTGTGCCCACATTTGATTATGTATCGGATTTGCTCTGCTGGGTGACTCAATCATGAACAGATCCTGTATACTAATGAACATGGAGCCATCTCTGGAGCAAAGCTTGGACTAACTTGGTTGAAATATATTGCTCTAGGGTACCTTGCTGTTTAACTGACTTTCACATTGGAGGCTGATGGGACTGCTAATTTCCTGGGCTGAAGCTTGAAAGGCAGAGTCTGAAGTGGAAGAAATTTGATTTTAGTGATCCCAAGCTCTGATTAGTCTTAATTTATCCCTTGGTAGAAGAGTAAGATGTTTAATCATTTCTCTAACAATATGTAAGGTCTCCAGGTTGTCAAAATTAAGAACTAAAGATTGGGTTAGAAATCTCTGGAAGGTGTGTGGAGACCTGGAGAGCACCTTTCATTATTTTGGTCCTCTTGTGACGAGTGCTTGAAAAAGCAATGATAAACTCTGAAGGAAGTTGCAACTAAAGTTCAAAGAAGAGGCAGAAGAGCTGTAATTTAAGGCTGAGGGCTTTAGAAAATAATTTATAAAAAAAAATAGAGCAGTGCTTACATGTCCACCTCTGCAAAAAATGCACTGAGGGTATACTTCTTAAGACATCCAAAATAGCGGGTACTTTTTGTTCTTCTCTCCAAAGACTGCCTCTGTCTAGCCTAGCTGTCAGGCAAAACACGACCTTGCTCCTGCAGTGTTGTAGCTCTAATGTGTTGTTCACAGTGAGTCCACTGCAAAAGGACAAAGAGGAGGCAAACTCTTCGAAGACAAATCACTATCACTACTGCATTATTAGCCTGAAGCACCTTTATCAATTACCAATACCCCTTTCCTGCCTTGCAAGTGGGATTAGGATCTCTTAGCAATATATTGAAAGCAATTGAATATCATCCAGCAATTGCCATGAGTGAATTTGTAAGTAATTAGTACTAATGATACTTATGAGAGAAAGCAGGTGTGGTTGAATTGCACCTTTCCCTTTTAGACACAGAATATATACAAACTGAAAACAGTTGTTTAATTACGTGTTGGGGTTGTTGGGGAGTTTTCTTTGTGTATTTTTGTGCTGTTAGTGAGGAAGTATATTGAGATAGCAGAACGCCATAACCATTTCCCCTGAGTTTTACAGTAGTTGTGTAGATGTAGCGTACTCAAAAATACTGTTTTTCCCACCAGAGGATCTTGCAAGAATGTGGTGTGTTTTTCACTAAAAACCCAGTGTTACCAATAGCGGTCTCAGGGGAGACATTTGTAAGATTGGGCCAAGATCCTCGTCTCATTTCCCACAGGCTGAAACCAGAGTAACTCCATTATTTTCATTTAAGTTATCGTTGGATTTATATTGGTGAAAATGAGATGAGAACCCGGCTTTTAATTAGAAAACAGTACGTATGTGTCACGTACTATTTTTTTTTCTCCCTAAAACAGTAGGATTTAGTGAGCAGCAGAAGTCTTCCAGAAGTAATCTTACCGTCGGTGCTCTACATAAAACCAAGAAAACAGTTGATCCAAATACAGGTTTTTTTTCTGAAAAATGAAACCCCATGAAACTCTGTTAACGTTCAGGAAAACAATAATGAGGCAAACTTTTGGAAAATGTCAAACGCAGATAAATCTGGTGATAAAGGGAAAATGGGATAGATTTGATTCAGCTCAGCATAGCATGGGATTTGTCTGTCTACGCCTGAACTCCAGTTTAGAGGTTTCCTTTCTTTATTCCATACACCATAGCCCATGTTTTAAAGGCACAGCACAGTTCTTGCAAATGGGCTTTTCTGTATCAATGGCTATTGATGATTACTCACTTGACAGACTGATGCGATGCCTTATGAATCACAAGGAAGTTTGCCTACAGGGTGGCAAGAGAAAGAGCTGAATTTGTCTGGCTGTACGCTGTACAGCTGTCAGAAGTGAGTTTGAGAGATTCAGTATTGTGTAGATACTCTGTTGTGCCTGTCTGCTGTCAGCACATAGCTTCCTTGGGAGGAGACCAGAGCTTTTTCTCTCCACAGTCCCAGCAAGACTCAGCATTAGAGCAAGGAGGGTTAACTCAAGCTGGGGACTCAGTGCCAGGGACCCTCACAAGTGCGACGAGAATCAGAATCAGGTCAGTGAAAGGCATAACAAATCGTAGCTCTCCCTCCTTATTTTTTAATACACTGCTTTCCACTCATTTCCATCCCATTCAGTATTTCTCTCTGTTTTGATTTCTGTTCTTCAAACGTATTAACCAGTGCTTTTTCCAGAATGATGTTTTTTTGTTATTTCCCCACTCTTGCTATTAGCCTTCTCGGTGTCTCTGTAGCATTTCTGGTCCTCAGTGGTGTGTGCAATAGCTCTCAGTTTAATGACACCTACACTGGAAATTCAAGGTTCTTTTTACCCTTCTTTTGCTGCTGGTAATGGATTACGTTCATTCGGGCAGCTTCTGCTGAAGGGAATAGAGGAATTTTAACAGCCTGGTGTACCACAGGTCAGGATTTATGGACCTGGCCAGAGCTGCAAATGAGAAGCATATACAGCATCTGCACACACTTTCTGTAGCTGTGAAATAACTGAAGGGTTATATTTTTATTTCACATGCCTTTCCTCCATCCCCTCTCTTTTTATTTTAAGGTTTAGTCCTCTCCTCAAAATTTTCCTGAGTCATGGGTTATTATTTTCATAGCCAGTCCGACCATTCCATTATGAATGCTTCTGCTTTTATGCTGAGCATCACTGGAAAGAACATCTCTTTGACCCACCTCCACTGCTCGCTAAGTCAACTGCCTTTGAAGTACCTGTAATAAACTTCCTCTGATGGTAAAAAGAAAAGCCTCATTAGTTCCAGCCCGTATTTGGGATGCACCTCTAAGCCATGCTCGTTCTGCTTCTTTCTTTTTAATGTTTAATTACTGATACACCATACCTGACTCATGCAGACTTGTAGTGGTGAGATTTTTCCTGCATTTCTACCACCTCACTTAACTCCTTGCTTACAACCTGGGTCACATTTACATGACGGCAGAAATCTCTCCTACTCAATAGCAAGGCCTGCAGAAGGAAAAAGGTGACATAGCTCCAAAAATGAGCGGCTGCTGATGGGGAAATGTTGCACCTGGTCTCCTGAAAAAAAAAGACATACTGCAATAAAACCCAAATAAAAACACTACCCAGGAGAGGGTAGCTTTGTTGCTCTCATCTTTTCGTCTTTTCCTTTTGGGTAGTTCTGTCCAAACTGTTGTGTGACTTAAATGCCTTTGTGTTCCAGCCTCATCTAATCTGATCTCTGTATGCAAGTATTTCACTTTGCTCACATGGGGAATTTACTTTGAGTCTGGTCATTAGTACTTGATTTTACGTATCTGTGCTCTAGTTAAAGTGAAGTGCCATTTGTTTTTGCTTATAACCAAAGAGTTGTTTCAAATGCCTGTCTGGGTTTGCCTAGTGCTTTGCATTGATACAGCTACATTGGTGGTTAGAATTTGGGCATATCCTTGCAGCATGCAGGTACTTCTTATGTGGAAAACAGAAATGCTATTGAGAGGTACTTACCTTAGTGTCTTGCAGCATTTTCTGTTTTCCCTTCTATTAGACAGAAGGCTAAAAAGGTAGTAGCTAATTTAACCAGTTGACAGAAGCAACGTTCTAGTAGCAAAGAGGTTAAAATATACTTTTCATTTTGTTCTCTTCAGTTGAGTGGTTTCAGTTTATATGGGGCTTTGTTTTGTCTTTGTGGTTTTTTTTTTACATGTCAGGTATAAAAAGCTCTGCCAGCTCTCTATAAGTATGTGACCAGTATCTCTATATCTTTATTGTATCCTGGCTGGCTACATGAGCATTTGATGGCTACCAAGGAAATACTACTTTTGTTACAAAACCCTGGCACCCAGAAAGATATATACAGCTGAGCCAGAGAACGTAGCTGCAGCTTCTGCATACCAGAACCTAAAATCCCTAGTGAGAAATAATATATGGAACTGAAATACTGAGCTTGAGAGGTTAGCTCCTGAGACGTGCCTTAATGGGGATAGTTTACCATGCTAAGACGCTCAAAGATCAGGAGATTGGCATAAAAATCATAATGTTAGAAAAAAAAGAAAGTATATAGTTCTTGTTTGTGTTCTGGCTCATTGTTACATTTCCTCACTTTTCATATCTGTCACAGGAGTGAAAAGCAGCTTGTGAAAAAAAAAAAAGATACTTGTGGAATATGCAATACTAATAAAGAACCCCAAGGTGTGGTGGGATTGCTGCTTCCTGGCTTCACAAAGGAAGGAGGATATTGGACTGTAGAAACAGAATTAATTCTCAGGAATTTCATTTTTCAGATTCTTAGGAGTACTTCCAGCTCCTGCCATAAAGTACAATGTGTTCAAGAAATTTCACAGTAGGGCCAAAGTTCTTTGGCAGATATTGCAGGGACATTTTGATCCTCTAAACCCTTCTCCATTTAGCAGGGCACTAGTAAGAGCAGTAGGTACTGCAGATCTTAAAATAGCTAAGAGGCAGCAATGAACAGCAAAAGTGACATTATGAGTATAATGCCACAGTTTCCCCCAATGAATAACAGGAATCCAGGAATTAATAAAACAGGAAATGATTTTTGTATTTTAATTGGTAGTGTATCAAAGGTCTCTGACACAAAATCCTACCTGGACACATTTTATCAGGGTAGGAGTTTCAGTATATATGATTTTGGTATATGGAAATTACAAGATAATGTATCGGACACATATCTTTGTGAACAGTATCGGCTCAAAACCAGCATAACTGTTGTTTGGTATAATTAAGCCTCCACCACTGTGTTTTTGAGATATCCTATTCCTCATTCAACACTTTTTTCCCCCCTTTTTTAACACTGTGTTGTAAACTCCATCAAAGATGTCAACAGCAGATTTCTTTACTCATTCGAAAGAGTCTTTTATAAGTCTACACTGGGAGTTCAGCACAATTAGATGAAGGTAAGAAACAAACCATAGTTTTGTTTTGATTTCCTCAGAAGAAGTTTGTTGATCCAAGCCCTCCACTAGGATTGGAGTTGACTCAGTGCTGGTATGCCCTTGCAGTTCTATCATGTTCACTCTTCCAGTTAACTATTAACAAGGGTTTTCTATTGATAGTATCTTCTGTGTCTGCTGTTCAAGGAAACCACTTTGCTCAACTGAAAATTCCTTCTCCAACCTGCTACGCAAGAAAAAAGTATGCTCCCCTTTAAGCTTGCATGCGTTGGTATGTGGCATCAGGCGGGATTAGACAGCTTGATGTACCTGGTAGGTAACTCTTGTTAACCTGCCAGATGCCTAGCAGGAAATGAACAACATGCTGACTTCTCTTGGAAAGGGCCTTGGGAAGCTACTAAGCAAGGCCAGAAGTCTAGCAATAAGAGGTGCAAATGCTTTAATACTGGTAGAATCAGCACTGGGGCCCTGGAAAGAAAGCCCTTTTCCCAATTTCCTGTCAAATTCCTAAATAAAGACCCCTTGCCAGAAAGAAGGGGCCAGTTTGGACAGCGGTCAGTGTTCACATTAGTTCTCCTTAGGAGTTCTCTTATTTTTATTCTCTATCTTCTACACACTCTCTTTCCCCATTAGTGTAACACTCACAGGCCATATGCACCTCAGTAAGAGGAGGAGAAATGCCAAAGTAACTGGCTCTGGACTCCTTCTCCCTTTTCCAAGCACTAGAAATGAGTTAGAAAGAAGGACTCCATTACCAGCCTGCCAAAGCCGTAGCTCTTGGTTGAAGACTAGATTGTTTGATGATTAATGAAATGTGTTTAGCAATCTCATTTGAGCTTTTAATGGTCTGTTATCCACATTATGGCTTTAGCATACACTTCAACATGATTGATAGCTTGCTCAGAACTAGGAAGCAGGGTAAAGGGCTGCTTTAAGGTGTATGCAGTGAACAGAGGGAGAAGTGAAAATAGCTTGATAGACTCTGGAAGTACTCCGTGAATCCCTCAGGATATGTCTGTGGAGGCCAACACAAGCACTTGTACCTTGGATAGTAAACTGCACAAGTAAACCGCACATGCAGGCCCTCTGTTGGGCCTGACTAGTCTTGCTGAGAGGTAGAGAAATGCTGCATTAACACAATTGTATGGCTTTTGCTACTCAAATAAACTGAGACATCTCTCTACAGATTTCCAGATTCATACACTTTCTCTGTGTACCTCATCCTGTTTGGAGAGCCATAACATGCAGCCATTCTTTTCTGCACCAGCAGCAGGGTAAACACAGCTCCCTCTTGAATCAATCAGTTTCTCAAATCTTAAGTTTAGTGGGAGGATTGCTGACATGCAGATTGGAATGTTATTTTGCCACTTGTTTTGCCAGCCGTGAGTCTGAAGGGAATATGTTGCAGGTGAGAGAACAACCTTCAGGAGTACCTAGCAAGCATCTACAATTTAAATTTAATGACCTTATTTAGTGAAGTGCTTAATCATAGGCTGAAGTGTAAAAGCTCATGAGTAGTCTCATTGACTCCAGCAAGGTTGAAATGATGATACACTGAGACGCAGCACTGAGATAGGGCTGATAATGTCTGAGCCTGTCCTAGCTAATAGATTTAGGGACAAGTGTTGGTCTCTTTCATCCTCCTCATTGAGTAGTATCTGCCAAGAGTGGTCTTTCTCGGTGTAGAGGAAATGTGATGTACTAACTTCCCATTAGCCCTTTGATGCTTAAATTTAAGGCAGAGTTTAAGATCCTTGAGTTCAGCATTGGGAGAAAGATGGAACAGTCAGCAAAATGTCACAGGTGACCATGATGAACTGCTGCTCCCCACTGGTATGTGCTGTGGCAGATGATACATGCCTGAGGCAACAGAGTTCAATGATTCCTAGAAACAAAAGTTCTTGGCCACAACTCATAAATTCTTAACATTAAAATGGTTTTGTAACTAAACTTGAGCAGGTTAAAAGCATTTGTAGCCAGAGAGTGAAAATAACTGGGAACCTCCAGCTTCTGAAACTCTGAGTTTTTATCTGGCCTCCTTAGCCCATTTTTTGAGCTCTCGTGTGTCACCAATCATTAGTGTAATCTGTGCTGATTTTGATCAACTTTTTTTTTTGAACTTTAGGAATATGTCACCTCTGTGTCCATCTGAACGTGCACCTATCAATTTGCTTGTCGCTTTTCTACCTATTTGCTTCACATAAAAAATGTGAGCTTTGTCATCCATTTATTTATCTTCCTGGGAGTATAGTGGTTCATGAATTATTCTGATCATTTAATGCATCTTAGCCCTGCATTTTGTGGGTATCTGTTCTTGGTAGCAATAAATCTGTCAGTTTAATTGCTTTCTCTTTAGCCTAAAACTTTTTCTCATTAAGTCGATGAGTAATCTTCTTGTATTATTAAGGATACTAGGGCGGAAGAGTTGTTACTGGTTCTCTTTGAGTTCTTTTATTTAATAAAATGAACTATCTAAATAATAATCCCTCCCCACTGTTTCCTAAATGGTATTACTTCCTCTTAGGCACATGGGAGTTTCAGCCTGTTTGCTTTTTAATTAAAAGTAAGTTTTCAGCTACCTCTTTCATCATCAGAATTTTCTGTCACCTTGAAATGAAGGCTTTGGCATTGTCTTTTAAATTATTGAGCGCTGGACGACGGCTAGGGGAGTTCAGTTTAGAATATACATTAATCTTCTTAACTGCACTCATCAAACTGACTGTCCAGCCTGCTACGGTTTCAGTATTCCTGTTTGCTGTCCCTCCTTTGTTTTTCTACCCACCGATTTGTATAAAACATGAATATTATCTTTTAGCATGCTCACTAATTACTGAATTGTATATTTTCTGTATCCTGGCATGTTACAAAACATTTCCCAAGGTCACGTCTGACATTAGTAAGTTGGTATAGACAGCTTTTCCTTTGCCACTTGTCTAGCAGAACTTGGAGTTGAAAGCAGTATTGCTGGGGGAGTTATGTCAGACCCCCTGGGAAAATATTATATGCCTGTCTTCTTTTTTTTCCTTTTAATTCTCTGATTTGCAAAAGACCTAAAAAATTAACTGTTTGGGCAGAACTGAACTAATTTGCAATCTTAACAGCTATTTAGACTGTCCTGTTGAAACAAGAAAAAAGGTTAGTGACTTAAGCATGTTCATCTTGTCAGCATTTTGACAAACCTTGCTGCTCGTGAAGTAAGTTGTTAGAAATCCATAGCAGGGTGGAGAAGAAGAGCAGATCCACTGGTGCGGAACAGCAGAGATCTGGGCTCTGCTTCCAGGCTTTGCTGCAGTCAGACACAAGCACCTCAATGCCCTTGCAGTCCTTGGTGCTTTGCTTGCTGTGGCAAGCAAAACTATCATTTCCTTTCTCCTTCCCATTGTCCATCTTGGCTAGTCATTACAAGTCATGTAATTGTACAAAACCTAGTTATACAGAGCACTGGCTAAGCTGCCTCTGTGTAAATAAATTACCTAAAGAATAAATATTTTCCACACTGAGCCCTTTTTACACTGGGAATTCACAGTTCCCTCTGATTTATCTTGCTTTTAGTCTCAGTGGACTAATTGTACAAGATTTACCGTGAATACGTGGTGTTATAGCTGTCTGGTTTCATTGTGGTTGCTCAGATGGTAGTGTTTGTATTCCTGAATGATATCTGTCAGACACTTTAGAGGACAAATATTGTATTCTATAAATTTTAACTTTCAGTACCACAAAGGATTCTGGTCGTTTCTTCTCTTTCTTCTCAGAAGGTGGCTCATGAGGCATTGGCACAGGCTGCCCAGAGAAGCTGTGGGTGCCCCATCCCTGGAGACGCTCAAGGCCCGGTGGGATGGGGCCCTGGGCAGCCTGAGCTGGTGGGTGGCAGCCCTGCCCATGGAATGAAGGTAGAACTAGATGATCTTTAAGGTCCACTCTAACCTAAGCCATTCTACGATTCTCACTAAATACCATTCCATGAAAACATCAAATGAGAAGTACTCTTGTAGCAACCAGGTAGCAATTTACACATCCTGCTATGCCATCCTGGTATTACCTCAAAAATGACGATTGGATCCCTTTGTATCTGGGAAAGTTGTTAGTTTTAATTTAGGTTGCTTTTGTAAAGAACTGAACTTGGGCTGTTATGGATTAGAATTTGTAACGGCCAGTTTCCCCAGTGGCAAAGCGCTTCCTACGCAACCACATGCTTTTTGGAGCATGACTTGGCTGGAGGATTGCTCGCCAGAGGCCAGTTTTTGATCTGACAGCTTTCCTCACCAACTTGTCTGGAATGGGAAAGTGAGAGATTGTTAATCAGCAGCAAAGCCAACAGCCTGTATTTTCATGAGAAAATACATGAAACACTTCATTCTTCTGCAGCATTAATGTAATGAGCCAAATTCTAACCTGCCAGAGGTTGGAATGTCTCCGGTTGAAGTAAAGGGACGTATACCTACTTACCCTATCTCTGTATTGACTCCTTCAAGTCAGCATGTGTGAATGAAAGGCCTTCGTTCCCTGTCACTGTCCACATCACTGAATCCATTTTATCAGGAGCCACGGCAGCTTCCATTGCTGACATCCAGGAGCACCATGTTAAGGATATTTTATTCAGCTGTCCTTCAGAGCCAGCAGTACTGTGTTTTGGGTGCTTGACAGTGCTGATGCTTACTGAAGCACCCTTGACAGGTAACGTCTGAGTACACAAGTACAGCAGAATGCATCCAGTTTTAATCCACGCCTATATACCTGTGGTATTTTCATTGCTCAGGTTTGGTCAACAGTACAAACCAAAGTTGATAAATGGAAATAAACCAGAGAAGAGAAAAAATTCCTTCTGCAAATGAACAAGGACCAGAGGTTTTGTAGGGTCAAAAAACCTAGACATAACTTCACGATCAAAGCTGCTGTGATATGACTGTAAAGTGGCATATTCTACAGAACAGTCCAATACAAACCAAATTAAAAAAATCATTGAACTAAGTCTGAGTCATCAAATAATTTACTTACATATCCTGAAAACCTCAGCTACCCACAATACCCTTAAAAACCTTTTCACATGCTCCTACAGCTATCAGCTCCCAAAGAAATGTAATGATACCGTTTTGTTGGGTTATTTTCTTAGGATCTTCTCTTCCATTAATTTCTGATTATCTTAACCAGAGCAAGTATGTATAAAAGAGGATTGGATTTTTTTCCACTTTACCATCAAATATAACTCGCTTACTAGTCTCATTCAGGAATGTATTTCAATCTGTCACCATGGAAATCATTTGATGTCACAAATGTGAGACTGCAGAATCAGTTAATATGTCAGGCAGGTAGACCCAGACTAATTGCAAAGGAGAGAAATTAAATTTAACACACACATGTATTGACAGTAAGTAATGATGGGAGAGGAAATTAAGCAGCAGCTCATGATTGTTAAGTGGTCCAGAAGAAATGCATCAGACTTCTTAGGAAAGCTGCCATAGGTATTTAAATCACTTTTGGATTATACTGTGGACATGTGCAGTGTCATATATCTTGTAGTTTATTTCAGACCTCCACTCTATAATCCTTATGTAGAATTAAATTCAGTTCCATTAGTAGTTCCATAAGCTTATTTCTGTTATTTCCCCATTGGTACATTGATACAGTTGGAGACATTTATTTTGTTAGCTTCCTTCTCATTCACAGCAAGTTACTAGCAGAAATTATTAGAATTATTAAAAGAAGCTTCTTTCTTTGTTAAATTTTAATCAGTGTTCATCTAGCTTCTGCTACAGTGTGCATATGTGCATGTGTATAGCTCTGTGATCCAAACAAAGCTCATTGAATTTGCTGAATGTTAGGCCATGGTCTTTACTGCACATATATTCACATAGACTTTCTGTTTAATGACTGTTCGGATAGAACATTTATTTCCCTTTCCTGCTGTTCTTGAGGACAAATGCCTTTTCCCAAACTGTAGAATTAGGAAGAGATAAAGATAATAGAAACGTATTTGTTTTATTTGGCTTTTTTTCTTTTCATCTTCAAAAAGTTATTTATTTCACCTTCCATGTATCAGAGGGAATAATAAAGTTTGTCTGAAGGCAGATTTTCCCTCCTAGTTGTAATTCAAAGGGACTGTGTCAAGATTTGTTAGTCCTAAAAGTCAATTCACGGTAGTTTGTTATTTGATAAATCTGTAGTAATTTTATTCAAAATATTTTTTCTATGTTTTATTGAAATAAAAGAAATTAAAAGAAAAACCCGAAAGGATTGATTTGCTTTCTGCAATAAGAAGTAGACATCCAGTATGAAAAATAGCAGCACTCTTATCTTCTGAAGGGAGATACTAAGGATTTGCATTAATAACCACTTCAGTTCCTCCCCACTGGGTTTTCTTTCAGCCAGAATACTAGTCCAAATAACAAGAAATAGCTTGAAGTCCTTCCACGCTAGTTGACAGTGGCTTGAAAATTAAGTCCAAATCCTTGCATTTTATCCACCAAGTAGATTATTCCATTCAGTTCTGCAGCCAAATGGAGGCAAACCAAGCTCACATGTTCATTTCTAAGAACAGTTAGCTAAACGTAACTTCAAAAGATGTTTTGGTAAAGCAAAGAAATGTCTCCCAAAGAAATGGCACAGCTCAGCTGTGACTTCAGATATTCTTCAGTTCATCAAACTCTTGGTTTTTCTGTCCTAGGCAAGCCTTGTCTCACTGTTGCTGACGTGGGCAGTTAAGAGAGGTCAGTTCATTTGACACCTACGGACCTTAGCAGAGCATCTCTTTCTGTAATGTTACTTCTCCCTTCCGGCACTGCAGAACATAACTCTCAGAAGGAAAAGCTATGTCTTTAATTTATTTATCTCCCTTTGTCATTTTCAGGGGTCAAAAATATCAGAATTTGTTCTACACGCATCTTCTTTTCTTAAGTAGTGAACCCTTCCTTACTTCCCTCTATTGTTTGTCTAAAACAAAAAACTGACAAGTCTTTTTTCACTCTCAGCAGACTGCTAATGTTCAGTGAGGTGCCTGACAGCTTTACTTTAAGGAGAGTTCTTGTGGGTAAACCACTCAGACCTCCGAGGGACACTGCCTTTCTGGCCTGAAAGCTGTCCTTGTTCCAGAAACACATTTGCATAACGTTATCTTATTGGGTGGGGGAGAAGAGAATGTATGCCAGGAGATAAATTTCAAGGTACGTTGATTTATTCCTAATGCTCTTGCCAGTGAGTCACTGCTGTTTTGATCATTCTGTTTTGAACTACAATCTCAATAATGGATTGTAAGAAGCAAATGGAGAGGAAGGGTTTTTCTCTCTTGCACGATTTTAAAAATTATTTTCTTGTGTCATCCATACAAAGATGATTTAATTAAATACTTAATCCAGACCACAAATAATTTATGTAGTGGTTCAGTGAGAGAAGCCCGGCATTGCCTTGTCATAGAGCATTTACTTAATCCCGTCATACCTGTTTGATAATTACTCCCTCAGATCTGTCCTTGCGTGAGCTATAAAACTAGCTTAGAGGACTTGAAGAGAAAGAGGAGGGGGAAATCCTTCAAATTAGTTAATATTTTATGGCTGTTGTTGAGTCAGCCCTCATTCAGTCTTTCTGAGGGGTGAGCTTTCCCATCTGTTGTGAAATGACATTAATACTTCTCAGTTTCTAGAGCTGATCAAAATCTCATAATGATGTAGTGATGATCTTTTCAAAACAGACAGTGATCTCTTTTCTTAATGCCCTGGTGTCTTTAGTCACATGTTACATAAATCTTCCTTCAGTGCGTGCTTACTCACACATTTCTCTTCTTGCAGCGTTGATCTTATGAGCTTAAATGGGAAATTGTTTATTTTCCTTTCGTGGGAAGGCAGGAGCTGAGTTTGTCTTCACATGGTGATAACAAATGGAAGATTGCCTCAAAATTTGATCTATGCCATGCAGTTTGTTTCCTTGTGCGATTACTGTGCCGAGCCTCAGTGGCAGAGTAAGAGCTTTACAGTCACAAGGTCACACCTTACTCTAGATGAAACCAGCATTTCATGCATTGCAGAGGGGATGTTGTGTTTGTTTACTCTTTGTTTTGAATATGTATGTATCATTGAGAATCATCCCTACATCTCATATGCCGATTTATAATGCAGTATTGAGGATCAATTTCTTACAGCGTTTAACACAGAGAGAAAATCATACACATCAGAAATAAAATAATCTCGTGAAAAAGAAGTTCATTTCTCAAAACCCTGAGGACATGATAGGAAACAAGTGTAGGTCCAGGCTAAATGTAGCACTAACGAAATGGGGAGTTAAGAAATGCCCCAGGGCGAGACTTAAGTCACTCTAGCAGAAGGAGGATGGAAGTGGATAGATTAAAATAAAAGTTAATTGTGATGCATTTAAAAAAGAATCTGTACATAGATGATTTTACAAGAATTACTTGAGCTACTCACATTATCATTTATTTGTACAGAGTAAGTCCTGGAGAGGTCTGTCTGTTTGGGACTACACAGCTGGATTTAATGAGTGGGTATGATGTTGGTGCACTTCATGGAGAGAATCCTAGAGAAAGCTCAGTTGTGACTTTTAAAAGGGCAGAGGTGGAAGCTAGGGTGAAATAGTGAAGGGAGACTTTCAGAAATCTACTAGGTTATACAGTATGTCCTCAGTGCTAACAAGGGATTTACCTTTTTGAGAGTTTAGAACAGATTAACTGCAGATGTCCCATTTACTGGATGCTTTGGAGGCATAAACTGATGTCCTGACAATTTTGCCCAGAGTGATTTAAGAAATTTTTGTCATCATCTCTTCATTACTTTTCCATGAGCTGCATTAAAAGATTTTATGGGGACTTAAAATCCTTCTTAGTCTCCACATCACCATTATTGAGGACCAATGAAGAGGGCTGCAGCTAATCCAGCTGGCTGCACTCTGAAATGAACAAGGTAGGCAGTAACACCAGCTATGGGGTGATCATTCCTCACACAAGTGTGTTTGCTTCTACATCATTTATGTGACTGTGATCTAAATGAATCCTCACAGTGTTAAATCCAATGGAAGCCAAGATTGTGTCTCTAAGTTTAGCCAGGTCTTACTGATCTACCTCATACACAGCCAGAATTGTCATCTACATTGTCCTTTTTTTGACTTACTGCTTTTCTGATCTGCACATGCATATTAATTTGTTTCTATTTTTCAGTACTTGAAAGGCAATCCATTTTTAATTTGCCAAAGTATTAAATGTGTTTCTATTGTAATTTGTATTTATTACGGTGCTTAATAGATCTGCAGCATGACTGACAAAAAGGTGACACCAGTCTTCTGCTACGTGGAAATACATGCCAATAAAGGGTGTGTCTTGTGATCATTTGGTGAGTGAGGAATTTATCGTCCTTCCAAGGAAGACAGAGAATGAAGTCTTTTGTTTTGCAATATCTTTTGTGTGTGTGCAGAAAAGGCTTATCAGACAGATAGCAGATAATTTCCTTCATCTTTCTTCTACCTTATCAAATCTATCTCATACATTTTTTCCTCTTTAAGACCAAGTACAGTGTGTTATCTAACATCTGTGGTTATGAAGGAGTTGGCCAAGTTCATTTTACGACTTTCAGGTTTTGCGTTCTTCCCATCTTGTCCCATAACAGGTGAAGAGGAGAATAAGTAAAGGGAAATTTATTTGACTTGCTATTCGTATTCTTTTGATTACAGAATTCAGTGAGACTGAACATCGAGTCAGAACTCATAACAGCATTTTACTGTTTCATAAAAGAAATGTCACTTACACTTCATGCATTAGTAGAGTTTAAGGGGATTAACTGACACCATAACTTCCTGCATGCCTTTCTGCAGTGGTTGCACAGCTGGTTTACAGCGTTTTGATGTCCTAAGAATTCTTAATGCTTTTGTGGACCTCTCTCTTTTTTTTTTTTTTTTTTTTTATTCTGGAAGTATGATATACCTCATCTGGATATTTTCAGTACTTCAGATGGTCATTTTGATTCTTCTCTCTTGTATTTTTAAAGGAAAGCCTCTACTTGAAATTCTGCTCTAAAAAGAACACTTCAAAAAAGCAGTAATATTGGGCTCAGGTTCACAAAAGGACACTTGTTAAAATTTAATTCTATGCGGAGTTTAGATATTTAGTTTACAAAACAATTTGCAAAGTTTTTCCCACCTGCTGTATGAACCTTGCTTTCAACCACAACAAACTGCCAATTTAAATTCTCTTGCTGTGTGTGCTTACAGACGCTGTCATTTTGGTTAAGCCAGACAACCGCCAGCTATTTTTGGCCTAAATACGTTTTGCATCTTGACTCTCCTGTACCTAACCTTTTGGAAGGACCAAACAAGTTGACCTCATTATAGGAGAAGATTATAAAGAAGTGGTTGTGGGGTGCTAGTGCTACATATTATGTAGGTCACTCTGAAAGTAATGTCTCCTATTTTTTTTCCGTGAAATCTACAACAGGTACAAAGAGCACAACAACACTGTTTGATAAAGCAAATTCTCAGCTACAAAACACTATTTTTCAACACAGTCACTACCATTAGCTATGCATTTTCACCAGCAATGAACAAAGAGCCTGCATGCTGCACTTGTAAAAATCTGTACCAGCAGAGGTGATCCACTGTCACTATCACTGTTGCCGAAATGTACCACCTGCCACCTCACTGTGTTCACATCCACTGTTTGGTCTCCATAAACATTCAGCAAGCATCACTGAATTATCAGTGGGTGCCATTTTTCCACATAGAGGAGTTCAGTGACACACCTTTGCTTCATACACTCTTCTGTGTCAGATGTCATTTTGTCAGACTGCCCCTCTGCTGCCATTTGCCACACAGCAACAGCATGTAATGGGATATTGGTGGGAAGGTTCAACCTCTACTGCCATACCACCAACATCCACTTCTGACATCACTGGACAACATGAAAAAAGGAGGCATTACCTTCAGAGCAGTCCTCATACATACAGAAGTAGGAGAAAAAGCACACAGACAGGAAAAGAAGGGCTCTTACTTAGCCTGTAAAGTTTTAAACCAACTTCTCCTGTTTCTTAAAGAAGTATCTGAAGCATCTGGCTGTGGGCAGCTTCTTTGTGAGGCCATGCTGCTGTGCACCAGGAATGCAAAATTAATGAGGCTAGAAAGAGAGGGAGTATAAGCAGGAGGGATCATAACCCTGTCAATCTGCTCAAGAGGATACTTCTCTAAGATGGAAAGTTCTGGATTTTCTTTCAGAAACTTTCATTTTTTGTATTTTCCTCTCGTTATTTCCTAAGAGAGCAAAGGTTGGAGTGTTTTTTCTAACCTTCACTGTTTCAGTACTCTCTTAGCCTCTACTGGGTCAATTTGAGGACAGGCAGGTTGGGTTTGGGGGCTTTTTGAACTCCCATACAAATGTAATTTTACTTCTTTCTGGCATTTGGCTTTTCTATACATTTATTTCTGTGGCTGCTAGGAACTCTGAGCTCTTTTCTGACTTTCAATTGATGGAACCACTTGTAACTGTTGAGTGTCAGTAAACACACTTCTGAGGTTTCACTGAGGATATTTGCTACAGGGGCTAAAGACAACGGGCTCAGTTGAATACATATGTGCACGTTCTCCCTGTTTTGTAAGCACAATGTAGAGTATTTCCTTAAAACTAGGTGCCAGAAAGTTCAGTAGTTCATAGCCTTCTCTTCTGATCTTATTCTCTCCTCCCGTAGCTGAAAACAGCAGTCAACACAAAAGTTGAATCCTAGGGAACAGAGCTTATCTCAAAGCGCCTGTGTGAAAAGCCTGAGTGACACTTTTTCACGGATCTCTGCAGATGAGACGTGAGGCAAACTGCAGTTTGACCAAATGAAAAGTCCTTCAGCTTCCAGGAAGAGAACCGAAGAGACTTTTCTAAACATTCAGACTAGTAGACTTTTGCACTCTTGTTGCTTTCTTCCCGTATAACATCAACATTATCCAGAGAGCAAACTCCCAGTAATGAAGTCTGGGTCTCTCCCCATCTGTCTCACTAAATGCCACTTGGAACAAGCGCCTTTTCATTTGACAATAAAATCAATGAATGAAATATTAGAGGCTTGAACGATATGATGTGCAGAATACATTATGGGAGTTGTTGTGTTTCAGTGGACAGCAAGTCTTGCCCTTTCTTCCCGTTATCATCAACATATCCACTTAATGAATCCGACACCTTCTGCTAATCTCTCACCTCTTTGCTTTAAGGTTTTAACTCCTTTCTACCACTTTAAAGTCTCACTGACTCAGAGCTTTGGAAAAAAATTCTGCACTTCTTTGAACTATTGGGCTACCGTTTGTTATGTCTCAATTAAAACCAGACCTGCGCTAACTAGGTAATTAAGCAACAGAAAGAGTAGGAAGCTTAAGTTGATTTTCATAACACTTACTCTTATCCCTTTTCAAGGTTGACAGAGCTTTCCTCCTCTTTGCTCTGAGGTTCTCAGAATGACAGGAATCAGTGCTACACCAAGAAACAGGAAAAAAAGGGGAAATGTCAGCGCTGAGGTGGACTGAAGTTAAAAACACTAAAATCTCTGGTACTGTCCACAAAGATTGATTTGCAGAGGTCTGAAGAATGTTTTTGTTTTTCCTTTTTGTTTTGTCCAAGCCTTACTGGATTCTCCATCAGGAATATTAACCACTTCATTGTCATTCTAGCAAAATGTGTCACAGATGTAGTAAACTAATGAAAACTGAGAAAACGTAACTAATGGTTACTAGCAATCCATGAGACATATGGTACTATTCACCTTTGGAGCTCAAGGTGCTGTGTGAGATTCGTAATTCTATTTCTGTCGGTCTTGACTCTGTTGTATTCAACAGAGTTGTTACAAACCAGCAAAACCAAGTCAATACTATATATGATTTCAGGTTGAGTGTACAAGTAGACACATTTTCAGTAAGAGAACGTCTCAACCACTTTGCCCTGTAAATCTCTTTCTCTCCTGGGTATAGGTTCAAAGACAGAAAAGAACATAGAGAATGAATTTAAGAACAGTTCTCTGCACGTTTATTAGGTGTTTGCAGTGCTCCATCTCTTGCAGCAAAAATAACTTTGAACACTGGTGGGATAAAGTCTTCCGTTCTATTCTCTAAGATGTTCTTATATGCCCATCTGCTGTTTATCCTGGCTGTAGAATCATACCTACCTGGAGAGGCTGAAGCTCATCATAGAGGTGACCCAGCAGAGATTGCACAGCCAGTCAAGTTGAGAATGAGGAGCAGATCCCAAGTATCTTGAGGTCATCACTAAAGCATGAGGCTTCTTGTACAGCCTTGTTGTATCAAGCAGAGACAGCCCTTATTCTGTAGGCCCAAAATGCAAAACAGGAGTTTGTTGTTTGGTGTCAGAGCTCTCTATCAGCACTTCCCTGCTATAGGACTAATTGTGTGCAGTCATTAGATATGAGCAAATGTTTACTGTGTCATCCTACCATCTGATACTCCTGATGCATAAATCATTCTTAGCTACAATCTGTCTTGAAGTCTAATTAACAGGATAAGGTGAGCTCCTTACATAAACAAACCAATTATCAGTGTAGTCAGTACCATTAAAAGCCATGGTAGGAAGTACTAGGGAGGTAGCAGCACCTTTCTGCAGTTTGTGTCTGCTGAAGACTCTTGAGTCTTGATCTTGAGAAATTTTCATAGGCTGGTAAAGCCACATAGCCAAAGGGAAAGTGCAGAGCTTGTTTAACAGAACTAAACCCAACAAAGGGGAAAAATAATGTCAACACAGTTGGATTTTAACACCACTTCCACTAACTTGACAACCTTTTCCACGTCAAGTGTGTGACTACAGCACTTTTCTATTAAGTATGGCGCTGTGCTTTGTGTATTTTGGTTTTTGTGTGCGTGTTTTTGTTTGTTTTGTCAACAGAAAACAATCCTTTTAATTTTGTTCATATTGGAATGTTTTCTGCCAGTGCTTTTACATTCTGGGACCTCTCTGATGCTAAGAGAGAGTCCTTGTGATAAGTACCTCCCAGTGTCTTGCTTAGAAACGTTCCTGATGTGTCCATTGATTTAAAAGATTTATTCTCTTAAAATGAAAAGAAGAGGGATTAAGATTGTTAACTGCCAAAGAGGATGTGAAGTTGGAAGAGCAGATTCTGGAATATTAGAAAGCTCTTACCCTCTGTATCTAATTTGTTGTTAATAAACAACAGTTTAGTATTCCAGCAACCTCAGATACCAATTACTGAAACCTGATAGGTGTAGTGAAGCAGTGATGTTATTCTAATTTTACAGAGAGAAAGAAATGTTGCTCCATTACCATGTGCCTTGGTTTCTCCTGTTTTAAGTTCTTTTCTCTACAAGGGTTAGCAATAAAAGGAATGGCATAAGAATTAGGTCATTGATTACATATTACAAACTGCTGCTCATATCCCCATTACTGAGATGCATTTCACAGGAGTTTGTGCCAGCCAATATACGCATCTCAGGAACTTCCCCCTTTGTAAAATTGATATGGTTATGACAGACAGAGCTATGGTGCATGAACAGTTACTTTCATGCTCTTCACACTTTTGTTCAAAGCACTTTTGCTGCATTACTTTTGGCAGGAAAAAAAAAAAGTATCATTGGTTAAGTGATCACATATGCCTGCATAGCACAAATTCATGCCATGGTTTTAATAGCTTTTATACTCCTGAAACACTAAGCACAGTAATTTTAAAATGTCTTTTCTCTCAGACCTCTGCCTGAATATTAGAACCAGTGGGATGGAATTGACATTGTTCATAAGGACATTTTGCTGCATTCAGGGGAAGAAATTTTCAGTCTTATAAAAATGTAGGGTTTCATATTGAATGAATTCAAAATTAAAAGGGAGACCATGACAGGGGAAAAGCAGTAAAGGGACAGTCTTCAAGCTGCCATTGGTGTGAATAAAAAGCAAGGTGTGTAGTCAGGGCAGCGGGTACAGACCCTGACTTCCTGCAACCTGGTTAGGAGAGAATACTCATCAGCTGAGAAGAGGTTCATGTCAAGTCTCCTATTGCCGTTAATTAGATGGCATTGCTGCTGCTGGAACATTCCAGTGACACAGAAGGTCGTTGATATGGAGAAGAATAAGATCAGCAGCACATGAAGCTGGTTTGGGCATCTCTTGTGGTCAAGCCTAATTTCACAGCTATTTCTGTGATTGGGCGCAACCACAAACTCAAACTCCATGCTGGAGCACTGTTCCTGGCAGTGTTTTGGGAATATCCTTTCCGGCCAGGTAGAAAATAAAAACAAAAATTTCTGCATGTGTCCAAATCATAACATCTTTGAAATACTTTTAAGCTTTTGTCAATGCAAGAGCCCTGATGTCACGAACGCACAAGGCCTCGTGATTGCCACAGAAAACCTCAAAAAGCTTTGTTCCAAAGTGAATGGTTTTCCCCACACTCTATTATGCACAGCTTCTGAGAATCCACTTCCCAGAAATGCTGCAGATGTTAGTACTGCAAACATTAATGATAGATTTCCTAGCTTTGCTGTAGTTTGCTGAACTCTTCACTGTCCTCGTCGTTTTCTAACAACTTCCTTGGAGTAGAGGAGATGAGCGGAAACCTAATATATTCTCATCTTTCAATTGATTTCAGTCTTTCATCTTTCCTTATGAAGATGAATCATAGATTTAGCTCTTTACCCCAACCTTTCTCAATCCAATTCTGTATACTTCATCCTCTTGATCACCGTCTGTGTATGATTTTGCCTTTTGAATCCTCCCTCCTACCACCTACAGAACACTTGTCGTGTTTCTTTCTGAAGAGACTCTTGCTGAGTTATTCTTCTCTGGCTCAAGTTGCTGTAACTTCTGTAGCCCTGACCACATCACCACCTCTGAATACATTCAGAAGGCAGCTGATGCCATTGCCTTAGATTTTTGTTCCAGCACGGGCAGTGCCATTATTCCTTTCTGTAGTTCCTTTCTCCTTCACTCACACAACCTTGCCCATCATGTATTTCCCAGCTCTCCGTGTACTGCATCTACCTCTGCTTCACCTATCTACCTCCTTTTTTTACAGTGTATTCAATGCCTATCTCTTCCTCTCCTTGCACCCGCGTGCTATCCAGTGTGATACTTCCTTGAAACCATGCTCTCCTCTCCTGAGCGAGTCCTGCAGTACCTTCACTGAGTTTCTCAACCAAATTGTTCCTTAGTAATTGCCCATTACATGTCACACGAGGAGCAGCTGAGGGCCCTGGTGCGCTCAGCACAGAGCAGTGGAGCTGAGGGGAGTCCCGATGGCGGCTGCAGCTCCTCACAGGGCGCAGAGGGGCAGCGCTGAGCTCCGCTCTCTGTGACAGCGACAGGGCCCGAGGGAACGGCGTGGAGCCGTGTCAGGGGAGGGGCAGCTGGGGGTAGGGACAGGATCTGCACCAGAGGGTGGTGGGCACGGAGCACGCTGCCCAGGGCAATGGGCACAGCCCCAAGTGCCAGAGTTCATGGAGCGTCTGTCTGGACAGTGCTCTTAGACATGGGGTTTGGCTTCTGGGTAGTGCAGTGTGGAGCCAGGAGTTGGACTCAGTGCTCCTTATGGGTCCCTTCCAACCCGGGATTCTATGATTCTGTGATATGTATATGTGTATGCACGTATATGTGTGTAAATAGAGAGATGCACATATATATGTATGCATGCACATGCAATGCATTTGTATGTTGTATGTATGCATGCGTATGAAAAAATGTGCAGTAGAGGTAAAAGTAACCAGTTCCATGGAACAAAAAGCACAGCATATCCTACATTGTAAAGGCATATGAGGATATTTCAACCTGTATTTCTGGGGACAGGCAGACCAGACCTGGCTGCAGTGCACGTGGAAAATTTAATGTGTATATTTTAATGTGAATTTGTGATAAAATTTCTAAAGACTTTTTAGAGGTAAGTGCAGAGTTATTGTGCTAGAAATATGTTTCCAGAACTGGAGTTCAGTTCAGACTCAGGGAGTTTGTTGTATGAGAATAGGATAGGATAGGATAGGATATAGGATAGGATATAGGATATAGGATAGGATATAGGATAGGATATAGGATATAGGATAGGATATAGGATAGGATATAGGATATAGGATAGGATATA
>JANHGO010000039.1:5978706-5999606 GCA_024606505.1 Aquila spilogaster
TGAAGTCCTTCCATCCTAGTTGACAGTGGCTAAAGAATTAAGTCCAAATCCTTGCATTTTATCCACCAGCTAGATTAGATTATTTCATTCAATTCTGCAGCCAAATGGAGGCAAACCAAGCTCAGATGTTCATTTCTCAGAACAGTTTGCTAAATGAGACTTCAAAAAAAATTTTCGTGGGAGCAAGGAAATTTCTCTCTGCCCCAGCTCAGCCATGACTTCAGATGTTCTTCAGTACCGCCCATAAAACTATAGGTACGTCTCTCAGTTCTCCCGTCCTAGGCTAGCTGTGTCTCACAGTTGCTGATGTGGGCAATAGAGAGGCAGAGCATCTTTCAGACCTACCGACCTCAACCGAGCAACTCTATCCGCAGCGCTGGTTCTCCCTTCTGGTACTGCAGACAAGAAATCTCAGGAAGAAGAGCTATGTCTTCAATTTGGGTTTTTTCCCCTTTGTTGTTCTCAGGGGTCAAAAAATCCTTTGTTCCACACACGCTTCTTCTTTTCTTAAATAGCAAGCCTTTCCTTACTTCCCACTATTGTTTGTGTAAAGCGAAAAATTGACAATCCCTTTTCTCTCTCAGAGTCCGCTAGCAGACTGCTAATGTTTAGTAAGAGCTCACTGAAGTGACTGTGTGTAAACCACTCAGACCACGGAGGGACACTACCTTTCTGGTCTGGAAGCTGTCCTTGTTCCAGTAACACATTTGCATAACATTGCAATCATCTTGGTTGGGGGAGAGGAGTATGCAAGGAGATAACTTTCAAGGTACGTTGATTTATCCTAATGCTCTTGCTAGTGACTCACTGCTGGTTTGATCATTTTGTTTTTTGAACTACAGACTCAATAATAGATGGTAAGAAGCAAACAAAGGGAAGTTTTTTTTCTCTCCTGCAGCAATTTAAAAAATAATTTTCATGTTTCATCTACACAAAGATGATTTAATTAAATACTTTAATCCTGACCACAAATAATTTATGTAGTCGTTCAGTGAGAGAAGCCAGCATTGTCTTGTCATAGAGCGTTTACTTAATCCTGTCATACCTGCTTGATAATTACTCCCTCAGATCTGTCCTTGCATTAGCTACAAAATTAGCTTAGAGGACTGGGAGAAAAAGAGGAGGGGAAAAATCCTTCAAGTTAGTTAATAATTTATGATTGCTGTTGAGTCAGCCCTCATTCAGTCTTTCTGAGGGGTGAACCTTCCCATCTGTTGGGAAATGAAATAACATTAGTGCTTTTCAATTTCTAGAGCTGATCAGAAGCTGATAATGATATATAGAAGATCTTTTCTCCACCTCCAAAACAGATAATGATCTCTTTTTAATGCCTTTGTGACTTAAGTCACATCTTACATAAATCTTTTTTCCTTCAGTGCATGCATACTCACACATTTCTCTTCTTGCAGCATTGATCTTATAAGCTTAAATGGGAAATTGTTTATTTTCCTTTCATGGAAAGGCAGGAGCTGAGTTCCTCTTCATGTGGTGATAACAAATGGAATGCTGTCCCAGAATTTGATCTATGCCTTGGAGTTTGTTTCCTCATGCAATTAATGGGCTGAGCCTAAGTGACAGAATAAGAGCTTTAAATTCAGTCAGAAGGTCACATCTTATTCTAGAAGGAAAGAAACTGGCATTTCATGTCTTGTAGAAGGGGTGTTGTGTTCTTTTACTCTTTTTTTTTTTTAATATGTATGTACCATTGAAAATGATCCCTACATTTCTTACGCCAATTTACAAAGCACTGTTGACAATCCATATTTTACAGCGTCGAACACAGAGAGAAAATCATACAAATTAGATATAAAACAATCTTGTGAAAAAGAAGTTCATTTCTGAAAACCCTTAGGGCATGATAGGGAACAAGTGTAGGTCCATGCTAAAAGTAGCGCTAATGAAGCGGTGGGTTAAGAAGTGCCTCAGGAGGATGCTTAAGTCACTGTAATGGAAGGAGGCTGGAACTTCGTGGACTAAAATGAGAGTTAATTAGGGTGCATTTGAAAAAAACACCTGTGCACAGATGATATCACAAGAGTTATCTGGAGTCAGCTACATTCTCTTTTCTTTGTGAAGAGTAAATCGTAGGCAAGTCTGTCTGGGACTACACAGTTTGGTTTTATGAGTGGGTGCAATATTTGTGCACCTCCAGGAAAGAATCCTAGAGAAACATCAGGTTTGCCTTTTAAAAGGGCAGAGGTGGAACCTAAAGTGAGATACTGAAGGGAGCCTTTCACAAATCTACCAGGTTATAGAATCTGTCCTCAGTGCTAACAAGGGATTTACTTTTTCTAGAGATTAGAGCAGATTAACTGTAAATGTCCCATTTACTGGATGCTTTTGGAGGCATAAACTGATGTTCTGACAGTTTTGCTTGGAGTGATTTAAGAAATTATTGCCGTCATCTCTTCATTACTTTTCAATGAGGTGCATTAACAGATTTTATGGGGACTCATAGTCCCTCTCACTCTCCATACAGCCATTATAAAGGGCCAGTGGAGAGGGCTGCAGCTAATCCAGATGGCTGTACACTGAGATGAACTAGGTAGGCAGTAACTCCTGCTATGGGGTGATAATTTCTAAAATTAGTGTGCTTGCTTCTGCAGCATTTATGTGACTGAGGTCTGAATTAATTCTTGCGGTGTTAAATCCAATGGAAGCCAAGATTTCATCTCTAGGTTTAACTGGGTCTTACTGATCTTCCCAATACACAGCCAAAATTATCGTCTACATCACCTTTTTATTTTGACTTATTGCCTTTCTGATCTGCAAATGCATATTAATTTGTTGCTATTTTTCAGTACTTGAAAGGCAATCCATTTTTAATTTGCTAAAGTATTAAATGTGCTTCTATTGTAATTTGTATTTATTATGGTGTTTAATAGATGTGCAGCATGACTGTCAAAAAGGTGACATCAGCTTCCACTACATGGAATTACGAGCTGATAAAGGGTTTGTCTTGTGATCATCTGGTGGGTGAGGGATTTTTTTTTTTTTCCCCCAAGGAAGACAGAGAGTGAAGCCCTTTGTTTTGTAATACCTTTTTTTATGCAAAAGAGGCTTGTCATACAGATAGGTTGCGGATAATTTTCTTTATCTTATTTATCTCGTACGTTTGTTCCCTTTTTAAGAGCAAGTACAGTGTGTCATCTGATGTCTGTGATTATAAGGGCGTGAGTTAGCGAAGTCCATTTTACAGTTTTTAGTTTTTATATTGTTTTCCATCTTGTCCCTAGACAGGTGAAGATAAGAATAAGTAAAGGACAATTTACTCATATTTGACTTGCTGTTCTTAGCCTTTTGATTACGGAATTCATTGAGATGCAAGATAGATTGAAAACTCGTAACAGCTTTTTACTGCTTCATAAAAGGAATGTTGCTTACACTTCATGCATCGGTAGAGATTAAGGGGATTAACTGATACCGTAACTTCCTGCTCATTGCATGCTTTCCTGCAGTGGTTGCACAGGTGGCTTACTGCATTTTGATGTCCTCAGATTTCTTAATACTTTCATGCCTTCCTCTCCTTTTATTGTGGAAGTATGGCTTATCTTATCTAGACATTTCAGTATTTGAGCTGATCATTTTGATTCTTCTCTTTAGTATTTTTGAAGGAGGGCTTGCACCCTAAACCTTGCTATAAAAATCACTAAAAAAAAGGCAGTTAAATTAGGCTCAGATTAACAAGGGTACACTGTTGTTTAAATTCAAATCTAGGTAGAGTTTATACACATAACTAACAAAGCAGTTCACAAAAGTTTTTTCCAAACTGCTGATAGGCACCTTGCTTTTAACCACAACACACAGGCACTTTAAGTTCTGCTCCTGTGCGTGCCTACAGATGCTGTCATTTTGGTCGAGCCAGACAACTGCCAGCTATTTTCAGCCTAAATCCATTTTGCATCTTGATTCTCCTGCAGCTAACCTTTCAGAAGGTCCAAACAAATTGACCTCGTTACAGGGGAAGAGTAGGAAGAGTTTGTGGGGTGCCAGTGCTACATTTTACATACTAATGTAGGGAAGGAGCACATGGCCAGAAAAGGGAGGGCCTGCTTGCAGGTTCTTCTTTAGCCTGTGAGGGTTTGAACCAACTTCTCCAATTGCTTTTAAAAAAATATCTGTAACATCTGGCTGCAGACAGCTTCTTGGTGAGGCCATGCTGCTGTGCACCAGGAATGCAAAATTAATGAGGCTAGAAAGGGAGGGGGAATAAGCAGGAATGATCAGAACCCAGTCATTCACTGAAGAGGATACTTCTCTAAGAGGGAAAGTTCTAGATTTTCTTCCAGAAACTGCTTTTACTTTTTGCATTTTTCTCCTCTAGTTCTTTCCAAAGAGAGCAAGGTTTGGAGTGCTTTTTCTCACCAGCACTGTTTCAGTATTCTCTTGGCCTCTACTAGGTGGATTTGGGAACAGGCAGGTTGTTTTGGGGTGTTTTTGGAACTCCCATACAGATGTGCGTTTCCTTCTTTCTGGTGTTTGGCTTTTCCGTACATTTATTTCTGTGGCTAAAAGGAACTCTGAGCTCTTTGCCTCTCAATTGGCAACCACTTGTAACTATTGCGTGTCAGTAAACACACTTCCAAGGTTTCTCTAGTGATATTTGCTACTGAGGCTAAAGAGAATAGGCTCAGTTGAATACATACATGTGTCCTCTCTGTTTTATAAGCACAATGCAGAATATTTCCTTAAAACTGGATGCCAGAAAGTTTAATAGTTCATAGACTTCTCTTCTGATCTTCTCTCTTCCTATAGCAGAAAACAGCAGTCAACACAAAAGTTGAATCCTAGGCTAACAGGGCTTATCTCAAAGCACCTGTGTGAGAAGTTTGAGTGATGCTTTTTCACAGATGCAGGCTGCAGTCTTGACCAGAAGCCCTCCGTCTTCCAGGAAAAGAACCAAAGAGACCATTCTAAACATTAAGACTGGTAGACTTTTGCACTCTTCTTGCTTTTTACCCATATAATGTCAGTGTTACCCAGTGAGCAAACTCCCGGTAATGAAGTCTGGGTCTCTCCCCATCTGTCTCACTAAATGCCACTTGGAACAAGCGCCTTTTCATTTGACAATAAAATCAATGAATGAAATATTAGAGGCTTGAACGATATGATGTGCAGAATACATTATGGGAGTTGTTGTGTTTCAGTGGACAGCAAGTCTTGCCCTTTCTTCCCGTTATCATCAACATATCTACTTAATGAAACTGGCACCTTCTGCTAGTCTCTCACCTCTTTGCTTTTAGACTTTAACTCTTTTGTAACACTTTAAAGTCTTTCTGGCTCAGCGCTGTGTAATAAAGTTCTGCACTCTCTGTGTACTGTTGGCCTCACATTTTTCATCCATTTGTCTCAATTAAAGCCAGACCTGCACTAACTAAATAATTAAACAACAGAGAGGGAGAAGGAGCTTAAGCTGATTTTCTTAACACTTGGTTTTATCCCTTTACTCAGTTGAGACAGCCGCCTTCGTCTTTGCTCTGTGGTTCTTCAGAACAGCAGAAATCACTCAGTGCTAAGCCAATAAACAGGGAAAAAAGGGAAATGTCAGTGCTGAAGTGGACTTTGGTTAAACATCCTAAAACCTCTGGAACTATTCACAAAGGTTGATCTGCAAAAGACTGAAGAATGGGGGTTTTTATTGCTTTTTCCAAGCCTTACTGGATTCTCTGTCAGGAATATTAACCACTTCATTGTCATGCTAGCAAAATGTGTCATACATGTAGTAAACAGCTGTAAACTAAGAAAGTAAACAGTAACTAATGCTTACTAGCAATCCGTGAGACATACTGTACTATTCAACCTTGGAGCTCAAGATATTGTGTGAGTGGCTGCTTCATAATTTTATCTTTGTGCCAATCTTGACTCTGTAGTATTGGACAGGATTATTGCATGCTGGCAAAACTGAGTCAATGCTACATATGATTTCAACTTGAGTTTACGTGTAGACATGTTTTCAGCAAGAGAACATCTCAACCACTTTGCCCTGGAAATCCGGATGTCTCCAGGGTGCAGGTTAAAAGACAGAGAAGGACATAGAGGAAGAATGGTTGTGTTCAAATTTAAGAGCAATTCTCTGCACATTTATAGGTATTTGCAGTGCTCTATCTCTTGCTGACAAAACAACGTGCAACACTGTATCGGGATAAAATTTTCCATTCTGTTCTCCGGGTTCTTCTTTTCGTCTTATATGCACATCTGCTATTTAGCCGGACTGCAGAACCATGCCCTACTTAGAGACGCTGAAGCTCAACAAAGAGGTGACCCATCTGTGATTGCATAGCCGGTCACCATTAGAATGAGGAACAGATCCCAAGACTCTTGAGCTCATCACTAAAGCATGAGGTTTCTGGTACAGCCACTGTTTTGGCATATCAGGCAGAAGCATCTCTTATTCTGTAGGCTCAAGACGCAAAACAGCAGGTTGTTGTTTGGTATCAGAGCTCTATCATATTTCCCGATACAGGATTAATTGTGCTTAGTCATTAGATGTGAACAAATGTTTGCTGTGTCATCTTGCCATCTAATACTCCTGATGCATAAATAATTCTTAGTTGTAGTGTTTGTGAGCTCTAACCTGTCTTGAAGCCCATAATTAAAAGGATAAGGTGAGCTGTTTACATAAACCAATTGTCAGTATAGTAAGTGCCATTAATAGCACTGGCAAGAAGTGCTAGGCAGGTAGCAGCATCTTACTGCAATCTGTGTCTACTGAAGAGACGACTCCTGAATTTTCATCCTGAAGAATTTGCATAGGCTGATAAAGCCACATAGCCAAAGGGAAAAGCAGAGCTTGTTTATTTTTTAACAGAACTGAACCCAACAAAGGGGAAAAATAATGTCAACATTGTTGGATTTCAACACCACGTACAGTAACTTGGCAACCTTTTTCACATTAAGCGGGTAACTGCAGTCCTTTTCTGCTAAATATGAGCCTGTTTTTTTCTGCTTTGGTTTGGGGTTTTTTTACTTGTGAAAAACCAGTCCTTTTCATTTTGTTCATCTTGTGTTTTCTTCTGCCACTGCTTCTACGTTCTGGGATTTCTCTGATGCTCAGAGAAAGTACTTATGATACATACCTACTGATTTCATGCTTACAAACAATCCTGGTGTGTCCATCGATTTAGAAGATTTGTTCCTTTTAAATAAAAAGGAAGGGGGTTTAATATCTTGCTGTTTATATATGATAACTGCCAAAAAGGATATGAAGTAGGAAGCTGTGCACAGTTTCCATGAACAGTCTCCGAAATATTAGAAAGCTCTTGCCCTCTGTCTCTAAGTCATTGCTAATAAACAACAGGTTACTATTCCAACAACCTCAAACACCGATTACTGAAACCCGATGAAGTATAGTGAAGCAGTGGTGTTATCCTCATTTTACAGAATGAAAGTGAGGAATGAACAGCCAGCTGCTAACCTCTGTTACCCTGATGTGAATCTGAGTTAAGTTTGTTCAGTTAACGGAGGCAGCTTAAGGTTTACATCGCTACAGCTGAAATAAGCAGCTGCCTGAATGTCAAGAGGAAAGTGAAGAGACATGCCCGGAATCACAAGGGATGTACCCAAAGTAAATCTATGGCAGAGCAGAACATAGTATTCAGGGACATGGCGAGAAAAACTCAGCCATCAGTGGACCCAGTAAGCTGACAGCTGCTCAAAAGACTAGCTGAGTGGGAATTTCTAAACGATTACTGGCAGTGACAGTTGAGGCACTAGGCTACTGAAAAGGACAGTGTTTCTCATTATCTAAGAGCAGTGCTCTGGGTCTCACAAGTCCTGGAACCTGTTCATAGGTCACCACTCACCTCCCCGGTGACCTTGGAAATGTCACTCCATCACCGTGTGCCTCAGTTTCTCCTGCTGTAAGGAGGTCTCTCCTTGCCTTCGTAAAGTGCTACTAATGAAAGGCATTGCATAAGAGTTCGATTATAGATTACACATTGCAGCCTGCTGCTCGGCTTCCCATTACTGTTTCACAGATGGGGTTTGTGCCAACAAAAATGTGCATATCAGGCCTTTATCCCCT
Organism: Aquila spilogaster; assembly: GCA_024606505.1. NCBI lineage: Eukaryota > Metazoa > Chordata > Aves > Accipitriformes > Accipitridae > Aquila > Aquila spilogaster. The sequence goes on from JANHGO010000039.1 coordinate 5,986,730, forward strand.
TTATAAAATTGGTACAGTTATGACAGGCAGAGTCATGGTGCATGGACGGTTATTTTCATGCTCTTCACATGCTCCTCCAAGACAGTTTTATTGCATTATCTGTGGCAGCAAAAAAATGAAGCATTTTTTGTTCAGTAATCACATATTACTGCATAGCACAAATTCAAGCCATGGTTTTAATAGCTTGTATGTTCCTGAAACTCTGGGCACAGTCATTTAAAAAATACCTTTTCTCTCAGACCAATACCTGAATATTAGAAGTAGTGGATTTGAATTGACTTTGTTCACAAGGACATTTTGCTGCTTTCAGAGAAAGAAGTTTTCGATTTTGTAAGAGTGTGAGTTTTTATATTGAATAAATGAAAAATTAAAAAGCAGACCATGATGAGGAGAAAGCAGTATCAGGGCACACGATCTTTAAGCTGTCATTGGTGGGAATAAAAAAAGTGAGGTGTGTGGTCAGAGCACTGAGTACATCTCGCTGACCTCCTGCAGCCTGGTTAGGAGAGAATACCTATCACCTGAGAAGGGCTTCATGTCAAGTCTCTTACTGCTGTTATTTAGATGTCATTTCTACTGCTGGGGCATTTTGTGCTATAAACAGTGACATAAAAACTGAGGTGAGGAAGGACAGCTCAGCAGCACATAAAGCTGGTATGGGCATCTCTTCTGATCTAGCTTACATTTTCACAACTGTTTCAGTGGTCAGGCTCATTCTTCCCCAGACTCCATGCTAGAGCACTTTTCCTGGCAACGTGTTGGGCATATCCTTTCCTGCCAGGTAGAAAACAAAAACTTCTGTGCGTGTCCAAATCATAACATCTTTGAATTCTTCTTAAGTTTCTGGCAACATGGGAGCCCTCTGTCATGGGCGCCCAAAGCCTTGCCATTGTCACAGAAAACCTCAAAAAGTTTTGTTCCAAAGTGAAAGGTTTTTTCTGGACTTACTCTCTTATGCTCAGCTGCTGAGAATCCATTTCCCTGAAATTCTGCAGATGAAAGTGCTGCAAACATTAATGATAGATTTGCTAGCTTTGCTGTAGTTTGCTGGACTCCTCACTGTCCTCTTCATTTTTCTAACAAGCTCCTTGGAGGAGAAGATGCGCAGAAACCCAATATATTCTTTTCTTTTGATTGATTTCATTCTTTCATCTTTCCTTATGAAGATGAATCACAGATGTAGCTCTTTACCCCAGCCTTTCTCGATCCAATGCTGTATACTTCATCCTCTTGATCACCTTTTGTCTATGATTGTGCCTTTTGAATCCTCCCTCCTACCACCTACAAAACACTTGCACATTTCTTTGTGTACGGACTCTTGCCGAGTTATTCTCTTTCTCTGGCCCAAGTTGCTGTAAGTTCTTTTGCCCTGGTCACATCTCCACCTCTACATCCAGAAGTCAGCTGATAACCATTACATTAGGTCCTCGTTCAAGCATTGCCAGTGTCTTCCTTTATTCTTTCACTAGCTTCTTTCTCCTTCACTGAGTCAACCTGGCCCATCTTGTCTTTCCCTGCCCTCGATGTACTGTGTCTACCTCAGCTTCACTTATCTACCTTCCTTTCTTACCAGGTATTCGCTGCCTGTCTCCTTTCCTCCTCTCCTGGCACCAGTGTGCTATCCGGTGTGATGCTCCCATGGAGACATCCTCTCCTCTCCCGAGACACTCCTGCAGTACCTTCACTGAGCTGCTCTTCAGCCTCCTTCTCATCCAAGCTACTTAATAACTGTCCATGCAGTTTCTCTGTATGACCAATTAGTCCAGGAAGAAGGGCTAATGGCTGCTGGGAAACAGCAATGTACTTGATGCAAATGAGAGAGCAAATAAAAAAGTTACACTTGCGTGGGAGGCATTTTTCCCTGAAACTTGACTTTTCCACATGTAAAATAGAAGTTCCTCTATATATACACACACACATCTCTGTATATATTTATGCATGTATATGTGTGTTTATTTATGTATACGCATGTGTATGTGTGCCTACACCTGTAATGCATACATCTGTTATGTGTATGCACACCTGTGAAATAAAGGCACAGTAGAGGTTAAATTGTTCAATTCTATTGAACACAGTGTATCCTGTACTGTACAGGCCTATGAGAAAATGTCATACTGTGTTTCTGGGGACAGGCAGACTTGTGTTACAGTGCACATACAAGATTTCATGTATATATTTTACACTGGATACATGGTAAAATTTCTCAAAACTTTATAGAGGAAAGTGCTGAGAGTTTTTGTGCTTGAAATATATTTTCAGAGGTAACTCAGGGCATTTATTGCATGAGAAGACAGAGTCTTTTTTAGGGATGAGAGAGGACATGGCAGTAGAAGAGAGTGAGTTTGGGAGCAGGAAGAAACATGAATTGATATAGACAGTGCAAGAATTGCACAGGGCATCAATGGTGAAGATGAAAAGCTTGAACTTGACAGTGATCTGAAGAGATGGATGAGAGATGTGGCAGGAGAAGTGAGAGATTTTAGAAGCCACATATTTTGTATGAACCGGTGCAAGATCAGGGACTGGAAGGCCATAGAGAAAGGGTCAGTCACTCAGGCAAGACTTAACATGAAGTGCAACACATTCAGCTGGTATCAGTCAGCGTAAGGACACTGATTTCACTGGAGTCGTGAAGATATATACCAGCTAAGGATGTGGCCTCACACATGTCAGAAAGGAAGGGTGTCTTATGCAGGTGTTTAAAGGGTAAAGAAAAAGAAACCAGGAGAAGGAAAGAAGAGGGGAAGGACATTAATGAAAGATTTTAACTCTGAGTTGTGCAGAAAATAACCGAGCTTCATTGTACCATTATAGATTCACTAGTCCTGACTATGTTCATCAGATGTGGTACTGGCCAATTTAGAAATGTTCTAGCATTCAGAATATGTACCTTTTCCCCTCTTCCCTCCTGTCACCTTATTATTCTCTATTTCTGTGTCCCATTTTGGGAGCAGAACTCTGCAGTTCTCCTGATTCCTGCCAAGCTTGAATCTTAAATTCTTGTTGAGTCCTTCTCCTGTTCTTTCAGCTTACACTGAAGAAATGCATTGCTCTGGCAGTGCTTGGCTGTGGCTCCAGCATTTGCGTCTGTATTAAATTCCTAATGATCTGAACCGCGGCTGTTAAAGCAGTTAGAAGTAGCAAGACAGAATTCTGCTCTGTTCTCCTTTAATAACCTCCACGGTGTAGAAATTGCTTACTTCTTATGTTTTTAAAGGCTGAAAAATGCTTTTCACTTGCTTTTCGCTTTGGAGGCCTTTACCAAATACAACTAAACCTTGTGAATGTAACAACCAGGAGAGCTGTGCTGAAACAGGTCTCTCCTTTGATATCAGCTCACCCTTTGGCCATGGGTGATCAAAAGGTGGCACCCCATCCCACCCCTTCCATCCCCTTTAACATGCCTTTTTATTTTCCCTTTCTGGAAACAGCCTGATGTCCTGAGGACCACAGAAAGTGCAACTCACCCAAAGTATTTGCTGTGGGCTCATTGCTCTTACTGTGATTGCAGTGCAGTCATGTGAAAGCCACTGTAGTCTCTAAGAGCAAAAAAAAAGGCTTCCACTAAAGAACATGTTGAAAGTAGTTGTAATAACTATAATTTTTTGCTACTATTGTTGTTGTTTGTAATAGCAAAATACCTCAAGGTAAGAGCTGAGGTTAGGGTCCTTTGTACAAAAGACCCTAGAGAAGATAGAATTCTCTAAAACTGGGAAAAAAATCAGGGCAGAATAGGAAAATACTGTTCACAGGCACCAAGATTGTAGTGGGCACCAAATGAAACTAGCAGATACCAGACTGAACATAAACAAAAGCTGATACTTCTTCAGACGTGTCATGTGCCACAAGTCACTGGAAGCCGGAGAGCCACTATTAAGAAGTGCCACCATACAGATGTGCTGTTGTGCTCCGCACTGCACAGCTGCTACTCCCTGCTGCTGGAGACACAATACCGTGCCACATGCTTTTAGCAGAAACTAGCACACAGTTATTACCCCCGAGGGCTTAAATTTGCAATATGTGGGACAGGCAAAATGGGAGAGGGGTAAAAAGTTGTTATCCCCATTGTTATTAAGGGAGAATCGAGCAAGAGGCTGTTACGTGACCTGTCCAGTGTCATGCAAGAAATCAGTATCGGAGCTAGGATCTGAGATGAGATCTGGATTCCCCTTCAGTGCCTGAACTAGAGGATCATGTTTCCCCTCCGTTAGCCACCAAAAATCTATGAAGTGAAACAGAATCGAAGGCATTGAGTTGTCAGGCTCAGAAGTATCTGTTTTTCCATGGAAACCCTTTCCCAGCGACAGCTAAGCTTTTGCAAAGGAGAGAAGCACTTCTCATCATGCAAGAGCTGCCAGGGAGCTGTACTGTGCAAAACACTGTAGCTGTGCAGCTGCCTTCTGGAGAAGTCTCGTCCCACAGCCAGGCAGCATACAGCCCCGTTCCTGACAATCCAGCTGTAATTCTGCCTGCTCGATAATTTTTCACCGTGGTCATGCCAGAATCATAGCCTTGTTTCTTGTTGTCTGGCTGTTAGTGGTGATGTATGAATAAGTAAGAAAGACAGCTTCATTTTCATAAGCTAACTTGTGCCTGGAGTAACAGAGAGTGAGAGGAGTGCACTTAATCATAACTGCAGGGCTAGAGCAGAAAACAATGACAGAGCTTTTGCTGTTAGTGGTGGTATTTTATTATAATAACTCTTAGGAAGAAGAAACAGGCAGCTCAGAATGCTGAACGATTCAAATTCATTATGGTAGCCACCGTGTTCTCATCTGCTGGAAGAATAACTCACATAACTCTTTTACGCTTGCCTTTTACAAAAGGCCATGGTGGGAAGGAACTCCAGTTCTCCCCAGAAAATCTGAATTCAGATTGCGGTATGATCAGGGGTGAAAAGAAGCTGGTGAAAGTTTCTGCAGAACTGCAGGCACCTTGCAGGGAAGGCATGAAGAGTGGCAAAGGGACAAGTTGGGGCTGATGGATGGTCAGAAAACTGTGAGCAAGGGGAGCGTTCATTGCGCCTGCTCGACACCATGCATTGCTCTGGCCAGTGCCTCGTTTCTATAACTTCATAATGCATTTGGAAAAGGAAATAACTAAATGAAATAACTGGTAATGCTCAGATACACTGGACAGATATTCTCACAATGATTCATTAATATAAAAAAAAAATTGATGAAAGCTTTGAGCGAAATATTTTTAGTTGTCCAAAATTGGAAGGGCAAAACTTAGGGGTTTATTTTCTTTGAGCTTCTAGATACATAGAATAAAGTGGTATATGTGGTATATACTATGCTGTATTATGTGTCACATTGTTTGATATTATTTAAAGTGAGGAGGGTTGTACATTTAGATGTGGTTATTTTGATATCTTCGGATTAAAATATTTAGGGAATTTTTTTCCAGAAAATATTTCTGAATTTCTTTTTCTATACTGATTCAGAATGAAAACATTTTTTGGAACCATTAATATTTGCTATGCAGCTGAAGTCCTGGTTTCCTGATCACTTCTGCCCTGAGTCAAGATCACAGAGACAAAGTAAAGGGAAATAAAAATATATTCTTCTTTGGCAGAGACAGCAACACTATTCCAGCCTAGAGAAAACAGAAATATAACTAGAGAAGATACAAAACATATCTTCATAACTTTCTCCAAGGTGGCTTGGGAGACAAGCCATCACATCTGCCTGGTAGGTTTTCAGACACCAGCAAGAGTTACAACAGCCCGACAAGTTGCATAATGCTCCACCCTAGGACAGTACGTGAGCATGTGTGCATTCCCAGGCCATTGCAAAAGCAAACTAAAGTGTGTTAGCCAACACATTTTGCTTTGTATTTGTGACAAGCTAAAAGGTCATGTACAGGCAGTTATTCCAGTTCAGTTGATACACAGTAAGTCACATTATCTGATCCATGTATCTAAGCCGGAAAGCTTACGTGATGTTAATTCCTGCCTTCATCCATGTCCCATATCAAACCTCAAGAAATACTGGTGAGAGCAGGATTTGTTCTGGCGTCTTCAAAAATAAAGGGAAAAGGGGGAAGGAAAGATACAGCTACAATAAATATGTGCGAACATAATTTCCTGAGCCTTTTCAGTTTATCTTAGCATGAGAAATAATAACTGAGAAATAAGTATTTCAGGGGTACATTGTCAGAACTGAGATTTTGGACTGGTAGGTGGGAAAGGAAAACCATTAACAAGCAGCAAGGTTTGTTCGGTTTTTATTATTCATCAGTTTGAAGGCTGAACTCTGTGGCTTGTTGGGAAATGCATGGGGCTAAAATAATGAAAGCAGATTGATGCTCCGTGGTAAGGAAGTTCAGTATCTGCTTCTTGCAAATAGAATTCTAACATTTCTTTTGATGTTAGCAGTACTATCCTGAGAAGGATCTGTGGACTGCTGAGTTGTGAAATGCGCTGTTAGAATATGGGCAGGGTCACTCTCTTCCTACCAGCTGTGCCAATCCATTCCAGCCCAGCTGCACCTGCATTTTTTATTGGGTTTTTTTCTCATCCTTTACTAGCCATGGTAGTTTCTTATTTTGATTTATTCTACCTCGACTGTAGGGGAGTGGTTATAAAGAACAGGCAGTCTTCCAGCACAGAATCAACAAATGTTGGTTTAAATTGTGCCCTTCAGCCTTTTTTGGCTAAGACTTGTTTCAGCCAGTTGAAATCCCTTTCATATTTCCTCACAATATATGGCTCATGGCACCTCGTGCTGTCTAGTGTCTTCCATGTGTCTCACAGGTTGAGAGATGCTACAGTTTATTTGTACGAACAAATCATCAGTTGCTTAGGATTCATCTGCCTCTAACTTGTCATTTCCTTCATGCTCTTGTGCATTGCACTCTGTTAATATTACCAGTTTTCAGTAGCACCAATGGGGTGATAAATGTGTGATGGTCTTTTATATGATCCTTTCTGCTCTCCCCCTGATTTTCCACCTTCTTACAAAACGAGTTATGGATTATAATGTGAAAAATTAAATACGTATTACATGTCATATGTAATGCAAAAGGAGGGACATCATTAGAAAATGAGGTGTGGTGAGGACTGGCATGTTGTGATTAGGATAGAGTAGGATGATCCTGAACAGTGATGTGGACTGGACTTGGTAATCTCTCAAGGTTGTTTCTAGATTGATTTCCATTCACTCCTTGAATGCTTTCGTAGTGTTCTTATTTATTTGTTGTATGCATTGACCACTCACTGCTGCTCGCACTCTTTGAAACAGCGTTCGAGACACATGTGGGGGTTACTGATGTTCCACTGAATTAGAGATACTGCAGGAGAGTATTGCAATCACCTGACATATCCTAATGTCTTCCTAGCTGATTATAAAATTGAATTAATCACTTTTGTCTTTCTGTCTTGCTTCTGAGCCCAATCTTGTCTTGGGCCATACTCAAATTTTAGTAATTCAGCTATGGTCCTACATAAGGAACATATAATGATCATTTAATGCTTTCAGTGCACTGCTGTGACCGTACATCCAGTTCTATGAGCATAACTGGGATTTGAAAATGTGCCTTCAGAGCATGATGCTTAATTGCTTTCTCAAAAGGTTGCAAAATAATTTCCAATCCCAGCCTTAGTGCCCTCACTGAGCAGGTCCGTCTGTCAAAATACCATTCCCTTTCCTTTCTTTGACTGGATCCAAATGCAGTTTTCCCCTTCCCTCCATCCTCTGTCACCAGAGCATCATTTCAATCACTTCTCTTATTTACATTTTATACAGCACATTTCAGGATAGATAATTAAGTCCTTATCTATACAAACATTCCCTTTTCAGTTGATTTTTAAGCAGTGCAAACCTTCTAGACACATTTGCTTTAAAACACATTTTACTCTAGCTGAAGCCAGCTGCTAATCAATGTAAGCTAAACCAAAATAAGCCCATCTAAAACTGAAATCATAATTTCTATGCAGCATTCCACACAGGCTTACCTAAATGACTTTTAAATTACTCTGTTAATTTAAAACGGTGCAGCTTTCTTTTGTAGGTAAACTCTTAGAATCCAGTATTTTCCTGAGCAAAAGGGATTTCCTTTGTGACTGAGAAAAAAATCCCTGAAACTAGTGGGGGGGAGCATGGGAAGACAATAATTTGTTGTACTGAGCCTTGTGCTTCAATTATATTATCTCCATCAGAGTATGAACAGATCTTCATATTAGATGATCATTTTACCAACACTTACTTCTCACTAGGATTCTCCATCATTGTATTCCAAAATCAAGCAGCTTTCAGATTTGTCTGGGTGATATATTTTTGTCAGCATGACAAAGGTTCCCACAGTGTTTAATTACTCAGACTAGCCAGGGGAGAAGGAAAGAAATGAGCTGTGCTGAGTTTGCTGTGCCAGGCTTGCTGTCTGTTACAAAAGCAGGCATCTTCCGAATTTGTGAAAGGAAGGCAGCACCCGAACTTCTGTCTTCTCTTTCCACTGGCTGTCCTTCTCCAGATCGCGTGTTTGTTTTCCATTGATTGACTGTCTTGTCTCATGATCTTTTTGCAATTTGCTCATTTCCAGGGCAGCAGGTTCTTGGCTTGGTGGAGAACCAGAGTGATTGGTATTTGGGCAACCTTTGGAAGAATCACCGGCCCTGGCCAGCGCTTGGGAGGGGCTACAACACAGGTAGGGCCTGAGGGTTTTCTTTGAATTAACGTTTGCACGGAGCATGCAATCAGTTTTCTGGTACAGAGAGTATGAGATGTGGTAACTTGAACCTCCCTCCCTAACCTACTGCAAAATTTGTCATTTAAAGCAGTAAAAATGATGCAGTGTGATGCCTTTTGGAGTTTCTGGTCCTGTGCTACTCTGAGGAGAATATGTTCCTTCTCTAAATCGTCCTAAGAGAGATTGTATGGCATCCTTTGGGGAAGGACAGAGCTTTTCAGCAGTCTGACACACCCTCAGCACATCTCCTACAAGATTTCTGTCCATGATGAAGCATATGTAGGCCCAGCAAGAGGGGAAGAATAGGAATCAAGGCTCATTTTCTGCAGAGAGGTAAATACAAAATGTCAGCCCAATAAAGATATAACTCCTGCAGGACAGCAACAGGGTCATAATTGTCCTAATAAAATGCAAACTACTGGCCATCAATTTCTGCTGCTGCGAGAAAGGAATAAAGGCACTGGATCAGAGAATTTATTAGGTTGCAAGAGACAAGTCTCCCCACAGATTTGTGTTTGGTATGTGAGAAAACATACCAGGTGCATAAAGAACACACACGTACATCTAAATCATTTCCATGCTAGCCTTTACATGCTGATGCAGTGAGTTAGGTTACCTTTCTATTTGTAATACAAGGGCAGAACAGATGGTGAAGCCTCCATTTAGAAAAGATGAGTCCACTTAAATATCCCTGCACTATCAGGAAATTATTCACCATAATAGTGATTTTGCTTCACAGAAATATATTGGATTGAATTAAACAGACTAACTAGAAAAAGGATTGCACAAGATGTGGTTGGGTCTTCTGTATTTCTGTATTCCTTTGTATATTTGGGGGAAACACTCCAGTTTTTGTGAATTTGTATTTCAGCCTCTGCAAAGCATCTCTGTTCTGTGAAAATGTTCAAAAGAATAGCCTAACAGAACAGAGATAGATATGGATACAAGATTTTGGCAAAAGAGGTTTGTTTCCTGGTTCTCCACTTGCCGGAGCAGAATTGCGTATATAGAGGCTTGGGCTGCCCACCCTCCACCCCCCCAAAAGCATGAGACAGAGCTAAGTTTTATGGATTTGTCCTGAAACCTGAAAGCTTATGTTATACACAACTAAATTTGTTGATGTCAGTTCTCTTCAGTGTTACACCACAAAGCAGTATCTTTTGTTCTACTGAGAGATGAACACCTTTTATAGTTACTTTCTTCCTGCTGCATTTTTGCTTTTTCCTTTCTGCCATTTTAATGCTGACAGAGAGAAATGTGTCACAACCACATAACATTAGAGTAACCCAGAAATATGTGGTCTGTAGTATCTAAAATGCAATTATGTAAATAAAAACGCTGTAAAGCTTTAATTTATATTGTCTTAACTTCCTGTTCCAAATGTTTTGTAGGGATATCAAATGTCAGTATATCACAAAATTCTTCCACTGAAAGCAAAAATAATTGAATGTCTGCAGTCCTTCACATACATTGCATGTGTTAGTTCTTGGTATGTGTTAATACATACCTATCAGGCCATGCATAATCCTGCCCATGATTTTAGTCTGCTCACAGTTTCTTTCTTCAGACAACTCACCTCTAGTTATAAAAACTTTTTTTTTTAGAAGGAAGACCAGAAAGTAGATAATTAACGGTAGATTGACAAGTGATCATAAGAAGTGGAATGATGTTTTTTCAGTACATTCAGTGCACTGAACGAGAGGTCACTGAGTGAAACAGTGCAACCTCTGAGAAGTAACAACGTTATTGACAGAATCAGCATCATTTACTATAATTTTCTTAATTGAATTAATTGTTTGCCTCAGTAATCTAGCAGAGATTGAAGGTGTAAAGCTCTCAAGGAAGATGAAATACCAAGTGAAACTGGAGCTTGTTTGATGTGTTCAGTAAATTAAAATAATTGACACTGAATGTAACACTGTGGCCAAGGAGGATTCAGAAAACTAAGGCGGGGGGGGCAGGAAAGAGAGGCAATAACTCTAAGCAAAACACTCATAAAAGACAGTGGGCCAAGAAAGGGAAGACTCAGAAATTCAGGTGCTTAGAGTTGTACTTAGGAATAGTCAAAGGGACCCCAAAATCCTGAAACTTTAATGAGCTAAACAAAGCTGGATCAGGGGGAAGCTCTCAGACGGACTTTGCTCTTGCTCTTGGGAGAGTGTTTACTACAGTCCTAGGATACAATCCTAAGAAAAGAGATTTTTATGTGAGCCTCTTCAGCCAGACCCAACCCTGGCAGATTTGATGCAGAAGCACCCCTTGAAGTCAAAATTCTTCCACTGCTTCCAGTTTCTGAAGCAAATAATTTATCTTTCACTCCAACCTTTCTATGTCTGAGCCACTCTGGACAACATATAGGCTGGGGGAGTCCCAGAAGGCAGAAACATTAAAGCCAAAGGTGTGTTTGTTCCTTCTCCACTAGCTCTTTAAACCCAGTAAGCATGTGCATTCTCCTGTTCCTGTGTGCCCAGGCCAAATCTCCTGACAGCCAATACAGCTTTTCAAGGAAAGATTTTATTTGGTTGTTTTTCATCCTTCTTCCTCATTTGCACAGGCAGATAATCCAAGTCATACTTTAGTCCATGATAATATAATCTTAGGAAAGCCAGACCAAACTCAAAAGTTAGTTTAGTGACAATTTAATTGGTGTTTAAAATGTTCTTAGTTAGAAACATTCTTTATTTGAGATAATGTTACCTTCCTCAAGCCATTTTAAACACAATTTCTTCTGTACCACAGAGGTACCCAGGTTTTTTCTGTACTTCATTGGCCGAAACTCAGTAAACTGCTTAATCAAATACTTCTTTTATATATCATTCCCTCCATTTTGCTTGTCTACACTGAGATTAACTCTTACAGACTCCTCATACATTAGTTAAAGCACACTTTTCTCTCTGTGTGATCTATATTGTCTTTCACTGACTAAACTGTGCTTTCGAAAGTATTGCCTGAGCTGCACTATGATTTTTCTCTTTACAGATGTTAAACTGACAGCTCCAGAATTGCACTGTATGGTTTGATGTTCATTTTTGGAATAACAGTCTTCTTAGTCCTCAGAAAAATATCTTGTCAAAGAAATTCTAAACATAAAAGCTTTTAGTACTTTGTCCGCCTCATACTTTCCATCATGGTGGAGAATAGCTTTTAAAAGCAGTTTCTAGTGACTGTTAGCATGATTTCAGGCCACTTCCTCAGCTGCTGTGAATCACCCCTGGCTTCTCTGGCTTTAGTGCAGCAGAACCAACTTATATCAGCTGAGAATGGACTCCATGCCTTTCAGGTGGAGCTTTAGGGTGGATCTGTGCCTGTAGTTTGGGTGCCAGGGGGGCTTTTTTAAAAACTTTGGCCCAGGGGATTTCAGACTCCTAGACTACAGAAGCCCGTCCTGAGGATTTGAGGCTCATCTGAAATACACTGCCTCAGTGCAACTACCAGATACTGTAAGGAGGTGTCTCAACAGCTTGAGCTGAGGATTCGTACTCCCACGCTGAGAGATGTCACATTACCAGATTTGTGGATTGAGAACAGAAGGGAATGGCTAGCACCTAACAATTACCAGGCTACGTGTGCACTGTGCATTATTACTCCCGTATTTGTAATGACTGGAAGAATGCTAGAATGAATCTCTTTCCTTTATTATTTCCCTGAAAAAAAGGACCTATGGAAGATGACTTGGAAGTGGGAAGCATATGTTATGTCATTTTTGCATAATATTTAGCAATTGTGACAAAGCGTAGGGCAGACTGTTTATATGAGATTAGGCTGGATCACATCTTGTGCTTCTTCGTGATGATACTGTGCATCTTCAGTGCAGAAAGCAAATGACTAGTAAAGCAGCGCAAAATGGGGTGGTGGCAGTCATGGAACTGCCGGTGGTCCTGCTCCGGAAAAATGATAACCGCTTTCATCTGAGCTCCATGGGCTTCAGCACACAACATTATGATAATGGATCTGATGTTAAGACGTGCTGAGCACTTTTAATTTAATCAGACATTTCTGTTTTTCAGAAATCCTCACAATTAATGCTTTAAATAGTTATTGTTGCCTAATTCTGGATAGATCTGTTACCAAAATGCCTTTTTTTCCCCCTGGAAGAGTCAGAATTCCGTGACAGCCATCTGAATATAGCACTAATTTGCAAACTATATTCCACAGATTCTGAGTAAAACTAGCGCTTCTCTCCATGTTG
>JANHGO010000039.1:5999706-6041444 GCA_024606505.1 Aquila spilogaster
GAATAGAATAGAATAGAATAGAATAGAATAGAATAGAATAGAATAGAATAGAATAGAATAGAATAGAATAGAATAGAGAGTTTGGAAACAGGGAAACATGAATTGATACAGACAGAGCAAGAATTGCGCAGGGCATCAATAGTGTGGATGAAAAGCTTGAGCTTGACAGTGATCTGAAGAGGCAGATGAAATATCTGGCAGGAGAAGTGGAAGATTTTAGAAGCCATGTACTTTGTATCAACTAGTGCAACATCAGGGACTGGAAGGCCATAGAGGAAGGGTCCGTCACTCAGACAAGACTAACATCAAGTGCAACTCAATTAGCATAACTACACTAATTTCACTGAAGACATGCGGATTTACACCAGCTAAGCATGCATCCTCACAGATCTAATGATCATTTCAGAAAAGTAGGGTGTCTTATGCAGGTATTTAAAGGATAAAACAAATCAGGAGAAGGATGGAGAAGGAAAGTAGAGGGAAAGGATATTAATAAAAGATTGTAACTCTGATTGAAAATAACCCGGATTCATTGTACTATTTTAGATTCTGCTAGTCCTGATAATGATCACCAGACTTGGTACTGGGCAATTTGGAAATGTTCTAGCATTTGGAATATGTACCTTTTCCCCTCCTCCCTCCTTATACCTTTTTATTCTCAATGTGTGTGTCCCATTTTGGGAGAACTAATTGCAGTTCTCCTAATTCCTGCCAGACTTGAATCTTAAAGTCTCGCTGAATCCTTCTTCTGTTCATTTTTTTTTTCAGCTTATGCTGAAGGCATGCATTGCTGCAGTAGTAGTACTTGGCTGCAGCTCCAGCATTCATGTCTGTATTAAATTCCTAACGACCTAAACCGCAACCGTTGAAGTATTTAGAAGTAGCAAGACAGAGTTCTGCTCTGTTCTGCTTTAAAAACCTCCACAGTGCAGGATTTGCTTCGTTTTTTCTATTTTTAAATACTGAAAATACTTTACACTTGCTTTTCCCTTTGAAGACCACTACCAAATGCCTCTAAACGATGATAATATAACAACTAGCTGTGCTGGAATGGACCTTTCTTGTCACCTCACCTTTTGGTCATGGGTGATCCATCCCTTTAAGATGCCTTTCTGGAAACAGCATAATGTCCTGAACACAGAAGGTGCAACTCAGCCAGAATATCTGCAGTGGACGCATCACTCTTACTATGCTTGCAGAGGAGTCACATGAAAGACATGGTAGTCACTAAGACAAGAAAAAATGTTTTAACTAAAGAAGTAGTAGAATGCAGTTGTAATATTTATTATAATTTTTAGCATTATTACTGTTGTTTGTAATAGCAAAATAACTGAAGGCCAAAGCTGAGCTTAAGGTTGATTGTATCAAAGATTCTACAGAAGGTAGAATTCTCTAAAATCAGGGAAGGCATACAGGGAAGAGTAGGAAAAGGTTGTTCATGCTCTTTTTCTCTGAGAAAGCTATTGGTCACCAGATGAAACAAGCAGAAACCACATTCAATATAAGCAGAACCTGCGACTTCTTTGCATGAGTCATGCTACGGGAAGTGGAGGAGCACTGCTGAGCAGTGCCACCATCCAGGTGCCTTGTGCTGTGCTCCTCACCGCTGCTGAAGGCACAGTACTGTGCTCGGTGGAGCTTCAACCTGGTTGCATGCAGTTGTTGTGCTTTCAGTATAAAATAACAGAGTTATTACCTCAGAGTGCTTATACCTGCGATATGTGAGACAGGCAAAGTGAAAGAGGGATTACTGTTATCACTGTTATTATTAATGGAGAATTGAGCAGGAAGCTGTTATGTGACTCGTGCAGTGTCACCCAAGAAATCAGTAACAGAACTGGGAACTGAAATGAAATCTTGAGTCCCCTTCAGCTCCTGAATTACAGGAGCATACTTTCCCCTCCGTTAGCCACCAAAAATCTATGAAGTGTAAACTGAATCAAAGGCGTTGAGTTGTCAGGCTCAGAAGTATCTGTTTTTTTCCATGGAAACCTCTTTCCAGCCACAGCTAAGCTTTAGCAAGGAGAGATGCATTTCCCATCAAGCGAGCTGTCAGGTGCAAAACACCACATCCAAGCAGCTGCCTTCAACGGGAGCCTGGTCCCAAAGCCGGGCTGTGCTGTCTCATAAGGGACAACCTGGCTATTAATCTGCCTGCTCAGTACCTTCACACCATGGCCGTGCCAGAATCATACAATCATTTGAGTTGGAAAAGTCCTTTAAAGGTCATCTAATCTAATTCCCCTGCAATGGACAGGGACACCTACAGCTACATCAGGGTACTCAGAGCCCCTCCAGCCTGACTTTGAATGTCCCCAGGGATGGGGCATCCACCACCTCTCCAGCAACCTGTGCCAGTGCCTTGCCACCCTTATCATAAAAAAAAACTTCTTCCTTATATCCAGTCTAAATCTCCCCTCTTAGTTTGAAACCATTTCCCCCTATCCTATCCTATCCCAAAAGACCCTGCTAAAGAGTCTGTCCCCTTCTTTCTTACAGCCTTATTTTCTGTTGTCTGGCTGTTGTTGGTGATGTATGAATAAGTAAGAAGGACAGCTTCATTTTCATAAGCTAACTTGTGCCTGGAGTAACAGAGAGAGAGAGAAGTGCACTTAATCATAACTGCAGGGCCAGAGCAGAAAACAATGACAAAGCTTTTGCTGTTAGTCACGGTATTTTATTATAATAACTCTTAGGAAGAAGAAACAGGCAGCTGAAAATTCAGATTTATTATGGTAGCCACCGTGTTCTCATTTGCTGGAGGAATAGTTCAAGTAACCCCTTTATGCTTCATTTTTAGAAAAGGCCATGGTGGCGAGGAATGTTAGTCTTTCCCTTCCAGAAGTCTGAATTCAGAATGTAGTATGATTGGAGGCGGGATGAGAATGGGGAAAGTTTCTGTTTGATGTTAAGCGTCGCTTTGGCCTGTGCCTCATTTCGATAACTGCATGATGCATTTAACAAAACAGGTAACTAAATGAAATGACTGGTAATGCTCAGACTCGCTAGTCAGAGTGCTATAAGAAATACACATATTAAAAAAAAATTGGATGATAATTTCTAATGAAATCTTTCCATTTGTTCCAAATTGGAAGGGCTAAACTTTATGATTCTGTGGGGGTTTTGGACGTTTTAAGTTTATAGGTTATATATTATACACCTATATTATGTATCACAATAGTAATATTGAAATGAGTGGGGTTGTACATTTAGAAGTGGTTATTTTGATATCCTTAGATCAGAGTGTTTTGGGACCTCTTTCCCAGAGTATATTTCCAAATTTCACTTTGTTATACTTATTGAGAACAAAGAAAATGTTTGGAACCGTTGACCAAAGTTCTGTTTTTCTGATCACTTCTGCCGTAAGTCAAAGTCATAGGGATGTAAAAGGAAAAATACATACATTCTTCTTTGGCAGAGACAGCAATACTATTCTAGACTACAGAAAATAGGAACATAACTAGAGAAAATACTAAATGTTTCTTCATAACTTTCTACAAGCTCATCTGCTCATCTGTTTCATCTGCCTAGTAGATCTTTAGACACCAGCAAGATTAACAAGAGCCTGACAAGCAATATAATATCTGCCCAAGGACAGTACCTGAACATGTGTGGATTCCCAGACCAATGCAAAATCAAATTTAAAAGTGTTAGTTATCACATCTTGTTTTGTATTTATAGCAAGCTAAAAGGGCATGTGCAGGCAGCTATTCCAGCTCAGTTGATGCAGTGTTAAGTCACGTTATCTGATCTGTGTATCTAAGCCCCAAAGCTCACATGATGTTAATTGCTGCCTTTATCCATGTGCCATATCAAAGCTCCAGGAATACTGAGAGCAGGATTTGTTGTGTTGTCTTCAAAAATAAAGGGGAAAAGGAAAGGAAACCATAAAGCTTCTGTAAATATGTGTGAATATAATTTCCTAAGTCTTTTCTCTTTATCTTATCATGAGAAATAATAAACGAGAAGTAAGTATTTCAGGGGTACGTTGTCAGAACTGAGATTTTGAACTGGTAGGTGGGAAAGCAAAACCATTAACAAGCAGCAAGGTTTGTTCATTTCTTATTATTCATCAGTTTGAAGGCTGAGCTGTCTGACTTGTTGGGAAATGCATGGGGCTAAAATAATGAAAGCAGATTGTTGCTCCCTGGCAAGGAAGTTCAGTATCTGTCACTTGCAAATGGAATTCTAACATTTCTTTTGATGTTAATGGTGCTATCCTGCAAAGGATCTGTGGACTGCTGAGTTGTGAAATGTGCTGTTAGAATACGAGCAGGGTCACTCACTTCCTACTAGCTGTGCCAATCCATTGCAGCCCAGATGCACCTGCATTTTTTATTGTTTTTCTCATCCTTTGCTAGCCATTATAGCTCCTTATTTTGATTTATTCTACCTCATATGTAAGGGAGTGGTTATAAACAACATGCAACCTTCCAGCGTGGTATCAACAAATGTTAGTTTAAATTGTGCCCTTAAGACATTTTTAGCTAAGATTTGTATGAATCAGTCAAGACCCCTTCCCTGTTTCTTTTCAGTATATGGCTCATGGGGCCTTATTTGTGTTCAGCGTGTTCTGTGTGTCCTACAGCTGAGATGCTGCAGTTTATTTGTATGGAGAAAGAACATGTCTTCTATGCATTGGTTGCTTTGGATGTATCTGTCTCTAATTTGTAATTCAGCTCATTCTCTTACACATTGCACTCTGTTAGTATTACCGGATTTAAGTAGCACCAGTGGGGTGAGAACGTATGGTATTCTTTATCTTCTCCCCTAGACTTTCCACTTTCTTAAAAAACTCATGAAGGAGTTTAATATGAAAAAAAAAAGAAATATGAAATATACACTGAAAAAGAAGAGACAGCATCAGAAAATGAGGACTGGTATGTTATGACTAGGATAGAGCAGGTTGATCCTGAACAGTGGTATAGAGTGAGCCTGGTAATCTCTCAAGGTTATTTCTAGATTGATTTCCGTTCACTCCTTGAAGGCTTTTGTAATGTGCAGTTTTCATTTATTTGTTATATGCACTGGCCACTCACTGCTGCTCAGCCTCTGTGAAACAGAATTCAAGACGCATGAGGCTTACTGACATTCTGCATTAGGTGCCACACGAGACTATCCCGATCACCTGAACTATGCGAATGTCTTCCCAGATGATTATAAAATTGAATCTGTCTGTATGCCATGCTTCTCAACCCAGTCTTGTCTTGGACCATACTGAATTTTTTATGATGCAGCCATGGTCCTACATAGGCAACATAGGTTGGTTGGTAAGTTACTGCTTTCAACATGCGGCTGTGACTGTGCTCTCAGTTTTGTGAGCATAGCTGGGATTTGAAAATGTACTTTCAGACATGATGTTTAATTGCTTTCTGAAAAGGTTGCAAAACCATTTTCAGTCTTAGTCATGGTGCCCTCACTGCGTGGCTTCTTCCACCAATACACCATTCCCCTTCCTTCCTTTAACTACGTCCAAATGCAGTTTTCCCCTTCCGTCTGTCCTCCATCACCAGAGCATCATTTCAATCACTTGTCTTATTTACATTTTATGCAGCACATTTCAGAATAGATAATTAAGTCCTTATCTATACAAACATTCACTTTTCAGTTGATTTTTAAGCAGTGCAAACCTTCTAGACACATTTGATTTAAAGCACGTTTTACTCTAGCTGAAGCCAGCTGCTAATCAATGTAAGCTGAACCAAAATAAGCCATTTAAAACCGAAATCATAACTCTTACGCAGCATTCCACATAGGCTTACCTAAATGACTTTTAAATTAATCTCTTAAATTAAAGCAGTGCAACTTACGTAGGTAAACCCTTAGAATCCAGTTTTTTCCTGAGCTAAAGGAATCTCTTTTGTGACTGAAAAAAAAAAACAACCCTGGAACTAGGCGGGGAGAGCACAGGAAGAGAGTAATTTGTTATATTGAGCCTTGTTCTTCTATTATATTATCTCCATCAGAGTATAAACAGATCTTCATATTAGATGATCGTTTTACCAACACTTACTTCTCACTAGGAGGATTCTCCATCATTGTGTTCCAAAATCAAGCAGCATTCATATTTGTCTGGGTGATATATTTTTGTCAGCATGACAAAGGTTCCCACAGTGTTTAATTACTCAGACTAGCCAGGGGAGAAGGAAAGAAATGAGCCGTGCTGAGTTTGCTGTGCCAGGATTGCTTTCTGTTATATAAGCAGGCATCTTCCTAATGCATGGAAGGAAGGCAGCTTCAGAACTGCTGTCTGCTGTTGCCACTGCCTGTCCCTCTTCAGATTTTGTGTGTGTTTGCCATGGACTAACTGACTTTTGTCTAATGATCCCCTTGCAATGTGCTCATTTTCAGGGCAGCAGGTTCTTGGCTTGGTGGAGAACCAGAGTGACTGGTATTTGGGCAACCTTTGGAAGAACCATCGACCCTGGCCAGCGCTTGGGAGGGGCTACAACACAGGTACTCCCTGAGGGTCTTCCTTGAGTTAACATTTGCGTTGCACATGGAATCGGTCTCCTGGTGCAGAGTATGAGACGTGGTAACTCACATCTCCTTTCATAACCTACTGCAAAATTTGCCATTTAAAGCAGTAAAAATGATGCAGTGTGATGCATTTTGGAGTTTCTGCGCGTGTGCTACTCTGAAGGGAATATGTTCCCTCTCTAAATGATCTTAAGGGATATTGTATGGCATACTTTGGGAAAGGACAGCTTTTCAGCTGTCTGACACATCCTCAGCACTTCTGGAACATTTCTGTCTGTGATGAAGCATATATAGTCCCAGCAAGACAGAAATAACAGGAATGAGGCCTCGTTTTCTGTAGAGAGGTAAATGGTATCACAAAATGTCAACCCAATAAAGATATAACTCCTGCAGGATGGCAACAGGGTCATAATTGTCCTAATAAAATGCAAAGTACTGGCCATCAATTTCTGGTGCCGTGAGAAAGGAATAAAGGCACTAGATCAGAGAATGTATTAGCTTACAAGAGACAGGTCTTCTCACTGATTTGTGTTTGGTATGTGAGAAAACATACCAGGTGCATAAAGAACACACACGTGCATCTAAATCATTTTGATGCTAGGCTTTACGTGCTGATGCAGAGAGTTAGGTCCCCCCTCGATTTGTAATAAAAGGGCAGAACAGATGGTGGAGCCTCTATTTAGAAAAGATGAGTCCATTTAAATATCCCTGCACTATCAGAAAATGATTTACCATAATAGTGGTTTTGCTTTGCAGAAATATATTGGATTGAATTAAACAGACTTACTAGAAAAAGGATTGCGTGCAGTTGTAGCTGGGTCATCCGTATTTCTGTAATGGTTTGTATATTTGAGGGAATCATGCCTATTTTTGTGAATTGGTATTTCAGCCTCTGCAAGGCATCTCTCTTCAGTGAAAATGTTCAAGCGTAGCCTGACAGAACATGGGCTGATAGGGATATGAGATTTTGGCAGAAGTTGTTTCCTGGTTCTTTTCTTGCCAGAGCAGACTGTATACATGAAGGTTTGGACTGCCCCCACTCTCCAAACACATGGGATGGAGCTATATTTCGTGGATTTGTCCTGGAATCTGAAAGCTTCTGTTATACAGATCCAAACTAGTCAATGTCAGATGTTCAGTGTTACACCACAAAGCAATATCTTTTGCTCTACTGAGAGATGACCACCTCATACAGCTCCTTTCTTTCCGCTGCATTTTTACTTTTTCCTTTCTGCCGTTTTAATGCTGTCTGAGAGAAATGTGGCATATCCATATACCATTAGGCTGAGCCAGAAATGTATGCTATGTAGTATCTGAAATGCAATTATTCAAATATAAATGCTGTACAGCTTTAGGTTATATTAACTTGCTGATCTAAATGCTTTACCAAATGTCAGTGTATCACAAAATTCTCCCTGTAGAAGCAAAAATAATTGAATGTCGGTATTCTTTCATACATATTGTATGTGTTAATTTGCAGCGTCTGTAAATACAGAGTTACCAGGCCATACGTAATCCTGCACATGATTTTAGTCTGCTTGCAGTTTTGTTCTCCATGCAATTCACATGTAGTTATTTAATTGACAGGTGATTGTAGTAAGTGGAATGACATTTTTTCAAGTACATGGAACAAGAGGTCACTGAGGGAAACAGTGCAATTTATGAGTGGTAGCAAGTGGTGTTACTGCCAGAATCAGCATCATTTACTATATTTTTTTTTTTAATTGAATTCATTTTTTGCCTCAGTAATCTAGCAGAGATTAGAGGTATAAATCTCTCAAGGTAGAAGAAAAAGAAACTTGGAGCTTGTTTGATGTGTTCAGCAAATTAAAATAATTGACGCTGAAGACAACACTGTGGCCAAGGAGTATTCAGAAAACTAAGGAGAAGTGTGTGAAGAGAAGTCAGTAACTCTAAGCAAAACACTCAGAAAAGACAGTGGGCCTGAATGGGAATGACTTAGAGATTCAGGTGCACAGAGTCATGCTTGTGAACAGTGAAAGGGCCCCCAAAACTTTGAGTATTTAATGAGCTAAGTGGAGATGGATGAGAGGGAAGCCATCAGATGGACTTTGCTTTTATGAGAATGTTTATTACAGTCCGAAGGAAAAGAAATTTTTATGTGAACCTTCTTAGCTAGACCCAACCCCGGCACGCTTGATGCAGGAGCATCTCTCATAGTCAGAATTCTTCCACTGCTTCCTTCCTATAAAGCAAATAGTTTATCACTCACTTCTACTTTTCTGTGCTGAAGCCACTCTGGACAATATACAGGCTGGGAGTCCCAGAAGGCAGGTACATTAAAGCTAAAGGTGTTTTTGTTCCTTCTTCACCAGCTCCTTAAACCCAGTAAGCAGGTGCATTCTCCTGTTCTTCTGTTCCAGGCCAGATCACCAGACACCCAATACAGATTTTCAGGGAAAGATTTTTGCTGGGTTGGTTTTTATCATTGTTTCACATTTGCACATTTACTTTAGTCCACGATAACACTATCTTAGAAAAAAACAGACCAAACTCAAAAATCAATTCAGAGACAACTAAATTTGTGTCTAAAATGCTCTTATTTACACTCATCCTTTACCTGACATAGCATTCACTTCCTTGAGCCATTTTAGAATCAGAGACTCATAGAATCATTAAGGTTAGAAAAGACCACTAAGATCACCTAGTCCAGCTGTCAGCCCATCCCCACCATGTCCACTGACCATGTCCCTCAGTGCCACATCTGCTTGGTTCTTGAGCACCTCCAGGCACTCACTCCGCCACCTCCCTGGGCAGCCTGCAACTGCGCAGCACCACTCTTTCTGAGAATAAATTTTTCCTAATATCCAGCCTGAACCTCCCCTGGCACAACTTGAGGCCATCACTTCTAATCCCATCACTGTTACCTGGCAGAAAAGACCAACCCCCACCTCACTACAATCTCCTTTCAGGTGATTGTAGAGAGCCGTAAGGTCTCCCCTGCGCCAGACTGAACAATCCCAGTTCCCTCAGCCACTCCCCGTAAGACTTGTGCTCCAGACCCTTTAAATACTGTTTCTTCTGTACCACAAAATATAGAGTTTTTTTTCAGTACTTCATTGACTGAAACTCAGTAAGCTACTTAATCAAATACTTTTTATATGATGTTCTCTCTGTTTTGTTGACTACACTGAAATTAACTCATGCAGGAAGACTGATAATACATTAGTTGAATCAAACTCTTCTCTCAGTGTAATCTGTATTGTCTTTCACTGACTGTACTGTGCTTCCAATAGTATTGCCTGAGCTGCAGGAGGACTTTTCTCTTTACAGATGTTAAACTAACAGCTTCAAAATTGCTCTGTATGGCTTGATATTCATTTCTGGAGTAGCAGTCATCTTAGTCCACAGAAAAATACCTTGTCAAAGAAATTCTCAACATAAAAGCTTTTAGTGCTTTGTCTGCATTATACTTTCCATCGTGGGGGGAGCGTAGCTTTTAATAGCAGTTTCTTGCAACTCTGTTGTCATGATTTCAAGCCACTTCCCCAGCTGGCATACATCACCCCTGGCTTCCCTGCCTCTCTGCAACAGGACCAATTTACGGCAGCTGAGAATCGCACCTTGAGCCTCTCAGATGGAAAGAGTGGATCAGACTAAATTGTATGAGGCAGTGTATTCAGGGCAGTTTTCAAGACCTGTGAGAATTTAGTCTCTTGACAAAAATGTCCACTATTATTGAGATAGCTCAGAATTCATTTTCCATCATGCCACAGTATGAGAACCATTTCTCAGAGTGACCCTTTCATCTGTGAGTTTGTTAAGTTTTTATTGAAATAGACACAATGAAAATTAGTGCCAAAACAGAACAGGATGAACAGCAGTAAACTGAGGAAAGGCCAAGCACCTAAAAGGCTGCGACAGGGCTGTGGGGGTAGGTTGTCAGAAAAGCTGAAGAGCCTCGGGCTCAATCTGTTTTCTGTGTTATCATTTCAGTTATCACTGGAAATGTAGCGCTTCTGCTGCAGTTTTCAGATTTAAAGTTTCCTCTTGTTTTCTATCTCAGAGCCAGAAAGTCTCATCTTGCTCTGAATCATGAACTGATTAGGGACATCTCTACCTAGGAACATGAGCCACTTTATCCTGAGACAGCCCAGTTCTGAAACCAGCATGCCAGGGAGTTTTTGCAAAACCTTCAGCCCAGGGGATTTCAGACTTCTGAACTACAGAAGCCCATCCTGAGGATTTGAGGCTCATCTAAATACACTGCCTTGGTGGAACTATGAGGTGCTGTAAGGAGAAGTCTTACAGCTTGAGCTGAAGATAGCTCCCACACTGAGGGATGTCACATTACCAGATTTGTGGATTGAGAACAGAAGGCAACGGCTAGCACCTAACAATTACCTGCCTACATGTGCATCGTGCATTATTGCTTCCATGTTTGTAATGACTGGAAGAAAACTAGAATGAATCTTTCCTTAATTGTTAGCCTGAAGAAAGGATCTATGAAGGATGAATTGGAAGTGGGAAGCATATGTTATGTCACTTTTGCATAATATTTAACAACTACAAAGAACAAAGGCAGGTGTAGGGCAGATTGTTTATATGAGATTAGATGAGATCACATCTTACACTGCTTCTTGATGATACTGTGCATCTTCAGTGCACAAAGCAAATGACTAGTAAAGCAATGCAAAGCAGGTGTGAGGAGGGCCATGGCAGTCTGTGAACCTGGGCTGGAAAGGCTGTAACTGCTTTTGTCTGAGTACCCTTCTGCTCATGGCAGTGTAATAATGGATTTGATCCTAGAAATTGATGAGCACTTTTAATTAATTAAAGATTTTTAGGTTTTTCTTTTTCAAAAACCCTCATTATTAATTCTTTATATAGTTATTGTTGCCTAATTCTGGCTGAATCTGTTACCAAAATGTCAGAATTCTGTGAGAATCACATGAATATGGCAGTGATTTGCAAATTATGTTCCATAAATTCTGACTAAAATTAGTCCTTTGCACCATGTGGTGCAGACAGGAATGTAGCGGTTGTTTAAGTGGCAAGATTTTTCCAAATTGCCTTAGTGAATGAACAAGTCAAGAGAACTCATGGTTATTGAAATTTTAAGTGCTTGCTATCAGGACTTGACTTAGTTTAGCCTTGCTCTCTCTAAAACCATTACGTTATTCCTACCTCCCATTACCATGCCTTGTATCAGTAATTCAGGAGTTGATACAATTAGATTTGGTTCTAAATACAGAAGCCTTTAAAAACAGATGCAAAATACATGTTAATGTTTAAAAAAAAAGTAAAAAGAAAGAGAAATAGGAAAAAAATCATTCCAACAGCAGCATCAAGGCAGTAAAGTAACATTCATCACCTACTCACATTCATACTGTATCAGTTTTTTAATTAGATTTTTCCCTCTTTAAGATACCGTGAGTTCATTCAGCAAGTGTTGTTATCAGTACAAAGCATGCTTGTATGTATATGCTTTATAATGCACAAAAATGCATTTGATGTACCAATATCAAAGAAATTATGCAGGTGGTAGTTTAGGAAGTGACAACATATTGTTGCTGCTAGGTGCAAGAGGAAATCTCATCTGTTTGTGTCAATGGTGGGAATCTAAAATGATAATTCAGATTTTGAAGACCACATCCTGATCGTTGTTGTCTGTAGTCAGTAGCTTACACTTAAAAATAAGCAATCTAAAAGCTGACTGCTTTCAAAGAGTAGCTTCCTTTTCACTCTTTCTAACAGTTTCTAAAGCATGAGATGTACTGAGAACTTGTTTACAGCACGCTTGACATTTCTGAAATGCTGGTCAATATGTATTTGATTTTGAAAATGGTGCCTCTTGTTTGAGAGGCCTATCCACGTAATAATGGCGTTGCTGTGATTGAATTAGTCTTCTGTTCATTACATTCTCTGAGATACATCCTCCGCTTCTTGGCAATTGAATCTATCAGGCCTTTTTTAAAAACACTTTTGTTTGAAACAGTGTCAACTTTCATCTCCTAAGAAACCTATGATAAAGAAACAACAGCATTCAGTCTATACCAGATTCTAGTTTCCATTATGCTGAAATAAATAAAACATATATCCTTTTTAGTTGATTAAATGATCTAAGTTTGGGGCTTTTTACTTGTCTGACCTGAATTCATAATGTGTATTTCCATGTAATGTACATAAATGTGTCATGCATATGTATTATCACAAACTACTCATTTAAAGAATAATTGTGAAGTATGATACTTTTAGCTTGATAGAGACAATTCTTTATGTGAACATGCGTAGCCTGATGAGCAAGTATGTTGTCCAGCACTCTGAAATGCCCTCTCTTTATTGTTGAGAGACCATCATTAGCAGATTAAATTTAGCACATAAAAGCTTAGTAGAGGAGCTTAAACTAAGAACAAAGTCTTCTATTATATAGTGGGAGAACCCCATACAGGTGCACAGTATTAGTAAAACCAATACTTTTCTTCTGGAGTGGAAGTTCACTTTCTCATAAAATTGTGTAAAGACTGTTCTTTTCTGTAGATACACAAACAGAGGTTTTAGCCAAAGAGGCATTACAGTTGGACTGCATCTTTGGATTCTTAATGGGTAGTGTAGTGCTTGTCACAGAAAGTAGCAGAGTAATTAAGGTATCTTTCTACACCCATGTATTGAGAGCGCCAACAAAAAAACAGTGGAATATGGTTGTAGTCAGATCACTCTCTTAGCTGCTACAGGCTATAGAAATTACTATGTTTTAACCATGTTAGTGATTAACCAAGCCAGCTTCAGAACAAACCCTTACTTTTTAAAAAAAATCTTCAGTGTGTGAGGAAATCAAGAGGCTTTATACTGCTTGAGTTGCAGATGTTCCAAGAAAAAAGAGTGCAAAATTGAGTTAAGAATAAGATCTCAGAAGCAGCAGCTCACTTGTTTCTTTCCATCCTTGTCCTTCTTCTGTCTCTATGTTCAGCCACATTTTGGCTTTATTTTTTCTTGCTGTCAGTACTCAACCATCCCTCTTCCACCTGTTTTTATTAAGGCAGGCTTAGGGGAGGACAAGAGCACTGCAATATGCTATGCAAACAGATTGTTCCCAAGGCCTTAGCAGAGGTGATGAAAAGAGAAGCTTTCCCAAATAGGATCATAGAATCACAGGCAACTTGGGTCAGACAGGATCCTTTGCCACAAGGTCTCACTACCGGCTCTTGTTCAACTTGCTGTTCACCAGGACTCCTGGAACTTCTGCAAAGCTTTTATCCACTTAGTCCCCCGCCCACACTATCCATTTAGGAAGAATCCTGTACAGGACGTTTGGTTGAACTTTATGAAATTTAGCTTAGCCTTTAGGTACTGCCTGTCAAGGTCCCTCTGAATACCAGCCCTGTTTCCAAGGTATTGACCACTGCCTCCAACTTGGTGTCGTGTGTGAATTTGCTGGAGATGCATTCAGTTTCATCTCCAGCTCATTAATCAAGTTGTTAAACAGTATCATCTCCAGTATCAACTCTTGTGGAATACTACTTGTAACTGACCATCACCTGAATGTTTTATTGCTGACCACAACCCTTTAGGCCTGGAGTCCCACTTAATTTCCACTCAGCTCACAGTCCGCCTATCCAAACCATGTTTCACCACTTTGGCTATGAGCATGTTAAAAAGCTCCACGCACATTTTCTCTTTAAACTAATGCACTGCTGTATCTCTGTTGTGAACCTAATCCTGTCTCTCTTCTGTTAGAATTGAAATGATAGTACAAGAAGAATGAGTTGCAGCTGACCTTTAGGTGAAATCATTTCATTAAAGTACATTGTGTTTCCTCTGGTTAATCTTAGCAGCATGTCCATTCTGTGCTGCTGCTTTCCTTCCCCTAATCCAGTTCTTAGGACATTTTATTCATCCTGAATCTAATCCAGTCAATAAAATGTCCATTAAGAGAAAAAATATGATTGCTTTTGAATGCAAAATCCCAACTTCATCGTCATCTAACTAAATAAATAACTAAGAGGCTGTTCAGACCATGAGCCACATTTCTACCTCTTGCTCAGAACACCTGACCAAGAATAGAGTGAACTGTTGACCACGAAAGGTTGAGAGTGGTTCTTAGTCATTGTGCCCATCCCTATAATTAGGCTTGCAGACTGTTGTTAATATTAGAAGCCAGCCAAGATAATTATCACTTGTGCAGGGTACATTTTTCCTCTTTATGTAGTTCAAACCAGGAATACTATAAAATTTTTTGACATTTCAACTGATGTTAAATATGATGCTTTTGAGAGGTACCTCATCTATGTTTTAAAGGTAGATGATTTGTTGGTGGGCAGTCCAAGATCAGCTTTGGAAGATGTTCGTGCTTTCATCAGAGAAAATGCGAATTCTTGCAAATCTCTTCAGTTTTTATTCATGGAAATAAACTTTCTGCGTGATCCCATTTTTCAAACATATCTACACGTAATTGTAATGCTCACTCTCACTTCTGTGTTTTGATGTAGTGGGATGTAGTGTCACACTCAGAAAAAAAATAGAAGGTACATGAAAACCAGTCCAGGATGGATAATCAGCTGAACATAAGCTTCAGGTTTACTACAGTTGTCAAAATACTTCCTGTGAACACTGAATGTATAAAATATTATTTTTTTTTTGTTAAGCGTAGACTTTTTCTTCTTACATACTGAATGTCTGCACTGCCAAGTAATTTAGCTCCTTAGTTCTCTCTTCAGTTTTGTCTTTCTGATCATCTACAGGAAACAGAAATTAGTTGGCACCCTGTCTGTCTTAGGTATCAACCTGGCTTCCTTCAGGAAAAAAAAAATTGTGTGTAATTTGTGTTAGTTCACTCCAGGGAATATTTTTGGTAGGTTGAATGGATACTCTCTGTTTGGCTCCTGTTTCTAGCCCATCGACACTGCATCAGAAGACTTCACAATAATACTCCCACTTGCGCTGATGCCACGTTCGCCAATGCGTATAACAGAGACCGACAGTTCCACGCTATTAACTCCAATCTAGAAAACTGTAACAGGGTTCTCACATTATTTCGGACACTGGGAAATGCAGATACAAAATAACAGTTGTGTCTAAAAGCTGAAGAAAGGGGAACTAGATCCTTAGAGACAAGATTGTGTACTATGAATGTGGCCGGCTTGCTCTAAAAAGAGCTTGAGTCTGAACACTGTGTGTGCATACGCTCTGTAGTTCTTGACCTGGGTGCTAGGGACCACTTCTTGAAGTGAATGTATTTTAAAATGTAGATTTAGCCACTTGTCCCAGCCTAATCCCCACAGGTCAAAGAGGGATACGTATAAATTAACAAAGTTCAAAGTAAATTTTGGAAAACTTCTGGAGCTCATCTGGGAGAGAGTCAAGGGATGGCTGTATCATAACTTGTTAGTATCTGCAGGAAAAAATGACATTTGCTAATAGAGGGCTTTCCGATTCAGCGCAAGTTCAAATGGCTGCAAGATTGAAGACATGTTTAAATTAGAAATCAAGGATGTATCTTTCATCAGGATAATTATGCACTGGAATAAGTTGTCATAGTTTGTGACAGATTATCCATTATTGGAAATTTTAAATCAAGACTGAATGCTTTTCTAGAAGTTATGTTCTAATTAAAGTACAAATTGATTATGAAAAATCCTGTGGTCTCTGTTGTGTAAGAGCTAAGAATTATCCTTTCCAACTTCATCACTGAAACATGTATTTAAATAGGAATTTTTTTCCTCTTGATTGGAATCACCTAAACACCCAAGCAAATGAAATCACAGGTAATCTGCAGTGTAAGAGCCTACTGCATTTTCAATATTGGAGAGAGGAAAAGTTCTTCAGAACTTTGTAAAAATTTTCCACATTTTCCCCATGTATATTTTTTTATAGGTCTCACAAGTCAAAGTACTTTACGTAAGATGCATACCTGACCATCTTCCTGTTAGTGTTAGCTTTTGGAACCTCCATCACAAACTTCTGATATGTAAAGAGATACACAGTGAGTCACTGCTGGGTGATTCGTCTGCATGGCTGTGATGTGAGATTCTTACACCCTTGAGACAGTGTCCAGTGGTCCGTTTAGATTGATCACTGCCCTTGTGCTGCAGCATACAGAAGCTGAAACCTCCCTCCTCTCTCCTTTTGCTTATCTGATGTTAAAATGTATTAACTGAGATTTACAACTTCTGGAATTTTTCTGAACAAAAAGTGTCCCAATCATTTTTTAAATCTGGATTTAATGTTTGAATTTATTGTTCTGTTGTTTTTTTTTTTCCTCTTGGAGACCATATATCTGTTTACCAACTGAGAAGCCCCTGGAATTTTTGCTTTCTGATGCTTTTATAACATAATCTCTGCACCCTCTATGCTCACAAGGGTAGTGAAACTTAAAAGCTGTAAGAAAACTGTTGTGCTTTCTAAAGCTTATGTAAGGAGCTTCATCACAGATGCTTATCATCTACTACTCCTTGCATGGGGTTCAGTAAACACGTGGAACCAAGGGTGATATCATGATGATAAGTGATACCATTACTGTCATCCAGAAGACACAAATCAGACAGAGTAGATGAGAACTCTTCCTTCCCTTTTTGGTTTTGCTAATGTTTGTCCTTTTGCCAGCCATTCTATATTCTCTTCTAAGATTTAGGATAAGTTGGTCAGCAATGTGTGCATGGAAAATGTATGACTTTGCACAGCGTTGGCTCTGTGCAAAAGAAGGCCAATTCCTCCAGGTCAGAGATGATTTTTCTTTGCTGACCTCTGAGAGACCTGCGGCATCATTACTTCTCTTCACAGGACTCTGGAAGATAGGAAGGGAAGACATTACTTGGCAGAATGGACATTAAGTAGCAGAGACTCCATAGGCTTCCTAAAAGGCTTAGGGTTCACGACTCCTTTCCTGTAAACCTTTTAGAATCCAGGAGCTTTTTCTGTAGAAACCTTTGAGACTTTACGAAAGTTGCAGAAAATAGAAGTCATCAGAGAGAAGATAAGTTTACAGAGCTTATGTATCTCTATCAAATTGCTCAGGTAGAATAACATCTCAACAATAAGGAAACATTCAGAGAACAAGGAGATTCTGAGCTGTAGTCTGTAGCTCTATAAGAAGATAGAATCATGCTCCAGTATATACTACATCTTCACTCTGCCTAAGGAAAAGCATCATACTTCGGAAAAAGGGAAGAAAAAAAAAAAGAAAAAAAAAAGTATTCCATTCCATTAAGTGGTCTTCAGGAAGTATAAACAAAATGTTTATAACGCTTCAAGAGGAACCAGCTCCTAACAGAGTGAGTGCACTATATTTCCAAATGCACTTTACCACAGCTTCGCTTTCAATACTTGTGCTGAGAAAACAAGGGCTATTGCATTCTGTCACCAAGCCCAGAGGGACACCCACTTTCCATTTCAAAACAGCTTCTCAGCCCTGTTCTGTTTTCTGAGAGAAAAGTTCAAATGTGGAGTCATTGTTTATTCTCAATTAATGTGTTGTGTATCACTGTAAGTTTTTATCAGATGTTCTTCATCGTGAAAGGCTTTTTTGGAGACTAAGGCTGCTGCAATAAGCAATAAGTGTTTATTAAATTACATAGTAGGGTACCACAAAATTGTGGTAAGAATGACAGTCCTTTGGTTATTCTGTGTTAAAAGATACAGACATAAACTGTAGTTTTATTATGGCTACTCAAATTATGAGCAGCAGTTAGATAAATTGTATACAAATCAAGTAAAATAATTTATTTCTTCCTAAAGTAGTTATGCAGTGATTTTCATTCACACAAAGGCTTAAAATGAAGGTTTAGAAGCATGTGCAGTTACCATTATGGTGTCTGTTTAGGCTGAAATACGTTGTTTGTTGTGGAATTACAGCTTCAATTTCATTTTTAATCCCTAACAGGTATATACTTGTGTTTTGTTGTTTATTCTTGAAACTGTTAATGGAAAGCAGAGGCTACCAATCAGTAGCGTAGAGGAGTGACGCAGTGGATTGCAAATCTAGTCCTTAGCAAAACTGGTAGTTTGGACCCTAATCCAGCAGACTTAGTCATATTGCTAGCGTTGCACACTGTGGCCACTTCCACTAACTTCAAATACAGTAAACTGTTCTTAAAAGAACAAGAGGTAATGGCTTTTAGTTGCGTCAGGGGAGGTTCAGGCTGGATATCAGGAAAAAATTCTTCACAGAAAGAGTGCTGCAGTGGCACAGGCTGCTCAGGGAGGTAGTGGAGTCACCATCCCTGGAGGTGTTCCAGAACTGTGTGGATGTGGCACTGAGGGACATGGTCAGTGGGCATGGTGGGGGTGGGCTGGTGGACTGGATGATCTTAGAGATTCTCCAGAGAGAATGATTATAGGATTCTGTGATTCTACTTGCTGGTTTACAAAGCAATTGGCACTATTATAGCACTTCTTGTGGGATGGCACGAGTGTGAGCCTCTTCCTTAACACCTAAAGTTGAACTGCGTCATGCCAAATGTATTTCATATTACATGGCAGCTTGTTGTGTGTGCTGCCTTAAATCTCTGGATTAGTTCATGTTGTAGTTAATTTCCATAATGTCAGCCCTATCTAATGTTATTTCTTAAATAGTGTAAATCTTAGTAGCTTGGTGTACGGTCTTTGGTATGCTGGTTAGAAGTTGTAAAATCTTATTAATTGCTCTAAAACTCACTGATGCTTTATATTTTAAAAGCGACATTGTACTAGATGGTACACTATCTAGATGGTTCACTATTCAGACACAGTTGTGAGATGAATGTTAAAAACTTTACGAGGACAAACTCTGCGATGCTGCTCACATAATATGGCATTGCCTAAACAGCTCACAAAAGTATCCCGTTCCACCTGGAAGAAAGGGGCAAGGCAGTGCTTATGGATTCCGTAGTGGCTACGGTCTTTTTCTCCCTACAACACTGAGTATTTTTTCAGCCGCTTCAAAATGGCCATTTTAATAAACTGATTGCATCTGAAAGCTTGTCCAGTTTCACCGTAACCTCTGTAAGCGATTCTGTTCCATCTTAAAATGTTGTTTATTACTTCTTACTCTACTGTAAATTCCTTTGTGAATTTCAGGAAAAAAAACGTAGCCTGTTCCTGAAGCGAGAGGTGAGGCTGCTTGAGAGCACTCCAAGGGAAATTGCTGATGTTTCTGAAAACTTTCAATTTACTGTTTGGAAAGATAAAATGAAACATTTTGTCCTGGAGCAGATTAACAATAAAACAAAATGAATAAAAGAGAGAAGGAAAAAGAAAAGAAACAGAAAAAAAGAAAAAGCAGTCATCTTTGTGAAGATGGCTGGAAACGTGGAGGCACGTAGTGGAACCATTACGTGGTCATAGCGTTGGAAAGGCAAAAAAGTTGATCCTGAGTGAATTAGGAAAGGACAGAAAAATCAGATGATACCGAAAGCCCAAAGTTAAAGCCCGAAGTAAAACATTCATTTTTCCTTTGTTTTCAACAAGTTTTTAAATTTGTATTGCTCTTGAGGAGAAAAAAATATGTCAGAAGAAGTTGTTTCGTAAATGTGCAAAATAAGAAACTGTAGTATTTCCGAAATGAAATGTTTCGGTCCAAAGATGCGCATGCAGAAGTTCTGCCTATTGTGTCCACATCATTCCCCAAATCCCGTTTTTCACGTTGAGGTTGTTTGTTGGTTGCTGTTTTTTTTTCTGTTGTGTGTCCTGAAATTGCCTTTTCGGAGCAACTCCATTCTTTGTTTGTTTTAGCAATTCAGAGTCTGTCACATCCTGGTAGTTCAAACAAAGTCAAGACAGGAGAAAACGCCATTCAAGTAAAAACTGAACATGTAGATGTCTTTCACGTGTTTAGTGTTAAAGCATTTTGTTTTCAAGAGCTCTTTGAGTCGTTTGCACCTCTGTGTATGCCTGAAGTATTTCCTCTCAATCAGGAAAATGGGGTGTTCTGTGACCAATCACAGTTTGTTTCATATTCACGAGACATTTGATTTGCCACTTTTCTCTTTCTGTGTGCTTGCTGCCAAGCTTTCCGTTTGTTTTTCTCAGGTAGGTTAGGGCAGGAGAATGCTGCACTCATCAAAAGATGAGAAGTCCCTCTGCCTGGGGCCAGATGTTCATGAAATATTCCTTTGATATTTTTTTTTCTCCTGTCTCTTCCCCCTAGCCCAGCAGCTGAGAGTAAGTCCCTTTTCCCCTTATGTTCAGCAGCATGTCAACTTGAATTTAGTCTGAGATTTCAGTCAATTTGACTCTCAGGATAGCGACTCCTGAGGCAAATATTTCCCTTTCCATGTTTCATGCACTTTGCCTGCACACTAATTGCACAGATTGGAGTTAGTTCATTTGCTACATTTGCTTCTGGTAGCAACAATATAGAAGTAAACCTGGTGTGCTCTGTTCTGAAGAAAAGGTACTTTTCCCTTTGCATGAACAATTTAAAAGCTTCCAGCCCACTTGTTTTTTCCTTTCTGTTGCACTTATTAATTCAGGGGAACAGTATTAAATTTCCTCTTCATAGAAGTTTCTTATTCTCACTAATACTAATGAGTAAATATTTAAACGTGCTACAGATATTCACCTGTAGTTATTTTTACAGCAGCAGTAAATCAGAATCCCATGGAACAAGAAGCTCGGAACAGAGTCTGCACGAAGGTGTTAAAGCCAGACTTCTAGGTGAATTAAAATAGAAATGACATCCAAATTAGTCTAGACAATGGTCCATTTAAAGCTTGTGTATATTTTCCATGGCCACAATTGCATCATGATTTAATACATCCTCTCTTACATATATTCCAGTTTTCCACCCCATCTGCCTCTTTTTCTCTCAGCTGCTACTGTGATAGCCCCTCAGGACAGCATAATCTCTTTAGCTGCAACACCATAATCTGCTGCTAGAATGAGAGTGGAAGACAAAAAAAAATTGGAGAATACTGCACATATTAAAACATTTTCCCTTTTGCTCCCCAGATTGGTGGCTGAAAGAAGTTAAGAAAAAAAACTGTTAACAAAAGAGTGTTTTATTGTTCATAAAATACAAGAACTATTACACTAGAGTTAACTGAATCTTATAATTATTCTCTATTTTCCTTAATAAAGAATTTCCTTCGTTATATTTCACTGTTGAAACAAAGCTGGCAGTTTTTGCCAACTGGAAAAAATTCACTGTCAGAGAGGAGCTTATCCCACTTAGTTTATTGCTACAGTGCAAGGAATCTGCTTCACATTGATCTGGAGTTTCAGACCATACACAATGGCTCTCCTAGAAGCTAATGCATGCACACTGCCCACTCCAAGTAGGCTTCAGTTATGCTGAAAGAGACGACAAACACACTGGCAGGAATGCATTACAGCATGTTGTGACAATATGTCCCTTTCCAATCCAACAGCTGGAAGTAGAAAGGTTGACTGAAGCTGAAAGGGGATCCCTCCAGTACAGGTTCCAGCATCTTTGGGACCAGATGGACTCAATAGGAAAGAGAACTAAAATACACCACAAATTCCACTGCCAGAAGAGATTTTCTTTTTTGTTCGTGGTAGTGCCATTTTTTTACTATGAAAGAATTTGCCATGCCATAATAACTGAAGACAGAAATGAACATGAACCATCCTTTGTTCCGGTGCAGGATCATTCCATGTTTATTTGCTAATCTTTGTGTAGTCTAGTTTTTAAGGACTGGAAGTGAAGTAATGCATTTTATCTGCCATTTTTAGGTTATTCCACCACAAAGGATTTATGAGATTTTTTCTTAAATATTCAGACTACATTTCCAGTCTCATTCTCGTCACTTTTAGTTTTATCATCTTAGATTCCCTCGGGCAGCTTTTCCTAGTGCCTGCTTTCTGGCATTTCGTATTCTTCTGATTTTTATCTTTATTTTTATTTTTTTTTTAAGACCTCTGGTTTCACATCACTTGCAGATGTCATTGCTATTCCGTTCACTCCTCCCTTCCAATAATGAAGATGTAGAACAACTCAGGACCTATCATTGCTCCTACTAGGTACTTCCTGCCAACCTAGTAGGCCACTGAACTCTTTCTTCATGGCCCTTCAGGTCATTCCCCACGACAGTGCTCTTATCTAAGTCTTTCCAAATTAATTTTTCAAGTAAGATTTTCTGAGACTGTGTAGGAAATGTTTTGCTGATGCTTCAGTCCAGCTTCACTGCTTCTGCTGTTTTCCTTTTTTCCACACAAGGGATTCTGTCCAAACAAAAAGCAACTGAGCTAGCTCAAATGCATGTTGAGCTATCAGTTTTCCCCCTTCAGGTGTAACTTTGCAATCTGTGGATCCTTGCTGCCGTAACAGCAAGCACTCTCAGAGGCTAGCTTGCAGTGAACATTGTGTACCATGATAAGGGCCAGATTTCACCTCGCATATCACCACATCAAGTAAAATGTTGTATATGAGTGACAAATTTCTCTTTACCTCAGCATAATCTTGGTTTCAGGCCAGGCAGGAACTCATTTAAACAAAGGGATTTTGCAAGAAACAGATCTCTGGTCAGTGTGAAGATGGCAGAAATGAGCTCATACTAGATAAATCAGAATTTTCTCTACCTACTCCCTGGCAGGTGGTGATTTCACAGAATACCCTCTTAGAGCCTGTAGCTTCTCAGATCGAGTGGGGAGTATCACTTCTCACTGGAGGGACGTTCATTTCTTTTTTTTCTTGTACAATACTGTCCAATTCCCTTTGGAATGATAAAGCTAGCTTGAAGGTAATGTCCATCGTGTGAATCACCTATACAGGTTCATTTTGTCAGGAGTAGTCCCAGTGCTAATTACGTCATAATGAAATCAGGCTTTAGCAGTTAAGAAGACTGATAGAAATATGACATCCTTCTTTCACTCCTCTCACATTTCATTACTCTGGCTACTCTGTCCTTCTTCCAAAAGTCTGTGTAACCTAGCATTTCTCTGTAAACCATTTCTCTGCTGCCTCAAGGATTCAGGAAAACTTTTCCTTAATTATGTATTGAAACATGAAGAGTTTTTTTTTAGTTCCGTGATATCATGGAGTAAAGTCTGTAGTCTGTCCAGATAGAACCCTGCTCTTGTCCTTGTTTCAACTGTCGTGAGGAGCACATAGATGGGAAGGGCTTTGACTAGCATGTGGTGTCATGTCCTCTCTTGTTCTCTGCACTGTTTTTTCTTTTAGGGGTTATCTTGCTCCTTCTGGATAAGTTACGGAAGATGAAATGGGAGCAGATGTGGAGACTCACAGCCGAGAGGGAGTTAATGAGCATGCTGTCCACTTCACTGGCTGACCAGGTGAGTGGGGCATTGCAGAGTTGTGGTTTGGCCACGGCTACTCCATGGATTGTTGCTGAAGGTATGAAGGGAACAGGAGATGAGGTATGGGAAAAGGAGAGAAAAATATTGTGCCTGCAGTCACCATTTGTTTGACGATTGTTCCGGGGAAAATGTGGAGAAGAATAGAGATTTACTCATAAGGTTTCTCATTCTACAGTGACATTTTTACCTCCTGTGCACCGATGATTCATAAGATGGACAACTGGGGTTTTC
Source organism: Aquila spilogaster (assembly GCA_024606505.1). Lineage (NCBI taxonomy): Eukaryota > Metazoa > Chordata > Aves > Accipitriformes > Accipitridae > Aquila > Aquila spilogaster. The sequence goes on from JANHGO010000039.1 coordinate 6,023,632, forward strand.
AAGCTTTAATTTTCCTTTCTTCTTTCTTTGACGTAAAACCCTCCAGACATTAGAAGTCCAGACATACTATGTCTTTTCCTGCTGGTTTTGTCTAAGCAGATTGTAGTTCTGAAAGTCTCTAGATATTTCTTGACTGTTTCTGGCAGATGAGTCCCACAGGTCTTTAATGTACTCCTGGCCATAACACCCCCGTGAAGGAAAAAGTGCTGCTGTCACCCTGCCATAAATGAGAAGCTGAGGCTGAGAGAAGAAATAGTGCGCCTACACACAGAAATGCATATTTACTCTCTCTGTGATTCCTGCCAACTCTCCATATTAAATCCAGAAGCCCTGTTAATGTAGTACTGGATCTGAACCAATAAGTCCTGCTCAGCAGCTTGAGTATATTAACTCAATACAGCATCATATTTAGATATTTCTGCTGCTTCTGAGCTACATCTGGCTCATGATCAGTCGCTGCTAAGTAGGCATGGTGCTTACTGTACACACAGAGATGTATGTATGTTTACAGTATCCCTGCAGGTTGATCAAAAGCTACTGAAGTTCATGCAGATGATTCCTGTGACTTCAGTGTGTTTTCAGTCAGGTCCTGAATCACTAATACCTGTATAGCTAATACATGTTCGGGGCTGAATTGTGCAGAATGGACCAAGGTTGTTTACATCCTAACGTAATGCTTAACCAGAGGATTGTCATTGTGTCTTTTTTTCTCCAGGTGGATAGCTGCATTAAGTGGTCCTTTTGGCATAGGCTATTCTGCAGGTCTTTCCTACATGCCTTTTCAATCAAATACCTAGAGTAGTTGTTGCAACAATAAAATGTTAGCTAAAATCCCACATAATAATTCATCTTAAGTAAGTGCCACTTTCAGGATCACTTTCATCCCCTTTATGTGATACAGTACTCACTAACAGCAGGTAGTTTGATGTTTACTGTGTATTACACTCCCTAGTGACTAGAAGAGGAGCCGTGTCTCTTGCTTGAGGTACACAGCACATGTTTTGAAAACTTTGCTGGAGTCCAGAGAGTGCCTGTTCCTCTAGTTCAGACCTATCTGTCACCCCTTAGGTTGATAACACCTTTAATGGAAACAGAATCATGAGGCAGGTTTTACAGAGTTCAGCTCACATGACTGCTTGTGTTTCTGCCTGTGTGGGGGAGAAAGTCAGTTCAGAGGGGCCAACCACCTTACTGTAGAAACAACATACACAACTGTTTCTTGGTTTCTCTCTACTAGGATATCTTCAACGCAGTCATCAAACAAAACCCCTTCCTTGTCTACCAGCTTCCATGTTTCTGGAATGTACAGCTGTCTGATCACACCCGTTCCGAGCAGTGCTACAGAGATGTGTCTGACCTGAAGGTATGTTTTACAAGAGTTTGGATGGGTGGGTTCCTTCAGGACAGAGAATAAAGGACTCCACTGTGATGGAAAGACAAAGCCCCTTAAACAGAAAGGAAACAAGTATGTACAGCTTGTGAGGACACCCAAACAAGGACAGTAATTGTCACCTTAGTTTTGTGAGTTTTGACTGCTAGAAAAGTGAAAGATGAATGCTGCTTCAGGGTTTTGCAAGATGTGGAGTGATCATTCGACACCCTGTGAAGTGATGGCAGAAGTGTTCAATATGAACTCCAGATACTGGATGAATATAGAAAAGCAATCTCCCTCGACATGGTGATTCCAAAAGCTGGACTTTCCAAGAGACAGAAGATACACCATATGGTGTAATTGGCCTGTCAAAGGTGGTCATTATTATTTGAGTTTCATAGATCAAGTATTTGCAATCATCTATTAAGGTATGGCACACAGAAGACAGCTTTTAAAATTAGATCCGTATACTGATCAGTAAATGTTTTATGATAGGTGTTTGTAGGTCAGGATTGACATAGAGACGTAAAGCATCGTGATCTAATGCCTTGCAACAAGATGCCTGAAGTCCTAGTCCTGTGCTCATGTTCAGAATCACATACGGGAGCAACTGCCAGGTATATGACAGCAATTGCTTGAAATGAAAGGAGAGATGTGTTGGCAGCGAAAAAGTTTTCTCAAAGATCTGTTTTAGAAAAATGCACTTCCTTTATGGGAGATGCACAGCACTTTTCTGTGAATTAGGGTCTTACTTTAAATCATATTTTCAGCTGTGACAGTCAGAGTGGGGTTCAGCAGCAGGTTAAGACGCATACATTTACATTAGAAAAAGATATTGACACTGATGACTAGGGCATGGTTCAATTGCTTAATGCAGTTTGAGTCACCATAGATACTCTTCCATCTCTGTGCGACTGGCACATACAGCACAGGCCTACAGGAGACAGAAATCCTTTTGGCAAGGCAGCTAGTAGGCAGGCAAGATAATCATAAGGTGCTTCAGTGTTGCGACACATCTGTATGGAGGTAATTGAACTGTGCTATCCATCAGGGTTGCTGGAGAGTGCTTCAGCTCACCTCAGAGTAGCCATCTGATGACTAATGAGACAAATCACTCTTTAGACTTCAGTGATTGTATTGACTAATTCCCATCAGCTGTGGGACATCTAGCTCATATGTAACACCTGCATGTAATCTTTTAACAAAAGCATCTTAAAAATGAATTGAGTCCTTACTTCATTATTAAGAAAATTGTTTACCGATACAATTTAGGCTTGGTTGTTTATTTACTGTATTTATTCATTGTATCACACTATCCGTTCCATTACAGCATAGGCAGTGAAGTCTAAGATGCAAAATATCCTCCACTGGCCTGAGTTACTTAACTCAGCAAGAGGTGCAGATACACAAGCAATTTCTTCAGCTGAATTGAACTTATTCACACCACTAAAATTAGTCATATCCTCTAAGTGCTGTGCTGAATTGAGGCTGAAATTCTTTGCTTTAAGAGAGAGGCAGAGCCTTTTGTAATGCACGTAAGCCCCGCTGATTTCAGTGAAGCTCTGCCCATACCCAGCAGTTATAGAAGTAGCCATCAGTCAGTACTGTTCAATTGTGATACGCATTTTTTTATGGTGTGAAGAACTTTAAAGTTGTGAATTTGCATTATGAAAATTAATAGATTTCTTGTTGTAAAAAAAATTGGGCTGTTTTGGTATGCAGTCTTCTCAAATAAACAACAAATGTCTTTAACCCACGTTAGAAAATGTGCTCTTATTATCACCAAATGTCATCAGTTTCCACAGTATTTAATTTAAATAGCATGGCACGGTGTATTTGGCACATCTTGTATTTTATGGTAAGACTGGAGTTAAAAACAAGGTAGGAAAAACCTCCAGAAGGAGAGGGAGAGAAAGACAGATTGTAAAGTTTGTACTGGAGGATTAAAAAGGATAGCATAGGAAAGACAGTAATGCAGGGAGAGGTTTAAATTCTAAGGCAAAACTGGCCCAGTCAAGTATTCTTCAGTCAGATCAGGCCCTATTCCTCGTGTCAGACTGAAAAGGCACTGATTTAATTCCATCTGGTCTCAAAGCCCATGGGATTCGAGGATTTGTCTTCTTCTGCACACAACATTGTGTTAAATAAACCTAGACCCCCAGGGCTGGCTGCTCTTCAAGTGTACACACACTTCTTTGCTGCTTTGTTCACATCTACACAAACCAGGCTGGCCAGCATACTTTTTAGAGGTCTATGAAACGCTTGAATATTTCGTAGTATATAAAGAGAACTCCACTCTTTTTTTTTCTTTCTTTAAAGATAGTCCTCATTAAGCTGAATCTGTATCAATTTTAACGTTTTTTTTTAAATTCTCTTCTGTTAGAGAAGGTCAGATGTTTGACTACTGCTGAACTCTACTTTCTTGCTGCAGCTTGGCAGCATATACAAATCTGGGAGGACTTGCATATGGAAATCTTTCAGAGGAGGCATAAGAGGAACAGAAATTGCTAATCAAGTTTTGCATTGTTAGCAGTGACTAATTTTAAATCCATCTAAACCAACATTAAAATAAGACCACTTTAGTATTTTTGTTTGTCTAAATGCTTACTTACCTCCTTTGTCACACTGTATAGTGCTAGACGACATACTGTATACAAACAGGCTAAAATTTGTGGGCTTTGTTCTGCTGTCTGTCACGTAAAGAACCACAACTTTTGTTAAAAAAATAACCAAATACGCATTCAGAAACGTTCCTTTCTTCAATCTGAGGGCATCTGTTTAAAGATGCTTTGCTTCAGTGTGTGGCGACCCTGCCCACGGCAGGGGATTGGAACTAGATGATCTTTGAGAGCCCTTCCAATCCAAGTCATTCTATGATTGTATGAATAGAAAACAAGAGCAGGTTAAGAGGAGGCAGATGCCCTTTAATTCTTCTTGCCATGCAAGCCTACTGCAGTCTCTGAAGGTCAGAGATGTTTGGTTTTGTGTGGCATTTGTTACACCTTTGAGAACACTTCAGAGCTGCTGTTGAAGATTGGCCAAAAGATATGTGTAGGCATCCACTGTCTATCTTACCTCATTTTATCTCAGCTCCTCACTTGGTACGCAGTAGCCCACAATGCCAATGGACAAACATGTGCACTGCTGGACAGCAGTGATCTGTCCGGAACTGAGTTTCATTTATGTGTTACTTTTTCTGGATTGGCCCATGTTTGCTTTCCTTTTTGATAAACAGTTTTTTCCTGTCTGTAAGAAAATCTCAATTACTGTGATTTGGCACAAACCAAATGGCAAGAAAAATCCTCTGAAAGACGGTAATGAATTGTGATGCCTCTGACAATGAATCATGACCTCATTGAATGAGTCAGTCATCAAGTCTGGTTGTCAAGGATACAGATGCAGATACACACACAGAATGGGGTAATTCGCAATCACAAAAACTGGAGGCTGGGAGTATATCAAATTATTAGAATTTACTCCCCACAAGATAGGCAAGTGCTTTAAATCCTGTTGATTGCTTTTGAAGACAGCTTTAAACACAACTGATACCAAATTAGCAGGTAGGTATAAAATTAACCTCATAAATTCCCTTCTCTGAAATTATTTCATGTGATTTACTGTGCCTTTCCCGGGTATTCCTGCTGTACTAGAGAAACTTTATGAAACTGCCTACAAAACTTCACACAGCTTCTTGTCCATAACCCAAATACATCATTTCTGATCTGCCTCAAATATGACCTATTGCACCTCCCTATGTTCCAGTCCCTGAGCCACCCCCCATGCTGTCCAAGCACCTTAGCACTGATCTGCAGCAGCTCTGGCGTTCTGCTGCCTTGCACCTTTTAATGCCAGCTAGGGAAGAGCTACACTGAGAGGAGCAAAAGGCCAAGAGGGGTAAACACCCATCCCTTGAATGAGCACTGTAGTCAGTAAGGTGATTCTGCTCTGCCAAACAAGGAGCACTGACATATTGTGGAAATACGTTTAAGGTGTTGCTGCAGGCAGGAGGTCTCTTGTTAAGCATCGTTATAGGAGTTGGAGGGAGAGCTGCAAACCCTTTGAGGATGAACTGAGAATTCTAAAAACTATAATGCAGGAGCAGTGTTTCACAGGCAGCTTAGGCAGCAAGCCAGAAGGCATAAAGTAATCCCTGGGACCATGGGAAGTAAATCAGGCAGGACAGGGATTTGAATCCCACGTCTGAAAGCAGTGCCCACACCTCTGGGTTGCTGCTCAGAAATGAGTCTCTTCTAATTCTGTACTTCGGATATATCTCTTTGGAGCTCTGAAACCTCCCTGATGGCATTTCTGTGAAGCATTTGACCCTTTCTGGAAATATTACGTTGGGTTTTTGTTTTGGTTTGGTTTGTTTTTTTGTGGGTGTTTTTTTTTTAATAAAACGTTCATTTCTGATAAAAACACATGTTAAGAGTAAAGTTTCCAGACATCTCTACTGCAGGCATCAGTTTAATAGGTAGTGCTTGTTTGCAGTGTGACTTGGGGCACATTGAAACAAAACTTTCCAACAGTATGTACCTGAAATAAAAACGTATTGAGACGATATTACAATGACATATATAAGTGGGTCTACTATACAGAATTGTTTATCACTTAACTTCTCTTGATTTCAGTGGGAACTGTCTGGCTGCCTAAAAAAGGAATCTAGTTTTTGAGCAGGAAAGCCATCCATTTACAGAAATCACTTTTACTTATTTACCTAAATAGCAATGTGCTTGTGGGCTTAATTAATATCTGTTCAGCACTTTGCAAAAATAAACCTCTTCAGGCTTAAATTTAGGCTTAATTTATTCTTACTTTTCCCCCTTCAGCCTGGAAGGTATGTACAGAGCCACAGGGAAGGGCAGGGAAGGATATCACGTATTCTCTGATGTCATAAGAGCTGGAGTATCAAGATCTGTCTTTGGGTAAAAAAATGGAATGGATCATGGTTAAGGAAATGTTTGGCCAAATATTTCTTTTGTAGATAGAAAATGCTATGAAGGAGAAATGGATAGAGAATATATAGAAATAATGTTCTATTGCGGCTTATAGTTTAGTGGTTTGAACATCAGATTTGAAAAGTTTAATGTCTCTAAAGAGAACAATGTGTCTGGAGAGTAAGGAAGTTTGCTGGGATTTCTTTTTTCAGGATATTTCAGTGCAGATAACTGACCTTAGAACTTTCTCCTATACTCTGCCAGCACATACCACCCTTGGTTACTTTCCATCTCAGATCCCACTGGCAGCCTATGAGACACCAACTGCATCATCATTTGAGCAGTTTGAGTCAGAACTTCGTGAATAAATGGGAACTACCAGTTCAGCATTGTGTTTTTCACTAGGTAACAAAAAGATGAAAGTATTCCAGAGTCTGGCTGAGTGAAATCAGTGAATGGTTGTTGATTAACTAGTATGATAGGAACAGAAATTTAGGTAGTGCCAAGTTGCTTAATGACAACTAACCAAGTGTTAAATAGATGTGGAACTTGAAGTTCTGATCTCTCAGTACTTAAATAGCTAAATGAAGATTAAAGAGTGTATTTTTCTTAGCTCCCGGGGCCCTTGATCAGAGTAGGAAGGATGCATGGGACAGCCGGAAGGCTAGCGCAGTTCTTGAGTTGTCCATCCAGATAATGGCAGTGGCATTTCATGTGCTCCGGGTGCAATTTCCTCTGTAAGCCAACAGAGCTTTGAAATAGCTTAGAAACTAAGAGGGAAAACAGAAGAAGAAATAAGTGCAGTATTACTGTGCCATTTGGTCTTAGAAAGGGGATATTGTAGTAATGAGATTTTTAGTTTCTAGATTGACTTTCTCTTTTTAATGTTGAGATAACACTTACTCAGTCTGCAAATAAAGTGGATTCCGAGTTCGATTCTTTTTCTTCTGATTTCCCTGTAGTCTCTTTCAAACTGATTTTTTTTCTTCAATCAATTCACTGTTTCCTGCTATAAAGTTTCTAACGTAACGACCTCAGCTTTACCTGAGCAGGCTGTTGTCTTTATCATGTCACTGATGCCTGTGACAGCCCATCCAAGGATGTCTTGGCCTGTACAACTTGTGGTGTGGCTGATTGTACGGTAGACCAAATCTGACAGCTACAGACAGAGATCAAGGTTATTTTGTGAGCTGACAGTGAAAAAAAAAAGAATATGGTCTCTGAATGTATTGTTATATATCAGTAGTTAAGGAACTTGTTTCCTTCTGAAACCTACTGATCTTTTTTGTGCTTTCATTTAAGACATAATATTTCTCTAATCAGGTTACATTTGAGTAGTAGCCTGCTCTTTCACTAAACCTGTTTTTTGGTTTTCCTACCTCAGGTCATCCAGATGGTTGCATAGTTCCTTCATGTTCTTTAGCTGCATTGACATGTTCTGTCTTTCTTGATTAAAAAATCTGCTTTTCTGAGCAGTCATCAGCTCCATTCAGCATTCTTCAGTTCACTCCAAGCTCCCCTGACATCTGTACACATGCGACATCCTGACACTTTTCAAATGTGATCAGATCTGAACCACCAGCTAGGCCCCTGACACTTAGCAGATTTTGCACACGCAACATGCTTGGAAGCAGAGCAGCGAACAGACTCTTCACTGACAACTGTGATTGTCTGGCTTTGACATCATCCCCCACGCAACTTGGTAGAGGCATCAACACTGGAACTTGGCTATGATTTGACATGGTATATAGTGATGGGAAATGTGTGCAGCACTGGGGAACCTGTCCCAGAATATGAGGGCTGCTCCAAAAGTAATCCCTCCTGTGATTTGCTCTTGGACCACGATTCCAGAGGTGGATGTTGGTGGTATGGCAGTAGAGGGTGAACCTTCCAACCCACATCCCTTTACATTTTATTGCCGTGTGACAGATGGCAGCAGAGGGGCAGTCTGACAGAATGGTGTCTGACAGGGAAGTGCATATGGAGCAAAGGTGTATCATTGAATTCCCCCATGTGGAAAAAATGGCACCCACTGACATTCATCAATGCTTGCTGAATGTTTGTGGAGATCAAACTGTGGATGAGAGCACAGTGAGGAGTGAGTGGTGCATTTCAGTAGTGGTGACAGCGACAGTGGGTCACTTCCACTGGTGAAGGTTGTTACAAGCGAGGCATGCAGGCTCTTGTTCATTGCTGGTGAAAATGCATAGCTGATGGTGGTGACTATGTTGAAAACTAGTGTTTTGTAACTGAGAATTTGTTCTATCAAATACTGTTATTGTGCTCTTTGTATCTGTTGTAGTTTCCATGGAAATAAATAGGAGGTGTTACTGTTGGAGTGACCTATGTAGTTATTGAGTTTATCGTCATTAGCTCTTTCTGTGCTCTCGATCCCTGGTGGAAGTGATCAGAGGGCTCAACAGGGCCATAGGATGCTCATGATAACATCCCAAAGAAAACTCATATGAACTGTGAGTTTAAAAGGGAGAATACACCAAAGATTTTCTTAGCAAGCATTTTTATTCCATTTTCCAGCTTTTCAGTGTTGTTTGATCCACTCCTGAAGAAGTGCAAGTTACCAGCAGACTGACAATTTCCCTTCAATGTCTGCTTGAACAAGTGCATCTTAGTACCGTGTAAAATTGTCTAGCAGCCCTTTAGGTTCCTTCCGTCTTATGCTTACATCTGCCTGTTTCCCTGAGGTAGGATTCAGTCACTGAGATTTTTTACATACATTCTATGCCTTTTGCTGCATTTAAATGCAGTGGGTGAAATATTTAAAGTTCTTATCAAAGAAGAGATGTTTTGAACATCTGCCACCATGAGTTTATGCCTTACCCCAGCCACGCTGTCTAAAGCTCCTTTTGTTTCTGTATTGTTCTGTATTTTCTGCAAACATTGCAGCAGAATAGTTGACAATTAAGGTAAAATTTTGAATGTGTGAACAAATGTAAAAGTAGCAAAGAATGCAGCATTCCTGAGAAAAATACATATATCAAATATATTTTGTCCAAATTTACAGTATTGATGCATTGGTGGTGGGTGGATGGTTGGACTGGATGATCTTAGAGGTCTTTTCCAACCTTAATTATTCTGTGATTCTATGATCACGATCTTGATTTAACATATTCCTATAGTAGAAGAAAGTGATTTGCCTGTTGTCTGAAATGATCTTGTTTCCCTATTGTTTCCTTTCTGTTACTGTATGTATTGCTTCCTAGTAGCTTCAGTAGTGAAATCCTAGGAGGGGATAAAGCTTTCCACATTGGGAAAAAATTTCATTTGTGTTGGCTGTATAGGAGAGAGTGCTGTGAGTTGGTTTTCTTTGTGTTACAAATACTCAGTAGAGAGGCTGTCTTATTTGCTGAAGTTAGTGCAGGCAGAATTCAGGCAACGTCCTGTTCTTTCCTCCTGCGGATCACTCATTCAGAAGCAGAGAGAGTGTTTTAAGAGGGCTTCCTGCTCCTGCCGAGCTGTTTTGCTGACACCGAGGGGAGCATGCTCACCTGCTCCAGGCTGCTCTGTGCTTCTGTGCCTGCCACCTCCCACAGCTGTGATGCACAGAGCAGAGCTGACCACCCCACAGCACTGTGGCCGTGTGAGTGATGCAGTGTCTCCATGCAATTAACTTAATGCATTCAGAGAACCTCCAGAACTCCCCACTTGGAAGTGTTCCCAAGGGAGATGGTTTTTTTTATTAATCTTTTTAGAAGTCATAAGAATAAAACTGAATACAAAGTACTTGCTTGGTTTTTTGTGTGTGCGTGTTTTTGTTTCATTTTGTTTTGTTTTTTCCTTATGCCTAAAATACAGCCTTTATAAAATGAAATCATTCCTTCAAGGTACTATTTGCTTCTTCATAGTTTTTCCTTAGGGCCCCATTCTTGTTCACACTGTCAGAGAGCGCTGCAAAGTCACCTGGTTGTAAATGAGAATTGGACTCTTTATGTCAGCATTGGAGTTAAAACTAGGCCAGTGTGAGAGTCATCTCCCATTAAAAGAGCTTAAATACATGCTGGAAATAGGAATTCCAAGGGTGAAGCATTGTACTGCGCCACTATATTATATGATGCAGCTGAGATCAGTCTTGTTTAAATGAAGCAGTGGTGAGAAGGAAATCAGATTAGATTCAGTCCTTTTTGGAGGGTGTACATGCATGCAGGAATTCATCTGAGGCTTTTTCTCCTCAGTACCTAATGACAGAAAAGCTTACCTGGCCTGAAACTGCAAATCAATCAGTCATATGGAAATCTGTGATTAATATGTAATATCAACATCCATGTATCCTGGTTCAAAGACTCTCTCACCTGTCAAGTCTGAGGTAGACCTGTGGCAGCATTTGTGCCATGTTGCATCACAACCAACAGCTGTACCCCAGCTCATTTGTGCAAGTTATCCTATGGAGGAGTTTAAAAGAGCATCATCAAAATGTGGTAAAGCCTTCATGTTGAAAAGGCATAGTGGCTGAGGGAACTGGGATTTTTCAGTCTGGCGAAGGGGAGACTTTATTACTCTCCACAGTGACCTGAAAGGAGCTTGTAGTGAGGTGAGGGTTGGCCTCTTCTCACAGGTTACAGTGATAGGACAAGAAGTAATGGCCTCAAGTTGTGCCAGGGGAGGTTCAGTTTAGATACCAGGAACAATTTCTTCTCAGAAAGAGCGGTGCTGCACTGGCACAGGCTGCCCAAGGAGGGGATGGAGTCACTGTCCCTCGAGGTGTTCGAGAAACGTGTGGCTGTGGCACTGAGGGACGAGGTCCAGACCAGTAATAGGCATGACTAGATGATTGGGCTAGATGATCTCAGTGGTCTTTCCAACCTTAATGATTCTATGATTCTGTGATTCTGTGACATAGTTATGGGGCTGTTCTTTGGTTTTAAGTGGGCACTAAACTAAACACACACAAAAGCCGTGGGCAAAGCCAGTTTGTATTCTAACAGCAGGATGTGTTTTCTCTTTTTCCTTCTGAGGTGATTCACTGGAACTCACCAAAGAAGCTGCGAGTGAAAAACAAGCACGTGGAGTTTTTCCGCAACCTCTACCTAACATTCCTGGAATACGACGGGAACTTGCTCAGACGGGAACTCTTCGGCTGCCCCAGCGAGGCAGATGTTAACAGTGAAAACGTAAGTGGCACGTTGAGGGCTTGAAGGTTGTAAAGGGAGTTTCACAGATAGCACGGGCTACACGAAAACGTGGAGAATTGGCTGTGTAGGCAGGGACTCAGGAGAATTGAGGTCAGTGCCCAGATTCCAAGAGTGACGCTGTGCAAATCATTTAATCTCTCTGTGCCTCAGTCCCTTCCCCATAAAACTGTCGTATTAATCTTGCTTTTCCTCTGTTGTTTTTGTTTTGGTGGTATTTTTTGGCTGCCTTTCTTTTTAAAAATCCCCATCAAAGGTAAGTTCACAAATTGAAAATGAGGATTTGGGCTCTTAATTCCATTAGGCAATTCTGCAAATCTCACCCTTAGACCTAAAACTTACAGAGAGAAAGGATTGTTTCTTGCTGTATGTTTGTTCAGTGGAAGATAATGTTGACTTTGGCTAGTAGATACTAATGCACAAATAATGAAGAGGAAATGAAAATATCAAGACTGCTGGGTTAGGTCTATGAGTTTTTGCCATACTGTAAACTGTAGAACGAGTTAATACTTCAAGGTACACATAGGCTGTGAGACTGAGCGGGTTCTTTCTGCCCCAGCTCTAACAAAGCACAGCAGCACTTATGTTTTTCTGCATAAAATTTGCAATCAGAACCTTTCAGATGGAATAAATCCTCTGAAAATGGTTGAAATCAAGGATGTTTACATACAGATGTTCTTAAGTATGTGTGTGCCTTAGTACATATAGTTCCAGTGTAAAAAACTGTTATTTGAAACACTTATACACAGATGTATATGAACTCCTTGTGTGTAATGTGGTCTGTGGAAATTTCTAGACCGAGTATCAATTTTGACTACATAGCCTGAAAGGAAATACAAAGAAACCTGTATCATTTTGTATTATCTTAAAGGAAATAAAATACATAAATGTAAAAAATTCTCTGTATAAAAATCAATAAAGCAAGATCAGCATCATGTATGCATTAGCAGTTCAGAGATAATTAACCATCAGTAGCATCATTGAGGCTTCATTTTGCCTGTGACCACAGGAGATGCCGCCCCTAGTTTTCTGACTGTAGCACTCAGAGATTGGATAGATCTATTTTAGCCCAAGGCATGGCTTCCCAGATACTCATTCAGCCTTCCCACAGTCTTCTGAAAGAGGAGGAGAAATGATGAAAAACTGGAGATAGACATTAACTCAAGGAGACTGAAGCAAAAGAGAGAAAATGCACAGCAAGAGTGAAAACACATGGAGAAAGAAAATCCTCTGCAAGAGTGAGAGGCTTTTAGAGAATCAAGTGAACTGAATGTAATAAAAGACTAAGAGGCTGATGGCTGGAGACATCAGGATACAGTAGATGGAGTGGAGGGTTGGAAAAGGGGAGTGAGATGTTGAAAATAAAGACAATAACACAGAACACATCTTCATCATGTTTTAAGTATGCAGGTTAAAATTAGTCTGAATTTGCAATTGTGTGTGTTTGAATAGCAGGAATTCAGCCACAGACTTGTTGCTGTATTATCCGGAGCTCTGTAAGTCCTTAAACATAGAATCATAGATTGGCTTGGGTTGGAAGGACCCTTAAAGTCCATCCAGTTCCAACCCCTCTGTCATAGGGCAGGGCTGCCACCCAGCAGCTCAGGCTGCCCAGGGCCCTATCCAACCCAACCTTGAACACCTCCAGGGATGGGGCACCCACAGCTTCTTTGGGCAGCCTGCGCCAGTGCCTCACCACCCTTTGCGTAAAGAATTTCTTCCTAATATCTAACCTAAATTTCCCCTCTTTTAGTTTAAAGCCATTCCCCCTTGCCCTGCTGCTTTCTGTTTAAAATGTCGATTCCCCTCCTGCTTATAAGCTTCCACCAAGCACTGGAAGGCCGCAATGAAGTTTTTTGAGAACCTTCTCTTCTCCAGGATGAACAAGCCCAGCTCCTTCAGCCCTTCATCACAGGAGAGGTGCTCCAGTGCTTCTGATCATCTTCGTGGCCCTCCTCTGGACCATTTCCAACAGCTCTGCATCTTTCTTGTGTTCGAGGCCCGAGGCCAGGAAACAGTACTCCAGCTGGGGCCTCATGAGGGCAAAGTAGAGGGGGACGACCACCTCCCTCTCCCTGCTGCCACCCCTCTTTTGATGCAGCCCAGGATACTGTTGGCCTTCTGGGCTGCAAGTGCACACCGCTGGGACATGTCCAGCCTTTTATCCACCAGGACCCCCAAGTCCCTCTCCACAGGGCTGCTCTCAATGAGCTTACACTTGGCTTTGTTGAAAGTCATTAGGATCACATGGGCCCATTTCTCAAGTTTGTCCAAGTCCCTCTGGATGGCATCCCTTCCTTCTATGTGTCAACTGCACCGTTCAGTTTGGTGTCATCTGCAAATACACTGAAGGTGCACTCAATTCCAGTGTCTTTGATAAAGATGTGTAAGAGCATTGCTCCCAGGACGGATCCCTGGAGGACACCACTCATGACTGGCTTCCACCTGGACATAGAGCCTTTGAGCACAGCCCTCTGGCTGCAGCCATCCAACCAGTCTTTTATCCACTGAATAGTCCACCCTAAATCTCTCCAATTTAGAGATAAGGATGTGGTGAAGGACCTTCTCAAAGACCTTGCACAAGTCCAGGTAGATGACATCAGTTGCCCTTCCTTTGTCCACCGATGCCGTCACTCCATCGTAGATGGCCACCATATTGGTGAGGCACAGTCTCCCCTTGGTGAAGCTGTGCTGGCTTTCTTGGATCACCTCCTCATCTCCCATGTGCCTTAACATCTCTTCCAAGAGGATCTGTTTCATGACCTTCCCAGGCACAGACATGAGGCTCACTGGCCTGTAGTTCCCTGAGTTTTCTTTCTTGAAAATGGGAGTGATGTTTCCTCCAGTTACCAGGGACTTCACCCAACAGCCAGGACTGATATGGTGGAGAGTGGTTTGGCAACCACATCAGCCAGCTCCCTCAAGATCCTGGGATGGATGCATGTCATCCAGCCCCATAGACTTGCACACACTCAGTCTCATGAGGTGGTCTCAGACTTTCTCCACTCTTACAGTGGAAGGTATTTTGCTCTCCTGACCCCTGCCTAGAGGTTCAGGTACATGAGAGAGATGGGGAGCCTGACTGCTACTGAGGACTAAGGCAAAGAACTCATTGTGTACCTTAACCTTCTCTATGTGCATTGTAGCCAGTTCTCTCTTCTCATTTATTGGGGGAGTACATAGTCCTTGGTCTGTCTCTTCTGACCAGTGTATCTATAGAGTCCATTCTTGTTATTTTTCACATTCCCCACCAAGTTTATTTCCATCTGCACCTTGGCTTTCTTGATCCCATCAAGAAAGACAGTATCCCTATATTCTTTCCAGGCCACCCACCCCTGCTTCCACTTCGTTTGAGATGACAAGTTGCTGGGGAGCAATGCACCCTGAATGCAGGTACTTACTGCTGGAAATGGCTGTTATGAGAGTTTAAAATGAACTTGTATCTGGTTGACAGACGCTGGAAATGACTAACTCTTCAATCCTGTTTCTTATTCAAGACAAGTAGAACGCAATATGGTGTATGGTATGGCTTCTGTCTGAATAGGAAATTTAACTCATTCTTTCATTTATGAATTAAAAAAAAAAAAAAAGAAGATATTGGAAAAGATTGAGCTAGACGTACAAAAATATACGAGTCTTAACTTGCCAAGAGGCACCAAAAAGTTAACAGCCTTCTATCAAAACAGTGAGATATAGAAAATACCTAACTTTGGATAGATTAAGAATAGTCACTTAGGAGAATACGTTGTTTTTAACCAGTTGCCCTTGATGTTAAGTCCAGCTCAAGACTTCTCAGTTTCCTTTTTATTGTATAATACAAAAAGCAAGTTTTGGTTTTGATGTTGTGAGTCCCTAAGAACAGGATTATCATGAAAACCTCTCTCTTACTCTTCTGTAGCACACACAGTGTCACAGGTGTCCTATTAAAATACAGTACATTCCCATGATGTATTGCAGGACAGTGTTCAGATGCCGAGCATCTTGTAAGGTGAGCAGGGAGCCACTGTTTGTCATTCCTTCTGGAACAAGGACTAGGGGACATGAAGTGAAAACAGCAAGTAGCAGGTTCAAAACAAAGCAAGGCATTTCACCCAAGATGTAATGAAGCTTTGAACAGGAGGTAATGTTGCTAAAAATGCACCTATGTTCAAAAAGTGACTCTTTGTGGAAACAAAATCAGTCAGGAGCTGTTAGGCTTCGGTGCAGGAAATCCTTAAGCCCAAGTGCAGGACTGGAGGAGTGTTCTGAGAAAGCATCACTGTACACTCACTTCTTTTATACTCCTCTCCAGGCAGCACGGCTGGAGAGAGGATTCTGGGCTAGGTGGACCTTTAGCCTGACAAGATGCAGACGTAGGGTTAGGATTCCTAAGAATATCTTTTACATAAAAGGCTATAATTTTTGCAAAACCAAGTATGTATAAGGTAGGAATTGTTATTTTTGTTACAGCCGTTCTTTTTTCTTTCTTCTCCAAATTGAAGCTAGCAACCTCAAAACACAACCGGGCTTTATTGTGCTAAGCATTCTATAAGTGTAAGCATTTGGAGGCTGGAGTTCAGTGATCTTTAAGGTCCCTTCCAACCTAAACCATTCTACAGTTTTACGAAAAGTTGCTCCTTCGTTTGACTGCGCTTCTCTGCATTGTGTACCAGTGGTCAAAATGCTGGAGTAGCTTTGCCAGTTTTATGATCAGAGAGAATTACTTAAGCACTAAATCCACTGAGCCCTGCTGTGGAAGAAGCAGTGGCTTGTTAGGAGGCTGTCACTCAGAATCTGGCTGTGGCAGAATGTACCCTTAAGGTCTTGTTCCAATATGCCAGCTATTGCAGCTCTGCAGTTTAATATTTGTAATGATGTTTTATTTAGAGTGCAACCTGTAATTAAGGAATCTCATTTGTAATGCAAATATCTGGAAAATGTAAAAAGAAATGTGACAGTGGGTACCAGTGGGCTGATTCTGTTGCTCTAAGGCCCTTTACACATAACTCTAAGGCCCCTTTACACTTCTCATCAGTACTGAGATGGCCTTAAAATGAATGTAAATTATGTATCTTCCCTTTTTAAAGACTCTTTACAATGTCAGGGAGATGTAAAGGGGTATTAGTTTAAAAGGTAATCAGACATTACATTAATCTGTCACTCTTTCCCTGGCTATGTGCATGCATGTATGCTTGTATATACATCTGTATGTATTAATATAGATTAGTTCTTTTTTCTTTTTTTTTTTTTAATGTTTGCTAAGGAGTTTTAGTATCACACACTGAATTTTTAGATGTCTAAAGTCAGTCTTTGGATCCTGCACTGCGCAGCACTGATCTCGTCAGGCGCTGATCTTCAGCTGCACCAGGCTGCACTATTAGTAGGTTCCAAGAAGTTACAAATGGGAATGAACAGAACAGATAGAGCTTTGACAATGAAATATTGGAGACGAAGAAATACAAATTGAAAAATGGAGAGACACTAGAGTCATTTTTCTGTTTATATAAAAAGAGTTATATGTATGTCTATGTGTGTGTACATATTTTATCCTTTCACTGGAATGCTGAAGCTGAAAGGCACTGTGTATTGCAGGGACAGACTGCGGACAAGGGCCTGGCACATGCTCCTCACTGCAGAGCATCGCTGTGAATCCCCCTCATTCAGTATGTACTAACATGGGATTACACAGAGCTGGCTCTTCTCTGCAAACTGGTATTACATTCACCTCTTTGCCTTGTATTCAGATCCTGGATGGGAAATTCAAATGTAAAATTCAGATTATGAACCAAATCCTCCTGTAAACGCTGCCAATGACTCCAGTGGCCTTTAAAGTGGGTACTCAGCCATTCTGTCCTACTTCTTCCATGCTCTCTCCCCTTCTTAGCCCTTTTTTACTTTGATGCAAGGGAGAAGATTTTAGGGAAAGCCTCTAAATTAAATGTTTTTTATTGGCTTTTAATTGTAAAGCATATTATTTCATTCTAAAGAACCTGCTGCAGCATCTGAAATACTTCATTGATATCTTCTGCCTACTATCTGTGTAGCTGTGCAATAAGGTACATACTGTAAGCCTGATGTTAGCACAGGCACACGCACTCAACCTTTTAGCATTCTCATAAACTTGTTTCCTGCAGACAGCTTCTCACCAGGTGCTTCTGCCACAGCATTAAATCTGAAGGTTGAATGAGGTGTCCCCCATTACTGAAGCCTGTGTCCTGATTCAAAACGTAGAGCAAGATCAGTGGGAGCCTTATCACTGATTTCACTCAATTTTGGAGAAAAAGAGTATATTACCCTTAGAGAAGACTTTAAAAAAAAAAGGGGGGGGGGGGGGGATTTCGTCCACTTTTTAATTTTACCATTAAACAAAAAAAAGGAAAA
>JANHGO010000039.1:6041544-6099582 GCA_024606505.1 Aquila spilogaster
AGCCGGGGAAGCTCCCAGCAGCTTCTCACAGGAGCCATCCCCACTGCCCCTCCACTGCTACCAAAAAAACCCACCACACAAACCCAGAACACCTCCCTTGAACTGAAATCGGAGTCAGGAAGGTGCTTCCACTCTGCCAAAAAGGGAGCACTGTGGTATTACAGAGGTGGTTTTAGGGGTGATTTTGGAGGCAGGAGGCCTCTCGTTAAACATCGGTACAGGAGTTGAAGGGAGAGCTGCAAATCCTTTTGAGAAAAAATTGAGAACTTTGAAAAGTACAAGGTGGGGACTGTCTGTCAGCTTACCGCCATACGTCATAGGCAGTAAACTGGGGAGTAAAGTAATCCCCGGGACCACGGGCACCAAATCGGGCAGGGCAGGATTTGTCTCCCACATCCGAAAGCAGTGCCTGGACCTCTGGGTTGCTGGCTACTCCAGCGTGAGCCTCTTCCACTTATGCAGTTCAGAAATACCACTCTGAAACCTCCCTGATGACATTTCTGTGAAGTATTTGATCCTTTCTGAGGAAATTGGTTCTTTTATTAAACCATTCATTTCTGATAAAACACAGTTTAAAAATAAAGTTTCCAGACATCTCTAATCGAGGCATAAGTTACACATGTGGTGCTTGTTTGCAGTGTGACTTGGGGCATATTTAAACTTTTCAATAATATGTGCCTGAAAAAAGCCTATTGAGATGGCATTAAAGTGGCATATATAGGTGACTTTACTGTGCAGATTTGCTGAATGTTTAACTCCTGTTGATTTCAGTGGAAACTGTCTGGTTGCCTAAACAAGGAGTCTAGTTTTTAAGCAGGAAAGCTCCCTGTCTACAAAATACTACTTTTACTGATTTACCTAAATTGTGAAGTGCTCACGGGCTTGATTAAGAATATCTGTGCAGTGCTTTGCAAAATTAAACTTCTGTAGCCTTAAATTCAAGCTTAATTTATTTTTACTTTTTACCCCTTCAGCCAGGAAGGTAGTTACATAGGTATACAGGATATCCTGTATTATCTGATTTCATAAGGGCTGAAGCAGAGTGAGAAATTATCAAGATGTGTCTTTGGGTAAAAAGTGCAAGAGATTGTGGTTAAGGAAACATTTAGCCAAATACTTCTTTTGGAGAGAGAAGATGCTTCAGGGGAAAAGCGGATAAGGGTATCTATAGAAATAATGTTGTGTTGAAGCTTGTCGTTTAGTGGTTTGAACATCAGTTTCAAAGTATTTAATCTCTCCAGAGAGGACAATGCAGCTGGTAGCCTAAGGAGGTTTGCTTGGATTTTTGTTTTCAGTGTATTTCCATGCAGATAACTGACCTTAGAGCCCTCTCTTACACTCCACCAGCATATAACATCCTCTGTTACCTTCCATCTCAGATCCCACTGCTGGTCTATGAGGCTCCAACTGTCTCATCATTTGAGTGCTTTGGGTCAGAACCTGGTGAATAAATGGGAACTATTGGTGCAGTTAGCCTTTTTCACTAGGTCGTAAGTGTATGGAAGTGTTCCAGGAGGCTGGCTGGGTGTAATCAGTGAGTGGCAACAGTTGCTGATTAACTAGGATGGTATTAACAGAAATGTAGATAGTGCCAAGTTGCTTAATGACGACTAACCAAGTGTTAAATAGATGTGGAATTTTAAGTTCTGATCTTTCAGTGCTTAAATTGCTAAATGAAGATTAAGGACCGTATTTTTCTTAGTTCTCAGGAGGCCTTGATCAAGAGTGGAAGGATCTGTGGGACAGCCTGAAGGCTAGCACTATTCCTGAGGTGTCCACCCAGATAATGGTGCTGGAATTCTCTATGTTCTAGCTGCAGTTTCCTCTGTAAGCCAACAGAGCTTTGGAATAGCTTAGAAACTAAGAGGCAATATAGAAGAATAAATAAACACAGTATTATGGTGCTATTCAGTCTTGGAAAGGGGATGTTGTAGTAATGAGATTTTTAGTTTCTGAATTCACCTTCTTTTTTTAATGTTGAGATAACACTTGCTCAGTCTGCAAATAAAGTGGATTCTAAGTTTGACTTTTTTTTTTTCTTGTGATTTCCCTGTAGTCCCTTTCCAACTGATTATTTTTTTCTCCAATCAATTCACTGTTACCCACAATAAAGTTTCTAATGTAATGGCCATAGCTTACCTGTGCAGCCCATTGTCTTCATCATGTACCTCACTGAAGCCCATGACAGGGTATGTATGCAATGATGTCTTGGCCTGTACAACTTCTGCTGTAGCTGATGGTGCAGTAGACCAAATCTGACAGCTACAGTCAGAACTGGAGGTGAATTTGTGGGCTGACAGCAAAAGAATATGGTCTTTGGATGTAGTGTTGTATGTCAATGGTTAAGAGTCTTGTTGCTTTTTGACACCTGCTGTTCTTTTTTATGCTTTCATATATGACAAAATATTTATCTAATCAAGTTACATTTGAAAAGCAGCCTGCTTTTTTGCTAGACCTGTTTTGTGTTTTTTCTACCTCAGGTCATCCAGATGGTTGCATAGTTCCTTGACGTTCTTTAGCTGCATTGGCGTGTGCTGTCTTTCCTGATTAAAAAATCAGCTTTTCTGGATAGTCATCAGCTCCATTCAGCTTTCTTCAGTTCACTCCAGGCTCCCCTGACATCTGTACACATGCAGCATCCTGACACGTTTCAAATCTGATCAGATCCGAACCACCAGCTAGGCCCTTGACACTTACCAGCTTTTACACACACAACAGATTTTGAAGCACAGCAGCAAAGAGCCTCTGCGCTGACAACAGCAGTTGTCTGGCTTTGACACAACTGGGTAGAGGCATCAACACCAGTACTTGGCTGTGATGTGACATAGTGTATGTTGATGGGAAATTCCTGCAGCACCGGGGAGCCTGTCCCGTAACAGTTCCTGAGTTTATCACCATTAGCCATTTCTGCGCTCATGGTCCTGAGGGTGAGTGGTCAGAGTGCTCAGCAGGGGGATAGGATGCTCACGAAGACATCCAAAAGGAAACTCACGTGAAGCGTAGGAGTAGTATGGAGAATGCACAGGTTTTTCTTAGCAAGTATTTTTTGTCCCGCTTGCCAGCTTCTCAGCTTTCTTTGATCCAGTCTTAAATAAATGCAGGTTACCAGCAGACAGTTTCCATTCTATGCCTGCTTGTAAAAATGCATACTACTACCCTGTAAAACTGTTAAGCAGCCCTTTAGAAGCCCTGTGCTTCTGTTATGTATGCCTGTTTCCCTCAGGTAGGATTCAATCATTGAGATTTTTTGCATGCATTTAGTGCCTTTTGCTGCAGTTAACTGCAATGGATGAAATATGTCAAGTTCTTTTCAAAGAAGGGAGATTTTGAAGATCCATTTTTCAGTGGAGGAAATCTGTCATCTTAAGTTTATGTCCTAACCTACCTAAAGCTCCTTTTGTTTCTGTGGTGTTCCGTATTTTCAGCACGCATTGCAGCAAGATGTTATTGCACAGTTAAGCTACACTTCTGAACGTATGGACAAATGTAAAAACAGCAAAGAATGTAGCATTACCTGGGAAAAATATCTATACCAATATCTACAGTTTTGTCCAAATAATGTCCCAGATTTATACAGGGCATAGATGCATCATGATCTTGATTTAAAGCGTTCCTATAATTGGAGAAAGTGATTTGCCAGTGAATTTCTGAAACGATCTTTTTTTCCCTACAGTTGCTTTTCTGTAACCGCATGTATGTTTTTTTGACATCCTACTAGCCTCAGCAGTGAAATCCCTGGAAGGGATAAAGCTTTCCCTATCTGAAGGTATTTTCATTGGTGTTAGGTATGTAGAAGAGTGCCATAACTGTTATGGCAGTATAAATACTCAGTGGAGAGACTATGTTGTTTGCTGAAGTTAGCACAGGAAGAATTCAGGCTACGTCCTGCTCTTTCGTCCTCCGGTCCTCTGATTTGGCAACAGCGTGATTTCAGAGGGCTCCCTGTTCCCGTGGATTTGCGTTGCTGACACGGAGGGAACTGCGTTCATCTGCTCTGGGCTGCTTCTGTTCTACGTGCTGCGCTTCAGCGCTGTGCGTTCCCTCCCATAAATGCAATGTTCGGAGCAAAGCTTACCGCGCGGCCGGCTCGGCAGCTGGCGTTGCAGCTCTGTGGCTGTGTGTGAGTGACACGGTGCCTTCATGCAATTAACTTAATGGATTCAGAGAACCTCCGGAACTCCTAGCTTGGAAATATTCCCAAGGGAGACTTTTTTTTTTAATCTCTTTAGAAGTCACAGGAATAAAACTGAATACAAAGCATTTGGTGTTTTTTTCTTACGCCTAAAATATAGCCTCTATAAAATGAAATCATTCCTGCACGCCACTTTTAGCTCCCTCTTAGTTTTTCCTTAGGGCCCCATTCTCATTCACACTGGCAGCAGTGCAAAGTTCCCTTGATGTAAATGAGAATCAGGCCCTTTATGTCAACATTAGAGTTAAATCTAGGCCACTGTGAGAGTCATCTCCCATTAGCAGAGGCTAAATACCTGCTAGAAATTGGAATTCAAAGGGTGAAGCATTGTACTGCATCACTGTGTTGTGTAATGCAACTGAGATCAGTCTTCTTTAAATGAAGCAATGGCGAAAAGGAAGTCAGATTAAATTCAGTCCTTTTTGAAGGGTGTAAATGGGTATAGGAATTAATTTCAAGCTTTTTCTTCTCAATACCTAACCAGAGAAGAGTCTGCCTGGCTTGCAACAGTGAATCAATTTCATTAGCTGAAACAGTCATGTGGAAATCTGAGATTAATGTTTAATACCTACATCCCTGTGTCCCCCGTCCTGCCACCTTCTTCAACAGGGTCCATAACCTATCGGCTCCGTGATTAGAGTTGTGGCAGCATTTATGAGGTGCTGTATCACAAACTAGAGCAGCACCCTAACTCAAATGTGCAGGTAATTCTATGGAGGAGTTTCAAAGCACATCATCTGTAGAGTATGCGGTTACTTGTGAAAGATATGGTGAAGCCTTCCTGATAAAATACAGAAGGAAGTCTATGTAGTTTGGGGGTTGGGGGTTTTTTTGTTTCTAAGAGGGCAGTGAACTGAACACACATAAAAAGAGCAGATAAAGCAAATCTGTATTCTAACAGCAGGATGTGTTTTCTCTTTTTTCCCCGCTGAGGTGATTCACTGGAACTCACCAAAGAAGCTGCGAGTGAAAAACAAGCACGTGGAGTTTTTCCGCAATCTCTACCTGACATTCCTGGAATATGATGGGAATTTGCTGAGACGGGAACTCTTTGGCTGCCCCAGTGAGGCAGACATTAACAGTGAAAATGTAAGTGGGATGTCTAGGGCTTGACTATTTAAAGGGTGGTTCATACAAGGCACAGGCTATGTGAAGACTTGGAGAGTTGGTGGTGCGGGTAGTGTGGTGCGGAGGGACTCAGGAAAATTGAGGTGCTCAGATTCCAGGAGTGATGCTGTGCAAGTCATTTAATCTCTCTGTGCCTCGGTTCCTCACCTGTAAAACTGTCATATTAATCCTGCCTTTCCCCTGGTTTTTGTTGCTTTATTTTGTCTACCTTGCCTTTTAAAAATCCCTAACAAAGGTCACATCAGAAACTGAAAATGAGGATTTGTGCTGTTCATTCCATTTGGCAATTTTACAAATCTTACCCTTAGACCTAAAAGTTTCCAGGGGGAGGGCTTGTTTCTTGCTGTGTGTTTGTTTGGCACACAGTGATGTCGATTTTGGCTGTTAGATACTAATGCACAGATAATGAAGAACAAAGGAAAATATCAAGACTGCTGGATTTAGGTCTACGAGTTTTTTGCCGTGCTGCAAACTATAGAATGAGTTAATCCTTCAAGGTACATGTAGGCTGTGAGACTGCAGTTTTTTTCTGCACTGCCCCTAACCAAACACAGCAGCATTTATGAGTATCTGCATAAAATCTGCAATCAGAACCTTTCAGACAAAGCAAATCCTTTGAAAATAGTTGAAATCAAGGGTGTTTATATACAGATGTTCTTATGTGTGTGTATGCCTTAGTATATATAATTCCAATGTAAAAAACTGTTAACTGAAACATTTATACACAGATGTATCTGAACTCCTTGTGTATAATGTGGTCTCTGGAGATTTCTAGACCAAGTACCACTTTCGGCTACATAGGCTGAAAGGAAAAAACAAGGAACCTGTAACATTTTATGTTATCTTCAAGAAAAAAAAATATTTCTAAAATATACAACATTCTCTATATAAAAATCAATAAAGCAAAGCCAGTATCATGTACACATTAGCAGTTAAGAAGTAATTGGCAATCAATAGCATCGTTGAGGCTTGTAGTGTTACCATTTAGTCTGTGGATAAAATGACCACAGGAGATGCCATTCCCAATTTTTTAACTATGCAGTCAGAGATTGCATAGATATATTTTAGCCCAAGACATGGCTTCCCAGATACTTATTTGACCATCCCACTGTCTTCTGAAAGCAGTGGGGAATGATGAGAAACTGCAGATAAACATTAACTGGGAGAGTTTGAAGCAGGGGAGAGAGGGGGGGAGAGGGAGAGAAAGCGAGCCCACGGTGAGAGCAAAAGCACATGGAGGAAGAAAATCCTCTGCAAAAGTGAGAGGCTTTTAGACAATCAAGTGAACTGAATGTGATAAAAGACCACTAAGAGTCTGACAGACAGAGACATCAAGATAAAATAGAGTAGAGGGTAGGATAGGAAGAGAAAAGGTGAGTGAGACATTAAAAAAAAAAAAACACAACAGAACAAAACACACCTTCATCACACTTTTAAGAATGCAGGTTAAAATTATACTGAATTCACAGTATGTTGTGTGGGTTCGAAGAGCATGAATGCAGTCACAGACTTGTTGCTATATTTTCCAGAGCTCTGTACATCCTTAATAAACAGATTTATTCCAAATGACAAGTTGCTGGGGAGCAGTGCACAGTGAATGCAAGTTCTTGCTGATGAAAATGGCAGTCCTGAAAGTTTAAAATGGCTCATTTTATTGAACTTGTATCTAGTTGACAGACACTGGAAATGACTAACTGTTCAAGCCTGTTTCTTATTCAAGACAAGTAGAACACAATATGGTATATGGTATGGCTTGTGTCTGAAAAAGAAATGTAACTCATTCTTCCATTTATAAATAAAAAAAAAAAAGAGATACTGAAAAGAATGAGCTAGACATACAAAAATACATGAGTCCTAACTTGCCAAGAGACACCAAAAAGCTAACAGCCTTCTATCAAAACAGATAGAGAAAAAATCTAACTTCAGATAGCTTAAGAGTAGTCACTTAGGAGGAGACATTGGTTTTTATTAGTTACCCTTGATGTAAGCTCCCCTCTAAAGTTGACTATGACCTTTTTATTGTAGAATACAAAAAGCAAGTTTCAGCTTTGAGGTTATGAGGCCCAAAGAATAGGATTATCATGAAAACCATTCTTTCTCTCACTCTGTCTGCTGTAGCACATACAGTGTCACAGGTGTCCTATTAAAACACCGTACATTCCCGTGATCTATTGCAGGATAATCTTCAGAAGCAGAACATCTTGTAAGGTGAGCTTGTAAGGAACCACTGTTTGTCATTCCTCCCAGTACAAGAACTAGGGGGGCGTGAAGTGGAAATAGCAAGTAGCAGGTTCAAAACAAAGATAGACATTTCACC
This sequence comes from Aquila spilogaster, assembly GCA_024606505.1. Lineage (NCBI taxonomy): Eukaryota > Metazoa > Chordata > Aves > Accipitriformes > Accipitridae > Aquila > Aquila spilogaster. The sequence continues at coordinate 6,049,182 of JANHGO010000039.1, forward strand.
CACGATGTAATGAAGCTTTGAGCAGGAGGTAATGTTGCTAAAAATATACATATGCTCAAAAGTGACTCTTCATGGAAAGAAAATCAATCAGGAGCTGTTAAGCCTTGGTGCAGAAAGTCCTTGAACCACAAGTTCAGGACTGGGGGAGCATTCTGAGAAAGCATCGCTCTACACTCACCCTGCTTTTACACTGCTCTCGGCAGCCAGCTCACAGCTGGAGACAAGATGCTGGGCGAGATGGATGTTTAGTCCGATAAGATGCAGCCGTACATTTCCATTAGGATTCCTAAGCACATATGTTACATAAAAGGCTATAATTTCTGCAAAGTCAGGTATGTATAAAGTAGGAATTGCTATTTGATTTATCTTAATACCTATTACGATTATGTTTCCTTTCTTCTCTGAATTGAGACTAGCAGCCCCAAAACACAATTGGGCTTTATTATGCTAGGCATTGTATATGGGTAAAAGGTGCTCCTTCAGCTGCCTGTGCTTCTCTCCACTGTGGACCAGTGGACAAAATGTTAGAATAGCTCTGCTGGTTTTATAGTCAGCGAGAATTACTTAAGCAGTAAATGCACTGAGCCCTGTTGTGGAAGAAGCAGTGGCTTGGTGTGAGTCTGTCTCTCACTGGCTGGCTGTATCAGAATCTACTTTTAAGGTCTTGTTCCAATAAACCTGTAATTAAGGAATATCATTTTTAATGCAAATATGTGTAAAATGTGGAAAGGAAGTGTGGCAGTGGGTACCGTTCAGCTGGTTCTGTTACTACCAGGCCCCTTCATGCTTCTCATCAGTACGGAGATGGCCGTAAAATGAATGTAAATTACGTATCTTCCCATTTTGAGGACTCTTTACAGTGCCAGAGAGGTGTAAAGGGGCATTAGTTTAAGAGGTAATCAGACCTTATATTAATCTCTCTCACTTTTCCTCCATGTTTTGTGTGCACACACATGTGTGCTTAAATATATACATCTATACGCATGTGAAAGGTTTAGTACTTTTTTTAATGTTTGATACAGAAGTATAATACCACCGGCTGAATTTTAAGAGATCTAAAGGCAGTCTTTAGATCTTACGCTGCATAGTCCTGATCTAGTCAGTTGTTGATCTCCAGCTGCACCAAACAGCACTGTTATTAGGTTCCAGAACGTTACAAATGGGAATGAACAGAACAGATAGGGCTCTGAAACAAATATTGGAGGCAAAGAAATAAAGATTGGAGTGTTTTTTCTGTTTATGTAAAAATGCTTACAGGTATGTCTATGTGTACATACATGTTTCATCCTTCCCTTGAAATATTCAAGCTGAAAGACCCCCTGTGTTGCAGGGACAGGCTGTGGACAGGAGCCTGCCACATGCTCCTTGCCATAGACCAGTACTGTAAGTCCCCTTTATTCAGTATGTACTAAAATGAGATTACACAGAGCAGACTCTTCTCTGCAAATTGGTATTACAATCACCCCTTTGCCTTTTTTTGCAGATTCTGGATGGGAAATTCAGAATATGAACCAAATCCTCCTGTAAACACAGCCATTGACTCAAGTGGCCTTTGGAGCACGTCCTTAGTCACTCCATCCTACTTATTCCGTGCTATTTCCCCCTTCTCATTCCTTCTCTGTTATTTTGATGCAATGCAGGAGATTTTAGGGAAACCCACAAAGGCAAAGCTCACAATAATCTTGAATTTGAACATTTCCTATTGGCTTTTAATGCTTATGTCCAGTGTTTCATTCTAAAGGACCTACTGTAAAGCCTAAAATATTTCAACAGGATCTTCTGTGTACCAGCCTATGTCTAGAGTTACGCTATAAGATAGATATTGTAAGCCTGATTTTAGCACACAGACACACACTCAACCTTTTAGCATTCTCATAAAACTTCTTTCCTGCAGACAGCTTCTCACCATGTACTTCTGACAAAGCATTAAATCTGAAGGTTGAATGGGGTGTCCCCTATTAGGGAAGCCTGTGTCTGGATGCAAAGCCCAGAGCAAAATCAGTGGGAAATTTATCGCTGATTTCACTCAGTTTAAGAAAAGGACGGTAGATGCCCATTAGAGAAGACTTTCAGAAAACACAAGAAAAAATTCTCTGCAGATGTATATTTTCAGATTTTCAAACCAACAGTACAAAGAAACAGTGTAAAAAATCTAGTTCTCCCTGAAAACACTTGCTTAGGTGTATAGTTGCTTACTAAATGTGTTTTTACTTATTTACTTTGTTGTGCAAAACCAGAGATTCTTAATGTTAGCAAATGGCTGTGCATGCCATCTTGTCATATCCACCAGAAAAGCAGGAGATTCTAGCAATGTACCACATAGTATAAACACTACTAACAAATTTAGACATTTTTGAATATCTAAAAATAGCAAGCAAAGGGAGCTTCCAAGTCAGTATCAAGGCGCTGAACTTGCAGTTAGACTGATGCTTTGAGTACCCTTTGCTCCTGCGGAATTTCAGAATACTGCATCATTTGTAGGACTGGGATTTAAAGTTACTATTTTGTCATGACACAGTCTTTCTCTAGTAATAACAGATGGTATATGGCAGTTTTTAGGTGAAATCCTGACTTCCCCAGCTGTGCTGTTTCTATTATTACAACTGTTATTGTTATTAAATGCTGAGCTGGTAGCCCATCCTGTTAGTTGCCTGAAAGTTGCCGTTATACCACTTTCAGCTGCTTATATTATTGTTAGATGAGGGATCATGTGGACTGGTATTTTTTCTGTCATGCTGGTATGCCTCTTTTTTTCTTTTCTCTCATTTTATGAAGTGAAACATGGGGAAAAGCTTGGGGAGTTTGCCCATACCACAAGTTCTGATGATCTACTCATGGAGATACTCCATACCTCAGAGAAGGAACTGACACTTGGGCAAGGAGCATGTCTTTGCCAACATGGTGAAAACCTTGGCAAATTACAATGCTGAAAAATCATGGTTTACACATCGTCAGTAGTGTTTTCAACTTTTTGGAAGCTCAGATCTCTGGAGACTCTTTCTTAGGAATGTGCACGGATACACCTGACCAGATTATATATATCCCAGTGACACAGCAGAGTTGAGCATGCTGCAGGCAGGGGACCTGGACAAAGATTGGCATTTTCTCTGACTGTTTCTTCTGAATGCTTCATGCCAGGTTCTGACTGGATAGTAGAGCTGAGAGCAGGAACCTATTTGGTCTCTGTTCTAAGGGACATCCACTGCCCTCACTAATGTCCGGGCAGTGTGGAGGAGAGAAAATCCAGATTCACATATAAAAGGGATGAAAGCTAGATCAAAGGCAGAAAGGAAACAGTTAATTGAGCCGTAGGTTCTGGAGAGAGAGTGTTTGGAACAGGAGGAGGAAAGGACAGATGGGTGCCTGTAGGTATAGGGAGTTGGCAGACTACTTGAATAGAGGCCATGGGACTAGAAACAGGGCTGGGACTGACTTTAACCTTGCCACACAAGAGAGAACAGGGCTAGGAATTATCTGGGAAAACAAAAGCAAGGAGACCAACCTGTCAAGGCGCTGTGCTGCAAGGGAGGTCTAGGAACAGCTCAGCCAAGAAGGTTTGGCAGGGACCTGGGGAAAGGAGATGCAGAGGACTACCAAGATCTGACATCCGCAGCTGAGATCAAGGAAAGTTGTACTTCATATATACGGAACTGTCCAAGTAGTTACGCATGCCTGAAAATTGGGTTCTTAATTGTGTTGATTATTTGCAGTCAAGATAAGCCCTTACTTCCATTTAGCAAGAGTATTAGCTACATTTTACATGCTGCAGCCAAATTCCTCTTGCTAGGTAGGCTTGCTCAGACACTATCCTCTTTGTCCTTAGCACAGCTTTGTTTTACAGAAGGCTCAATTTGACCCATAGCAAATGTACAAAATTTTATGGCGTGGGAGGAATAAAGGTTTAATTGACGTGGGATTAGTCTGGCTTTTATTACTAATCATTGGAGAAGCCAGAAGTACTTTATGTAGGTCATCCCAAACAAGAGTCAGTGAATGCTTTTTCCTCCCTACATCATCATCTGCTTTGTTTATGCCATGCTAAAGGCAACAGTTAATTCACACACTTTGAAAGTGCTAAATGTTGCAGTCCAAATTGCCTGCTGGTGGGAACTGGGACAGCTACACAGGAGGAAATGAAACTGCTGCAGTTTATAACCAGATTATAGTTTCATCCTGGGTGGGTGTTAGTTTTCATTTCAGTGGCTAAGCTGAGTTGATTTTGTGCTATGAATCTTAACTGCACACACCTGGGAGAAGGAAAGATGATCTGAAAGTTAAAAGTTTTCCTCTAAGCTGTTTAGTTCCTGTTGTGTTAGTGTGATATTGAGTGAGTGAGTGACTTGAGCCTCATGTCATCTCACCTCACCTTGAACACTTGATGAGAGGTGCCTACATTAGGGGTTTTATCCCCTTCCCCAAGATCTAAGGAGCCTCTAGAGACATAACATTGTTTGTTGGTGGGGTTTTTAAATATCGCTAATCCCTAAGAAAATACTTCTGATCCTGGATTTTGGATTGGTCTCATCTGAGATAAAATCCTGTAGATTTTGGTGGGAAGTAAATTGTTTCTGTGACACAGAAACAAAAAACGAAGCCAAACACAAATTTGCTTACACTAGGAACAGCCTTAGGAAGGGAGATTTATGAGCAGACTGACCAGTTCGCTGGTGAAAGGTACATGTTGTGTGCCGTGTATCATATGGGTCTACCATCTATCACATGGATAGAAAACAGCACCTCATCTCATACAAATGTATTAGTCAGACAAGTAGACCTGGTAAATCATGGCGATTTATGGTAGAGTTGAATACCTTCTAACCTGCCTGTGTCTCTCTGGCCAGCCTAGCTTCAAACACTGCTTTTCCTGAGATGAAGGCTGATTGCCTGCCGGAGCTGGTTGCCCAGAGAAGTAACTTAGCATAAATTTTTTTATGTATTTGTCTCTTTGTTTTGGCATTATGCATGTCATGGCTGCCATTTTTATTTCTGGAAAAAGTAACATCATGATGCTAATGAAAGCACTTGTTTCCCACTACAGTATCTCCTAAGAGAACATCTACCATACACAGTCTGAAAATAATACATTTTCCAATTGTGAGCGTGTTTCCTAGAGGTGACATTTCCCACATGCTCAGTGACAAGTAGCCTTAGCATTGAAAATCTTGTAGAAACAGTGAATCTTATGCTAAGCAGGTACTCGCTTATGAGAATACATGCTGTCACTCTAAGGTTGAGAAGTCTTTGCTGTATAAGGCATATTGTTATAAATATAATGGAGGGGTCCATAATGGGGATGTCATCTTTTTATCAAATCCAGCTGATATTAAGGTCCTCATTTTGATGGTGCACTCTGTTTAAGTAAGCATCTGTTTGCCTAGATCTATCAGCATTCCCATTATAAACCCATCTTTTCAAGAAGACAGAATGTGGGAGCAAACCTTAAATCAAGCTGTAAGTTCTTTGTCTGTAAATAATGGATCCATGCAACATGCATGCTGTAGGTAAGATTATATCATTGGAGAAATTTTCTGTGATCATGTAACTGAAAAATAATAGGAGGTAACTAAGAAAGAGGTAAATTTAAGGATATATATGTGTCTGTCTCAGATGATTCCGTCTTTTGAATGTCATGCATCTTTAACACTCTTCATTTTAAATATGTGTGTAAAAAACGGCATATGATTGTGTGCAGTATGTATTTATAGGTTGTATGTGTCTCTTCATAGCAAAGAGGAAGCAGCCTTTGTATGTGTATGGGATGCTGGGGCATGGGTATCTGAATGTATATATGAATGTGGAACAAAGAAAGTGAGAGAGGGAAAAGGGCTCTTAAACTGCGTAAAACTCTGCAGCACCCAGCTGTTGGTCCTGATAATTTGTCCACGTCATACCGTTAGCTTCAGTGAGATAGTTTGTGAGCTTATGGGTTTTGCTGGACCAAACCCAGAGTGCTGAGCATGTCCAGCATTGCTTCCAGCAGGAGAGGAGTTTTCACATGGATAATCACGCGCTATTGCATTCCAGTGCCTGTTGCCTCACCATTGCAGGATAGGCCCATCCTTAGTGCACATTGCTTGCCACATACGCAGTGACAGTGCTACGGGCCAAATCACAGCCTGTCCTACCTGAGGGAGCGCACCTTAAGCAAGCTGCGTTTGCCCAGCCTGCAGAGCATGGCTCCTAAGGCTGCCGAGCAGTTTAGGCTCGTCATATGAGCAGGCAAGGATTGCACAAGCATTCCTGCAAAGTGCTGATGGAGCTGTGTGTCTGATCCTGCCAAGCGATGCCCACGTATTAGCCAGGGCTCTCGGACAGGCACACCATGCCCGTGGGTCTTCTGGGGACTGCGCTCTCCACGGCGTATGGACATAGCTGTCTCACCTCTTGGGTCCCAACACTACATACAGTGCTGAGCATGAGTCACGGGAAGGGCCAGGGAGAACCTCGCGCACTATCAGCATAGCTGCAGGCTTAGAAGAAGTCTGACAGGACAGAGACAAAATCCTGACCCTATGAAATGCAGCGGAAAGAGCAAGATTTCCCTTTCCCTGTAGCAGAAGGGATCTTCTGCTGTTTGCTGCTCTCCTTCATCTCCATCACCATCTTCGTGACCTGGTGAGTTTCACCATCAAAATACTGGGGGCTCTAAGAAGCTGCGTCTCCTCTTCTTCCCCCACCCAGGGCTCTGCAGTGCGCAAAGGCGTAATTTAGTCCCAAATGTTATTCTTTAACTCATAATTAACTATCTATATACTCTTAGCTTGCAACCTGAATGTAATCTGATAATCATTCAGTGACTGCCTGGTTAGTAGCTGCTGTGCAATTATAAACTTCTAGCCTGATCATTTGTATGTACAGCAGGATAGTAAGGTACCCCTGAAATGTGCTTTGCTATTGTTTTAACTATTTAAATTTCAGTCATCTCCTTGATAATTCTGTTAAGGGCATACTAATGTCTCTTTTCAAGGAAGAAACAGAAAGATACAATATTCTTTCTAGTCGTTGTAAATATTGGGTTTAATTCAAATATTGTTTGAGTGTGATTTGGAAAATAAAGTACAGGCTCAGCTGAATGATGATTTGTAAAGCAGAATAAACGAAACTCCAAGAATACGTAAAGAACTCCTGATTTCTATGCCACCAAAAAAGATCTTGATTTCAATAGAAGTTTTGCCTGAGTAAAAATTTGTCAAGATCGGACTCTCGTCTTTCTAAAAGCAGTCTCTCCTGAGGGATGGTTTAAGATCTGTGCGGAACAACAGCACAGAAGAATGAGAGCCTGATCCAAAACTCATTGAAATCAAAGGAGGTATTTCCATTATTCAAAGGAAGATTATAGAGTGATGTACAGGAAAATATCAGGAATTATTCCATTCAGGCTTCACAGGAAAACATTCAGCTGTAAGCATTATTGTTGATGGCAACCATTATGCTTATAGTTCCAAGAACAACAGCTCCTCTTAACACAGTATTAGAACAAGAAATACCTACATTTTCCATTTTTGTTCTTGAAGATGGTGAAACTATTACTTTAAATCATTCTGAACAGGACAAAAATAAGAGATTTTTAAATCTAAATGAATGTCTATAATTCAATAATCATTTTGTTGCATGAAACAGTTTTGAAGTGCACTGTGATTTTTATCAAAAGTTGTAAAATTCCTATAAAATGAATATGTTTCTTATGTACTGATAAACATGCAATCGTATTCTTCTTATAGGATGCTTTTAAGAAATAAAACATAAAAATGATACCTTTATTAATAACCTAAATTTTAGAGCAACACAAAAGGAACTCTATTTGATGTGTTAAGACTATGTATAATTTTCATCTTCATTACATTTTGTAGTACATCTTACAGCAGGTGTGACTGATTTTTCCTTTTAAATGAATGCATTTTAAATAATCTATCCAGATGTTTGGCTTTAAAATAATACAGTTCAGGGATGGAATTCGTCAACTGCATAGACATTTGGTCAGTTTTTCTCCTCCTTTCCCCAGAGCTAAACTTCATTCTCTTAAAGCTACATATCTACATGACTTGGGATTGGATTGCTTTGAGATGCCTATTTTGACTTTGAAGGGGTTTGTTTTCCAAGGAAGTCAAAAAAATACCTGTTCTCTGCTAATCTGCCATCCTTTGGATTTTTCAAACTAGGTATCCAGAAGCATAAATCCTGTTAAAATTGTAGGCTTAATTCTGGCACCTCTGCCATTGAAAGAATATTTTCATTGCAAAATTGAACTGGCGCAGATACATAAATCTCAAGAGATGGAATAATGATCAGTTAAAGATGTTATTTTTCCAGCTGTCTGTCCATGCTGCTAGCAGCAGTTACTCTTCTCCAACAGAGGCACCAGAACGGGAATTGCTCAGTCCAGCACGTACAAGCTTAATCTGCTGCTGAGTCTTGTCTACTGGAGCTGTATGTCTACAAGTAGTTTGAAACGCTGCTTCTAATAAGGAATGACATTATGCATCACGTTGGAGCATTAACTCTGAAACTTGGTGATTATTAAACTTGTGATTGTTTACTTTCATTGCTAGTCTGGATGTTGAAAGTATGTAGTACAGATAATATATACAACATACAGACCATAATACAATGGTCTGTCTGCCTTATCAATTCACTTAAAAGTGCTTTCTTCTAATCTCTTGTCCAGTGACTTGCAGGAGCTAGGCTTGGGAAAACCCTGCTACTCTGTATGTTCCACTGCCACTTCGCATTGCATCATGCTGCAAGTTCCCAACCTCCTCGTTCTCTCTGATTTGCTGAAATAATTATAAAGAACTTATCTTTATGTCCACTCTTTCCTTACAGCTCCAGAAACAGCTGTCTGAGCTGGATGAGGATGACTTATGCTATGAATTTCGTCGAGAACGTTTCACTGTCCATCGCACTCATTTGTATTTTCTACATTACGAATACGAGCCTGCTTCAGACAATACCGATGTAACTCTGGTGGCTCAACTTTCAATGGACAGGTAGGGAAAATCTCTTGTTTATCTGGGAACGTGAGGCAATGAATATTTTCTTACAGAAAAATTCAACTATGTAATGCTTTGGGGAGAGAAAAAACTGACTTTCGTAGAAACTTAGATGTCATACTGTAAGACCTTTCTTTAATTAGGAGTAGCACATGTAGATATCACACATGCATCCAGGCTTCAGCTCTGCGGTGCACACACGAGTGTGGGTAGAGTTCATAAGAGGCTGAATACTGGAACTGCAGGGGTTGTTACTTGTCAGGATTGTCAGGCATTATTAGTTTATGGAGTTTTGCAACAACTTAGAAAAAACAGGAGATGTTTGTAATAGACTTAGGCAAGCAGTTGTAGCTGGCCAAGTTTTTACACACAGCATTTCCTTGTTAGACAATGTTAGTTGTGCTTTCATTGGCATTGTCCTTGCAGAAAATTTCAATTAGTGTTTTTTCTTACAGTGAAAATCAAAACTAAACATTTTAGTTTCAAACTGGGAACTTGAAAATAAAACCTCTTTTTTTAATGTGCTAGCGTGAAATAAAAAAAATCTCCTTTTGAGAGGAGTCATTGCATTTTTATACAAATGCTGATTTTCAGAATAACATTTCTAGTTTAACTCTTTTCAACTTTCGGTTCTGATGTAAAGTGGAATTTAACTGGTATTTCATTAGGGAAAAAAAAATCCATTTTGTGACAAATTCCACCTGCACCTTTCTGATTCCCACCCTTGCAATTAGTTGTCATTTTTCAGAAGCTCTGAAAGCACAGTCTGGATCAGCCAGCTTTGTGAAATTTTGAATTGTCAGCCTCTTTTTTCCTCCTGCTTCTCAGTTCGAATCTCATCCAAACTTCGTAGTTACTGCTATCAGAGTGGGTTACAAAACAGGTCAGACTCCTTGAATATTAGCCAGAAACTGATATTTCATTTAGTGGAGCACATACAGAATACAACATGACTCATGAATACCACCACTGCTACACCAGTGGAAGGTCAGCAGTATTCCAGGAGAGTCAGAGGAATTCAGATCAACAAAACATTTACAGCCTGTTTTAAAAATAAACACAAAGGAATGAGGGCTATTCTGTTTTGCCAGTGCCTCAGCGCTGCATGCTGCACATTGTGTTATGATTTGCTATGCGCATCGGTGTCTGTTCTATTGATTTTTAATTGAGGAAACATTTCTTAAGTGTTCACAAACCTTTGAGTAAAAAACTAAAGAAATAAATTAAGCCAGACCCTGAGCGAGTGCCACAGTAAATTAGTAAAGCTGGTATGTGCACTTGGTATATTTTCCCCCCAGAATTTAATTCAAAAGAGTGAGCTGGGGCTCAGTGCTGATTCACTGGCACTGATGCAAAGTCTGAGCATCTGTTTCCCTTTCTGGATCCTCACTGGGGCACATGTTTTTATTGATAGACAGAACCACACATTTTTATTCAGGAAGAACAGCCCTCCTGATACTGTGCAGGAAAAATCTTCCCTGCTTCGTTGGTGTGTTGCTATAAATTATTGATTTGAGTTGGAAATACTTTCTTTCAACTAAAATCAATAAATAATATCATACCAAAGAACTGTTTAGCTGCTTTGTTTTCTTTCACATCCTTCAGTTACTGCCTTTTTTTTTAGCTTCTTTAAACCACTTCTATTAAACTCCTCCAGCATAGCTGTAGACATTTAAGAATAGTGTCTCAGATGTAAGATGACATGTACATAAACAATGTGCTATACACTACATTCCTGCATCGTTCTTTCAAATGATCATCCAAGATGAGGAAAGGCAAAAAAGCACCTCCCAGTGTCTCCAATTATAGTCCTGTTGGAGATGAGACTGACATGACTATCGTGACAGGCTTATGTTTGCCTGTGCTGTAGGCTTGGGGAATGGAAGCAAGGGGTGCTGTTCAGGAGCTAACATTAATGTCTTTAGGTGATAGAAACTTTGAGACAGACTTCATTCAGTGTTGTTCATTATTGGTTAATTGCCACCTTTTATACTGATGTGACATTTTCTTGGATAATGGCTTGGTTGCATCACTGCACGTCTTTTGGCTAGGCAGCGTTTTTAAAGGCATGGAATGTACCTGGGGTTCAGAAATCAGAGTGGGAGTTACAAAAATGTGAGATCAGGATATGGACAAGGAAAGAGACAATTAGCATTGCACCGCTTGAAGTCTGGGTGAGAATGAGTTGTCAATCGGTTGAGTATTCTTAAGAAGAAAAGTGAAAACAAAGAATCTCACAAAACAATTGAATTCCAGCAAAATTCACTTGACTGAAACAGACCTTTAAAAAATTTACCAACTAAATGATGACCTCATTATTATGCAGTATAGTAGTACATTTATTTTCTCTAGAGTCCTTAAGAGAACACATTCCTCAAGATGGCTAACAAAACCAAAATAACTTGGCCATGTTGTGCTTAGAAACAAGTAATTCTAAGTTTTATGGTCAAAGGAGACTGTTGTAACAACCTACAGAGAGCAGATAATGGAGCATCACTCAGCAGTCCCTGTATCAAACTCGTGGAAGTGGAGCCTGTCAATGAGAACGATGCAGCAAAATGGAGTATTCTGAAGGGCACTAAGCTGTCCAGCTGGAAATTTATACCAGCAAAACCCAGTTCCCACTTAACTATCGTGAAAAGCTTTGCAGGCATTATCAGGTGTGCCGTTTAAATAAGTTATGTATGCCATTTGTCCACTGCGTGGAGTCCTTGAAAGGCATTTTGCTGCATTTCTTGCTAGGCAAGTATTCCATTTCTAAGAGGCTGCCCTAAATCTTAAGTGCTGATGAATTGGAGTCTCCTGATTAATAGGTTTCCACTATGTTGGAAAAAGGAAGAAAAAAAAAGTATATTTATTTATTATTTGTACAATCAAAAGCCTAAAGCCTTCACATACTTTTTAGATCTTTTTTATCGATTTGTGTTTCTAATTCGGCTGTATGTTTCAGGCTGATAATAACCTTTGTTTCAATAACAGATAAAAAGAAAATAATGTACCAGGTGTAGACTAGTAAAGGTAATATCTCATATCTAAGAAAAAATGATTATATCATCTTGGATGTCATCACGATCCTTCAGAAATGCAGAAAAAAGCTATTAATGTTAAATCAGAATGTGTGTTTGCTGGTATATCATTCCTTTCTGCTGCAAAGCTTAGGGAGATAGGAGGGGGAAATTATTTTCTCTGATTACGATGATGCAGAAAACTTTTCTTGTGTTCTGTATAAATATTAATAGGAAAAATCTAGTAATGTGGATTTGGAAGGGAGAGAAGATAATCATGTTGCATAGTCTGCTCTCCCTATTTTTTAATAGAGTATCTGGCTAGGCTGCATAGGTTCGTTTCCCTTTGTATTAACTCAAGAGGCTTTGTAATCAGTCCTTGCTGTATTTTTGGGTGGCATATCTTAGTCTCTAGGCAATTCTCTATAAATTACCCGAAGTGCTTAAATGATTTTGACCAGGCTGGGTTTGATTTACGTTTGTGTATGAGATCTTTTGTTGTCGTTTTCATCAATAGTATTGTAAGTGCTTGAAGTTTTAAAAAACATATGTTGATACAATCTGTTTTAAAAATGATTTAATGAAATTTGCCATACTGCTAAAGCATACACAAATTAGTACTTTAAATGATGGTTTTGTCTGAAATGTTCTTTTGATACTCCACAGAAATGCCATGTCTCTCTCTCCTTCTCTCCTTACTCCCTACACATAGTAAATCCCATTTCTATAGATGTGTCATCCTTTTGCCCTTTCCCTGACAGTGACTTTTCTTCTAGTCAATGCAAATGTTCATGTAAGTCAGTTTTCCCTTGACCTATCACTCTTAACAGCTTTTAAGATCTAACTGCCTTGCAAAAATGTGGGGAAGGTTTTCCTAAACAGGAGGTAAAATGATCTGTGGGTCTGTATACCTTTCTCCTCCACAAGCTTGTTAAAGAGCACTGTAGTATGTTACTATGTGGGAATAGCTTGACCTGAAGCGTGAATTGGGCACTAGACACTGTTTAAGATTCCGAGACTCCTATCCTGTAAGTAGATCCACATGGACAGATCCCTGCAACTGCTCAAAGCTCCCATCAAATGAAGTCCTATCTTCCATGTGGGTTTTCCTGCAGCATCAATGCTGTAGGCAGGATGGATGGTGTTGATTTCACCTAGCTTTACGTATCTGAGTTGTGGATGTGTATATCTGAGCTAGGGCTGTCTTAGGCTCCCTGGTATTCAGTGGAGAGAAGTAGGCATATCTAGGGTGAAGTCCATCTGTCCAGAAGGAGACATCAACTTACATGAGATGAATTGTGCTGTAGAACTATTTATTGCTTTCCACAGCGTATAAAGTGACCCCAGTCTGTCTCACTTAGAGCCAGATACCTGCATTTGATCAGATGAACCCAGGCAAAGAGTCCCAGACAGAGAGACAGCCTTTTCTTATTCTCACCCTTCCTCTTTCAGGCTCCAGATGCTTGAAGCCATCTGCAAACACTGGGAAGGTCCAATCAGCCTGGCACTCTATCTTTCTGATGCAGAAGCCCAGCAATTTCTGCGCTACGCCCAGGGCTCAGAAGTACTTATGAGCCGCCACAATGTCGGCTACCATATCGTGTACAAGGAGGGCCAGTTCTATCCTGTGAATCTGCTAAGGAATGTGGCCATGAAGCATATCAGCACACCATACATGTTTCTGTCCGACATTGACTTCTTGCCCATGTATGGACTCTACGAGTACCTCAGGTAAACAGACAGCAGAGGGATTCCCACTGTCACCCACGTTTTCGGCCCCTCCACACCCCACCCTTCTCACGTATTCCCAAAACAATGCAGTTTGAGCAGATCTGAAAGAGGCAGCTTATAGGTGTTTAAGGTGTGACAATGCCCAGCGAGGCACAAGAATTTTTAGGGTAGAGGAAGGGGCTGTAACTGGAAGTAAAGCAATGCGGTTATGAAAGAAAAAACTCAGGTCTAAATGTGAGCCCTGTTAGCCATCAGAATAATTCCCTCAGAGTAGCAGAAGAATCAATTTGAAAATTGAACTGGACTAAGTATTATTAAACGTGCAAGAGCATCCTGTATTAGCGGAGATGTGAACCGGGCGATTTCCCTAAACATCCCTGGTTCTTAATGTCAGTGACAGAAAAAACATGCAAAGCATTATGAAACTTATTGTCCCTGTGACACACTCTTAATGCAGTTCCGTATCTGAAAAGAGGGTGATAGTCTAACCAGCTCAAAAATATGACGGCAATGCCAGCACTTGTCAGGGCAAAATAATTAGCATAAGGAAACTGGGAAGAGTAACCTCAGTGTGTATTGTATCCTAACGAATGTGAGCAGGTTGGGCTGAGCAAACTACAGACCTCTGATCCATTAACTGAGCTTTTTTAAATAAAGACCTTTTCCCCCTGCAGGGGCTGGTCAGCTGAGGCCAAAGCATAGAGCAAGGAGGACACCCTGTGGCCAGACAGGAGGATTTCAGTTCCTTAGTCCTGACCAGTTTTGCTTTTCATCTCTGTTCTAATTTGGTAAAAGTTGATCAAAGTGTTCCGGTGACGGTCTGCCTGTAGGTGATCCCATTCAGTCCATAGGCCCGGCGTTTTGGAGTGTAAAGGGAAATACACCTTCCAATATCATAAACTTACGGAGGAATTCCTTTGTTTCAGGCTTAACAACTCAGTAAGCATCTTCTTCTCACTTCTCCCTCATGTGGAGAATTAATTGCCTTTTTCAATTTCTGCATCCATGTATGGGGCCAAATTCACTGTTCAGAGGGCTGGAGCACCTCTCCCGTGAAGACAGGCTGAGAGAGTTGGGGTTGTTCAGCCTGGAGAAGAGAAAGCTCCGGGGAGACGTTATCGCAGCCTGCCAGTACCTAAAGGGAGCTTACAAGAAAGAGGGAGACAAACTTTTTAGCAGGGCCTGTTGCGATAGGGCAAGGGCTAATGGTTTTAAACTAAAAGAGGGTAGATTTAGACTAGATTTAAGGAAGGAATTTTTTACAATGAGGGTGATGAAGCACTGGAACAGGTTGCCCAGAGAGGTGGTAGATGCCCCATCCCTGGCAGTGTTCAAGGCCAGGTTGGATGGGGCTTTGAGCAACCTGGTCTAGGGGAAGGTGTCCCTGCTTATTGCAGAGGGGTTGGACTAGATGACCTTTGAAGGTCCCTTCCAACCTAAACCATTCTATTATTCTATGGCTTTTAAGACACCGGGTTTCAATAATATCACTGAAGTTTCATCACACTGTGTCAGCTTGTTTCCCACTTGTTTTAAGGGTATTTCTTTTTGACTTGTACTATGAGGACTCCAAAATCATTCTGTCCCTTGCACACGTTAGCTGTCTCAAGATATATGTAGGGACAGTTGTTGTTAGCTTCTCTGTTCTTTGACGTTAGTCTTGCATACTGTTATATTTCTTCCGATCAATGCTGGACACAGTAAGGGTAGCAGCTGTTGATACTGGCATGTAGTACTAAAAAAGCAACTTGTTCCTCCATGCTGCTTTGCAGTGCACTGATGGGAGCCAGCACTGAAACGAAGAAGAGAGGAGAGAAGACAGAATGACATACTACAATATACTTGAGATATTACAACCATAGAAATAATTCTTGTATGGTGATAATGTATTGTAGAACTAAATGCACAAAGATGCAACCCATCAGTGCTGTTTCAGAAAAAAAAACAGATTCACAGTGAAAGCTGCTGCATCCAAGACCTTGTGTTATTCTGCCAGCTTTTTGTGAGGCCCATACCGCCTTAACGCTGACTGTGAGTCTCTGTTGCCTGGGAATATCGAAATTCCTAATCTGCTACTACTAGCTCTTTAAAAAGGGATTGGATTTTTTTGCATGTGGACTAGAGGCTTTTGTTGCTTTTTCAATAATGATTTTTCTGAGCAAAATAGCAGGGAGGTGCAGTGAGATTATTTTAAATACGGATACTCTGTATCTTTCTGCATTGACTGTTCCCACCGCCTCTGCAAGTAGCTGATTAGTGCTATCTATCTGAATGGCAGCAATTGTTTGTTAGAGAGACGTACAAACATTTTCATCTTTATTTCCTCAGATAGAACAACCATAAGCAAATAGAAATAGAGTGGTGTTTCAGGCATCTCTTTGTAGAGGATGAGCCAGACAAGTCCCTCTCATTGCAAGTTTGCTGATTTACATATACTGTATATTGTCTCTCTACAGACAATATATTCTCAGAAAGAAAGGAATTTTGAAAAACATTTTCAACATATTTTGAAGGTGTTGTATGTGAAAGGTTACAGCCAGTTTTGAAGGAGAAGCTGATGGAGCTGATGGTTACCTGTCCCTCTAGGTATCTATTGCTAGCACTTAGATTTGTGCTAATTGAGCTTTTTCACAGCTGCTAAGTAAGACCACTTCAATGCTTTTAATCTCCATCAAACACCCTTTTTGTCCTACCTTACTCTTCTGTGAAGTACAGAAGGAAAGAAATGTATCATTTAAAGATTTCCTGTTTACGAAACTCACTTTCATGGTCTTTGCTGAGTCGAAGAAGTCTTTTGTCACCTTCCCTCATTAGTTACTGAGGTCATCTTGTCATTGCCCCAGAGATAAAGGCTCTTTCTGGTTGCTACAAGTAAGGTGTGGGGGTCATCCTAAAGGTTCTTCTAACATAAAATAACTAGACAGGCTGCTTATCTACAGTTGTCACAGCTAGCGTTAAAGTTCTTACCAGACACATTCGTGTAAAATGTGCTCTTTGCTTCCAGTGACATATTTAGCATGAATTGGGACCTGGCATCTGATTTCTATCCACAGGTTTTATACCTGTCCCCTGCAACTTGAGTTGTGAAGTATTTCTGGTTGTTCTTCAGCATCTCAGCAAGAGACACACTTCACGTTGTGCCTATTGTTATTTATTTGTTGGATGCTTTTTTAGGCTATGCATTCATTGCTTTTGCAGAGAGGAAGAACGTTCTAATGAATTTCACAGTGGACTGACAACCCTCCAGTTCTCTACCGCAAACTCTGTGACTGCTGTATTTGTTGATCTCACACTAACTACTTACCAAGTCCTGATGGTGGAAGCTAATTTGAATTAATGGACTCCTTTTTTTTTTTTCCCGAATTCAGTGCTTTAGGATTAGATTGCTAACCTTTCTGTGCCTGAGCTTCTCTATCCTCCAGAAATGGGAATGATATTGCTATCTGTCCCCATGAGGATGAGAATTCTGTGTTAATTTTTGGAAAGAACTATGGGGATTAAAAGATCAATATCAACGTGCTGGAGTTCATTCAACCTATGAGGAGGATCTTCATTTCTTCCATGCTTTTTGAAAAATAAGGTTGATTACTAGATTTAGAAATTTAAGCCAACCTGCACTGTGTCAGAAAGACATACTTCAGGTCTGAACACAAAGAAGCCTGGGAAACGGTCTTCTGGACAGCAATAGCAAAGAGAAAGCTCTTCATAAAATCATATATCCTTGTTTTGGGATTTGGGGGAAAAGGACAGATAAAGGAAAATGGACACTGAATCGCTATTACTGAATCCAAAAAACAGGCCTCATAAGGGTAGTGCAGGAATTCAACAGTTTACCCAGTGCTAGTTTGCAAAATAACCAAATGCAATCCCTACATTGCAACACCAACAGTGAAAATTTTCCTATTCCAAGTATCACAGAACCAGTCAACCAGCAAATGGCACCTCTGCTCGAAACAGGAAGAAAAGTCACCCCACAGAAAAGGAAAAGTAGATTTGCTTCCAATTGGAAGAGGTTAGATTTTCAGCTGGTTGTCTGACGAGCAGACTGCCAGCCAAGTTATCAGAAGAAAAAGGCAGGCGTTTTTTTCTCTACCAAATCCTCCCTGCCATTAGCACAATTTACATGGCCTCTGTTGTCCTTTGTCGCTCAGGTTAAACACCTGGATGTCAGCACTGGTTCCTTCTTCCCCTTACATTAGTCCTTTATGTCATCTAGTCAGGCTATTCTCAGAGGTCAGCGCTGCTGGACTTCTTGAGTGAGCATGTCTCAGCTCGGTTTTGGTGAACGCCTCCACTTTGCCCTTACCAACATGCACCTCAGATGCTCACTTATCTCTTGAAAATATTTCTACAGAGATTATCCCGCTATTCTGTTTCACTCTTGAAGTACCTCCACCAGTTCTCTGTGTTTGACTGTATCCACTGCAAGCATCTTGTTTTCAGACCTCTGCTTCTTTCCACTTACCTGACTTTTTATGTTGACCTTTGACGGTGCAAGGGATTTCAGCCTCTTGTATCAGTTTGTTCTCTCTGCCTTTTGGTTTTCTTCATGAAGGTACTGTCATCTGTTCTTTCCAACAGTTTTGCCAATGACACCTATATTAAATTTGCAGATGACAAGAGTAGGGAGTGTGCAGAAAGGATTATTGATATCCACATCATTTTTGTGCTTGTATCCCATATCTTACAAAATGAAGCATGTTCAACACTAATTTCAACACAACTTGCTCTGTCTGACAGTCTCTGCTGTTACTCTTGCTTAATACCTATACCTAGTTCGGCTATGTTCAGCTTCAGACTGTGAACTTCGGTGGGCAGGATTGTCTCCTACTCTTTGACAGTGCCAAGCACAGCAAGGCCTTGATTTTTCCCTGGGACTTCTGAGCTCTTCATCAAACAGAGATAGTGACAGCCATAAATGGAAGCTGCTGTTCCTTTGCAGAGCCCAAAGGGTGAGCATCACTGCAAATGTTACCTGCTCCTTCCTAGAACTGAGTCCCCAAAGCTCTACCGCTCAAGGCTGATAGATTGCACAGAGTCCAGAAAGCCTGAGATGTTGGAAGAGAAACTATGTTAGTGTCCCCTGCTTTCAGAGAAGGCGTGAAGGGCAAGAAGCTTTAAGAGCATCATAAAGACTGGATCCTGGCACTGCTCAACGGTTCTGGAAGGTCATGAGGCTGATTGTGAAGGAGTCGTCTATTTACATGCAGATATCTCAGCCATTAGCAATGGTGAGGGAGAAGCTAGTGAAGAAAGTACAAAAAAGTTTTAAGATGCTGTTAAACTCTTTCAGTTGTGAAAAGTTCACTGGAATGTGGCAGGGGTTCTTTAAACAATGCAAACTTTGCAGTAAGGCGCTGAGAACAGATTTCTTTTTATAGAACAGGCCTATAGGGTGGTGTGAATTCTCTAAAATTCAGATTTTATTAAATAGCCCCGCTCTTCTTCTATTTCTCTGTTGGCAATATAAATGAATTCTAGGTATTCTGGGCCTAGAAAAGTGGTTTGTTTGGTCCTTCTGTTATTATGACAGTGATCCCAATTCCTTCATCTTATAAGGCTGTAGAGAGTTTGCTGCTTGTCAACATTGTCCTTGATTGCTTGTTGCAGTAACATAAAAGTCAGGACAGTGAATCCTGTTAAAGGGAACTGCCTTTGACAGGGAGAGAGAGGCATACTTCTCCTATGAAATACAAAGGTAATGAAAGGAAAATCGAGACAGAGTTATTTCTAATGACAAGCATAGTAAGATTCAGTTTGAGGATGAAAAAGTAACTTCTTTTTCTTTTTCTTTGGGTCTTCGTTTGTTAGAAAAGAATAGACTGAATACCTCTGGCAGGCAGGGCGCAAAGTTGCTAAGCTGTTGCTCTCCTGGGGCAGTCGTCCTAAGGCCCCTGCCTGGAGAAGGGTCCTACTGTGCAAAATGCAGTATCTGCACACACACGCACACACCAAAACAGTCTCTGCACTGAACAACTTGCAGCAAAAAATGGAAAAAGCAAGGTATCTCAGGGCATCCAGTGCACAGCTCTTCTCTGCAGGAAACAGCCTCTTTGCCCTATGTACAGAGCCAAGCACAAATGAGCTCTGATCTCTGGGCACTACCATGCGCGTGATTAACAATACTCAAAAAAATACTGCTAATGTACAGTTTTGCTGATTTGCACCATGTCCTGATGCAGTAGATCTGTGCCTTGCCTTGAATAAAGACCGACCATCACAGCAACAGTGTTCTTGAGAGCAAATATCTGGTCTATAGTGATATTAAGGTAACACTCGCCTTGCAGGACATACAGAGCTCTAAAGCAGAGGTAAAAAGCAAGTATGATGGCACAGCATAGCACAGAGAATAGCTAGGCTGAAACGCAACCAAACTTTCCAGCTCCTTATCTTGTAAAGTCCCACTAAGTCCTGGATAAAACCCATTTTTTTTTAGAACTGCCGTTGACTGGGCAGTTCTTTCCCATATATGTAGTAACATTCAACTATGTTTCTCTTAAAGGGGTGGTCAGTTGGCCGTGCTCAGGGTGCTAGTTCAGCTCTGTGCACCCCTGGACATGCAAGGCAACATTGAGCAGTCAAACACACAAGTTCTTTTTGATCTGTGGTGGTGTCCCTGCTCTTAGAGCAGCAGATCAAAAGTAGAAGAAAATATGAAGCACCCCTGGGAAAAAATGTGGGTCATAGTTACATTTACAGTATCAAACTGCCATTGTCTGCACTTTATTTTGAAAAGCCAAGTGATTTGCTCAGTTTAAAATTTTCCTGCTTTTATTTGTTGTCTCTCTGCCAGGAAGTCCGTCATCCAGCTGGACCTGGCTAACACCAAGAAAGCTCTGATCGTACCTGCTTTTGAGACCCTACGCTACCGCCTTTCCTTCCCCAAGTCAAAAGCAGAGCTGCTATCTATGTTGGACATGGGAACCCTCTTCACATTCAGGTAATTGAATGTATTTTTGCTGAACCTGTGGTCATTATCTCTAAAGATCTTCTTGATGTTCTTGTGAATATTTGAATTTTCTCTCTCACTGTCAGCTAGCTAGCTCCATTAAGAAACCTATTGGAATTTTTTTTTCCCTTTTCACAGAGAGGCAGTGAACAGGATCATATGTGGATATATTCCATCTGTAAGCTCAGCATTTTATGTAGCATTATAGTCCTCTACTGAAGGACTTCAGTTGTTAAATTGAATTTGTTTTATTTTCATCATTTTTTTATTGCGCTACAAAATCAAGCGCGACCATTACACTCATGTGCGTGTAATTTGCTTTTTGGCTGCCAAATTCTATCCGGATAGCTGTGTGCCTCATGTGACCAAAAATAATTTCTCTCTGCTCGTTGGTTCGCTTCCTTACTGACTTACTGGAAAAACAAATGCAGGCTTGTCCTGTGCTCTTTTGAAGTGTGAAACAGCTGCTTAAACAGCTTGAGTTTCTCAATGCAGAGGTAAAAGTGTACTCTGAGTAGAAGTTGAGAAGCGAAGAACACCTAAATTTGGAGCTCCTCTCAGAAGCAGACTCCTTCTGTGGCTGTGAACAAGTCACTTCTATTATCTGCCAGACTCTTCGGTTTTAAAATGCAACTACCAGGGGTTAACTGTCTCTTGGGCGTGTGTGGTAAGGTCTGATTAGCAGACAATTGTAAAGCATCGCAGTGATGGGAAGAGTACAATATGGCCTTATGATGTTGCACAGAGAGGGGGCCTAGGAGACCTGCGTTCTCTTCTCAGCTCCACTACTGCCCTGCTGGGAGGTGCTACGCGAATCAGTTCGCTTTCTTACATCTCTGTTCTCCATCTCTGAAATGCAGGTAACAATGTTCACCTCTCCTTTTTACGGTATTTTGAGATCTAGAGATGAAAACTGAAAAAGCTAGGTATTATCCATGGCCGGTGGAGCTCTTTATCACCTCTCCCATCCTTCCCTTACTTTAGAGCTTTCCTCACACTTCTTCCATTCCCCGTCTTACACACCTCTCTCGTTGCAGCAGCCACCCTTCCCTCAAGTGGCCGCATGCACACGTCATAGCAGACAGCCTGTGTGAGCCTGGAAAACATAATTCTGATGCTACCTCTACCAGTGACTGCCTTGAAATAGAAACTTGAGGCAACTGAGAGAGGCATGCCTCTCTCTGGAAAATTACTTAAGGATACTGATAGAGCAAGTGCCTTCACTCTCCCATCATTCTGTAACAGTCAAAGACGTACAAATTAACAAGAGATTTGTTGATAGAAAATAATTGTTTCTCCCATAGTTGAAAGAAAAAATCCTTCCAGTGGAAAATAACACCCTCAGGATTTTCAGATGTTACATTCCACCAACAATCAAATTTTCAGCTTGCACAGCAGTGGCCTTCCCCTACAGATTTCATCTTCAAGCTATAGAGCATGTTGGCATATTACGTACACAGCCGGCTTTGCAGATCCTTTCTCAAGTCTCACTCAGGCAAAAAAGTCTTTAACATCAGTGGGAGTTTTGCCAGAGCAAGGTTAAATGAGAATTGAAGGACACGCGGTCTGTAGCTGATGTACATATTAATGTGTAGGACACATTTTACAAATGCTTCCCCAGTTTGCTTTGGCTCATTTCATTGCTCAAATCTATCAACAGCCACAAAGCAGCTGTGATCTGGGCTGAGAATTTCCACCTCCACCTTCAAGGTGCTTTAATAACACTGCAATTCGAGGCTGAGCGGGTGGGAGTGAGCTGGGGAGGACTGCTGTGACAGTGATTGCTGAGAGTGCCTGCAGCATCCCAGTCCCTCACACCACATGGTAGATTACAATCTTTCCCTCGCTGAAATTGCTTTTGTCACCTCTTTTCCAAATGGTGACCTTTTCTACCTCTGGGCAGCTAAGAAGTACAAAACGGCTCTCAATTACATCCCCCAGTCACCACCAGAAGAAAAAGGGAAGACGTGAGCATCTGCGGCTGGCAAGGTGCGCTGTGTGGAAACCCTCCGCGGCAGCGGGTTGCTCTGTGCCAGCTTGCTGGCTTTGTTTGCAGGCTGGCTGGCCGTGCCTCACGAGGATGCGCCCGCTCGGTGCCTGGGTAATAGCTGCTGAACCACAAATGTACTGCCGACACAGCTTTCAGGCACCAGGGAGACCGCAGCTGGTAGAAGACACATCGTATTGAGAAAACATAACCAGCAACAACTGATTAACTAATTAACTGATTGCATCCACAAGCCAGCAAAATGTTTCAGCATCTGAGAGCAGAACTGGGAAAGTTTTTCTTTCACCGAATCATCTTTCTCACTGAAATGGGAAGCTTTGAGCAAGGCAGGGAGGAAGAACACTCTGAGAAGAATAATGATTTTATTTATCTGAGTTTACTATAGTTTTGAGATTTTATTTTAAATAAAAGCAATCAATAATGGAAATGAGACATTTGATCCAAAGCAGGGGGGAGGGGGCTGTTTTCCAGTTGTTTTCTATGAACCGTGGGAAAGAAACTCATCATAATTTTATGGAGATCGAATGATTTGGTTTGGATTTGTCAAAATTGCCAGTGTAGTGAAAAATATGTTGTTCACAATTTTCACAAAGTTCTCCTGGGAGTCAGTGAGATTAAGTGTGGCCTTAAAATTAAATGTGTATTTAAATCTTAGAGTGAGAGGGGCCTGAGCAGGAAAATTAGATTTATTCATTTGGCCTGTGAGATGGAAGACCAATAGAGACAGTAAACCACTTCCCACAACTGCGTCACCAAGAGTAAAGTCGGTCGTAAGTTACTCACTCCTTTATGGTAGCTTCCTCTGTATGGAAATCCATGTAATGGTGTGTGCATATCTTACTTTGCAGCACATTTAATGCGGTGATGAGTCATTGGCCAAGACCTAGCTCCAGCAGATTATATGTGTGTGTGTATATATGTAGACCCATATATATTGTATGTACAGATATGTATGTAATCCTGAACTCTCACAATTCTTGTTTCCAGTCTAATTATTCCTTTATAATTAGTGTGTGCACACCTCATTTGAGCATCCTGTATTCATTTTCCTCTTTATCCTGACCTTAGCCATCCTTTTGTCTTCCTCTTTCCCTCCGCTCACGTCAGTCACTCTGAAGAGGCAAGTAGATCATCTCTGGTATTATTTTGTTTGGTACAATCAGGTCTATTCCTTCCTTTCTGCTTTGTATTGTCTCTCTGATCTCACCTCCATATTTTCCCTTCATTCTCTCTTCCCAATTATTATTTTTTTCCTGCTGATCAGTTGTCTCGACTCACAGAGGTTATACTTGAGCTGCTTTAACTGCTTACACCGATATCCCCAAAAAGGGTGGAAAGAAATTGATAGTTTTTATGGTTAGTGTCCTGTACCCCCTCTGTTTAAGCCAGTGGGAGAATGTTACTAGAACAAAAGCAGCATTTGACTGCTTCTCTGCAGGAATCTCTCAATTAACCAAAGTTTGTATGGGGCTTTGAAGATACAAATCACTTTGTAAGTGTTTAGTAGTCATTATTATTATTATCATAATTAATTTCAAAATGCCGGAGGTAGGATTTTAGAAGATACAGCATCCTCCACAATCCCATATCATTTTATACCCCACATTGTGATTGTATTTTTTTTCCCAGCATAGATAGCTGCCCATTAGTGACTGGGCAGGTTACCCACTCACTTCCAAAAGAGACCAAGAAAAGGGATAGGCTTTTTGGAGATGATTCCAAAGGGCATTAAGGATTGTAAGCATCTTTGTGAATCCGGCACTGGTTTCTAATAATCTCTAGAGAATTAATTCACCGTCAGTTTTTTTAATACAGAAGGGCTTTGTTTTTCCAGGTCCCCAAGCCAGATATCTGAAAGTGATGCAACCTATTTACAGTTTAGAAATGCAGCCTTCAAAGGACCATGCGTTACTTGGGTCCCCAGTGCTATCCTAATAATTCTGTCCTCCCACACTGCCCCTGAACAAGGAGAGTCAGCAAAGCTGAACGTCTCTGTTTTTCCTGTTACAAGCCATACAAATATACAGTCCAAGTTAAAACTCCTAGGTTGTGATTTTACATCCCTGTTATTAGCAACGGCTCGCAATGTTATGAGAATTTCTGGGGTTGAAACATTACCTCAGATCCTAATTCTGCAAATGTTTAATGTTCAAATCCCTTCACTTTTAGCACGAGTCATCCCTGTGAATTCAATGTACCTTACATTACAAACTGGCAGGATGTTTGTTTTGCCCCTTCTGTTACACATCTCAGAGTGCTGTAATACAGATGGCCTGCTATGCCTTTGTTTCATTATTTAATCTATGAGTCTGCAGAAAGAGCCTGTCTCATTGATTTTTGGAAAGGTGTAAGAAGAATAAGTGGGCGAGAGAGTCATTGACCCCGGCACTAATGGGGTGGATTCAAGCTGTGCTTGGAGGAGACCTGCTGTGACCTAAACAAGATTAGCGAAGTATAAAAGGATCTTTTTCTGTAAATCAAATTGATTACTTGCCTGAGGATCACATGGGTACTCCCCACAATGTAGAAAGTACAGCAGAAAGCCTTTATGTAATATTTTACTTACTAATTTAATTATGCACTTTGGCTCCTGCTATAGTAATAACAGTAATTAATAAAACGGAACATCTATCCAGAGCTGCAGCTGTCTCTCATACAAATTATAAAATTGCATATAAAACAGATCGTGAATGTCACTGTGGTGTAGAAGTAGCTAATTTTAGGGACCTTATCTGAGCTACAGAATTTCACACTGATTTTAGAGCACTGATACAGCCGCTTGGTTGCTAGGAACGAGGCACAGCACTTTGTAGTGCAGATGAACTGTCTGTGTACTTCGTAATTGTTTCTCACATTAGCATTAGGTAGTGTTTTCACACTATCCTTCACCAACGAGATGTGTTTAAGCATTGAGCACAGAGAGGCTCTGGGAAGCATGCTGGAAATAGTCCTAGAAATTGCCTCCAATATGTCCTGAAAATGATGATGTGAACTGTAAGCTAATGTCCTTATTTTTGAGCATTCATTTCATCTAACAAGTAACATTTTGTTGCCTCACCAAGATGCGTTCTATCTAATTGCCCCCCCACCCCCGTGCCATTTATGTCTGTTTCAGGTATCACGTCTGGACGAAAGGGCATGCGCCAACGAACTTTGCCAAGTGGCGAACAGCCACCACCCCCTACCGCGTTGAGTGGGAAGCAGACTTTGAGCCATACGTTGTTGTGAGGAAGGACTGCCCGGAGTATGACAGGCGGTTTGTTGGATTTGGCTGGAACAAAGTAGCTCACATCATGGAACTGGATGCACAGGTGAGGAGACGACGCCGGCGTATCTTACCCAGGGCTGAGCAGCAGGATTGCGAAAATGAAGTCTGTGGTCTGTAGGAAGGCCTCAGGCTTTGCATCACCAAAGTGCTCATCTGGCCTTACTGAGCTCCTTAATGAGTGCTTCTTGAGTTGGGAACATGCAGTTTAGTCCTTGTCTGCCATTTAAAGGAGAACTGAGCCTGAGTTAGTTTCTTTGTCAGTCCTGAGAACGTCGTTGTTTCGCCGTGGCACAAGCCCCGCAGTGCCCACCTCTTGCCCAACAGTGTGCCCGAGCATTGCAGCCCTTGTTGCCAGTCTCATCACCTACTAGGGGTTCTGTAGACCTAGCTGGAAGTTCTTCCGTTAAACAGAGGTTGGCATGTCCCAAATGCTAATTTAGAATTCCAAAAGCAATCTTGAATTGAATCCAAGGCGAGCATCTTCAATTTCTGGCCTGGATTTACAACACATCTCTGCAAAGCCAAGGACTTTACAGTTGCAAAGTCTCTGGCTGTGGAGCAGACTTGAGAGGATCCAGGTACTTGATCCTTGGGCTACCTGCCTCTTGGATCTGTGACTTGGGATGGAGCTGCTGGGCAGAATATATAAGAATAAGGATGCAGAGAAAGCTCGAGAGTCCCAGACTGGCACTAGAAGAACTCTTAGAGCTGCCAAGGTCCCTGCCACCGACCTAGATCTTAGAGGCTGGCAGTGACTATGGCTCTGTGGGAGCCCAGTGCTGCTGCTCACTGAAATGGCAGGGTTTGCATCTCCCTGCTGTTCTTGGATGTGGAGCAAACCACTGTGCTAATCAGCAGGGTCTGGGTCATGGCATTTCTTTTTAGTTTGGGTTTGGGTTTTTTTACTTTGGTTTCAGTCCCAGTTTTTGAACTAGTAGCATTTCATGCTAACCAAAACCCATGCTTTTTGGTCATCTGTATCTTCCTATGCTAGCTTCTGCTGTGTATCTGGAACATAGCTGATCCTTCTCTGCTCAACTCTTACCAGTTTATGTGAAGCAGAGCAGCACAAGGCATGCAACAAGTTACTGGGAGATTGTGTCTCTGGGATGCGGGCTACAGTGTATTTGTGTGCAGGCACGTATGTGGGAGGGATATTTTCTACTTCTGCTTACAAAACCACACGGTCACCTTGGGCTGGCAGCACTTGCCCTCTGTTTGCAGAAGGGCATTCCCAACAAATTTGTACCTGCTTATGTTGAGAAAAAATTATTACAGACTAGAAAAAAAATTGTCCCTTGTATTATCATTAATAATAATACGTTGCTTTGCTATAGCACTTTAATTTTCCAGTGCACTTTCCAAACACTAATCAATTAACCATCAGTTGTGGAGAGTGCCAGGGTAATGATTTATTATTTGTTAATCTGGGTAACAAGGCTTATGTTCCCGCTGGCAGCTCTCATCTAGCACTCACGATCTAACTGTTCTGTTAGAGATGTTTGCCCAGCATACAGATTGACACATGGGAAATTGGACCATTTTTCAAAGTTGATCATAGTGCAGATATTTTAAATGGCCATTGGGTAGGAACTAACTCTAGGGAATTGTTTTTCTCACTCTTCCAGCCTTAAAAACATTCTCACATTGAAAAGAAGTTTCAATTTCGTCTGTAGTGACATGGGTATTGGCCTGTTCTCCCACAAAATCAGCCTGGAGGGGGACGTGGGATCACACAGCTACCTCTCCCTATGGCATTCCTCTCCTTCGAGGTGTCCACAGATCAGGTTGCTGCCAGCTGCTTGGCTGGCTTCGTTACCAGAAGGCAGAGCAGCTTCTCAACTGAATTATTTCCCTGATCCTCACAACTGCAGAGTCTGTCAAGAGAACGCTTGCAGACTCCTTACCAAGGGCCTGTGCCACTACTGTCCTTCAGAGCAGCACACAGCTTGGAGATAATAGTCATTATTATTCTGGGGGTATGCAGATATCCACTGAGCTGGATGCTGTACAAATACATAGATAATGACGGTCTCCGTCTAAAGAATTTATAACCTGTGAGGTGGGTACAGACGTTCCTGCAAGTGCATTGCTTTCTCAACAGACATTTCCTTATAGTAGAGATGGGCCATTAGGAAACCTTTCCCTGCTCTTCCAGTGACTGCGGAACTAGACTGTGAGCAATCCTTTTTCCAGAACCCCAGCCCAGCATCTTTCAAAGGGGCTTATTAGCAGCAGACTAGTAAGGTTTTGGAAGGCTTTATGTGCCTTGAAGGCCTTTCGGAGGGATGGGAGCACTGCTGTGCTGAACAGTTTACACTGCAGAGCATAGATGGTCCCTGACCTGCAGGATTACAGACTTGAGATGCAAACAGAGAACAAAAGAAAGATTGTATGAGGGGGATGTATCTTCCTCTGCAGCTTCAGCCTTTAGTTTTAAGGTCCCGTAGAGACATATTTTGTAGTTTATCAGCTCTCCTTACTCCATCATGCCAGCCTTTGTTT
This sequence comes from Aquila spilogaster, assembly GCA_024606505.1. Classification (NCBI taxonomy): domain Eukaryota; kingdom Metazoa; phylum Chordata; class Aves; order Accipitriformes; family Accipitridae; genus Aquila; species Aquila spilogaster. Next base: position 6,077,638 of record JANHGO010000039.1, read on the forward strand.
TCGCATTTGGTTCCCCATTAGTTCTAAGTCTCTTCCAGCTAAATGAGTTCTGCCTGTGAGCATCAGTTTATTTTGCTCTTGCTGTACATTTGTCACCCTAAATAGAAGCTCAGAGGGGCCCATTCCCATATATGACAGCATTGTAATCTGGCACAAAGATTTACCACTTTAGCACTGTCTGGCAGAGAACAGGCATTCCCATAATGAGAAAGGAGCAGCCATACAGCTGCATCTGCACCTAGCTGTCCAACACATATTGCTGTTTCATAGGTGTCTCTGGGACAGCGCTGCAGCCGTAGCTACACTTTGAGCTGACCAATACCACTGCCTGAGCTGGGAAATGGATCCACATTGCGTTCCGCTCATTTTTTTCCATTCGTTTGGGTTTCATTTGGGGCTGTGTTGCTCAAACACTTGGTTTCTGGTAGCATCGTAACCCAGCAATTTTCAGTCTTTTCCAGGCTGATCATATTTTGTTAAGTGAGGAAGGATTTATAGGTGAAACACTGATGTTTATTGGCACAAGTGTCTTCTCTCCCATAAATCACTTTCCCTAACAAAATGTTTTTGGAATACTCTCCCTCTGTGCTGCAGATACTCTGTGTCTTTGCACAGACTCCTAAATCTAGTAACTGGACTTTGCAAAGCAGGGGAAGTTGTGCACTATTTCTTATAAAGCCAGCATGCTCTGGGGCTGTTCCTTCCCTGCCCACTGTCTTCTGCAGAGGTGGTTAATGAGTCAATACAGCAACAGTTGTAAACAGAAACTGTGAGGACAATAGGAAATTTGCCTGTGGAGTCTTTGAAGTTTCTTTGTCATTTGCATCCCATACAAGTCATATTTTTTGAAATTTCTTATGAAAAAAGAGGTAGTGTCTGGGTAGTTAGGGCGGTTCACATCTCTTTTCTGCCCAGTTCCTTGCAGGAGCAGTTATCTGGTTCTTGCACATCCTACTTCTTAGACTTCCTTGTCTAAGAAGCAGTCTTTGTCTAGCTTTGCTCTAATGATCATGTATTTAATTATAAAAATGGAACAAATCTAACAGGAATAATTGAGACTTAAATGAACCATCATTTTTTAACAACAAAAATTGTCAAAGAACTTGGTCAGACATAAATAAAGAGAATTATTGAAGTAGTTTTAGAGGAGCGGGGGAATTAGCCAGTATCTCATACTTTGTGAAGGAGAACTTAATTTACGCAAAACCTTCTCAAAGCCTATGGATTTAGGAGGTCCATTTTCACACATTGCCTATAAAAGATATCATAGTCTCCCCTTATTTCAGGTTTATAAATAGTTCTGGACAGTTTTGTCACTGTATCTTAGTACACAGGCAAAGCAACGTATGTGTTGCAGTGTATGCCTTTGTAAATTAGCTTATTCCAGCATCCCAAGCCAGATAAATTGTAGGGGCAAGACCATGCTTTTACATGGACACTTGAGACTCATGCCGTGTGCAGTCACAGCCGAGTTGGTTGCAAGCACGCTACTGCAAAATCTGCGCTGCAGACATGGCTCCGGGCATGCCCTTTGTACTGTTGCCCCATCATTTGGCTTATATGGAGTAAAACATTTTAAAAGAGAAAGTTGATCTTTCATAAAACCGGGAAAAAGCAACTTTAAAAAAAAAGAAGGCTTATTTGGCATATCTGTATGGGTTTGTTGCTTCTGAGACCCACACTGCACTGTCACTTGACGGAGGATGTTTGACTGCAGAGGTATGAGAGACGTGCATTGCAAGAGGGCTCAGGAACCCCCTCACAGCCGGTGTCTTTCTCCCCCAGGAGTACGAGTTCACGGTGCTGCCCAACGCCTACATGATCCACATGCCGCACGCCCCCAGCTTCGACATCACCAAGTTTCGCTCCAACAAGCAATACCGCATCTGTCTCAAGACCCTGAAGGAGGAGTTCCAGCAGGATATGTCGCGCCACTACGGCTTTGCAGCCCTCAAATATCTCACGGCAGAGAACAACAGCTAGCACAACGGAGCCCGTGTGCGGGAAACAGGGACGCTGGAGGGAGGAGTCGCTCAACGTTTGGGGCCCGGTCTTCAAACTTCGAACTGAGAAATACTTTCTGTTTTTATACCATACTCGGCAGTTCTAACCGTAGAAATTTGAAGTGACATGTCTTCGGACTGTGCTCATTCGTCCCTTCCCCGACTACCCCAGGCCTTTCAGCTTTAGCATTCGTGAGGTGTCAGCGAGAGGGGCTGGCCACGAGCCCGCCGTGCCGCCGGAGGTGGGGACTGGGCAGGGGCTGGGAATGCACTCTGCTCTCTTAACTGCAGAGCAAAGACAGACCTTCAGAATATAGGATTTCACGTTGCTATTTAATAATTTGACGTGCTTTTTATCTGTAAAGGAAGATCTTCGGGTCGCTGTCCTGTGAATTTCAAATCTGCACTACTCTAAAAGGGAACTTTCACCTGTGAACTTTCACAGGGGCCCTGTTAACATGGATGACCTTGTTAATGCAGGATGAGCCAAAGGTCTGAATTAGCCTTGAAAACGAAGGGGATGCTTATACAATACTACGCTCCAGAGAAGGTGTGTTACTGGTTTAGGTGTATACATGATACCGGTTGGTCTTTTATTCTGAAATTAGTTGTTTTATCAGGAAAATCCCCTATGCCCCACCCTGCCTTTTCCCCAGTCCTAAATGCTGCTCCTTTCCTTGCCAAGGAAATGTCTCCCTCGTGTTTCTTTCCCATCTTCAGTTCTGGTGGTCCAGTAAAGAAGATCAGTAGCTCTGCTGGAAAGTGAAAAAAATCTGTCAGTGTAAGGTCTGTTTTCACCAGAGCAACTTGTTCGTGTGTGTCTCGTAAAATAAAGGGCCTGGCTGTAACTCTTTACCTTTTTGAGGCAGGAATTGGATTTTGCCTATAAGGCACGTTGTGCGGGGGGATATTGATTTGTAGGCTCATTTCGGTGCATGCCCATCCGTGAAGGCATTGGGCCTTGGGCTTTAAGTGGACTTCTTTGCTGAACAGGGAATATAAACATGGCAACTAGCAGCCTTGGTGCTCTCCTGCTGCCTGCTGCAAGGTCTCAGAACTACTTCGTTAAAGGAGTTTATAATTAAAAGGAGCAGAACTGTTAGGAATAAACTCCCCATTCGAGGGGGAGAAAAGAATGTGTTGGGAATCTGAGTGTGAGTGTTTGCTTGAACGTGGGCTGGTCAAGTTCACAACTTCGGTACACACAGGAGTATGCTGGAGGGCGGACAGGAAACCTAACAAGCAAAATGCAGAAAACAAGACACTGGACTTTTTACCGTTTTCTTTATTCTTCAGTATTAATGTTGTGTTTACATGGGATGAAGAGATGAGGTTTACTGCACTACCCCTTGCAGGGCTATTTGTAATTTCTGTTGCAGTGTTAATAGAGAAAGCAGAAACAACTCAGTGAGAAATGCGTCTGTCTCCCTGCCCCAGATCCCCATACAACCACACGTACCGATACCACTGCCTGAGTTGGGAAATGGATCCACATTCTGTTCTGCTCACTTCTTTTCCGTTTTGTTTTTCAGCCACTGGACCTTCTACTTTCCTCCCCACCTCATCCCTCTAGAGCTTGGTTTTATTTCTAACCTGACATTTCGTGAGAGCTTTCTGTTACGGTGGAAACCACGCGGTTAAACCAGACATTTAAACTACAAATATCAGTTCATCATGCTGTGTATATATAAGAAAAGCCAAAAAAGGCAACATCTTTGACAAGAAATAAAAAGGGGCGGGAGGCTATGTGTAATTTTCACTTGTTCCCCTGGGAGTGTTGGCTGCGTAAGAATACATCACCGCATAATTTTCCAAAGTACTTTTCTTCTGTTCTTAATGGCTTTATGTAAAGATTTACATAAAAAGCTGGGAAGAGCTGGGAAGAAGTGAAATAAGTGCTCAGTCCTGGCTAAGATACATTCTTCTAAAAAACCCAAAATCTTAACTCCCCAAGTCCCGTATTACTCACCATTAAGGGCCCAGGTCACTCTGCATACTGAGAATGAGAAGAACCCTGCAGCACAGAGTCCTGTTGATTAGCTAATGTGCAGAAAGATACCAAAAGCTGACCCTAAGAGAGGCTACCACTGGTTGCACCTACATAAAATCTCCAGTCAGAGCTTCAGTGTGACCACCATTATGTTTCATATATATTACAAACTTTATTTCCAGATGTACATTTCTCCTTGGCTTAACAATGTTGCCCAAGGACGGACTGGATTGCCCTGCAGCAGCGTAACCTGTAGCACGGACCTGTACATTGTTTGGATGTGCCATTATCCACATGAACGTGATTCTGTCCTCGGTGGTCATGAGATGCGGATGGGGGAGCAGGGAGGTAATTGTTGGCTACTTGCCTGTCTGTACAGCGAGTCGTGGGACCTCCTGGGTAGGCTTAGGTGTGCTGGCTGGTGTAACCAGCTCAAAGATTGGTAGTAGGTTCAAAGAGCCCCTTTTTTTTCCCTTATAGACACTGTACTGACTTGTATCTGTCATGTCATGTTTGTCTATGATGTGCTTCATAATTTGGGAGGTGTAGGGCTTGGGTTTTTTTAACACATTTCAGCCAATTTACATGATAGCAAATTAGGATTACATATCTGTCTAACTGCCAGGGCTCCTCCAACACCGTGAAAAAACCAACAACAACAAAAATCCCCAACTCAGTTGTAACACTGACTGTCTTCCAGTCCTCTGCTGTAGTAGGTATTTGCTGGCAACTTTGTTACTTAATTCTCAGTTTTCTCCTGAAATCTTCAAGAAATATCAGATAAACCTGGTGACTTAATGCCTTTGATTTATTGATTTGTTCCACCAATTTCTCTCTTGAGTCTTCAGTCTATGACCTCTCCTTATCTTTGATATTTGGAAAGTGTGAGTCTCTCATTTAGGTATCACGCCAGCACCCTCTCTAGTGAAGACTGATGCAAATAAATCATTTAGATTCTTGGCAATGTCCTTACTGTCTTTAATTGTTTCTTCTACTTATTGTTTGGGGTGGCCTACCGGTTATCTCCGGTTTTCTGCTTTTGGGATACTGAGCAAATGTGTATTTTCAGTTTTAACTTCCTACCCTTTTTTGCTCTTCAGATTCCCTCTTAGCTTGCTCAAACTCCATCTTAGCTATTACATACCTTCCTTTTGGCTTTACAAAGTTTTGATTTCTATTCTCTGAAGGGTTCCTATTTGGCCTGAATCACTTCTAAAATTTCCAAGTTAGTCATACCAGCATTTCCTTGTCCTTGTCTGCCATTTATCTAAAGGGATATCGTGCTCCATAGCTATTTATAAGCCCTTTCCATTTTTAATCTCAGGATTTCAGGTTTTTCTTTTCTTTTTATTTAGGGCCACTGATTCTTTAAGGGGGGGGGGGGGGTGTTTTTAAATTTTTATATCAAATATCAGCCTACTAGGTTTTGAGGGTTTCTGTTTTCCTCTTTAATCCTTCCTGAATGCTAACCTTTTCCTAGTCAAGGGATCAGAAATAAAATGTTACAAAATTCTTTTGTTCTTCTAATTTGGGCTCTTATCTTGACACATTTTGTTCTGTGTCTCCCTTTTCCCCCTCCACTCCAAAACATTGACAAAACATATGAGTCACTGCAAACTTTTCAGTCCCAGAGCCTGAACTGTGTGTTTCCCAGCACCTTCTGACATCCCACCACATTTCAGACATAATTATTATTCCAAATAATAATCTGCTGGCTGGCACCCAATCCTCCTGTTTTTGTTTTCATGCTTCTCCCTTTGATATAACAGGCTTTGCAAGTTTAAGTTTTGGGCAAAGCACTTGCCTTTATTTAATGCCTTATTGTAACCTTCTAATACGTTTCCATGATTTCTCTCTGCTGTCACAGTATACACCTCGAAATGTTTGGCTGTAGTTTCCATGCTATTGTTTTCTGGCTAAGGGTCATCTACTATTTGCCTACCTGGCAGACCTAGAAAATGTCTTTGTTTATCCCAGGTAGTCCTTAGTATCTATCAGATTTTTCCCCAAGTCCTACTTTTAGTAATTCCTTCCAGCCTTGCTAGTTTCCTATGTGAGCAATCTGGTTCCACTTCATAATTTGCGATTTTTTTCTATTTGTAATCATTATCTTGGACTCCGTGACATAAAGGAATCAGCAGCTGTACCTGCAGTTCCATCGCTTTTGTTAGACTGAATATCACATATGCTCACATTATTCCTAACGTACTGATTTTTTACCTGGTAGGCTTCATGTGGTTTGTATGTAAATCATAAACTGCATTTTCCTTTTACTGCAACAAGCGGAGGCACTTTGTAGTGTTATTTGCAGTAGCTGTTGCAGCAGAGGAAGCCCTGTGTTAGAGGGGAAAGCACAAAAACCTTGTCAGAATTGTAGCTACTGTTTCTCTCTGCAGGGGAAAATAAGGCCCTAGCACAGCTGAACAGTATTATAAATGCCCTGCACAAAACACATTGCGCATTATTTTGTGGTAGGTATAATCGTACATCGTCCAATTAAATATGAAAAATACATTTTTAATGTTCTCATTTTTACATGCAGTTCTATCCAGAAGGTAATGCATTCCCTTCTGTATCTTGCCAGTTTCCCCCATTACTCCAGCCTGCCTAATAGCCCCATCTGGTTTTGGCTGAGAAAGATTAATGACCAGCAGCACTGGGAGTCCTGGCAAATCAGCAGAGATATTACTCTTAGGCATTGCACAGGACATTCCTTCCTATTCTGCCAGATACTGCACGGGTGTTCTTCAGGTTTCAGTGCAGCAACAGGAGAACACAGCAAGCTCAGCAAGCGGGGTGAGCATCATTATTTATGAATTTCAACAAGGTCTAATACATTAGATGGTGAGAGTGCTAAAAAAAGAATCAATCATTGTTAGCTCAAAAAATATTTCAATTTTAGGAAAAGAAAGCGGCTAAGTTTCTGCAGCTCCAGTGAGTGAGACTGGAACAAAGAAGTCACTAGTAGACAATGACAGCCAATAACCTAGTATTTCCACTGCAGTATTAAGAATGCAGAGGCACTGATAGTGAAATGAAGTCATTTTTACATGTATTTTCATTCATGTATTTTACATGAATTACAGTAGTAATGCATAATGTATATTTAGACGGTGTGTTTACATCCAAACACTTAGGTGAATTGGGGATCGTTTGAAGATTGTTACTTTGGTTCACAATATAAAATTAAGTTTTGAAAAGCTTCTGGCTGTGCACAGCAAATTATGGCTCAGGAAATGCTTACGAACTTGGATTTAGAAATACTTTGCTTTTATAGGAATTTGTTTTCATCAGTAGTTACACATCCCCAAAACAAGACACAAAGTCCTTGAAAATTTCAAAAGGAACTATGTGCGTGTCAGTTGGCCGGAACATTTTCCTCTTACGACTACTTGGGGTTTGGGGTCTGTTTACTCTGCAGAGTAGAATTGTTATGATCAGTTGAAAAAATAATCCAGGAATTAGAAAGCCAGCCAAATACTTATTTGTGTGATGGATCATATGAATGGATTTGTCCAGACATGTTAATGGGTACTGCTATGGAAGTCTTAGCTCATTGAGGGTGTCAGGATGCAAAAGATCTGAAACCCGGGCTAAGAGCTTAGTATCTGTTCCGTCATTCTGTGCTGTAGTTTCCCCTCACAGGATAACAGCTTCCTGTCTCCCAGCTAATTACTGCTTCTGTAGGGTTAAAATGTCCTAAACCTCTGCAACATGGATTCATGGGAAGTCACTGTGCAGGTGACAAAGGCTGCATTTGAGCTCCATGGTCCATTGCCATGAGATACAAGATTTCAATCGGAAAGAAATAGTTTTGACCTGGGGGTAATTCTCCGATCAGGCGCGTAGACACCACTCTCACCAAATATATTCAAGAGGTCCCCAAATACATGAGGCCAAGTAATTCAAGCCAAGCTAAGCCTGTTCCTCAGTATTATGGTAACATAATTCTCAGACAATGGATGTGCGAGTTTTCAACGTTAACCATTATATCACAAGACTCCTGCTAAGGCTACAAAATGAGTCATGTGAAAGTTAGAGGATCTGAAATTTCAAGTCGCTGGTGGAGCTGGTGATTTGCTCATACAACTTCTTTTGTCCCCCAGCACATACGTAGTAGGACATAGTCTCTACACAATCATTTGCTGGGTTTTTTTAGAGGACTCTTCTTTCATTCTATGCACAGGGTGGATGGTACTCAGGGAATGAAGCAGCTGGGTGATACTTCTTTTTACTTTTGCTCTCATTGAGCTTTTCATAATACGATAGCTGCCTTGATTCTGAGCAAAGCCAGACTTTTTTTTTTTCTTTTTTTCCAAAGGATAGGTTTAAACTGTGATTTAGGAAAATCAATTATCCCCCACGCTCTCAGGCTTTCTGAGCAGAACGCCTGCAGTTCTGTTCTACAGGCTTTTCTTGTGTGGAGGGATCCTACGGAGCTGTTCGAAATTACACACTCGGAGGCCTTGTAGCACTCACCCCCAACCTATGAATGCTAACAGCTGAACATGCAAGAGTGATGAATCCCAGCTCTGTCCAGGCATGTCTGTTCCATCTCTGGGAGCACTCTAAAGGCTATCGGCAGTCTGTCAGGTAAGCAGTGAAAAGACGGAGTAAATAATTGAGGGGGAGGGGCACGAGGGTTTGGTTTAAGTAGCCAAATTTCCAGAGGAATGAGGAAGGTAAAATCATTCTGAGGTCCCTCAGGTGATCTGTTCGTAGGATCTGTGGGTTGGACTAAGCTCTTTCTGGATTTGTGGCATTTCTTATCCAACACTGGCCGACGTGGCCCACCTGTAGTAAATTCTGTGGGTTGTAAAATTCATGAAAGTCAGCACTGAGATTAAACCATTATCAGCTCAAAGGTGTTTAATTTTGTTCAGTTCCTTGGATTCCCACATTGCTCCTTTGGTGCTCATAAGAAGAAAAAAAAAAAAAAAAAAAAGATAGTAGCAGCTTGATGACAGTAGGAGTCTGACTACCCAGCCTTTTTTAAATTGTCAGCCCTGAGGTCAATGGTTGGGGCAAAGCTGGAGTTGGCGAGGTACGTAGAATTTCTTCTTTTGATCTACCTGTGGATCTGTTGTTCCAGCGGTGCTCTCCAGCGATGCTATAAGGACAGGAAAAGCTATCCAATGCTGATTGATCCATGAACTCCTCATCCAGTCGGAACTAACAACCAGCAGCAGGAAGGAAGCCGCACCGCTGTCTGCTTTGAGTTTTTTTAGATGGCAATAGTGAGTTCAGTACAAAACCTATTATTCTGATGATAGACTTTGCTGAGCTTTTCTGCATTTTAGATGTATACTCGCTGTGAGTGACAGAGGCCCCTTGGGGTTAGGAAGAGATGGGACTCAGCAGTTTGCTGGTTCAGAATGAGAACAAGAGATACGTGTATTTTCCCTCGACACCTTGCCCCGTGTTTACTAATTGTATGAGCACCAATTAATCTAGCTGGCCTGAGGCTCGGTGTTCAGGCTGGGCAGTAAGCTTCTGCTGTCTGTGTTGATAAGAGAGCGGACAGATAAACGAAATGATGCTTTCTGTCCGTAACATCCATAAATATTGCCATACGGGTTCAAATGGCTCATGGAGAGTTTACATCTTTTACTTTTCACTGTCAGGGTTTATTCAAAGAACAGCAAAGGCAATCCAAAAAAAAAAAAAGCAATGGGTTCTGTAAGGACCCACAAGGATTAACATTCATGGAGATTCATCAATGCAATGTATCCACCAAGTTAACCTGCCAGCTTTTGTCATGAGCACCGCAAATACAGGCATGGTCATCTTCTTTCTGATTACACTTCGTAGAGCAAAACAAGTGTATGTAATAAAAACAACTCTGAATCAGATCACACATGTTTTATAATTTTTGTTGCTTTCGTTTCCATATTCAGATGTGAAATTAACAGTTGGCAAAACTTTATTTTCTTAAGCTGATACAGCTTTCTTCTGCATCAATCAGACTTGCAAACATTACAGCATTGTCTGGGGTGAAGAATAGTACTGAGGGGTCATCGAGATGTCTGCAACACCACTTTGGTGCAGAGAGAGCGTTTCCTGTAGCCTGGGGGATTTTTCTTTCCTCTGTGCTATCACAGGTTTTATTTCTATCTTAGCAGTGTCTCTTCCAGTAAGTATGAAAGACTACTGGCTTGTGCTAGACCACTGCGTGAGTTCATTGCTAAAGCAGTGTTTCTGGCACGGCACCTGGCCCTCCACACAAATTTGTTCTGCGGGGGGGCCAGTTCCAATTGTAATCTTCAAGCCTATACCTGAGAGAAAATTCAGCAATTTGAAGCTGTAAGAATGGGATCACTATGCTTTGTTTTATTCTTAGCATATCCATAGCGTTCAAACTTTTCTATCCACTACACCCCTGTATCTTCCAGAAAAATACTGTTTTGAAAGGAAGAGAGTCATTGCAAGTAATCCAAGGGGGCTGAAATCAGCACCATTTACTCATGAGTAACCTACTCAAGCCATAAGTTTTAGCACAAGTTTCTACAATTTACAAATTATCTACTATTTCTGTAGGGCTCAATTTCAGGATCCTTCTTCAGCCAGCCCATTCTCAGGTTTTCCACTTTTTCTCCACATTCCCAATCTGCCGCACCCCTAAATCCATGTTCATACTAGCCTTAGGTAGGTGTTGGCAGGTATTTTAAAGACAGTATAGACAGTTTCCACAGTGCTGGGGTCTGGCTGTAACTATTACATAGAAAAGGACATCTCTCCATTGCTGACTCCTTTAAACCAGCAAGAACTCATTTCAAAAAAAAAGAGAAAAACAAATACTTGGGCTGCTGGGCGAGAGGAGAGGGAGAGACTTAGGCCTTCAATACCGTCAATGCCAAAACACGATCGTTGCTTAGGACCTGACACATTACTACAAGTTGGTAGCCATGCATAAGATGACAATGGTGGTTATGTGTGGCTCGGGAAGAAACAATGACTTTAGAAGACTTGACATAGATCCTTTGGTCCGAGGCCATAGGTTTCGCTTTTCCTATGCATTTGAATTGCCTTTCACAAAGCCATGTCCCAGTAGCATGGTTCCCAATGGACAAGCACTAACTAGCATAACGAGTCTATAAACATTCCCTTTCCTTCCAAACTCGCTATAGATCATGTTGGCATCACTTTCTGTTTCTCCACCCTACAGCAGAGGGTCCAATACCTGAAGAAAGGTAGCACCAAAGCGATCTAAACACCAAATGTACCTTGCAATGCCAGAATCCCTAGGTTTTTAGGTGCCCAGCTGGAAGCAGTCGGGCCCAGCTTCAGCCCATGCAACTTGGTGGCTGTCTGAGACCCACGGTGTTGGAGCTGGTCCCCTCAGTTTCCTTTGATAGTCAAGGGAGCGAGCCGGACTTCTGCAGAGGGCATTTCTGTTCATCACCCTTTGCTCTCTGACTAGCAGAAAAGGTTGCGGTGCTGATGGTCCCCACGCAGGTGCCTCAGGTGTACATCTGCCCAAAGTAACGTGGGACAAATCTGAGCCAGTGAGCATCGGTTTTAGAGCTACCACCTACTCCTTTAAGATTGCAGGTGTCAAAATCCCCGGGAAGCTAAGCAGTAAGTGCTACAAGGCCGTATACTCAATATTAGCTGACAAACTTGAAAACAACAATCTATATGATGGAAAAAGTGTGGGTGGATCAGCCATGGGAGGGAGTGATTTGTGGACTCCAGAGACTGTGATACACGTTGTGACAGACAGCTTATGCTAACAGCCCAGAAAGCACTCGTTTTCAGCACAAAGCTGTGGGCTTCATAATGGTAGTTAAAATATTACCCCTGGCATTGCTGGTCAAGTTGTGCAACGTTCGTTGCACTGTATTATCACTGTGCAGCTCTGCCGAGAGCAGGGGCAGCATTTGCAATGTGTCAGCCAGCACTTTTCCAAAAGTGCAGGTAAGAAATCTGTGAGAAAGAAGGGAAAAAAAAAAAAAAACCCACAACAGCCTTTCACGTCTGTTTCTTCTTAAGACTCAAACCTCGCTCCTTTTCTGTCATGACCGAGGTGATTCTACATTCTCCAGGGGAAAATTGGGATGTCGTGACTTTTTGGGTGAGCCATGCATGAAACAAGGCTTGTAATTATCTTGCAAGGCTTGTGGCACTGGAGGGGTTTGAATCTTCAACTCACCACCCTGTCAGTACATTACCTGACTGGCTGGCCTTCTGCTTGAACTAATACTGAACTCTTTTGTTTCTCTCTCCATGTTGGGGAAAGTTTCTTAAGTAACATTTCAGGAAAGAAAAAAGAAAAATCTGTCTTCTTTCCTTCTGCTGCCCCATCTCCCAAGCGCGTCCCCCTCCAGGGTTAGACTGAGGCAACGTGCGTTTAACACAAACCACTTAGTTTACATGTATGCTTCAGTCCATGTGTAAGTTTTCTAGGTGACACTTTTATGGGGGAAAATGCTGTTTAGATTGTGTGTGCAAAATAAATGGCTTGTAAATATTTAAAAAAAAAAAAGGTTAATTTTCAGTTGTGCAATAAAATTGTGAAATAATCCTCTCAATTCCTTTCCAGTGTCTGACTTGACATGTGCTGGTTTCAGGAGCTTACCGGCTGTTGTTTCTTCAGATGGAAATAAAAAAAAAAGAGGTCATGGACTGTTTTGTTTTCATCTTTAAGCTTTTTATTACTTTTAAATTTTGCATTGTCATTCCCTTTAATCTGGTTTGTTCCTCCAACCCTGGTTCAGCCAGACACATCAGTACCAGGCTGTTCCCACTGAAGACAGGTGAGTCATTATCTGCTCAGAGTTAATCATATGTTTATCTGCTTTACTTGACCTTGACCTCCTTCCTGCTGTTTTCTTTCTGTAATCGAAGACAAGACTTTGGCAGATGGGGGGAGTTCATTCAGTTCGTATTTAAGTATGACAACAAGCAGATGGATACTCTACAGTGAATGACACCTCACCACCACCATGGAAGCAAATCCAGCTCACAGGTTAGTATTGCAAATGCTTTATCTGCTAGGTGGAAGCGTGGATTTTCCACTGTATAGGAGTCTTGATAATAGAAAAAACTATGTGAAAACCAGAAGCCTTCACTTTTGTATTAATTAACCCTCGCTGATAGGTTTTTCAGGTGCTCAGAGCTGCAGTTGCACCTCCCATAATCTCACAGCTGGTACATCCTTTAGCACTAATAAGTAGAACCACAGGAGTACAGCTTTCTCCCTTCCTACTTGGTGGCCTGAGACTTCTCTGCAGAACTTCATTATTGAGAAAGGAGATGGGGACAAGAGGGGGAAGACAGCTCAGCTGCATAATCCTTAGTAGTTTGTTTTAGGGGGGGTTAACCAAAATTCAAAGCGCAGTCTACTATAAAAGTGTGTTTGCCGGGGCTGACAGCACAGAATTTACATTTGTAGGGACATCATAAAGAATAGGATATCCCTGGATGCAAGGCATGGAGCCTCTCTCAAAGATTGAATAGAATATGAACAAAAACTAGTATAAGTTGGGAAGCTAGATGAATTTCTTGCTTTTCAGACAACTACAGAATCAAATGGATTTTGTGTGGTGCAGGAGCAGGCTGGGAGTTAGAGAGAGCTTTGGATTCATTATCAGAAATATAAATACTTAGAAAAGTATATATACATATAAATAGGTAGAAAAAGAATCCACAGAAAAGGAAGATGAAGGGCTGGAAATGTACAAGTGGGAGTTTTATAAGCTGAACTCTGCAATCATTGGAAAGAGAGAGAAAGCCTGCAGGTGTAACTCCCTTAAATTCCCTGACTTTGCAGCAAGGCAAAGCTGGCTTGCACTGGGAAATGAATGATTGAGCAGGTGCAAGAAGTGAATGGCATTAACTGTGTAAATAGCAGCTGATTTTCAATAGTCAGGCTCCCAGAAGGGATCCTCTGCCTATGCCATTTCCATATTACCCACAACCCTTCCTATCCATCCACCTCTGACAAATCAGTTGTAAAGAACAGAGCTTCCTTTAGGATTTATGTCAAATATTAATGCTCCAGGACAGATGCAATAGGGCAGATTACAAGGTGTTTACACTGGGGTCAGAAGTTATGTTTCATCAAAAGGTGGCAAGCTGAGGTCCCAAGACTGAAGTAGTGATGGAGCATTACCCACTTCTGTACCAACTCTCCTCCAGGCTCCCTGCGTGATTCCCAGTGGTCTTTGTGTAACCACGCTCACCTTCAAGCTGCTGTAAAACAAGAGTTACCTAGTGACCGAATCATACGGGCAGATGTGGGATGTGTGTTTGCTGCCTCGGGGTATGTTATGCAGCTCAAGAGCCAGGTGTTAGTCAGGCTGGGGATGTTGATGAGAGTTCTGCCACAGATTTAGCCATTAAAATGCCATAAAAGAGGGTTATTTATCTCCCTAGTTTGCCACTTGAGTTTCTGTCTCAGGTTTCCACAGGCCAAATCTGGCTACCGTTTCTTCACTCTCCTATCACACAAAAGCACAGTCTAAAATTTCCCTCCTTTCTCCCCCTGCACAAATTATACCTGAAGAATAACTCTTGCATGACGGTAGTATGAATCACATGCCCTGTATGGTCAATGTAGTTGTAAGGTACACAGTGTCTGTGGGGAAAAGAAAAATCAAAATCTAATTCACGTTAAAATTTGGATTTCATAGCCCAAGCACTGGGAGATTCTGACAACTTTAGTCTTGGTAATTTTGTATTTGAACATGAATAAAAGCATAGCATATTCATAGCAAAGCCAAAAAGGGGGTGGCAGTTGTACTAACCCGAATACTGCCTGTGGTGAAACCTGTAGCATCAGCTGGTCACTAAATAGCCTTTGTATACCAGGAGAGAAATAGCATTTTGCTAACATTCACTCCCCAGTTTGGCTCCGGAGCTGGCAATTTCAGGTGGTAAATGGCAGCAACCTCTCAGAGCTCTCATTTCGGGCTTTTGCTGATACAGCATTTTCATTTATATTGGGTTCTGATTTTGAAGGTTAATTTTGCAATTATAAGTGCTGTATGCATTTTTTTAAACAAAAGCCAGTATTTTGAAGTGGCCACCAGGGAGAAGGATGAACAACTCTAATGGGTTCAATTCATCCTCTGCTTCAGGGCATAATAACAGTTCTTAGAAGCAATTGTTCCTCTTTCCTGAACTGCATAGGCAAGTGTGAGACATCCATATACAGTTGCCTTTCCTTTATCATGCCCTTGGATTATTCTTTCACTTGAGGACTCCCATGTATTTCGTGCTGAGAATAGCTCTTTCATGGTGTTTTCAGGGAGAAGCCAACCTGTTACCACCCTGTTAGTCTCAGCCGTGCTCCTGGAGAGACCCAAGCCCTTGTCCCTTCTTCAGCTGATTAAACTCTCTCAGTGCTGCTCATTACCTGCTCAGCTTGAGCAATGTTTGCAGCAAGTGGGAAACCTTTACTTAGGTTTGTGGTAAAGAAATCGGGAGATCTTTACTACTGCTACATCTTACTGATGTGTTGTTTTGTAATAATCCAGGGGAAGTTTGAAAAGTCAGGCTTGTCCATGATGGTTACCTGGACAAACCATTAGGAAGCTTTAAGGAACGAAGAAAGCAACACCCAGAGACTCACAGGCAAACCCCTTACTCAGACTGCAGGTTCATCATAGATGGCTGTAAATTACCCAGAATGTTGTTTGCCTTACATATTTGATAACAGCACCTCAGCAAGTTTAATATCCTGTAACTAATTCTTTGATTAATATCATATTTCCCTAAATAGGGTACGTGCCTCCTGGCATGCATGAAACATTAGTTGCAAGGACTTTAGGAGTTGTCCATGTTAAGGCAGTTAGGGGTTTTTAGCAGCACTTGGCAGGCTGCTCAGTGTGGCTGTTGTCTTGGGCAGCGGAGATGGGAAAGTGTGGTGGTCTCCTTTGGCTGAAGGCTGGGGGAATCCTTTACATTTCAGTCTTGCCAGCAATCTCTTGCTGAGAAATCCTATGCGGCTCAAGAAGTTTCGTTCTTTGTGTCTCTTTGGGAATCACCCAGATGGTCCTATATGGACGTCTTCAGAGGCTTCTGCAAGGAACCGCAGTCCTCAAGGGCTCAGCTAAAGGAAAGCAAACATGAGATGCTCCACTAACATATGTCAGTCAGCTCAGTTCCAAAAGGACTTTAATAAGGGAATAAGCATCACAGCTCAGAAGGCTGACACACTGCTTCATCAAACAGCAGAGACAGCTTTCAAAGACCAGAAATGTCACTTCATAATGACAGCATTTATTTATTTATCCTTTAAGATTTTTTTAAAAAACCCGCCACTGCCCATTCTCAAGCCTTAAGTAACATTCCTCTTTGGAGTTCAGTTCTTGTTTTAGTGACACTGTCTTCAGCCTTTCTTCTCTTCTCTTTGTATTTTTCCGTTACGCAGCGGCTCTTCAGGTAGTGAGGCTGTGTGCTTTCATATGGGTAGGCTGGAAGCCTGCAAACCACAGGACACTTCAAGCACGTGGAGAAGAACTGCCGTGGCAAATTCCTCCTTGCTCTCTATGTGCTACTGCCCTCACAGAGATGATTTTTGCACAACATCCCTCTGAGGTGCTGCAGGCTGGCAGAGAGTGTGGGAAACCCGAGGTTATTTCAGTGATGCTCAGTGGTTTCCTTTAGGCGTACTCGGGAGGGAGGGAGCAGAGGCACAAATCTGTGTCACTGTGTCCCCATGCAGTGAACCCATTAACACAGCGTCATCATGCTTTTGCTTTCCAGCATAGCAGGGGTGTTTGGTACCATACGTTGAAGCGGTTCACGGATCAGAGCTTTCTTCTTTGACTGGGAATCGCCTTGCTACAGGAACGTCTGCCTATGCATGGTCTGGCTTAATTTTGTTGTGTTCCCCCTGCAGAGAGGATAAATTATTCCGAGCAAAAGAAACCATCCACCAGCTCTGCTCATTCCAGTTAAGCGTGAGGCACAGGACCTTAACGTTAAATGTCCCTTAAAATAACAACAGGATGTTTAATTTTCAGCTGGAGCCTGTAAAAGTCCTTCTGCCGCAGTACTACACCTACTCTCCTCAGCTACAGCAAAACCCATCAGAGGCCTGGCGGTGTGTCTGTCCCTCCCCGCGCAGCGAGGAGCAGTCGGAGCCCTCGCCCTCAGCTGGGTGACTGCTCCCGTCGCATCCCTGGCTGTCAGGAAAGGCAGGAACCATGAGCCGGGGGCCCCTTTCAGCTCGGTGTCTCGAGTTTGGTGGTTATTTATTGCACCTGAGTCTTTCTGAAATGTTTGTTTCATGAGAAACAGATTTAAATTGGATGGTTCATTGATTTGATTAAGAAAAGTGATTAGTGTGGCAGTGAAAACTTGTTAGTCAAAGATTTTTAACCCAGCTGTTCCTGGGGAAAAAAAAAATAATCAGATGGGATTTTACTGCTGATTCCAGCACTCGGTGCCGTTTGCTTTACAAGCTGTTGCAAAGCTAAAGGCACAGGAGCTAGAGCATTTGGTTATTGAAAAGGAAAATATTTCGGCCTGTGTCACATCTCTGCATGACTTTGACTAGAAGAGAAAGGTGCAGGACTATATATGTTCATGTATTGAGACGAGGTGAGAAATGTGTGACTGGATCCCTCCCTTTGGGGCAGAGCTGCCGTGCCAAATTTTCTGGTTCTCTTTGATTGAGGGCAAATGAGGAAGCAGCGGTCTGCTGGCTGCCAGGATGGCTGTACTGTGGGGCATTCGTAGGTACTTTCATACCTGTACCTGTCCCGACTGTGGAGTTCAGGAGATGGGATCAAGATGAGAAGCAAATACTGAAGCCCTGCACCAAAGGCTGTAATACTTAGTGTCCCCTGAACATCCATCTTCCATATACACAGAGCCCTGTGATGTAGGAAGGGGGGCTTAGCCTATTTTAGAGCTGAGTTATCTGAAGTAGGTTGAGGTTGACTGGCTTGTAAATGTGTCAGTAACTCAAAAAAAGAAAAAAAACAACCAACAAACCAAAAAAAACCCCAACAACTAACTGAAATGTCTCAGTTACACTAAAATCTGTATTTGACATGGGTGAAGAGTTCCTAAATGTTACCATCTCCAGGCTGTTCTACAGAAGAAAGACAGGCTTTACCAATGGACTATTAAGTTCCTTCAGCCTGGTTGCTTTCTCTTTGGTGTACAGAAGAGACTGGGGAGAACGCTAAGGAAATGAGAGGAAGGAAACCGGTAAGGGGCTTGTCCCACATCTTCCCCAGACACCTGGGGGTAGGAAATCCCTGTTCCTGTGTGCCAGCCTCTGCTGAGAGGTTGGTGCAATGAAGCGGTTAATGGATCGTACTTCACCTGGAGGCCAGAAACAAGTGGAGTAATGCAGTGGTCTTTCCTGGCACTGCCCCGTTTAACGTCTTCATCAGTGTCTTGGAGGAGGGGACAAGGCGCACATCCATCGTGTGCACAGGCGACGCAAAGCCGGTGATGGCAGCTGGGCAGGTCAATACAATGGTGGGCAGCGTGGCCGTCCAGCAGGACCTAGAGAGGCTGAGGGCATGGGCTAACAGAAACCTTATGAAATTCGACAAGAACAAGTGCCAAGTGCCGCAGCTGGGAAGAAAGAGCCCGGTGCAGCAACCCAGGCTGGGACTGCCTGCCTGGGGGGCAGAACTGCTGATGAACCGGTCTGTATTTCCATAGCCTAAAGTTTATGGTCATAGACAGGCAGGTTTTTTTATTATCATTTAATGCAGGAAAACTCTTGCAACAGTTAACAACTTGACAGCTTTACTTTTGGAAACAAGTGATGGGAGAGGCAATACCCTGAAAGAATGACCCAGCACTGTAGCTGCCAGGTAGGTAAGTTAGCACCCACCTCTGTCCTGGGCCCTGTTAGACTAGACTGCAGTTCTGCCTGGCATTTTTCTGAAGGCACTAATGATGTCAAGCTGCACAGCCCAGTGCCAAAGGCTTAACCAGGCATACTCTAAAAATACAGAGAAATCATGCAGCAGAAAAGTGCTTATCATTTACCTGCCTCAGAGCTGAAAGCCGGTGGATAATAACTCATACCATTGTGCGTAGCGAGTGATTCAGGAAAGCCAATTGCACGGGTTATAAGACTGATAAGAAAAAAAAAGGTGTCTTTATTGAATGGGTTGGACAGGTGCCTTACAGGTCCCAGTTTCCCCACACCATGGTACATGGAGCTATTTAGGGCTGTATCAGTGAAAATAAGAGCACAATCAGGACTAGAGTGTCACAAGTCTGCAGATGGGAAATATCCCATTTAACTGACAGTTTTCAGACAGTGTGGGGAGACAGGCTGGCAAACAGGGCCACCCCGATTGCTTTGGCGAGTGAAGCGGTGCGTGGGCTGGCATTGCCCTCTTCTGGCTGGCGCTGCAGCTGGGGGATGCTGGGCACATGGGGTGCCCGGGGCTTTTCGGGACTTGGCCAGGTTTCTTGCCATGCTCATCACAGTCTCTCCTTCCCTCTGTATGATACGTAGCCCGACAGTGGCTCTGCTTTCCTGCTCCTCTGCTGGCAGCTGGGCAGGGTCCAACCTCACCCTTGTGTATTTGACGCTTTGTTCCACTTATTTTTCTCCTGTGGGTGCAGTTTTGGCCTTGTCTTCCTTTCCTCTCCTCTCTCTCAGTACAAAAGTTATTGCCCCTCTGGGTAAGGGACGTCATTGCCCACTGCGCTAGCATCTGCGTGGAAACGCTAGCTCGTGTTTTTAACAAGTCAGCTAGCAAATTCTAACTATTGCAGTGTAAAATGCTGAATTAACAGGGCAGGATCCCTTTGGAGGGAGTCAGGAAGCTGAAAGAGCTTTCTCTCCCTTTTATTTACTTTCAGTGTACTAGTTAATGACTTTCTGCTCTTGCCTGTGTTTCTGGGGCACTATTCCCTGATGGGCACAGGCCCATTGCTTTTAGTGGCATTGCATTAAAAAAAGAACAAAGCTCACAGCCCCAACACCCCTAAGAAAAGTCTTTAGTGCTCTCCCCATATTGCATTACACACATATTGCATTTTGCAGTCTTGCCCTTGGAGATCCGGTATCTTTCCAGGAGAATATGGATCTCTCAAACAAGATACGGGCGTGAAGGGAAGTGTAAGCCAAATTTCAGGGGTGCAGAACGGAAACAGAGAGGCTTTTTTATGAGTTGTTCCCATCTCACAGAGCAACAACAGCCAAACTAGTCCCGGGGACTGAGTTTTTCTTTTGCCCTCACCAGGTGCCATGTCCCTCCAGCAGAAGGGCTTATGCTGCTGTCTGATGGGTTGCACAACCTTTTTTGCTGGAGCCAATGAAGTTAAGAAAGAGCACAGAGGAAAGGCTGGTTGGAAATTATTTCGTGCCGTACTAGCCACTCGCACTCAGAGCCAGGTAACGCTACTGGCTACAGTGTTCCTTCTTCAGTTTGACTTCCAAAGTCTTCCCAATGAAACATTGCGGACACTTCTGGCTGGCAGAGCAACCAAACATTGGGAGAAGGCAAGAGCAGCCATGAAAACAGTGGGCATCACGCATCAAATGCAACCAATAGACATTGTTGATACTTAACTGTGCTCAGCTTTCAGTGGTGCTGGTGCAATAGGCATAGCAATTAGCACCAAAATAAACACCCTTGGTGGTGGCAGCCTGCAAAACTGGGCCAAGAAGCAAAAACCTAGGAGAAGAGCAGGGGATGAAAAGAAGCTGAAAAAGGTCTCAAGACACTACTGGCAAAAGATTGTGAAGGATGCTCAACAGGGAAAGAACCACTGTAGGTGAAGGTCTTTGCTGTCTGGGGCCGAGGACCTAGACCTAATCCAGATGGAGCCCACTGAGAGGTGAGCTGTATCAGCACAGTCCAGGATAATGGAGTTGGACAGATATGGGGACAAAGTCACTGTTAAGTACCTCACGCTCAGAGGATTATCACGAAGCATTGAAGTGAGACACAGGTCAGTCACCTTCAGTAAGCTGAGAGGAGGTGCCCCCGGCATTCTCCAGTTGTAAGGAAAATCCTGCAAAGGGAGGCAGAAACCCCTAATGTGGGCATGAAAGCACCCAGCTTCCATATCTGGGGCTGCAGGAGCCTTGGATAATCTGCTACATCCCTTAGTGTCTGTGCTTAGCTATACACAAAATCAAGATGCTGTTGCAGTGCTTTACAATCTGATAACAAGTTGTCTGTTACAGAGATACATTCTTGTGATTGATGGTGGTGCTCCTCTGGTGGAGCAAACTTCCGAACTAGTGTCATGGAATAGAGCCTACACTGGGGCTTTATTTCATACAGTAATATTGCTTGTCAGTGGCTTAGATCCTGCTCCTGCCAGCTGAGCAGGAGAGATAGGATCAGTTGAGCTCTTTCCCTGAGTATTTGGGACATTATCCTCTGCTGGACATCAGCTGATGGTCCCTGGAGACATAACAGCAACAAAGAACACAGCCCATAGTCTTGAATTCCCCAAGTTAAGATGCACTGCTCTCAGCTCGGCATCTCTCTGATGGTTGTCGTGGTTTGAGTCCAGCTGGCAGCAAAGCACCACGAAGCCACTCGCTCAGCCTCCCCCAACCCACAGTGGGAGGGGGAGAGAAAATGTAAAGAAAGGCTCGTGGGTCGAGATAAGGACAGGGAGGGATCACTCCCCACTTATGGTCACGGGCAAAAAACAGACTCAACTTGGGGAAAAAAAACAAAATCAATTTAATTTACTACCAATCAAATCAAAACAAGGATAATGAGAAGTGAAACCAAACCTTAGAACACCTTCCCCCCACCCCTCCCTCCTTCCCGGCTCAACTCCACTCCCAATTCTCTCCACCTCCTCCCACCAGCAGCGCAGGGGGACGGGAAATGGGGGTTGGGGTCAGTTCATCACGTGTTGCCTCTGCTGCTCCCACAGGAGACAGTTCTCCATTAACTTCTCCGGCACGGGTCCTTCCCATGGGCTGCAGTTCTTCACGAACTGCTCCAGTGTGGGTCCCTTCCATGGGCTGCAGTCCTTCAGGCACAGACTGCT
>JANHGO010000039.1:6099682-6221911 GCA_024606505.1 Aquila spilogaster
GGATTTCCTCCACTTTTTCATTTTCCCATTCAACAACACAAAGGAACAGTATAAAAATTCTTGTTCTCCCTGAGAACACTTGCTTGGGTGTATCATTGCTTCCTAAATGTCTTCTAACTTATTTACTTTTTTTTTGTATGAAATGACTGATTCTTAGCAGTAGCAAATGGCTCTGCATGCCATCTAGTAATATCCAGCAGAAGAGCAGGAGATTGATGTGCTACATAGTTTAAACTCTACTATGTGCCACATAATTTACACTCAACTAATAAATTTAGCAATTTCTGAATGTCTAAGAAGGGCACGCAAAGGGAGCTTCCAAGACAGTAACAGGGTGCTGAACTTAAAATCAGACTGATGCTGTGAGTACCCTTAGTTCCTGCAGGATTTCAGCCTACTGCATCATTTGTAGGGCTGGCGCATAAAGGTACTATTTTGTCATGTCATAGCCTTTCTCTAGTAATAACAGGTGGTTTATGGCAGTTTTGACAGGAAATCCTAACTTGCCCAGCTGTGTTGTTTCTATTATTAAAACTGTTATTATTATTAAATGCTGAGCTGGTAGCACATCCTTCGAGCTGCCTAAAACTTCCTATTATACTGCTTTCAGCTGCTTACAGTATTGCTAGATGGAGGAATTGTGCACTATGTTTCTTTTTGACGTGCTTGTATGCCTCTCTTTTCCTTCTCTCTCAATTTTTAAAGTTAAGCACAGGGAAGAGCATTGGGGGGTGCCCGCAGTGCAAGTTCAGATGGCTTCCTCATGGAACTACTCCGTAGCTCAGAGAAAGAACTGGCATTTAGCAAGAGTGAACTTGGGGCCAAGAATGTGTCTTCTGCCAGGCTGGTGAAAATTTATGCAAATTAATAGGGCTGAAAACCCCCCCTATAATATACACATTCTCACTTGTGCTTTGTTTGCTAAGTAGGAGGCTAAGATCTCTGGAGACTCCTTTGGAATGTGCATGGATGTGTCTGATCAGATTATAAATTTGCCAGTGCCACAGAACAATGCAGTATGCTGCGAGTGAGGGACCAGGATGAAGATGGGCATTTTCTGTGTTTCTTTCAGAACACTCAGAGCCGGGTTTGACCAGACAGCAGGGCTAAGAGCAGGAACCAGCATGATCTCTGTTCTGAGAGAGATCCATTAACCTCACTGCTGTCCAGGCAATATGGAGGAGAAAAAAAAATTACTTTCACATGTAGAAAGTTAAAATCCAGGTCAGAGGATCCTGTTGTGAGGCACTGGCACAGCTGCCCAGAGAAGCTGTGGGTGCCCCATCCCTGGTGGTGCTCAAGGCCAGGTTGGATGGGGCCCTGGGCAGCCTGAGCTGGTGGGTGGCAGCCCTGCCCACAGCAGGGCATGGGACTGAGTGGGCTTTAAGGTTTCTTCCAACCTGAGCCATTTGGGTTTCTGGGATTCCATGAAAGGCTTAAAGAAAACATTTACTGTAGACAGAAGTTCTGAGAGGGAGTGCCAGGGACAGGAAGAGGAAAGGACTGATGTGTGCTTGTAGGTGCATTTTGCTGGCAAATTACTTGAACGAGCACCATAGGGCTAGAAACTGTGCTGACTTCGAATACACTATGGAACTTGCTACAGAAGAAGGAACAGTCTGAGGAAGCACAAGCTGGGGGACTAGCCTGCCAAGGCACTGTCATACAAGGGAGGGCTACAAACAGCTTGACCAAGAATGGGTGTTGGGGACCTGGAGAAGGGTGAAGCAGAGAACTACCTAATTCTCACAGATGCAGCTGAGAATACGCGAAGTTGTACTTTGTATATGCCTAACTGTTGTGTTATGCGTGCCAGGAATTTGGGTTCTTGACTGTGCTGATCATTCATAGTAAAGGTAAGCCATTACTTCTGTTTAGCGATAAGATTGTCTATTTTATATATTTTACAGCAAAATTCTTGTTAGGTAGGCTTGCTCAGACACTATCCTTCTCTTTGTCCTAAGCACAGCTGTGTTTCATAGAAGGCTGAATTCACCCCATAGCAGATGTACAAAGTTTTATGACATGGGAAGAATAAAGGTTTCACTGACGTGGGATTAGTCAGGTTTTTATTACTAGTTATTGGAGACGCCAGACGTACTTTATGTAGGTCATCCCAAGCAACACTCAGTAAGTGCTGTTTCCTCCTTACATCATCATCTGGTTTTTTTTGTTTATGCCATGCTAAAGGCAACCACTAATTCACACACTTTAAAAGTGCTAAATGTGGCAACACAAATTGCCTGCTGGTGGGAACTGGGGCAGCTACACAGGAGGAAATGAAACTGCTGCATTTTATAGCAAGATTGTAGTTTCATCCTTAGCTGGTGTTATTTTTCATCTCTCGGTGGCTAAGCTGAGCTGATTTTCTGCTGTGAATTTTAACTGCACACACCTGGGAGAAGGAAAGATGATCTGAAAGTTAAAAGTTTTCATCTAAGCAGCTCAGTTCCTGTTGTGTTAGCATGATATTTAGTGAGTTACTTAAGCCTCGTGTCGTCTCACCTTACCTTAAATGCTTTAGGAAAGAGAGATGTCTACATGACAGGTTTCATCTTCTTCCTGAAGTCTAAATAGCCTTCTACATGCAAAACATTTTTTGTTCAGGTTTTTCTTATGTATCACTAATCCCAAGAAAATACTTCTGATCCTGGATTTTGAATTGGTCTCATTTGGGATGAAGTCCTGTAAGTTTCGGTGGGAAGTGAATTGTTTCTGTGATAGTTAAAAAAACGAAGCTGATCACTGATGTGCTTCCACTAGCAGTAACCAATTTGTTGATGAAAGATACGCGCTATGTGCCATGTATCATATGGGTCTGTCATCTGCCACATGGAAAGCACCACCTCATCTCATGCCAGTGTAT
The DNA here is from genome assembly GCA_024606505.1 of Aquila spilogaster. Lineage (NCBI taxonomy): Eukaryota > Metazoa > Chordata > Aves > Accipitriformes > Accipitridae > Aquila > Aquila spilogaster. The sequence goes on from JANHGO010000039.1 coordinate 6,102,549, forward strand.
TAGGCAGCTGGACCTGGTAAATGGTAAGAATTTGTGGTGAAGTTGAAAACCTTCTGGCCTCCTGTGCTTGTCCAGCTGAGATCTGATCCCCTGGCACAGCTGGTTGCCTCTTTGCTTTGGCCTCATGCATGCCATGGTGCTCTCTGCGTGCTGCCATTTTTATGTCAGAAACAAGTAACATCATGTGCTAATGAAAGCACTTGCTGCTTCCCTCTACAATATTTCCTTAGAGAACATCGACTGCACATAGTCTGAAAAGAACATCGCCTTTCTACTGCACGAATGTTTCCTTAAGGTGAAATTTCCCACATGCTCAGTGGCAAGTAGCCTTCACATTGAAAATCTTGCAGAAAGAATGAAACTCATGCTAAGCAGGAACTGGCTTTTGAGAAAATGCGTGCTGTCAATCTAAGAATGAAAAGTCTTCGTTATATTAGGCATTTTGTTATAAGTGTAATGGAGAGACTCATAATGGGTATGCCATCTTTTTATCAAATCCAGCTGACATTAAGATCTTTATTTCGATGGCGCACTGTGTTTAAGTAAGCGTCTGTTTGCATAGATCTGTCAGATCCCCATTATAAGCCCATTTTTTCATGAAGATATAATGTGGGAGCAAATCTTAAAGCAAGCTATAAGTTCTTTGTCTGTAAAGAATGGATCCACACAGTATACATGCTTTAGGTAAGATTGTATCAGTTGAGAAATATTATGTGATCGTGTAACTGAAAAGCAATATGAGGTAGCTTGTAAAGAGATAACGTTAAAGTTATATATGTGACTATCATAGACAATTACTTGTGTTTTGAATATTGTACATTCTTAACATTTTCCATTTAAAACATGTGTGTAAAAATGGCATACAACTGTGTGTAGTAGGTATTTATAGACTGTGTGTGTCTCTTCACAGTAAAGAGATTGCAGCCTTTATCTGTATGCATGATACTGGGAGTATGTGAATGCACAGCGTAAATGAAGACTGACAAAGCACTGATAAAACAGATAAGCCGGATACACCAAAAGTCTTTCCATAAGAAAGGAAATGCTTGTATTCACGCTTCAGTAATATGAACTTGAATGACAAGAGTATTCCAATATGGGGTTTGTTGAAGACCTAGACATTTTACCCTGTATTTTCTTTAAATCTCACACTTCAATATATGAGATGTCTGCACAGCAGTAAGAAGAGTTTGGGCTTGGCTTAAAAAAGACAGTTTTTTGAGGAGACTCTGTTTTGTTGGGTTTTTGTTGTTAATAGTATGACATGAATACTTTTTTTTAATCTTGAAAACATTTTCTCTGTTAAAAACCAAAGGCTCTGGTTTTGTTAGCTCTTACACACTGCAAAGATGGACCATTTCTTCAAAGAAAATAAAACAAGGCGTTCTTTGGCCCCACTACTCCTTTCTCCTTCTCCTTCTCCTTTCTTTAATTTGCCAGAGGGCCAGTTTCAGCTGTAATGCTGTTTGCCATCAGGTAACTCAGTCTTGCAGAGACAGCAAGGCAAGAATGGGTGGGAAATTTTCCTTTCCTGCTCTTACCTCCAAGAAAGTCATGCTAGAGAGCAATGAAAGAGCAATACTGCCTAAAAGAATGATGAAAACGATACCTTTGCACCTGCACAACTAGCGTAAATACAAAAGAAAGAGATACCCAAAAGAAAGGGTTGTTTTTTTTCTGCTGTGACTCCAAAGGAAAGGATTTTTTTGACTGGGACTTGTTTTATGCTGTGCAATCATTTGTTACACTAGTAAGTTTGAAGTGCACATATGATACTCAAGTCTATAGTATCCATCCATATTAATTTATTTTAAACATACTATATATAGATTGTAAGGTATTTGGAGGAAGTTACCAATAGTCTGGATTTAATGAGATTCAGTAAGTAAATAGTTTATGGTATTTTGCTTCATGGTATTTTTTCCACTTTGTCCCGCTGTCAGTCATTGGGCAAGAGGCATGTTCAAATAACGAGCTGTCCATTTTTAAGAATCTGATGTTTAGGTCACTGGAGAAAAGAAAGGGGGAGATATTTGGTTATTTATTCAACTTCAGAAATTGGCAGCACTATTCCATTATGCCGTGGTAGCTGTAACAATTTCTCTTAAAAATAACAAAACCCACAGCAAAATCATCCTTGAACTAGATTGAGTAAAAGGGAAAAATGTGCTCATGAGCCCCTGAACATTTTAGGGCATGGCTAACTTCCGCAGTGCTTTGATATTGTCTTAATCGTTTAAATTTGAAGCTCCTTGATAATTCTAGAAATACAGATATATAGTCTTTATAGTCGTTGTTGTGAAAATTGGGTTTAATTCATATATTGTTTGAATGTTCTTTTGAAAATAGAGTATAGGCTCGGCTGAATGATGATCTGTAAAGCAGAATGAATGAAACTCCAGTAATATGTTAAAGAATTCCTGATTTCTATTCCACCAAGAGATCTTGATTTCAGTAGTTTTGCCTGAGTAAAGATTTGTCAAGATTCAGACTCTCATCTTTCTAAAAACAGTCTCTCCTGAGGGGCATTTTAAGATCTGTGCAGAACAATAGCAAGGAAGAGTGAGATCCTGATCCGAAACTCATTGAAATCAAAGGAGATGTTTCCATTATTCAAAATAAGATTAAAGAGTGATATACAGAAAAATACCGGGAATTATTCCATCAGCCTTCACAGGAAAACATTCAGTTCTCACATTATTGCTGATGGCAGCCATCATGCTTACAGTTCCAAGAACAACAGCTCTTGTTCTTAGCGCAGCATTAGAACAAGAAGCACCTACATTTTCTGATGTTTTTTTTCTTAATGATACTGTTGTAAACTATTGCTTTAAATCACTCTGAACAGATCTTAAAATCTAAATAAATGCCTGTAACTCATAATCTGTTTGTTGCGTGAAACAGCTTTGAAATCCGCTGTGGTTTTATCAAAAGTTGTGAAAATATAAAATGAATATTTGTCTTAAATTTACTGCTAACTGACAAACAGGTAATTGTATCCTTCTTACAGAATGCTTTTAAGAAATGCAGTGTAAAAAATGATACCTTTACTAATAACCTACATTTCAGAGCAACGCAAACAGAACTCTATTTGATGTGTCAACACCATATATATAATTTTCATCTGCACTGCATTTTGTAGGACATTTTAGAGCAGGCATGACTGATTTTTCCTTTTAAATGAATGCATTTTAAGTAATCTACCCAGATGTTTGGCTTTAAATAATGTAGTTCAGTGATGGAATTGGTCAGCTGCTTAGACGTTTGATCAGTTTTTCTCTTCCTCCTTCTCCCGTAGCTAAACTTTTATTCTTTTAAAGCTACACGACTGCAGGACTCAGGATTGAATTGCTTTCTTTTGCCTGTTTTGACTTTGAAGGGGCTTCATTTTCAAGAAAGCCACGAAATACGTGTTCTCTGGTAATCTGACGTCCTTTCAGTTTCTCAAACCAGGTATCCAGAAGCACAAATCCTGTGCTTAATTCTGGCTCTTCTGTAGTTGAAAGATTATTTTTATTGCAAAATTATGCTGATGCCGATATCTATGTCTCAGGAAACTGACTAATGTTCAGTTTAAGATGTTACTTTTCCAGCTGTCTGTCCATGCCCCTAGCAACACTTAGCATTCTCCAGCAGAGGCAGCAGAATGGGAATTGCTCACTTCAGCATACAAACTTAATCTGCTGCTGAGTCTTCTCTACTAGAGCTGTGTGCCTACAAGTGGTTTAAAATACTGCTTCTCAGAAGGAGTGGCCTTATTCATGACATTGGAACATTTGCTCTGAAACGTGGTGGTATTAAATGTTGTGATTGTTCACTGTTGCACTGCTAGCCTAGATGTTGGAAGTCCATAATATGTATGATATATACAATACGTAGACCATAATATGATGGGCTGTCTGCCTCATCTGTTTACTTAAAAGACCTTTCTTCTTATCTCATGTTTATGGACTGGAAGGAGTGAGGCTTGGGAAAACTCTGCTACGTATGTTTCAATTCCACTCCCCATTGCATCATGCTACAGGTTTCCAACCCCTTTATTTCCTGGCTTTCAAGAGGAATTGTAAAGAACTTACCTTTATGTCTACTCCTACCTTACAGCTCCAGAAACAGTTGTCTGAGCTGGACGAGGATGACTTGTGCTATGAATTTCGTCGAGAACGTTTCACTGTCCATCGCACTCACTTGTATTTCTTACATTATGAATACGAGCCTGCGTCAGACAATACTGATGTAACACTGGTGGCTCAGCTTTCAATGGACAGGTAAGGAAAATCTCATTTGGAAGCATGAGACAATCTTTTCTGACAGCCTCAGAGGTTTTTTAGAAATCCAACTGTGTATAGCTTTAGCAAGGAAAAAAGATAACAGAAACAGACTGTAAGATCTTTCTCCAGTAGGAGTAGCACATGTAGACATCACATGTGCAGCCAGACTAGAGTTGTATAGTTCACATAGGAGTACGAGTAGAGTTCATGAGAGGTTGAATACTGGAGCTGCAGGAGTTGTTACTTGTCAGAGTTGCCAGGCACTATTAGTTTATGGAGTTTCGCAGTAACTTAGGAATGACAGGAGATGTTTGTGACAGACTTAAGGAAGCAGTGGTACCTGATCAAAGGTTTTACACACAGCATTTCCTCATCAGAAAATCTTTGTTTGTTTTCATTGGTATTTTCCTTGCAGAAAATTTCAATTAGTGACTTGATTTTCTTATGAGAATCACAACTAAACATTTGAGTTTCAAATTGGGCAGTTTAAAGTAAAACAGTTTTAGGTTCAGTGTGAAATGAAAAATCACCTTTTGATAGGAGTCGCTGCAGTTTTGTACAAATTGTCAGAATAATACCTGAAGTTTAACTCTTTCCAACTTTCAGCCCCAATGTAAAGTGGAATTTAACTGGTATTTAATTTGGAAAAAAAAAGTCCATTTCATGCCAGGCTCCATCTGCACCATTATGATTCCCACCATTGTCACGTTTCAGAAGCACTGACAGTTCAGTCTAGGTCAGTCAGCTCAGTGATGCTTTGAATTGTCAGTCTCCTTTTATTTCCTGCTTCTCAGTTCGAATTTCTTCTAAACTTTGTAGTTGCTGCTGCTATCAGAGTGGGTTATAAAACCAGGCAGAACTCTTTGCTTATAAGCACGCAATTAATATTTCACTTGGTGGAGCACATGCAGAATGCTTTAAGACCCATGAATACCACCGCTGCTACACTAGTAGAAGGTCAACACTATTCCAGGAGGATGGAAGAAATTCATGTCAACAAAATATTTGCAGCCTGTTTTAAAAATGAACATGAACGAATGAGGGCTGTTCTGTTCCAGCAGTACCTCAGCACATTGTATTATGATGTACTATGTGCATCAGTGTCTACCCTATTGATTTTTAATTGAGGAAACATTTCTTAAGTGTTCAGAAACCTTTGAGTACAAAACTAAAGAAATAAATTAAACCAGACCCTGAGCGAGTGCCACAATAAATTAGTAGAAGCTGGTCTGTGCACATGGTATATTTTCCCCCCAGAATTTTATTCAAAAGAATGAGCTGGGGCTTGGTGCTGATTCACTGGCACTGATGCAAAGTATGAGCATCTGTTTCTCTTTCTGGATCCTCACTGGGGCACATGTTTTTATTGATAGACAGAACCACACATTTTTATTCAGGAAGAACAGCCCTCTTGATACTGTGCAGGAAAAATCTTCCCTGCTTCTTTGGTGTGTTGCTATAAATTATTGATTTGAGTTGGAAATACTCTCTTTCAGCTAAAATCAATAAATAATATCATACCAAAGAGCTGTTTAGCTGCTTTGTTTTCTTTCACATCTTTCAGTTACTGCTTTATTTTTCGTACCTTCCTTAGACCGCTTTTATTAAACTCCTCCGGCACATCTGAGACATTTAAGAATAATGTCTCAGATGTAAGATGGCATGTACATAAACAATGTGCTATATGCCACACTCTTGCTCAGTTCTTTCAGATGATCAGCCAACATAAGGAAAGGCAGAAAAGCAACTTCCCGTGTCTCCGATTCTCATCCTGCTGGAGCTGAGACTGATGTGACAGGCTTCTGTTTGTGCTATAGGCTTGAGGAGTGGAAGGCAGTGGAGCAGCTTAGGAGCTAACATTAATGTCTGGAGATAGAGGCTTTGAGAGAGAATTCATTCAGTGTTGTCATTGCTGGTTAATTGTCGCTTTTGTACTGATGTGAGTTTGGTCTTTATAATGGCTTGTTCCCATCACTGGCTTCATATGTGGCTTTCAAGTACTTGGCTAGGCAGCCTTGCTATAAGGCTTGGAATGTATCTAGGAATCAGTAATCAGAGTGGGAGTTCAAAAATGTGAGATGAGGACGTGGACAAGAAAGACAAAATTAGCATTAGATTGCTTGAGGTTGGGGTGAGAATGACTTGTAAATTGGTTGAATATGCTTAAGAGGAAGACTGAAAACAAAGAATCTCACAAAACATTTGATTTCCAGTGAAATACCCTTGACAGAAACAGACCTTACAAAAATTTATCAACTAAATGATGACCTCATTTATTACACAATGTAAGAGTTTGTTTATTTTCTCTAGAGAACACATTCCTCAAGACACATAACAACAAAGAAATAACTTGGTGAGCTTAGAAACTTATATTTCTTAGTTTTACGGTCAAGAGAGACAATTCTAACAACCTATAGAGTGCAGGTTATGGAGCATCATTCAGCAGTCCCTGTATCAAGCTCGTAGAAGTGGAGCCTGTCAGTGAGAAAGACATAGCAAAATGGAGTATTCTGAAGGGCACTAAGCTGTCCAGCTGGAAATTTATACCAGCAAAACCCAGTTTCCGTTTAACTACTGTGGAAAGCTTTGCAGGCATCATCAGGTGTGCCATTCAAATAAGTTATGTATGCCATTTGTCCACTGCTTGGAGTCCTTGAAAGGTGTTTTGCTGCATTTCTTTCTAGGCGATTATTTAATTTATCAAAGGTTCCCGAAATCTGAATGCTGATGAAATGGATCCTTCTGATTAACAGGTTTCCATGATGTTGGAGAAGGGCAAAAAAAATACATTTTTTTCTGTATTTGTTACTAGTACAATCTGAAGCCTAAAGACTTCATATACCTTTTAGATCCTTTTTATTGATTTGTCTTTCTAATTCACCTGTATGTTTCAGGCTGATAATAACTTTTGTTTCAATAACAGATAAAAAGAAAATAATGTACCATGTGTAGTCTAGTAAAGGTAATATCTCATATCTAAGACAAAATGATTATATTGCTGTGGATGTCATCAGAAACGCAGGAAAAAGCTGTTAATGTTAAATCAGACTTTGTGTTTGCTGGTGTATCATTCCTTTCTGCTGCAGTGCTTAGTGCGATAGTAGCAGGGAGAAATTATTTTCGCTGATTACAATGATGCAGAAAACTTTTCTTGTGTTCTGAATAAATATTAATAGGAAAAATCTAGTAATGTGGATTTGAAACGTAGAAAAGATGATCATGTTGCATAGTCTGCTCTTCTTAATTTATAATAGAATATCTGGCTAGGCTGCATAGGTTCATTTCCCTTTATATTAACTCAAGAGACTTTGTAGTCAGTTACTGCTGTATTTTTGGGTGGCAAATCTTTATCTCAAGGCAATTTTGTTTAAACTGCACAAAGTGATTAATCTACTTTGACCAGAATGGGTTTGACTCGCTTTATATATGAAGTCTTTTGTTGGCATTTTCTTCAATAATATTGTAACTACTGGGAGTTTTTAAAAATATACACCAATACAAACTGTTTTAAAAATCATTTCAGGGAATTTGAGGAGGTATTGCTAAAAATATATGCAAATTAATACTTTAAATGATATTCTTGTCTGAAGTGCTCTGTTGATATTCCATGACAGTGCTCCTTCTCTCCTTCCTTCTCTCCTTGCTTCCTATTCCAAACCCCATTGCTATTGATGTTTCATCTATTTGCCCTTTTTCTGACAGTAAATTTTTTTCCAGTCAATGCAAATGTTCATAGAAGTCAGCATTCCCTTGACTTACCACTCTTAAGAGCTTTTAAGGTCTTACTAACCTCAAAAATAATCCAGAGAGGTTTCCATAAACAAGAGGTGAAATGATCTCTGAGTCTGCAGATGTTTGTCCTCCTCAATGTTTTTGAAGAGTAGTATATTAGGGTACGACAAAATCTTGACGTAAAATGTGAATTGGGCACTAGGTACTGTTTTACGTATTTGCCTTGCGGACGTTTCTATCTGAGCTAAGGCCATCTTTGTCTCACCACTGTACACAGTGGAGACATAGGCATATCTAGGGCGCAGTCCATCTGTCCAGAAGGAGACATAAACTTAGATAAGATGAATTGTGCTGTAGAAATATTTATTGCTTTCCACAGGATATAAAGTGACCCCAATCTGTCTCACTTAGATAGAGATAGCTGTATTTGATGAGATGAAAAAGAGTCCCAGACAGGGAGACAGCCTTTTCTTATTCTCACCCTTTCTCTTTCAGGCTCCAGATGCTTGAAGCCATCTGCAAACACTGGGAAGGTCCAATCAGCTTGGCACTCTATCTTTCTGATGCAGAAGCCCAGCAATTTCTGCGTTATGCCCAGGGCTCAGAAGTACTCATGAGCCGCCACAATGTCGGCTACCACATTGTGTACAAGGAGGGCCAGTTCTACCCAGTGAATCTTCTAAGGAATGTGGCCATGAAGCATATCAGCACACCATACATGTTTCTGTCTGACATTGACTTCTTGCCCATGTATGGACTCTACGAGTACCTCAGGTAAATGGACAGCCGCACACTTTTTCTGCCCTTGTCACTCCACCCTTCTCAACACGTTCCCAAAATAATGCAGTTTGAGCAGATCTGAAAAAGGCGGCTTGTAGATGTTTAAAGTGTGACAGTGCCCAGCAAAGCAAAATAATTTTTAGGGCAGAGGAAGAGACTGTAACTAGGAGCAATGTCATATAATTACAAAAGAAAAAACTAAGGGCTAATGTGAGCCCCGTTAGCCACCAGAATCACTCCCTTAGTGCAGCAGAAGAATCAGTTCAAAAATTGAACTGGACTAAGGATCATTAAATGTACAATAGCATCCAGTGTTAGCAGAGATGTGAACCAGGCCATTTTCTCAGGTATCCCAGGTTCTTAGTGTCAGTGACAGAAAAAAACATGCAAAACATTAATGAATCTGTTGCCCCTGTGACATGCTCTTTATCCAGTTCCATAGCTTGAAAACAGAGTGAGAGTCTAACTAGCTCAAGAATATGATTGTAATCCCTGCACCTGTCGAGGCAAAATAATTAGCATAAAGAAACCGGGAAGAGTAACCTCAGTGTGTACTATAGGATAATAAATGTGAGCAAGTTGGACTGAGCAAACTGCAGACCTCTGATCCATGAGCAGAGCTATTTTTCATAAAGACCTTTTTTCCCCTACAGAGGCTGGTCATCTGAGGCCAAAGCATAGTGCAAGGAGGACACCCTGTGGCCAGACAGAAGGATTTCATTTCCTTAACCCTTAACCAGTTTTGCTTTTCATCTCTTTCTGAGTTTGGTTAAACTTGACCACAGTGAGGGTCTGTCTGTAGCTGAGCCCCTCCAGTACATAGGCCCAGGGTGCTGGGGCGTAAAGGGAAATCCATCTTCCTGTGTGGTAAACTTATGGAGCAATCCCTTTGTTTCAGATTAACTCAGTATCTTCTTACTTCTCCCTCATGTGGACAACTGTTTGTTTGTTTTTTTTTCACTTCCTGCATCCATGTGCTGGGCCAAATTCACTATGGCTTTTAAGACACTGGATTTCAGTAATATCACTGAAATTTTGCGTGTCAGCTTATTTTAGAGATATTTCTTTTTTACTTACGCTGTGAAAACACCAAAGCAATTCTGTCCCTTGCACATGTTAACTGTCTCAAGATGCACACAGAGACTGCTGTTATTAGCAGTACTGTTCTTTGACATAAGTGTCGCGTGCTGTTACATTTCTTCAGATTGATGCTGGACACGGTAAGGATAGCAGCTATTGACAGTGACATGTAGTACCAAAAACAAAGCTTGTCCTTCCTTGCTGCTTCCCAGTGCACCAATGGAAGCCAGCATTGAAAGGGAGAGGAGACAAAATGATATTCCACAATGTACTTAATACATCACTGCCATAGAAATAGTTCTCATATGGTGACAGTGTATCACAGCACTAAGTGCACAGTGATGCCACACATTGGTGTTGTTCAGAAAAAGATGGATTGGCACTGACCACTGTTACAGCTGAGACCTTACATTGCTCTATAAGTCCTTTGTGAAACCTGCACTACCGTAACTGTGCATCTCTTTTGCTTGGGAATATCGAAATTGCCGATCTGCTACTACCAGCTGTTTAAAAGGGAACTGGATTTGTGTGTGTGTGCACTTGAGTCTTTTATTGCTTTTTCAATAGTGATTTTTCTCAGTAAAATAGCAAGGAGATGCAGTGAGATTATTTTAAATACAGCTGTGTTGTATCTTTTCACATTGACTGTTCCTGCTACCTCTGCAGGTAGTTGATCAGTGCCGACAGTCTGAATGGCAGCAGCTGTTTGTTACAGAGCTGTCACACGTTTCCATCTTTGCTTCCTCAGAGAGAACAACCATAAGCAAATGGAGGTAGTGGTGTTTTGGGCACTGCTCTGTACAGGACATGCCAGACAAGTCCCTCTCACTTGCAAATTTGTGGAGTCCCGTCTGTTGTGTCTCTACAAAGTATGTATTCTCAGAGAAAAAGGAATTTTGAAAAACATTTTCAACCTGCTTTGAAGGTTGCATATAAATGATTACAGGCAGTTTTGAAGGAGAAGCTGATGGTTACCAGTCCCTCTAGGTGTCTGCTGGTAGCACTTAGATTTGTGCTAATTGAGCTTTTTCACATCTGCTAAGTAAGGTCATTTCAATGCTTTTAATCTCCATCAAAACCCCTTTTTGTCCTATCTTACTCTGCTGTAAAATGGAGAAGGGAAGAAATGTATCATTTAAAGATTTCCTGTTTACAGAACTCAGACATTTTTGTGGTCTGTGCTGAGCAGACTTTTGTCACTTCCAGTCATTAGTTACTGAGGTCATCTTGTCATTACTCCAGAGCTAAAGGCTCTTTCTGGTTGCAACAAGTAAGGTGTCTGGGTCATCCTAAAGGCTCATCTGACATAAAATAACTAGACAGGCTGCTTCTTTATGGTATCTACAGTTGTCACAGCTAGCACTAAAGTTCTTTCCTGACACATTTGTATAAAATATGCCCTTTTCTTCCGGGGGCACATTAGCATTAAATGAGTGCTTACGTCCATACTCTGTCCACAGGTTATAAACCCGTCCCTTGCAACACGAATTGAGAAGTATTCCTGGTTGCTCTTCAGTATCTCAGAAGGAATCACACTTCGTCTTGTGCCTGTTAATTTTTGTTTGTTGGATGCCTTTGTAGGTTGCTTTTGTAGAGAGGATGAAAATCCTGATTATTTTAACACTGGACTGACAACTCTTCAGCTCTTGCAGCAAACCCCATGACTACCTTCTCCACTGATCTTGAGTTAATCACTTAGAGTTCTGATGGTGGAAGATAATTTGAATTAATGAACTCTTTTTTCCTTTTTTTTTATTTTTCTGAATTCCATGCAAACATTTCTTTGTCTGAGCTTCCCTGTCCTCCAGAAATGGGAATGATACTATCTGCCCACTTGTGGATGAGAACTGTTTGTTAATGTTTGGAAAGGACTGTGGAGATGCAAAGATTCAATTCAACACTCTTCGTTCAGCCTCTGAGGAGGCCCTTGTGATCTAAAGTTCATTTCTTCCATGCATTACAAAACACTGGGTTGATCGGTAAATTAAAAATTTAACCCAACCCTCAGTGTGTCAGAATGACATACATTGGGTCTGAACACATAGGTGCCTGGGAAACGGTTTCCTGGACAACACTAGCAAAGAGAAACCACTTCGGGAAATCTTGTTTCCTTGTTTTAGGATCTGGGGAAAAGGACAGACAGAGGAAAATGGCTGCAGGACTGATGTTACTGAATCCAACAGCACTCACAAGCATAGTTCAGGAATTAAACAATTTCCCCATTGCTGGTTTGTAAAGTAATCAAACGTATTCCTCACATTATATTCTACACAGCTTGCAACAGTGAAGAGTGGAAATTTTCTATTCCAAGTATCACAGAACCAGTTGCCCAGCAAATGGCTCCTCCACTCAAAACAGGAAAAATGTCACCACACAGAAAAGGAAAAATGGATGTGCTTCCAATAGGAAGAGGTTAGATTTTCAGCTGGTGGTTCCAGGAGCACACCACCAGTTATGGATGTCAGAAAAAAATGGAAGATGTTTTCTTCTCTACCAAAACCTCCCTGTCTTTATCATAATTACCATGGTCTCTGTTGTCCTTTGTCACTCAGATTCCACACCTGGATATCAGCACTGGTTCTTTCCTCACCTTATGTCAGTCTTTTGCATCATGTAGTCTACATCCAAAGCAGTCTGTTGTTCTCAGAGATCAGTGCTGCTGTCTCAGCTCCCAGCTCAGTTTTGGTGAACCCCTCCCCTTTGGCCTTAGCACTGTGTACCTCAGGTTCTCACATACCTCTTGAATATATTTCTGCAAAGAAATATATATATTTCACATGATGTTATTTCACTCTATCACCTCTGTCAGCTCTCTGTGTTTGACTGCATCTACTACAAGCATCTTGTTTTCAGACTTCTGCTTCTCTCTGCTTACCTTCCTTTTTGTACTCACCTTGGACTGTGCCGGTGATTTTAGCCTTGTGTATCAGTTTGTTCACTCTGCCCTTGGTTTTATTTGTAATGCTGCTGTCATCTGTTGTTTCCAACAAGAGATCTAAGGCCCAGTTCAGCCACTGATGCCTGTACTAAATTTGCAGATGACAAGAGTAGGGAGTGTACGGAAAGGATTATTGATATCCACATCATTTTAGTGTTCATATCCCATATCTTACAAAATGAGTCATGCTTAACACTAGTTGCAACACAGTTTGCTCTGCCTGACAGCCTCTGCTGTTATCCCTGCTTGTTACCTACATTTGCTTTAGCTTTGTTCAACTTCAGGCTGTGAACTTTGGTGGGTAGGATTGCCTCCCACTCCTTGGACAGTGGCAAGCACAGCTGGGATCTTGATTTTTGCATGGAACTTCAGAGCTCTCCATCAAAGAGACAGCAGCAGCCATAAGTGGAAGCTGCTCTTTCCTTGCAGAGCCCAATAGATGAGCATCACTGCAAACATTTTCTGCTTCTTCTTCAAACTGAATCCTCAAAGCTGCACCGCTCAAGACTGACAGATTGCACAGAGTCCAGAAAGCCTGAGATGTTGTCAGAGTAACTGTGTTAGCGTGCCCTGCTTGCAGAGAAGGTATGAAGGGGAAGAAACATTAAAAGCATCATAAAGACCAGGTGCTGGCACTGCTCAGTGATTCTGGAAGGTCATGGAGGCTGATTGTGAAGGAATCATCTATTTACATGCAGATATCTTGGCCATTAGTGACGGTGAGGGAGAAGGCAGTGAGGAAAGTAAAGGAAAGTTATGATAAGACATTGTTAAAATCTTTCAGTTGTGAAAAGTTCAGTGGAATGTGGCAGAGGTTCTTTAAACAGTGCAAACTATGCAGTAGGGCTCTGAGAACAGATTTCTTTTTATAGAACAGGCCCATAGGGCAGTATGAATTCTCTAAAATTCAGATTTTATTAAATAGCCCATCTCTTTTCCTTTTTATCTGATGGCAGTAGAAATAAATTCTAGGTATTCTGAGCCTAGGAAATTGTTTTGTTTGGTTTTCCTGGTATTATGACAGTGATCCAAATTCTTTCATCTTATAAGGCTGTAGGGAATTTCTTGCTTGTCAACATTGTCCTTGATTGCTTGTTGCAGTAACATAAAAGTCAGGACAGTGAATCCTGTTAAGGGGAACTGACTATGACAGGGAAAGAGAAGCATATTTCTCTTATGAAATATAAAGATAATGAAAGGAAAATCGAGACAGAGTTATTTCTAATGACAAGCATGCTAAGATTCAGTTGGGGAATGGAAAAGTAACTTCTCATTCTTTTTCTTTAGGCTTTAGTTTGTTAGGAAAGAATTGATGGAATACCTCTGGCAGCCCGTGCGTAAGATTGCCAAGCTGTTGTTCTCCTGCTGCAATTGTTCTAAGGCCTCTTTTGCGCAAAATGTAGTACACGTGTGTGCGTGCATGCATACACACACTGAAACAGTCTCCACACTGCACAACTTGCAGCAAAAGAAGGCAGAAAGTGATGTATCTCAGAGCACCCAATACACAACTCTTCTCTGTAGCACAAATGAGCTCTGAGCTCGACACTATCATGCGCATCATGATAGAATGGCTTAGATTGGAAGTGACCAGAAAGCCCACTCAGTTCCAATCTCCCTGCCGTGGGGTTGCCCATGGATTGCCAACCGCTAGATCAGGCTGCCCAGAGCCCCATCCAATGTGACCTTGAACGGCTCTAGGGATGGGGCACCCACAGCTTCTCTGGGCAGCCTGTGCCAGTGCCTCACTGCCCTCTGAATAATGAACTCCTAACATCTAACCTAAACTTCTCTTTTAGTTTAAAGCCATTGCTCCTTGTCCTGTCACTATGTATAAAGTCCACCCCACTCCTTCTTATAAGCTCCCTTCAGGTACTGGAAAGCCTCAGTGATGTCTCACCAGGGCCTCTCCTTCTCCAAGCTAAACAAACTCAACTCCCTCAACTGTTCTTCATAGGAGAATATGATGAACAATCATCAAGAAACACTTCTGCTAATTTACCATGTCCTTTTGGCTTCCCTTGAACAAAGATTGACCTTCATGGCAAACAATATTCTTGAAGGCAGATATCTGTTCCACAGGAGAGGAAAGAACAACGTGCTCATGGTAGAGAATGTGGGCCACTATCACGTTTGCAGTATCAAACTGCCCATTCCCTTTATTTGGAAATGCCAAAGGATCTTCTCAGTTTAACATTTCCCTGCTTGTATTTGTTGTTTCTCTTTGCCAGGAAGTCCGTCACGCAGCTAGACCTGGCTAATACCAAGAAAGCTCTGATCATACCTGCTTTTGAGACCCTACGCTACCGCCTCTCCTTCCCCAAGTCAAAAGCAGAGCTGCTATCTATGTTGGACATGGGAACCCTCTTCACATTCAGGTAATGGAAAATACTTTCATTGAACCTTTGGTCATTACCTCTAAAGATTTTTTTGACGTTCTGTGAATATTTGATTTTTCTTTTTTTCTGTCAGCTATCTAGCTCCATTAAGAAACATATTGGATTTTCTTCCCTTTTCATAGAGAAGCAGTGAACAGTCATATGTGGACATATTCCATCTGTAAGCTCAGCATTTTATCTAGTATTATTCTCCTCTACTGAAAGACTTCAGATGTTAAATTGAATTTGTTTTATTTTCATCATTTTTTATTGCCCTATGAAATCAGGCGCGACCATTACACTCATGTGCATGTAATTTGCTTCTTGGCTGCCAAATACTATCTGGATAGCTGTGTCCCTCATGTGACCAAAAATAATTTCTCTCTGCTCATCGGTTCGCTTCCTCACTGACTGATTGGAAAAACAAATACAGGCTTGCCATGTGCTCTTATGAAGTATGAAACAGCTGCTTAAATAGCTGTAGTTTCACAATGCAGAGGTAAAAGTCAACTCTGACTAGAAGTTGAGAAGCGAAGAACGCCTAAATTTGGAGCTCCTCTCTGAAACAGACTCCTTTTGTGACTGTGAACAACTCACTTCTATTATCTGCCAGACTCTTCAGTTTCAAAATACAGCTACCAGGGGTTAACTGTCTCATGGGTGTGTGGTAAGGTCTGATTAGCAGACATTTGTAAAGGATCACAGTGATGGCAAGAGTACAATATGGCCTTAAGATACTGCACAGAGAGGGGGCTTAAGAGAACTATGTTCTTGTCCCAGCTCCACTACTGCCCCGCTGAGAGGTGATACATGAATCAGTTCTCTTTCTTACATCTTCGTTCTCCGTCTCTGAAATGCGGGTAACAATGTTCACCTCTCCTTTATCCAGTATTTTGAGATCTAGAGATAAGAACTACGAAAACGCTAAGTATTATCCATGGCCAGCGGAGCTCTTTATCACCTCTCCCATCCTTTCCTTACCTTAGAGCTTTCCTCGCAGTTCTTCCATTCATCGCATTATGCACATCTCCCATTGCAGCGGACCCCCTTCTTTCATGTTGCTTTATGCAGATGTCAGAGCAAACAGCCTGTGTGAGCCTGGAACACACAATTCTGACCCTCCACCTACAAGTGACTATTTTGAAATAGAAGTTCAAGATGACTGAGATGTTAGGGAGTCATTCCTCTCTCTTGAAAATTACACAAGGGTAATGGCAGACCAAGCATTTTTCTCTCCTGAGGCTCTCTAGCAGTTGAAGATATGCAAAATGACAATATATTAGTTGATAGAAAATAATTGTTTCTGCCATAATTGAAAGAAAAAATCCTTCCAGTGGAAAGTAGCATCCTCAGGATTTACAGCTGTTACATTCCACCAGCAGTCAAATTTTCAGCCTGCACAGCAGTGGTCTTCCACTACAGATTTCATTGTCAAGCTGTACAGCATGTTGGCACATTAGCTACACAGCCAGATTTGCAGGTCCTTTCTCAAGTCTAACGCAGAAACCTCTCTAACATTAGTGGGAGTTTTCCAGGGCAAGGTTAAATCAGAAGTGCAGGACGTGAGTTCTGTAGTTGGTTTACATATTAATGTAGGGCATATTTTACAGATGCTTCCCTAGTTTACTTTCATCATTTCATTGCTAAAATCTATCAACAGCCACAAAGCAGCTGTGATCTGGGCTAAGAATTTCCACCTCCACCTTCAAGGTGCTTTAATAATGCTGCAATTCAAGGCTGAGCAGGTGGGAGGGAGCTGGGGAGGACTGCTGTGACAGTGATTGCTGAGAGTGCCTGCAGCATCCCAGTCCCTCACACCACACTGTAGATTACGATCTTTCCTTGGCTGAAATTGCTTTTGTCACCTCTTTTCCAAATGGTGACCTTTTCTACCTCTGGGCAGCTAAGAAATACAAAACAGCTCTCAATTACATCCTCCAGTCAGCACCAAAAGAAAAAGGAAGATGTGAGCATCTGTTGATGACAGGGTGTGCTGGGTGGAAACCCTCTGCAGCGGTGGGATGCTTTGTCGCGGATTGCTGGCTTTGTGTGCAGGTGCTGGCAGTGATTATGCCTCACGAGGACGTTCCTGCCTCGTGGTTGGGTGGTAGCTGACGAACCACAAATGTACTGCCTACACAGCTTTCAGGCTCAAGGAAAGCCACAGCTGGTAGGAGATGCATCACATTGAGAAAACGTAACCAGCAGCGACTGATTAACTAATTAACTGATTGAATCCACAATGCACAATCCACAATCACTGGGCAGCCTGTGCCAGTGCCTCACCACCCTCTGCGTAAAGAATTTCTTCCTAACATCTAACTTAGGTCTCCCTTTTCTTAGTTTAAATCCTTTCCCGTTGCCCTATCCTAAAAAGTCTATCTCCATCCTGCTCATAAGCTCCCTTCAAGTACTGGAATGCCATCATGAGGTCTCCCTGGAAGCTTCTCCAGAGAAGGTGACTTTGTTTGGATTTTTCAAAATTTCTGCTGTGCTTGAAAATGTCACCGTCACTATTTTCACCAAGAAAAACTTCTCCCAGGAGTCTGTGAGATCGAGCCTGGCCTTAAAATTCAAAGTGTGTTTAAATCTTGGATGAGAAAGATCTGAGCGGGAAAACTAGATGTACTCATTTGTCCTGCTGATGGAAGACCAATGCAGACAGTGAACCATTTCTTACAGTTACATCACCTAGAGCAAAGTCTGTTGGAAATGGCACACTCTTTGTGGTAGCTTCCCCTATAAGAACATCGTGCAGTGATGTCTGCGTATTCTCATTTTGCAGTACATTTCACATGATGATTAGTCATTGGCTAAGACCTAGCTCTAACAGATTGTATGTGTGCATATATATATATATGTGGGCATGGTACTTGGCACATACTCTTTGTACAGACATGTATATAATCTTGAATTCTCACAATTCTAGCTTCCAGACTGATTGTTTCACTATAAACAGTATGTACACCTTATTTGACCATCCTGTATTCATTTTCCTTTTTGTCCTGACCTCAGCCGCCTCTTTGTCTGCCTCTTTCTCTCCACTCACATCAGTTGCTCTGAAGAGGCAAGTAGAAGACCTCTGGTATTATTTTGTCTGTTATGGTTTGGTCTGCTCCTTTCTTTCTGTTTTGTTTTGTCTCTCCAATCTCACTTCCCTATTTTCTCTTCATTGTCTGTTCCCTGCAATTTTATTTCTCCTGCTGGTCCGCTCCCTTCACTCACAGAGGTTATACCTTAGCTAATGTGTGTGCTTATATTACTATTCCCAGAAAGGGGCAAAAGTAAGTGGTGTTTTTATGGTTAGTGTCCTGTTCCCCCCACTGTGTTAATCAGTGAGAGAGTTTTACTAGAAGAACAGCAGCATTTGCCTGACTCTCTGCAGGAATCTCTCAATTAACCAAAGTTTGCATGAGGCTTTGAAGATCCAAATCACTTTGTGAGTGTTTAGTAGTCATTATTATTATCATCATAATTAATTTCAAAATGCCAGAGGTAAGGTGTTAGAAGATACAGCATCTTCCACAATCCCATATCGTTTTAAGCTCTGCATTATGACTGCATTTTTTTCAGCATAGGTAGCTGCCTATTAGTGGCTGCACAGGTTACCAAGTCATTTCCTGAAACTGCCAAGGAAAGGAATGGTTTTTTTGGAGATGGTTCCGAAGGCCATTACAGACTGTAAGCTTCTTTTAAAATCTGACACTGGTTTCTAATAACCTCTGGTTAATTAATTCACTGTCAGTTGTGTGCTTTTTTTTCATACAGAAGGACTTTATTTCCTGGTCCTCAAGGCAGATATCTGAAAGTGATGCAATCTGCGTATAACTTAGAAATGCAGCCTTCAAAGGACCATAAGTTCCTTGGGACACCATTGCTGTCCTACTAATTCCATCCTCCTGCTCTGCCCCTGAACAAGGAGTCAGTGAAGCTGAGCACTTCTCTGTTTGTGCAGTGGTAGGCCGTATGAACATAGAGCCAAAGTGGCAACTCTTGGGTTATGATTCTACGTCTCTGTTTTTAGCAACGGCTTGCAACATTGTGAGAATTTCTGGCTTGAGCTGTTGCCTCGGGTCCCAATTCTGCAAATAGTTAAAGCTTAAATCTCTTCACTTTGAGCACATGAGTCATCCCTGTGAATTTCATGTACCCTGCATTACAAACTGGCAGGATGTTTGTTTTGCCCCTTCTGTTACACGTCTCAGAACACTGTAATACAGATGGCCTGCTATGCCTTTGTTTCATTATTTAATCTATGAGTCTGCAGAAAGAGCCTGTCTCATTGATTTTTGGAAAGGTGTAAGAAAAGTAAGTGGGCGAGAGAATCATTGACCCTGGTACTAATGGGGTGGATTCCAGCTGTGCTTGGAAGGAACCCGCTGCGGCCTAAACAAAATTAACGAAGTACAGAAGGATCTTTTTCTGTAAATCAAATTGATTGCCTCACTCAGGATCACATGGGCACTCCCTGCAATATAGAAAGTGCAGCAGAAAGCCCTTATGTGGTATTTTACTTATTAATTTAATTATGCACTTTGGCTTCTGCCATAGAAATAACAGTAATTAATAAAACAGAACATCTATCCGGAGCTGCAGGTGTCTCTCATACAAATTATAAAATTACATATAAAACAGATCCTGAATGTCACTGTGGTGTAGAAATAGCTAATTTTCAGGGCCTTAAGAGAGCTGCAGGATTTCACGCTGATTTTAGAGCGCTGATACCGCCACTTGGTTGCTAGGAACAAGAAGCAGCACTTTGCAGTGCAGATGAACTGTCTGCGTATTTTGTAATTGTTTCTCACATGAGCGTTAGGTAGTGTTTTCACACTACCCTTCACCAGCTAGATGTGTTTGAGCATTGAGCACATCGAGGCTGTGGGAAGCGTGATGGAAATAGTCCTATAAATTGCCTCTGATACGTCCTGAAAATGACGATGTGAACTGTAAGCTAACATCCTTATTTTTGAGCCTTTTATCTAACAAGTAGCGTTTTGTAGCCTTGCCAAGATGCATCCTATTTAATTGTTTCCCCCTGTCCATGCCATTTATGTCTGCTTAAGGTATCACGTCTGGACAAAAGGGCATGCGCCAACCAACTTTGCCAAATGGCGAACAGCCACCACCCCCTACCGCGTGGAGTGGGAAGCAGACTTTGAGCCATACGTCGTCGTGAGGAAGGACTGCCCAGAGTATGACAGACGGTTTGTTGGATTTGGCTGGAACA
The DNA here is from genome assembly GCA_024606505.1 of Aquila spilogaster. NCBI lineage: Eukaryota > Metazoa > Chordata > Aves > Accipitriformes > Accipitridae > Aquila > Aquila spilogaster. The sequence goes on from JANHGO010000039.1 coordinate 6,122,952, forward strand.
AAGTAGCTCACATCATGGAGCTGGATGCACAGGTGAGGAGATGATGCCTGCATAATTCACCCAGGGCACCAGGGGCAGGCAGCAGGGTTGTTAAATGACATCCACCTTCTGCATTGCTGAAGTGCTCATCTGGCCTCGTTAACTGCTTAGTGAGGGCTTTTTGAGCAGGAAATGTGCATTTAGTCCTTGTCGAGCATTAAAGGGAATTTCGTTATCTAGTAGGTGGCAACCGTGTCCATGGCAGGGGGATTGGAACCGGATGTTCCTTAAGGTCCCTTTCAACCTAAGCCATTCTATGATTCCTTAGTTCATTTGACAGTGCTGCATAAGCAGCTGTCTTGGAGTAGCATGATGCATCCTGCTCAGCACTTGCTACCAGCCCCATCACCTACTGCGGGATCTATAGGCCTGACTGGAAGCTTCTCAGTTAAATAGAGGTTGATGAGTCCCAGCTGCTAATTTAGAATTCAAAAGGCAATCCTAAATTGAATCCAAGGCAAGGACTGTCAGTTTCTGGCCTGGATTTAGAGTGCATCTCTGCAAAGCCAAGGACTTCACAATTCTGAGGACTCTGGCTACGCAACACACTCTAGAGGATCAAGGTATTTGATCCTTGGGCTACTTGCCTCTTGGATCTGTGGCTTGGGCTGGTGTTTCTGCATGGAATATATAAGAATAAGGATGCAGAGAAACCTCGAAAGCCCCAGACTGTCACCAGAGCTCTCAGAGCTGCCAAAGTCCCTGCCACAGTCCCAGATTTTTAGGCTGGCAATGGTTATGGCTCCATGGGAGCTCTCCATGAAATGACAGTTTGTGCATCCGTGCTGTTCTTGGCTGTGAAACTGACTAGTATGTTAAACAGCAGGGCCTGGATCATGGTGTTCCCATTTATTTTGGTGGTTTGTTTGTTTGTTTGAAGTTTGGTTTCAGTTCCAGTTTTGGGGCTAGTAGCGTTTCACATTAACTGAAAAACCATACTTTTTGGCCAGCTGTATGCCACTTCGCTAACTTCTGCTATGACAATGGGAATCTGAGATATGGCTGGTCCTTCTCTGTCCAATTCTTACCAGCTTACATAAAGCACAGCAGCACAAGACATTCAGCAAGTTACTGGGAGATTGTGTCTTTGGGCTGCAGGATACAGTGTTCTTCATGCAAGCAAGCAAGTGGGTAGAATATTTTCTTCTTCTGTTGCAAAACCATATGATCACTTTGGGCTGCACGCCATTTGCCCTCTGTAAAAGGGCATTCACAACAAATCTTTGCCCACTTATACTGAGAAAAAATGACTACGGACTACATAAAAGATATTGTCCATTATGTTATCATTAATAATAATTGCTCTGCCATAGCAGTTTAATTTTCCCGTGCACTTTCCAAACACTAATCAATTGACTATCAGTTGTGGAGAATGCCAGTGTGATGATTTATTATTTGTTGATCTGGGTATCAAGGCTTACATTCCCACTGGCAGTTCTCATTTGGCACTCGTGATTTAACTCTTTTGTTCGGAGACATTTGCTTAGCATACAGACTCCAATGTAAGAAATTGGAACATTTTTCAAAGTTGATCATAGCGCATGTATTTTAAATGGCCATTGGGACAGAACTAACTCAATTGGGGAACTGTTTTTCTCACTCTTTCAGCCTCAAAAACACACTGAAAAGAAGTTTCACTTTCATCAGTCACGATGTGGGTATTGGCCTGTTTTCTCACAAAATCAACCTGGAGGAGACATACTACTTTCCCCTATGGCAGCTAGAAATACCACATTCCCTGGGCTAGCCCAAAATATGCTGCACTACCCTGTTGTTCTGTTTTCCTTGCAATAAATTCAGATGTGTCCCTAGCTGGGGCTTATTTAGGCTTTTTCTTCAGGGAGCTTTGATCTCCCAGCCACTCCTTCTGTTGCATATTTTGATCCATCTCCTGAATTCTGTCTCCTTCCACTGGCTGCTTCTTAGTGTAGGAGGAAGAAATTGGGATAAATGGGGTGACATCCCTTCCTTAAAAAGGAGGCAGCACTGCACCAGGCATTCATAAGGCATTCCTTCAGCTTCAGCATTGGATCAGGTTGCTGCCAGCTATTTGGCTGGCTTTGTTATCAGCAGGCAAAATAGCTCCTCAGTTGAATTATTTCCCAGCTCCTTGCAACTGCAGTGTCTGTCAGAAGGACTGTGGGAGACTCCTTACCAAGGGCCTGTGCCACTAACCATCCTTCAAAGCAGCACAACGTGGAGATAATCTTTATTATTATTCTTGGGGCACACAGATATCCACTGAGCTGGATGCTGTAAAAATATATAGATAATGACAGTCACCGTCTGAAGCATTTATAACGTGTGAGGTAGGGGCAGAGATTCCCACAAGTGCTTGCTTTCTCAACAGACATTTGGTCTGGTAGGGATGGGCAATTAGGAAACCTTTCCCTGCTCTTCCAGTGACTGTGGAACTAGACTGTAAGTATCTTCTTCCAGCCCAGCCCAGCATCTTTCAAAGGGGCTCATTAGCAACAAACTGGTAATTTTTTTGGAATCCTTTATGTGCATAAAGGCCTTTCAGGGATGGAGCATTGCTGTGCTGAACAGTTTGCACTGCAGAGCATAAACAGTCACCGACTTTCAGGATTACAGACTTGAGATGGAAACAGAATGAGATGCTCAACAGAAAAGACTATATGAGGGGATTTATCTTCCTCTGCATAATCAGTCCTTGATGTTAAGGTCCCGCAGAGTTATTACACAGTTTGTTGTTTATCGTCTCTCTTCATTCCATCATGGCAGCCTTTGTTTTTGTGTTTGATTTCCCATTAGTTCTAATTTTTTTTCCAACCAAAAACGTTCTGCCTGTGAACAGCAGATTATTTTGCTCTTCCTCTGTGCTTGTCATCCCTAACAAGCTCAGTGGGGCTCATTCCCATATATGACAGATTGTCACTTGGCACAAGTATTTACCGCTTTAGCACTGCCTACCAGGGAACAGGCACTCCCTTAATGAGAAAGGAGCAGCCGTAGAGCTGCAGCTGCACCTAGATGTCCAACAGGTGCTGCTGTTTCCTAAGCATCTCCGAGACAGCACTGCAGCCTTAGCACCTTCATTTTGGGCTGTGTTCCTCAAACACTTGGTTTTTGGTAGCATCTTAACCTAGCAGTTTTCAGTATCTTCTGAGTCGATCATATTTTGTTAGGTGAAAAAAGATCTGTAGGTGAGAATTCTAGTGCTAATTAACTCAGGTGTGTTCTCTCTCATAAATGTCTTTCCCTGACAAAATGTTTTGGAATTCTCTGTGCTGCAGATAACCTGTGTCCCTGACTCTCCAAGCTACACATGACTGGAATGTGCAAACCAGGGGAAGTTCAGCACAATTTCTTTTAAAGCCAGCATGTTCCAAAGAAGCTCAATGGCTATTCCACTATCTTAGGCAAAGATGGTTAATAATGCAATGCAACAACAGTTGTTGTAAATGGAAACTGGGTGAAGGCAACAGCAAATGTGCTTGCGAAGGTTTTGAAGTGTCTTGTCATTTGCATCTCATGTGAACTCAGGCTTTCTTAAATTTCATATGAAGAAGGTAGCTACCATAACCCTAGTGGTTTGAGTACTTTGCTTGGCTACCGAGTGCTGAGGTTCACATTTGTTTTCTGCCCAGTTCCTTGTGGGAGCAGATACTTGGTTCTTGTACATCCTACAGTAGTCGCTACTCAACTTTTCTAGGAAGTGCTCTTTGTCCAGTTTTGCCCCAGTGATCGTATATAAAAATTATATTAATTATAAAATTTGAGCAAATCTAACAGGAGTAACTGCAACTTAGATGAGCCATCGTTTTTAACAACAACAAAAAATGTCAAGAACTTGGTCTGATATAAATAAAAAGAATTAGTGAAATAATTCTGGAGGAATAGAGGAATTAGCACAGTCCATCAGACTCTGTGAAGGATAAGTTGATTTATGTAAAACATTCTCAAAGTATATGGAATTAGCAGATCCATCTTCACACGCAGCCTGTAAAAGATACCATAATCTCCCACTACTTCAGGTTTCTAAGTAGTCTGGGACAGTTTTGCTGCTCTGATTATCTTAGTATAAAGGCAAAGCAACACAAGATATGCCTTTTTAAATATTGCTTATTCCAGCATCACAAGTGAGACAAATTACAGGGGCAAGAGCATGCTTTTACATAGATATTTGAGCCTCATGCTGTGTGCGTTCACAGTTGGTTGCAAGCACATACTGCAAAATCTGTGCTGCAGACACGGCTTCAGGCATGACTTCAGCACAGTTTCGCTATTATTTGGCATATAGGGAGTAAAATATTTTCAAAGACAAAGTAGGTCTATGAAAGACCTACAGAGAGAAAGTATAACTTGAAAAAAGGTTTATTTGGCATAGTTGTTTGAATTAGTTGCTTTTGAGGCCTACGCTGCACTGCCTCATGATGGAATGTGCTTGACTGGGGGGTATGGGAAAGATGTGCTGCAGGAGAGCTCGGGATCACCCCTCACAGCCGGTGTTTTTCTCCCCCAGGAGTACGAGTTCACAGTGCTGCCCAATGCCTACATGATCCACATGCCGCATGCCCCGAGCTTCGACATCACCAAGTTCCGCTCCAACAAGCAATACCGCATCTGTCTCAAGACCCTGAAGGAGGAGTTCCAGCAGGACATGTCACGTCACTACGGCTTCGCAGCTCTCAAATATCTCACGGCAGAGAACAACAGCTAGCACAACGGAGCCCGTTTACGGGAAACAGAGGCACCAGAGGAAGGAGCCACTCAACGTTTTGGGACCCGGTCTTCAAACTTCGAACTGAGAAATACTTTCTGTTTTTATACCATACCTGGCAGTTCTAACAGTACGAATTGGAAGTGACATGTCTTCAGACTACGGTCATTAGCCCCTTCCTCAACGATCCCAGGCCTTTCAGCTTTAGCATTTGTGAGGTGTCAACGAGAGGGGCCGGCCATGCCACGGGAGGTGGGAATGAGGCACGAGCTGGGAATGCACTCTGTTCTCTTAACCGCAGAGCAAAGACAGACCTTCAGAATATAGGATTTGATGTTGCTATTTAATATTTAGACATACTTTTTAACTCTAAAGGAAGATCTTCGGGTCACTGTCCTGTGAATTTCAAATCTGCACTACTCTGAAAGGGAACTTTCACCTGTGAACATTCACAGTGGCCCTCTTAACATGGATGACCTTGTTAATGCAGGATGAGCCAAAGGTCTGAATAAGCCTTGAAAATGAAGGGGACATTTATATAATACTGCACTCCAGAGAAGGTGTGTTGCTGGTTTAGATGTGTACATGGTATTGGTTGGTCTTTTATTCTCAAATTAGTTATGTTTTATCAGGAAAATCCCCTATGCCCTGCCATTCCCCAGTCCTAAAAGCTGTTCCTTTCCTTGCCAAGGAAATGTTTCCCTTGTGTTTCTTTGCCATATTCAGTTCTAATGGTCCAGTAAAGGAGATAAGTAGCTCTGCTAGAAAGTGAACGAAACCTGTCAGTGTAAGGTCTGCTTTCACCAGAGCAACTTGTTCATGCGTGTCTCATAAAATAAAGGGCCTGGTTGTAACTCTTTATCTTTTTTAGGCAAGAATTTGATTTTGCCTACAAGGCATTTTGTGCGGGGGGATATTGATTCGTAGACACATTTAAGTGCGTGCCCATCTGTGAAGGCATCGGGCATTGGGCTTTAAGTGGACTTCTTTGCTGAACAGGCAATATAAGCATGGCAACTTATAGCCTGAGTGCTCTCCTGCTGCCCGCTACAAGGTCTGAGAACTACTTCGTTAAAGGAGTATATAAATAAAAGGAACAGAACTGTTAGGAATAAATTCCCCATTCGAGGGAGAAAAGAATGTGTTGGGAATCTGAGTGTGAGTGTTTGCTTAAATGTGGACTTGTCAAGTTCACAGCTTTGATACACACAGGAATATTCTGGAGGGTGGAAAGGAAACCTAACAAGCAAAACACAGAAAACAAGACACTGGACTTTTTACCGTTTTCTTTATTCTTCAGTATTAATGTTGTGTTTACATTGGATAAGGAGATGAGGTTTAATGCACTACCCTTTGCAGGGCTATTTGTAATTTCTTTTGCAATGTTAATAGAGAAAGCAGAAAAGACTCAGTGAGAAATGTGTCTCTCTCCCTTCCCCAGATCCCTGTGCAACCACATGTACCAATACCACTGCCTGAGCTGGAAAAATGGATCCACAGTGCGTTATGCTCACTTCGTTCCATTTTGTTTTTCAGCCACTGCACCTTCTACTTTCCTTCCCGCTTCATCCCTCTAGAGCTTGGTTTTATTTCTAACCTGACATTTTGTGAGAGCTTTCTGTTACGGTGGAAACCATGCAGTTAAACCAGACATTTAAACTGCAAATATCAGTTCATCATGCTGTGTATATATAAGAAAAGCCAAAAAAGGCAACATTTTTGACAAGAAATAAAAAGGGGCGGGAGGCTATGTGTAATTACTACTTTTTCCCTTGAGAGTGTTGACTGCATAAGAATACATCACTGCATAATTTTCCAAAGTGCTTTTCTTTGGTTCTTAATGGCTTTATGTAAAGATTTACACATGAACCTGCGAAGAGCTGGGAAGAAATGAAACACGTGCTTAGATAGTCCCGGCTAAGTTATATTTATAAAATAAAATAAAAAAAATCTTAACTCCCCAAGTCCTTTATTACTCACCACTGAGGGTCCAGGTCATTGTGTACTGAGAATTAGAAGAACCCCACAGCACAGCCTTGTTGATTATCTAATGTACAGGAAGATACGAAAAGCTGATCCTAGGAGAGGCTGAGCATTTGTGCCTACTCAGAATCTACTGTCAGATTTTCAGTGTGGCCACCGTTATGTTTCATATATATAAAAATTTTCATTTCTGGTTGTACATTTCTCCTTGACTTAACTGTGTTGCCCAAGGATGGACTAGATTGCCCTGCAACAGCATAACCTATAGCAAGGACCTGTACATATTTTGGGTGTACCACTATCAATGTGAACATTTTTTTCTTCTTGGTCATGAGAAGCAGACTGGGAGGCAGAGTAGTAGTTTACTAGTTGCCTGTCTTTGCAATCGTGAGACCTCCTGCATAGACTTAGGTGTGTGGGCTGGTGTAACCAGCTTTGAGATTGGCAATAGGTTCAAAGAGTCTTCTTTTTTTCCTTATAGACCTGATTCTGACTTGTGTCTGTCACGTTATGTTTGTCTGTGTGTTTCCTAATTTGAGAGATGTTGGGCTTGTGTAATTTTAACACATTCCAGCCAATTAATTGGTAGCAAATTAGGCTTACTTACCTGTCTTTTAACTGCCAGGGCTCCTCGAACAGAATGAAAAAAAGACCACCAACAAAAATTCCCAAGTCAGTTACAATATTGACTGTCCACCAGTCCTCTATTGTAATAGATATTTGCTAGCAACTTTGCTACTTAATTCTCGATTTCTCCCAAATTCTTCAAGAAATGTCAGATAAACTTGATAACTTAATGCCTCTGATTTATTGATTTGTTCCACCATCTTCTCTCTTGAGTCTTCAGTCCATGACCTCTCCTTATCTTTGTTATTTGAAAAGTGTGAGTCTCTCATTTAGATACCGCTCAGACACCATCCCTGGTGAAGACTGATGCAAATAAATCATTTAGATTCTTGTCAATGTCCTTATTGTCTTCAGCTGTTCCCTGTACTTACCGTTTGGGGTGGCCTACTGGTTCTCTCCAGTTTTCTGCTTTCGGTGTACTGAGCAAATGTGTATTTTCAGTGTCAACTTCCTACTATTTGCTCTTCAAATTCCCTCTTACCTTGCTCAAACTCCATCTTAGCTATTACATACATTCCTTTCAGCTTTACAAAGTTTTCATTTCCATTCTCTATGAAGATTTCCTGTTTGATCTGAATAACTTAAAAAATCTCTGGTTCAGAATTACTAGCATTTCGTCCTTTCTCTTTCATTTATGTAAGGGAATACCATATTTATAAGCCCCTTCCACTTTTAATCTGAGAACTTCAGAGTTGTTGGTTTTTTTTCCTATTTATTTAGGGCTGTTGAATGTTTCTTTAGAAGAAAAAATGTGGGTTTCTTTCTTTCTTTTTGTTTTCTTTTTTTTTATATCTAATGTGAAATATCACCCTATTTGATTTTAAGGTGGAATTTGTTTTGAAGAAACTCCCTCTTTAAGCTTCCTAAATGCTAACCTTCTCCTAGTCAAGGGATCAGAAATAAAAACCAACAGAATTCTTGTGTTCTTCTTATTGAGGGTCTTATCTTAACACATCTTGTCCTGTGTTTCCCTTTCCTCTCTGCTACAAAACTCAAGTTCCTGAAGTCTTTTTCAGCCCTGAAAGCCTCCTCCAGCACCAGAACCTGAACTGTGTATTTCCCAGCACCTTCTGACCTCCCACTCTGTTTCAGACATAATTACTGTTTCAAATAATGATCTGTTAGCTGGCGCTCAGGCCTTCTATTTTTGTTTTCATGCTTCTCCCTTTGATGGAACAGGCTTTGCAATTAAAGTTTTGGCCAAAGCTCTTACCTATGTTTAATGCCTTATCATAACCCACTAATATGTTTCCATGATTTCTCACTGATGTCACAGCATACACCTTCAAATGTTCAGCTATAATTTCTCTCCTGTCACTTTCTGGCTAAGGATCATCTGCCATTTACCATCCACTTTATGAAAAAGCCTTTGCTTTTCCTGAATAGTCCTCAGGTATCGATCAGATTTTTTTTCCAAGTCCTACTTTCAGTAGTTCCTTCCAGCCTTGCTGTTTTCCTGTATGAGCAATCTGGTTCCACTTCACATTCGTGATTTTTATTCTGTTTGTAATCATCATCTTGGACTCAGTGACACAAAGGAATTAGCGATGTATCTGCAGTTTCACCGCTTTCGTTAGGCTGAAAATCAGATATGCTCATGTTTGTTCTTAAGCGCTGAAATTTTTACCCAGTAGGCTTCATGTGTGTGAATCATAAACTGCATTTTCCTTACGCTGTGACAAGTGGAGGCACTTTGTAGTGCTATTTGCAGTACTTACTGCAGCAGAGTAAGCCCTGTGTTAGGAAAAAAAAACAACAAAAAACCTTGTCAGGACCATAGCTACTCTTTCTCTCTGCAGGGGAAAATAAGGCCCTGGCACAGCTGAGCAGTTTTATAAATGCCCTGCACAAAACACATCGCGCATTATTTTCTGGTAGGTGTAATCGTACATCGTCCAATTAAATATGAAAAATGCATTTTTTATGTTCTCATTTTTACATGCAGTTCTATCCAGAAGATAATGCGTTTCCTTCTGTATCTTGCCAGTTTCCCCCCATTACTTCAGGCTGCCTAATAGCCCCATCTGTTTTTGGCTGAGAAAGATTAATGACCAATAGCGCAGGGAGCCCTGGCAAATCAGCAGAGATATTACTCTTAGGCATTGCACAAGACATTCCGTGCTGCTCTGCCAGACATTGTATGGGTGTTCCTCAGGTTTTGAGTGCAGCAACAGGAGAACACAGCAAGCTCAGCAAGTAGGGTGAGCATCATTACTTATGAATTTCAGCAAGGTCTAATACATTAGAAGGTGGGAGTGCACAAAAAAAAAGTATCTTTGTTAGCTCAAAAATAATTTAATTTTAGAAACAAAAAGCAGCAAAGTCTCTGGAACTCCAGTGAGTGAGGATGAAACCAAGTCAGTCACAGACAATGACAGCCAGTAACCTACTGTTTCCATTTCAGCACTGAAAATGCAGAAGCACTGACAGGTAAATGAAGTAATTTTTACGGTAGTAATTCAGAATGCGTATTTAGACCGCATGTTTACAGCTAAACACTTTGGTGAACTGCTAAATGTTTGAAGAGTGTTACTCTGGTTCGCTATATATATTTAAGTTTAGAAAAGCTGGTGGCTGTCCACAGCAAGTCAGGGATCAGGAAAGGCTTCCAAATCTGGATTTAGAAATACCTTGCTTTTATAGGAACTTGTTTTCATCAGTAGTTCTAAATTCCCAAGACAAGACACAAAGTCCTCAAGAATTTCAAAAGAAGCTTTTCTACAGTCAGCTGGCTGGAATGTATTCCTCTCGCGAGTACTGGGAATTTGGGATTTGCTTGCTCTGCAGAGTGGAGTTATTGCACTCCGTTGAAAAAAGAACCTGGGAATTAGAAAAACAGCTAAACATTTGTTCACGTAATGTATCATACGGATTTATTTATCCAGACATGTTAATAGTTACTGTAATGGTGAATTAGCTCATCGATAGTGTCAGGATGCAAAAGGTCATATCAGAATGTCCTAAACTTTTGCAAAATACATTCATGGGAAGCACTGCACGGGTGACAAAGGCTTCATTTGAGCTCCGTGGTGTGTTGCCATGAGACACAAGATTTCAATCCAAAAGAAATAGTTCTGACTTGGGGCTAATTCTCCAATCAGACTTGTAGACACTACCCTCACAGCATACATTCAAGAAGAGGTCTCCAAAAGCCTGGCCAAGTAATTCAAGCCAAGCTAAGTCTATTCCTCAGTATTATGGCAACATATTTCTCAGACAGTGGACACATGCATTATCTAAATTAACCATTTTATCACAAGACTCCTACTAAGGCTGAAAGATCAGCCATGTGAAAGATAGGGTATGTGAAAATTCAAGTTGCTGCTGGAACTGGTGCTTGGCTCATACGACTTATTTCTGACCCCTGGTACGTACAGATTGGGACATAGTCCCTGCACGATCATTTGCTGGATGTTTTAGAGGACTCATCTATCATTCTGTGTGCAGAGTGGATGGTACTCAGGGAGTGAAGCAGCTGGGTGATACTTCTTTTTACTTCTGCTCTCACTGAGCTTTTCATAATATGAGAGCTGCCTTAGTTCTGAGCAAAGCCAGACGTTTTTTAACTTTTTTTTTTTTCTGAGAGATAGGTTTAAACTGTGATTTAGGAAAATCAATTATCCCCCATGCCCTCAGGCTTTCTGAGCAGAATGCCTGCAGTTCTGTTCTATGGGCTTTTCTAGCGTGGAGGGATCCCACGGAGCTGATGGAAATTACACACTCAGAAGCCGTGCAGCACTCAGCCCTGAGCCTGTGAATGCTAGCAGCTGAGCATGCAAGAGTGATGAATCCCAGCTCTGCCCGATCCCCCAACTTGTCTGCTCCCACTTTGGGAGCACTGAAGGCTATTGGCACAGTTTGTCAGGAAAGGAGAGAAGAAGGGATGGAGTAAATAACATGGGGGAGTACTTTATGTAGCCAAATTTCCAGAGGAATGAGAAAGGCAAGAGCATTCTGGGGTCCCTCAGATGGGCTGTTTGTAGGATTGTTTGTGGGTTGAACTCATGGCATTTCTTACCAAATGCTGGCCACTGTGGCCCAACTGTAGTAAATTCTATGGGCTGTAAAATTCATGGAAGTCTGCACTGAGATTAAACCATTCTCAGCTCAAACATATTTAATTTGTTTCAATTCTTTGGATTCCCACATTGCTCCTAATGGAACTGAAAAGAAAAAAAAAAAGATAACAGCAGCTTGGTAACAGCAGGAGTCTGATTATTCAGCCTTTGTAAAATTGTCTGCACCTTAAGTTGGCACTGGGGTCAATGGTTTGGGCAAAGCTGGTTTTAGCTAGGTTCGTAGAGTTTTGTCTTTTGATCTGCCTGTGGATCTGTTGTTCCAGCAGTGCTCTCCAGCGATGCTGTAAGGAAAGGAAAAACCATCCGGTGCTGATTGATCTGTGAACTCTTCATCCAGTCAGAACTAAACACCAGCAGCAGGGAGGACAGCACCGCTGCTGGCTTTGAGTTTTTTGAGAGGGCGATAGTGAGTTCCAAATTAAATCTATTATTCCAATAGACTTTGTGGAGCTTTTCTACGTTTTAGATGTGTGTTCGCAGGGAGTGACATTGGCCCCTTGGGTTTAGGTAGAGGTGGGTAGAATGAAACAAGAAGTTCCGTATTTTCCCTCAACATCTTGCCCAGTACTTACTAATTATATTAGCAGCAATTAATCCAGCTGGCTTGAGACTCAGCATTCAAGCTGGGCAGTAAGCTTCTGCTGTGTTGATAAGAGAATAGACATATCATGAATGAAACGATGCTTTCTGCCCATAACATTAATGAACATTGCTGTAATTATTCATATGGCCAAATCAGCCATGGATAATTAATATCCATTACTCATGAAGAGTTTACATCTTTTACTTTACACTGTCAGGGTTTATTCAAAGTGCAGCAAAGGCAATCCAAAAAAGCAATGCTCTCTGTATGGACTCATGAGGATTAATATTCGTGGAGATGCATAGTAAGTGCAAAATATCCACCAGGTTTTGTAATCAAAGCGGAGAATAGAGGCACTGTCTTCTTCTTTCTGTTTACACATATTAGAGCAAAACAAGTGTATGTAATGAAAATAACTCCCTAAATGGGTTTGCCTGGGATCCAAATATTTTATAATTTTTGTTGCTTTCATTTCCATTTTCATACATGCGACAAACAGTTTGCCAAACTTTATTTTCTCAAGCCGATACGTCTCTCTTCTGCATCAGACCTGCAAATGTTACAGTATGTTCTAGGGCAAAGAAGAGGAATTGTTGAGAAGTACTTACTCACCTCTTTAGTATAGAGATGCCCTTTTTGTAGCCTGGGGGATTGTTCTTTGCTTTGTGCTATCAAAGGTTTCATCTCTATCCTCAACTTCTAAGTACAAAAGACCACTGGCTTGTGCTGTCCCCCTGCATGAGTTAGTTACCAATACACCATGGCATGGCACTTGAGCCTTCACATAAATTTGTTCTGCAGCTTCTTCCCATTTTAATTTTCAGGTCTAAGCCTAAGAGGAAAATCAGCAATGTGAAGCTATAAGGATGGAATCACTGTGTCTTGCATTATTTTTAATATATTGATATTTTTCAAACTTTTCTGTACCCTAATTGGGTTGAAATCATCAGTGTGTACAAAAAGTTTGCATAGGTTTCCATAATGTGCAAATTTGCTACAAATTTTGTTGAAACCAATTTCAGAAGCCTTCTTCAGACAGCCTGGTGTAGAGTTTTCCATTCTTGTCCTGCATTCTCAATATCCGGTACCCTCAAATCCACTTATGCAACCTTAGGTAGGTGTTGGCAGGTACTTTGAAGACAGCGTAGATACTTTTAATGAAGCTGAGATTTGGCTGTGTCTGTAAGATAGGGAAAAAGCATCTTTCCACTGTTGGCTCCCTTAAACCAGCATGAATTCACTTAAATAAAACAAACACTTGGGCTGCTGTGGTAGGGAACAGAGAGACTTAGACTTTTAATACAGTTAAGGCCAAAACAAGATCAGGTTCCTTAGGGCACCTAACTACAGTTTGATAGCAATGGGTAAGATGGTGACGGCTCTGGAAGAAACAAAGACTTTTAAAAGATTTGACAATGGTCATTTGGTCATTTGGTTTTGCTTTTCCTACACAATTGAATTGCCTTTCGCAAAGCCATCTCCCAGCAACTTATTTTGCAATGGACAAGCACTAAATCACGTAATAATTCTACAAACACTTCTGTATGTCACATTGGCATAATTTGCTCTGTTTCTCCACCCTACAACAGAAAAAGTCCCAGAACCTGAAGAAAGGTAGCACTGAAGTGATCTAAATATCTTGTATCTTGTAACTCCAGAACCTCCATGCTTTTGGGTGCCCAGCTGGAAGCCTTCCGGCCCAGATTCATCCTATACAACAATTTGGCAGCTGTCTGAGAGCTTCTTTTGATAATTGATGGAATGAGCAGCACTTCTGCAGAGAACTTTTATGTTCACCTAAGCACTAAATCACTCCTCTGCTCACTGACTCACCATCCCTGGAGGTGTTCCAGAACCACGTGGATGTGGCACTGAGGGAGGTGGTTAGAGGGCATGGTGGGGATGGGCTGATGGTCGGACTAGCTGGTCTTGAAGGTCTTTTCCAATCTTAATGATTCTATGATGAGCAGAAAAGTCTGCAGTGCTGATGGTTCCCCATGTGGGTCCCTCAGGCACGCACCTGCCTGAAGTAACATGGGACAAATCTGGGCCAGTGAGCTCCAGTTTTAGAGCTGGCACCTCCTCATCTAAGATTGCAGGTGTCAAAATCCCCTGGAAACTGAGCAGTAAGTGCTACAAGGCTGTAAACTCAATATTAACTGACAATCTTGAAAACAACAATGTATGTGATGGAAAACGTGTGGGTGGATCAGCCTTGGGAGGAGGGTGATGTGTGGACTCCAGAGACTGTGATACACGTTGTGACAGGCACCTCATGCTAACAGCCAGGAAAGCACTCATTTTCAGCACAAAGCTGCGAGCTTCATAACGATGATTAGAATATTACCCATGGTCTGGTGATGCAGTGTCTGTTGCATCGTATTACTGCTGTGTAACTGCTGCTGGCTGGTGTCAGCCTGCACTTTTCCTAAAGTACAAGTAGGGAATCCATGGGAGAGAAGAAAAAAAATTCACCCCTTCCCTCTATGTTTCTTCCTAAGGCTCAAACCTCACTCCTGGTCTGTCACGACCAAAGGTGATTTTACATTCTCCAGGGGAAAACTGGGCTGCTGTGACCTTTAAGGTGAACCATGCATGAAACAAAGCTTGTCACTTGCTAGCGAGGCTTGAGCTGAAGGGGTTTGTATCCTCACATCACCACCCTGTCAGTGCGTTACCTGACTGCCTGGCCTTCTGCTCAAACTAGCACCGAAACCTTTTGTTTCCCTCCCAGGTTGGGGAAAGGTCCTCGAGTAACATTTCAGGAAAGGAAAAAAGAAAAATAAAGAAAGATGCATATTTTTTCCTTCTGCCACCCCATCTACCACACGCCTCCCCCCAGGGTTACACTGAGGCAACTCGCATTTAACGCGGACCTCTTAGTTTACATGTTTGCTTCGGTCCATGTGTAAGTTTTCTAGGTGACAGTTTTATCGGGGAAAGTGCTGTTTAGATTGTGTGTGCAAAAATCAATGGCTTGTAAATATTAAAAAAAAAAAAGAAAAAAAAAAAAAGGAAAAGGTTAATTTTCAGTTGTGCAATAAAATTGTGGAATAATCCTCTCCATTCCTCCCCGGTGTCTGACTTGACATGTGCTGATTTCAGGAGCTATTGTTTCTTATGAAGGAAACAAGAAGAAGAAAGGAAGGTTGTGGATTGTTCAGTTTTCATCTTTGAGCCTTTTATTACTTTTAATTCACTTTATCGTTGCCTTTAATCTGGTTTATGCCTCCAACTGTGGCTCAATCAGATGCATTAGCACAAGGCTGTCCCCGCTGAAGACAGGTGAGTCCTTATCTGCTCTGAATTAATCCCGGGGTTATCTGCTTTTCTTGAGCTTGATCTGCTGGCTGTTGGCAGAAATGAAAGACAAGACTTTGGTAATCAAAGACTTTGGCATATGGGGAAAGCTGTTCAGTTCATGTTCAATTATGACAAGAAATAGATGGATCCCCTGCAATGAACAACACCTCACCAACGCCATGGAAGCCAATCCGGCCCACAGGTTAGTATTGCAAATGCTTTATCTGCTGAGAGGAAGGGTGGATTTTCCATTACATGCAAGTCCTTCTCTTGACAATAGAAAACCCTAGGTAAAAAACAAAAGCCTTCACTTTTCTGTTAATTAACCCTTGCTGATAGATGGCTGATAAGTTTTTCAGGTGCTCTGAGCTGCAGCTGCACCTCCCATAATCTCTCTTCCAGCACTTACAGTGCTACATCTTTCAGCACTACTAAGTGAAGCCATAAGAAAACAGTTCCCTCGTTCCCTCCCTGCCACTTCATGGCCTGAGGCTTCTCTGCAGAAGAGTTTCATTATGAAGAAAGCAGATGAGGGCAGGAGTGGGAAGACAGGTCAGTTGCATAATTCCTTGTGTGTGCTTGCTTTTTTTCAAACCAAACTTCTAAAGTAGCGTCTACTGAAGAGTGCACTTGTCAGCACAGAATTTGCATCTGTAGGGACATCGAAAAGAATAGCCTGTCCCTAGATGTAGAGTACGGAGCCTCTCTGAATGATTCAACAGAACGTGGGCAAAGATTGGCATAAGTTGGAAAGCTGGCTGATTTGGGGGTTTTTTGTTGTTGTTTCCCCGCCCCCCCCAAAGATTACAGAATCAAATAGGTTTTGTGTGGCACAGGAACAGACTGGGATACCAAGAAGACTTAGAGTGAGAGAGCTGTGGATTCATTACCGGAGGCATAAATACTGGGAAAAGTATATATACATATAAATAGGTAGGAAAAAAATGAAAGAAAGGAAGATGAAAGGCTGGAGATATACAGATGGGGGGTTTTATAAGCTGAACTCTGCAGTCACTGGAGAAAAAGAGAAAAGCTGCAGGTGGAACTCCCTTAAATTCCCTGACTTTGCAGCAGGGCAAAGCTGGCTTGCACTGGGAAATGAATGACTGAGCAGGTGTAAGAAGTGAATGGCATTAACTGTGTAAATAGCAGCTGATTTTCAATAATCAGGCTCCCAGAAGGGATCCTCTGCCTTTGCCATTTCTACATACATCACCCACAACCATTCTTTCCCATCCACCTCTGACAAATTAGTAATGAGAAAGAGAGCTTCCTTTAGGATTTAAATCAAATATTAATGCTGTAGGACACATGCAGTAATACAGATTACAATATGCTTACTTTGGGGTCAGAAGCTAGGTTTCATCAAAAGGAGGCAAGCTGAGATCCTGAGACTAAAGAACTGATGAGGCATTACTCAGCCCTACACCATCCAGGCTCTTTGCATGACTCCCAGTTGCCTGTGTATGACCACAGCTACTTTTGAGCAGCCAGTGACCAGGTGGTATGGGTAGACATGGGATGTATGTGTATTTGCTGCCCCATGGTTTGTTATCCAGCTTAAGAGCCAGGTGTTGTTACTGGGGTGTCAGTGGTAGTTCTGCCTTAGATTTAGCCATTTAAATGGCTTCAAAGATGATCATCTCTCTCCCTAGTTAGCCACTTCAGTTTCTGTCTCTTATTTCCACAGATCAAATCTGGTTATCATGTCTTCACCTCCATATGTACTAAAAGAGCATAGTCTATCATTTCCCTTTTTTCTCCCTACCAAAGTCATACCTCAGGAACAACTCTTGCGTGACGACAAGGTGTCTGTAAGGCGTTTGGTGTCTGTGGGGGGAAAAGAGAAAGTCAAAATCAAATTCACAAGGCCAGAAGTTGGATTTCATAGCTCAGGCCCTGGAAGATTTTGGAAACTGTAGTCTGGGTAATTTTGTATTTGAACATAAATAGAACTGTGCATCTCTTCAGAGAAAAGCCAGAATGGGGTGGCAGTTATTCTTCCTCCCCGTACTGACTGTGTTAAACCCATAGCATCAGCTGGTCACTGAATATCCTCTGTACACCAGGAGAGAAACAGGTTTTTGCTGACACTGAACCCCAGTTTGGCTCCAGAGCTGGCAGCTACCTCAGGTGGTGAATGGCAGCAAGCTATCTGAGCTTCTATTCCAGGCTTTTTGCTGATGCAGCATCTTCATTTATGCTGGGTTCTGATTTTGAAGGTTAATTTTGCAAATATAAGTACTGTACACATTTTTGAAACAAAAGCCAATATTTTGAAGTGGCCACCAGGGAGAAGGATGAACAACTATAACGAGTTCAATTCATCCTCTGCTTCAGGGCATAACAACGCTCTTCAGAAGCAAATGTTCCCCTTTCCTGAACTGCACAGAAAAGTGTGAGGCATTGGTATACAGTTACCATTCCTTTACTGTGCCCTTGGATTCTTCTTTCCCTTGAGCACTCCTGGGTATCTCTTGCTGAGAACAGCCCTTTCATGCTGCTTTCTGGGAGCTGCCACCCTGTCAGCCTCACTGCTGCTCCTACAGAAACACTGTCCTCAGTCTTCCATCTCTTTGCATTCTTCCTCTGTTCGGTGGCTCTTCAGGCAGTGAGGCTGTGTGCTCTCATACGGGTAGGCTGGAAGCCTGCAGAGCACAGGTCATTCCTAGCACTAGGAAAATTGCTGTGGAAAATTCCCACTTGTTCTTGCTGTGCTACTGCCCTCACAGAGGTTGGAGTGATGGAGTCACCATCCCTGAAGGTGTTAAAGCCAAGGGCAGATGTGGTACGTAAGGAAATGGTCAGTGGGTGTAATAGAAATGCTAAGTCATGGCCTGAAGCAGTGATTGAGCACCTGGTGTGAAGGCAGGGCCAACCCAGGGCAGCTCAGGTACATACAATGTACCTGAGTGACCAGAAGGAGTGAAGTCAGGATTCATCCCTTCCCAGACCTCGTTTAAGAGTTGGCAGTGGAGGCAAGGGTACCTCATTAGAGGTTCCTGTGTACCTGAGGCCTTCTGAAGGTAAGCAGCTTCCTTCCTTTGTTTCTGTGCCTACAGCTGTTGCATTTGAGCAAGTCCTGGCTTGCTGCAGCCTAGGATCTTGTTACTCCGTTGTCACTGCTGTGTTTTCCAACATGTTACGCTGGGTGATGGTGGTGGTAGGTGGATGGTTGGACTAGATATCTTAGAGGTCTTTTCTATCCTTAATTATTCCATGATTTTTTGTACAGTGTTGTTCATAAGTGCTGCAAACTCACCACGACTGTGTGAAATCTCAGGTTATTTTAGTGAAGCCCAGTGGTTTCCTGCAGGTTCAGAAGCAGCAGCATGAATCTGTGTCCCTACTTACATATCCAGTGAATGCCAAGGGCGTGCTCACCAGTATCCATTACCATGATGCCATTGTGCTTTTGCTTTCTAACGTAGTGGGGGTGTTTGGTACTGTATGTCAAAACTGTTCTTGGATGAGAGCTTTCCTCTCTGAAGGGAATCACCTTGCTACGGGGATGTCGGCCTATGCACGGCCAGACTTAATTTTGTTGTGTTCCCCCTGCAGAGAGGATAGATTTACTCTGAGCAATGGAAACAATCCACCAGTTCTGCTCATTCCAGTTAAGCACGAGGCACAGGATCTTAACTTTAAGTGCCCCTCAAAATAACAACAGGGCGTTTAATTTTCAGCTGGAGCCTGTAAAAGCCCTTCTGCTGCAGTACTACACATAGTCCTAAGAGCTAAAGCACAACGTGGCAGAGGCACAGAGCTGATCTGCCCTCAGAGATGCAGCAAGCAGCAGCCCCATCACTGGCCCTGAGCAGGGTGAATGCTCCCTCCCTTCTCTGGCTGTCAGGAAGGGCAGGAGTCATGAGCCAGGGGCTGCCTTAAGCTCAGTATCTTGAGTTTGGTGGTTATTTATTGCACCTGAATCTTTGTGAAATGTTTGTTTCATGAGACACAGATTTAAATTGGACGGTTCATTGATTTGATTAAGAAAAGTGATTAGTATGGCAGTGAAAACTTGTTAGTCAAAGATTTTTAACCCAGCTGTTCCTGGGGGGGGGGGAAGCAGATCAGATGGGATTTTACTGCTGATTTCAGTGCTGAATGCAGTTTGCTTTACAAGCTGTTGCAAAGCTAAAGGCATGGGAGCCAGAACATTTTGTTATTGAAAAGGAAAATATTGCTATCTCTGTCGTATCTCTGCTTGACTTTGAGTGGAAGACAACAGTGTAGGGCAGTATGTGTGCCTACAGTGACACCAGGTGAGAAAATGTGCGAGCAAATCCCTTCTTTTGGGGCATAGCTGCCGTGTAGTTTGCTGGTTCCCTTTGAGGGCAAATGAGGGAGCAGCATTCTGCTGGCTGTTCTGTGGGGCTGTTTTCCATAGAGCAATGAGAGGCCTCTGTAGGTCCCTTCGTTTCAGTTCCTCTCCCAGCTGGGGAATTCAGGATCAAGATGAGAAAGTTGTGGCTGGATGCCCTGCTCTGAAGGCTGCAGTACTTGGTGTCCCACAGATGTCCAGCCTCCGTGGTATATATGCTGTAGAAAAGGTGATTTACAATGCATTATATTACTGAGTTATTTGAAGTAGGTTGAGGTTAATTAGCTTGTCAGTGAGGTAGTAACCCCTAAAATAAATAAATAAATCAGCTAAAATGCCTCAGTTATATTAAAATCTGTATTTGACATGGATGTTCGGATTGACTGTGAGGAAAAACTCTTCTACCTGAGGACTGTCAAGCAAAGGCATAGGTTGCTCTGAGAGACCATGTAGCCTCCACCCCTTGAGACTTTGGAGACACAACTGTATTAAGCCCTGAGAAACCCAGTCTGACCTGAGAGCTGACCCTGCTTTGAGCAGAAGATTGTAGCAGAGATTTCCTGAGGTCCCTTTCTGTTCCGTGGATCCAGTGAAGCAGCATTCCATTTGGTTAGTGCCCCTTTTCAGTGGCTGCAGAGACAGCTGGGACAGGTATCTTAAACCTCTCTTGGCCCTTCCACCTCTGCTCTGCTGCTGCAGAGAGGTCTTCATAACATTTCTAATAACCTTAAGCCTCTGGAAGGTATGTGAGAAAAGACACCAAAGAAGCAGTGAGGAAGGAAAGAGGTGAGAGGAGGCTGCTTGGAAGGGCAAGGCTGGCGTGTAAACAGTCTTGGGGGTGAACTAGAGACAAATGGATTGGGTGGTAGGGATAGAAAATAGGCTCAGGAGAGAAAGACTAACATAAGAGATTATTAAGCTGGGACAGGAAGATGAGGCGAGCACTGAATATCCCAGGGAAAGCAGCTGCAAATACTGGGCAGAGGTTTCTGTGTGTCATATTCTGAGAGCTCCATGTGCTCAGGGGCTTTCCTGCACACCACCCTTCTGCTCTCATCTCTTTTACCTATGCTCTGCTCCTGCCACTACATAAAGCACGTACTGCTGTGAAGTTTATGGTCACAGGCAGAAAGCTTTTTAGTGCCATTTAAGGCATGAAATCTCTTGCAGCAGTTCCAAACTTGACTGCTTTGCTGCTGGAAACAAGTGGTGGGAGAAGCAGACCCACCTTGTAGTTGCAACCATGCATCGTTCTGGTGGGCTGTTACCAGTGTCCAGCTGTTCCCTGGGCTCTGTTGCTCTAGGCTGCGGTTTTGCTTCGCATCTCTGAAGGCATTAATGATGTCAGGTTGCAGAGTCCATTGCCAAAGGCTTAACCAGGCATGCTCTGAAAATACCGAGAAATCATGCGGCACAAATCTGCTTATCGTTTACCTGCCTTAGAGCTGAGAGCCAGGGGAGAATAGCTCAGGCTATTGTGTATAGCAAGTGATTCAGGAAAGTCAATTGCACAGGATGCAAGATTGACAAGTAAATGTATTTTTGAAAAGTGCCTACACAGGACTGGTTGGGCAGGCACCTGACTGGTCCCAGCATCCCCACACCACAACAAAGGGAATTGTTCAGCTCTGCGTGAGTGAAAGCGAGAGTGCAATCAGGGCTAGATCATCACAAGACTGCCAGTGGGAAATATCCTCTTTAATTCACCGTTTTCGGGCAATTTGGGGATGCAGGCTAGCAACTGGGGCCACCTTGATCGCATTTGCAATCGAAGGGATGTGTACGTGGGCTGGCATTGCCATCTGCTGGCTGCTGCTCCAGGTGGGTGCCGCTGGGTGTCAGGGTATTTCAGGACTTTGCCATGCTTCTCACTGCGGTCATCACCACTTCTCCTTTCCTCTGCATGGCACTGAGCCCAGTGGTGGTCCTGCTTTCTTGCTCCCTTGGGGATGACTGGGCAGGGTCCAGCTGCGCTCTTCTATGTTTTACACTTTGTTCTGCTGATATTTTTTGTGCTGTGCATGTAGTTTTGGCTCCTTTTTCCTCTCTAACTCAATACAAATGTTATTGCCTCTGTGTTTCGGATGTCTTTGCCACTGTGCTAGCAACTGTGTGGAAACGTTAGCTACTGTGCTTTTAATGAGTTAGCTAGCAAATGTTAACTATTGCAGTGTGAAATACTCAATAAGCAGTGCAAGATCCTTTCAGAGGGCGTCAGAAGTTGAAACAGCTTTTTCTCTGTTTTGGCTGGCATTCAGTTTACTCATTAATGACGTTCCTTCTGATGCTCTTGTCTAAATTTCTGGAACAGTATTCCCTGCTGGGCACAGGCCCATGGCTTTTAGTGTTGGTGCCTTATAAAGAACAAATCTTGTAGCCCTGAGAGACTTTACTACTCTCCCCATATTACATTGCATGCATTGTATTTGGCAACCGTGCTCTTGGAGAGAGAGTATCTTTCCAGGAGAATATGAATCTCTCAAACAAGAAGGGAATAAAGGAAAGTAAAAGCTAAATTTCAGGGCTGCAGAATTAAAACTGAGAAGCTTTTTTTTGTGAGTTGCCCCCACCTCACAGGCCAAGAACAGCCAAACTGTAACCGGGGACTTTTATTTATTTATTTCCCCCTTTACCTGGCACCATGTTTTCCATCAAATGGACTCATAATACTGCCTGAGGTGTTGCACAAGAAATTTTTTAGAGCCAGTCAAGTTAAGTGCACGGAGGAAAGGCTGGTGGGATGTTACCTCCTGCCATAACAGCAACTTGCATACAGAGCTAAGCTCTACTGGTTATGATCTTCCATCTTTGATTTGACTTCCAAAATCTCCCCAGTGAAACTTTGTGGGCACTTCTGACTGCAGAAGTAACCAAACATTGAATGAAAGTAAGAGTAGCCTTGAAAATAGAGTGGCCATCACTTTCTTATCAGATGCAATCTACACACATGGGTATTTAATAGTGCTCAGCTCCTGCTGGGTCTTGTGGCAGCAGGCATAACAGTGACGCCTAAATACATGCATTGATAGTGGCAGCCTACGAAATTTGGACAAGAAGCAAAAAACCAGAAGAGCAAGGGACAAAAATAAGCTGAAAAATGTCAGAAGACACTACTGGCTAAGCACTGTAAAGGATGCTCAGTAGGGAAGGAAGTCCTGCAGATGATGCTACTTGGGGCTGAGGATCTAGATCTAATCCATATGTACCCTATTGTCAGATAAGCTGTATCAGCACAGTCCAGGGTAGTGGAGCTAGACAGAGATGGGAACGAAGTTGCTGTTAGATACCTCACACTTGAGGGAGTATCATGAATCACTAAAGTGGAGCATGAGTCAGTCACCTTAATGAGCAGAGAGACTGTGCTTCCTACATTTGTCCATCATAAGGAAAATGCTACAAAGGGAGGCAGAATTGTGATATGCTTATAATCACTTTAAAATCTGATGGCAAGTTATCTGATAGAACAATATATTTTTGTGATTACTGATGCTGTCCAATGATGGAGCAAACTTCAAAACTTGTGTCATGAAGTAGAGCCTACCACGTGGCATTATTTCATGTGATCATATTGCTTCTTGCTTGCTTACATCCTGCTCCTGACAGCTGAGTTAACGTATCAGCAACTTATTCTATCTCTTCATCTTTTCCCCTGAGTATTTGGGACAATATCCTCCAGTGGATGTAAGCTGCTGGGTCCTTGGAGACCTAACAGTAACAAGGAACATAGTCTGTAGTTCGAAATTCCTCAAATTAAGCTGTACTGCTCACAGCCCAACACCTTTCTCTAATGGCTCTGTGTGACATGGATGCTTGGAAAATCAGACAGGTTATCTCTGTCATGACTAACGTCAAACAGCAACCAGTGGTTTTCTGTGTTATTTTGCATTCAAGATGATCAGCTCCGAAAACAGTAACGCAGAATGTTAGATCATGTAGAACTGGAGAAGCTGCTGCCCAGAAACTTTGCTCTGAAGGGTCACCAGCAGAGTGATGCTAATCTAGTCTGAAAACAGCTGTTCTTTAGGGAGCGGAAAGTAGTTCTGCTGGAGAAATCATGAGCACAATGATTTCATTTTTTTTTAACCTGGAACTTTATCTGCCTGTCTCCGGCTGCATTTGAAGTTGGTTTTTGTTTTTAACTTCAGCAAAGACAACTGCTTCACCTGGAGGGCCACCCACTTATGATTAGATTTGTTGCTTGCATGCTGAGTGAGGGGGAGAAGGAGGAAAAACAAATTATGATTAATTATAGCCACTGCTCTGCCACTAGAGACTCCTGGAAAATATCAGTCACGTTCCTGAATCTCTCACAGCAGCTCCTACAGGTTTAACAATCGGAGCAAGGTGAAAGTCTGTATCAGGTAGAGAGAAATCTCTGAGGATGCCTTCAAAACACTCAAAGATTAAGTTAAGCAGTATGTCACTGACTCACTACAGCTGGGGAGAAGGTTAACCAGGAGTTATTCTTAGAAAAGTACCCAAGGACTTAAAATGTGCTCCCCTGGGAATATGAATCTGCTTGCTCTCAAGTGACTGGTGATTTGAGAAGCCCAGCCTGCAGCATGGAGATAGGCAATTGAACTTCAGACCTTCCAAAATATAATGACCCACAGTGTATGGGGCATGATATTGCATCCACTTTCCTTACACTCAGGCCAGAGGATACTCAGAGAACATTAAGCCCTTTTGGAGAGTTGTACATGCTATTGGATGGCAGTCCTGTACCTGTCCCCAAAGAGAGTTCTGCACCAAAATAAGGAGGGCATTTCTCAGACAAGGTACCCGGAGAGTTTTCACTGCTGCCACCTGCATGGTTGAGTCAAAGAAAGATCAAGTTTTGTCAGTCAAATAGTTTGAGTTTGATCAGCCCAAAGCCTTCTTTGTGGGGAGGTAGGAACACTGAGGAAGGAACATGGTTCAAGATGTGCTGGCAGATGTCAAGAAGCAGGGTTGTTTATGGTCTTGCTGAGATCCAGGAAAGTCTTTGTTGGGCCTTATCTCAGTTTCCTCCTTGCGAGAAAGGAAGGAGGCTTGGACTCAGGTCTCTCTATCTATCAGAGTCCCTCGTCCATGTACTGAGGCAGAGATAGCACATATTTTCAGATCAGGATGTCTCAAGCTATTTATATCATTTATGTGTTGGGTGATTGGATTGTCTACAGACATCATAAAAGTGCAGGTACTTTAAACAAGATTGAAGCATGTCTTACACAGGTTATTGCAGTAACGCTCCAGGGGAATCTGAGTCAGTTGAGATTCTGAATGAGTTAAATGAACTAATTCTTCCTTGCGCAAGCATCTCAAAGATAATTCTATTATAGAACAGCCAGGTAATATGGTATAATTGACAGAAACTTTACTAATGCTTTGAGTAAAAGAGAAGAGTTTTGCAGTGGGTGAGGCTGAAGGGCATATGAGTCTGGAAGTGTAAATATGCTTTGTGGTGCTCTCTAGTGACTTTTATGCCTTGAGTAAGTTCAGGTAAGACAGGCTATGAATCTAAACTACAGTTGTTATTCTGGATAATTATGTGGGTGGCCCAAGGTGATTAATGTTTTGTCTGAGACACAGTCTGATTTCTCAGCCTGCAAATTGTCAATACTCTTCATTGCACCAAAAAAGAAATGTCTAATTCTGTACGAGGAAACCTGGTGTTTTTAATTGAGATCTGCACTTCATTTATCGTATTGGGCTCTGTCTCTCAGTCCTTGGAATGCACATCATTTCAGGAAGCCAAAGAAAAAGTTGTCTTTGGAAGCCACGTCCTTTTGCTCCAAATGCTACGGTTAGCTAAATGTCACTTCTAGAAACACTGTAATTCAAGTTAGTGAGTGCATCGGAATATTTCTGAGAATCTGATTTGTTTAAATCTGTCTTTGTACCCATAATCTCAGATCCTAGCATTGCCCTTTCAAAATGCCAAATGCAACAGCTTGAATCATTAGTACACTTTGAATTCTGTTATTTGGGTTGTGCAATTGTGACTTCTGTCCTTTAGACACTTTCATGCTGTGTGGGGAGTGGGTGGAAATAATATTTAGAACACCATTGGACAGTTCTAGTGTCATGTACAGCATTGTAACTCCAGTGAAACCTAATATAACTATCCCAGCCTTAACTGACATGATGAAAATTTGCCTCGGTGTGAGGAACTTATCATTAACTCTTATCTCTGTCTGAAAGTTTGCTTCCCTTCAATATTTCTTATCTACTTTACTCCCTACACACACAACTTTGAATTGTATTTCTTCTTTAAGAACCCAACTTTCTCCTTGGTGAGCCCATATGGAAATTCCACAGAGGAGGAAGAGGCAGATTTGTGAGGCAGCCTCCTTTCAGTTAGCACAGGCTGCTGCCCAGCCATCTGGGCTGCAAAACCTCCCTCTATATCTGTTGTTTTTCCTCTCTTGTTCTGGATGGCTTTTCAATTCCAACAAGTTTGTAGTCAACCTGATTCTCATGTGTTGCCACCATTCTTGGCAGGGAAATTGCTTTTTTTATCTAGAAGTATAGGGCTGGGAAAGACAAGGGGCCTAACTGTGCTCTAGCAAAGATGGCAGTAAGATGATAGTAAGATTAAAGGGTTTTGAGGGAGAACTGAAATGTATGAAACAGAGAAAGGACAATCAGAAGGGATGGAAGGAGAGGAACAAAAGAAGAGAGAGAAATGAAGAAGCACCAATATGAGACACCACAGATGTGAGGAAAGGGGAGGGAATAGAAAAACACCAGGATGATTTAGTTAAATTCTAAAAAAAAAAAAAAAAAAAAAAGGAAGAAGAAGAATAAATACTACCAGTCGTCATCAATAACACTACAGTTTTGTGTTGCTTTCCATTGGAGTCACAGATGCATCAGGATACGTACTTTCAGTGTTTTTATTGCACACCTTTAAATATTTACTTTCTTGTCAACAGGAAACTTTGGGGTACAGGGCTATCCAGGCTTTTGGCCAACTCCACTCATTTAACTCACAAGGGAGTGTGCCTTCATTGTAAATCTTTTAGGTATATGTTGATGGAAGGAGAGCATCTGCTCTGCAGCTGCCATATATTCTCCTGAAATGACATGCCATGATTACAACGTACCTTGTAATGCACACATAGAAAGACAAGCCTTAATTTTGGCATTTCTTAGCTTTCAAATGCTTGAATTTGCATCCTTGCTGTTTTACCTTTCCCCTGCAATTATAAATAATGCTTTGCATTTCTCTGATGTATTCTGCCCCAAAACTTGATACTATTCTATAAACATTTTCTTTTGATTAGGCATGACAGCAGCCTTTTGAAGTAAGTAACTTTTGCCATTATTTCAGCTTTTGAAATGAATGCGTGCAGAGATCGTGCTTTACTTAGTCACACAGGATGTCAGTGAATTAGAAGTGACAGTCCCTATCTTCTACATCCTGACCTATCATTTGACCTTCATTCACACTTCTTTTTTAGATAAAAGTTCTTTTTAAGATCACAGAATTGCGTTTGTGACTTTCCTATAGAATCGACTTGAAATAGCATCATATGCCATTTGGAAATATAAGGCCACATCTCATCTGCAGTGAGTCTGTACAGAATGCTCACTAACACAGTCATCCCCCAGTCAGCCTGGAGTTCACGGCTAAGGGCCACATGAATACTTGATGAATAATAATATGGACTGGAAAAATCTGGATAATGCAGGTGAGGTCTTCTGTTAGAGCTATTTGAAGTAATATTAATAGAACATCATTAGGTTCTTGTTAGCTGACTTTAAATTTGATCTCCTTAATATAGTTTCTTGTGTGCCCATCAATAAAGGCCTTTTGTGCATCATGTTCCCTTTTGATAGAGTGGTCCCTGTCTGTTGGTAAGCTAATTACTTGTTTTCATCCTGCCTTGTAAACAGATCTCCCCTTGTTCTTATCACAGGTCACACCTCACTTGTTTTCTAGTAGACTGCTTTTTCTTCTGTCAAGCTACAAAGGCCTCTTCTTCCAAAGCAAGAGATAATAAGCATTAGAAACTAGTCCAGACTGTAACTGTATAATCCTTCAGCTCTGTACAGACGAAGTATGTGACAAACTGAGAACAAAGTCTTCACCCTGCCTGTATGCACTTGCCTTTTCACTCTGACTTGTGGCTTCATGCCTTAGGTTTCTGTTTCCAAGAGTTACCTATGGTACTTCCATCTCTAAATGTCTTTGCAGAACTTCTCTCTGATCAGCTTCCTTGGCTATCACAAGGAACAGAAACTTCCCTTTTGCTTCTGCCATGATCTTTCTCTTCTGCAGACCCAGGCAGCTTGGTTGGGTACCATTCCTGGAACAATGAGCAATACTGGAAACCACTTGGAGTGGTAGAAGCAGCAGCAAAATCTGCTGGGCTGCATGTCCTATGGTCAGGTCTAGCATGCATCATAGGAGTATGTGCCTCCACAGCCCCCAAACAGCAGTGGCCCTGCTCCACTGTTACAAACAGCTTCATGAAAAATGCTCCTCCCTGACACTTCTCCTGAAAGAGACTTTTCCTGACATCCTGTCTCTTCCCCACTCTTTGCCTCCTTCATCATGTGAATTGGACTGATGGATAGGCTGATAATGGAAAGCAGCCTTTGCTGAAATAAGGGGTAGATTAAGGTGTAAAATCTGGTGTCAGGATCATATTTCTACCAGTGTGCTTTGAAGCTTCTGACTTTTCTCCATTTGGTGATATATGGAAGGAGGGGGAAAAAGAGAAAGTAGGAAGCCCCCCTGCTTCCATCAGAGGGAGAATGCTTAGTGTGCAGTAAATTTCTCATATTTCCAACTCATTTTGGAGCACGTTTGCCAAGAGTTTAAGAGTTATAGGCCTATAAGTCAAATACCTTGCAAAATAGGTGTCATTATTCTCTCATTTTTCACCTGAGCTTGTAAGTAGGCCACATATATCTTTGACTCACTGCAGCACAGATTTCTTCCATGTTCTGTTCCTGTATGTCAATTAAACTCCAGCAGGAAGGTGATATATGAATGTATTTCATCAAAATAATTATGCCCAGAGCCTGGTGATGGTGCTCCAACAAAAGACACGTCACAGATACAGCATGCCAGGAAGTGGCATCAGAACTTTCTGCATGTACCCAGTAGCTCCTACAGGACAGCACTATGACTGCCTCATCTTAGCAGAGACAATAGCATTTATTGTGTTAGATCTGTGGCCCACACCCTGCCCTTGCTCCCATGTCCAAGTGTTTCATACCGCTCCCCAATGTGTCCTTGCCACAAAGGCCAAAAGCTTCCTTGGCTGCATTAGAAAGAGCATTGCCAGGAATGGTGATTGTTTCTCAGCAGTAGTGAGAGACCCCTTGAGAGTTTTGTCCAGATCTTGGCTCTTCAGTAGAAGGACATGGGTGTACTGTATAGTTAGGTCCAGGAGTCAGACTTGATGATCCTTATGGATCTCTTCCAACTCAGGATATTCTATGATTCTATGTCATTCTATTGATTCTATGAATCGTATTCTATGATTATTCTGTCAAGAGGCTGACAGAGCTGGAATTGTTCAGCCTGAAGAAGAATATGGGGGGGATACTAACAAAGTTCAAAATACTTGATGAGAAGGCAATAAAGCCTATGGAGCCAGACTCTTCTCAGTGGTGCCCAGGGGCAGGGCATGAAGAAATGGGCACAAAATGAAATAAAGTAAAATCCATTTAAACACGGGGAGGGGGAAGGACTTTCTTCATTGTGAGGGTGGTTGAGCACTGAAATAGAGTGCCCAGAAAGTATGTATTCTCCACTCTTCAAGATGCTCGAAACTTAACCGAGCAATCTTTATGCTTTAAGCAAACCACTCTGAGCAGGAGGGCTGTATGTGACCATCTCCAGAGATGCCTTTTAACCTCAGCTGCTCTGTGACTCTGTGGGTCCTGCAAAGCTAAATGAGTGGAACAGAGCTAGGGCTTGGTTGGTGATTTTTTTTCCATCAAGTGTTAGTGATGGAGTAGTCTTTCTATTAGAACTGCTTTCATTTTCTTAAGGCAGAAGTGTTGTCCCTCAGGCTTTGCACAGACTTTGCTTGCTTTAGATACATCTTAGGGTTTGGTTTTAGTTGGAAACTTATCTTTGCATATGCTTTCAGTAAGGTTGCTCATGACTTCTATTTTTTTCCTGTACTGTTATGGCTGGTGGGGAAATTCCTGCCTTCAGTGGCTTTGTGCACTTCTCTGAGCTTTGTACCTGACACTAGTCTATATGAAGATACTATAAAGATGCAAAGTGCTCAGTCAGGTCTTTTATATGTTCACTGGCTTTTTAGCGGGTCGTGAACTGAATATTAAGTTGGTTGCTGCAGTTCTCTGAGCTATTACCCTGAAACAGCACTACAGTTTTTATTAGATGCAGTGACTTTTTCAGACGCCTTTTAGCATTTTTCCCCTGCACCGTCTCTCTAAGAGACCTAACGCAGAGGTGAAATGGCTTCATGTCTCAGACACTGAAAATGGAGTGTTTGTACTACCATAGGACTGTATTATCTCATCTGATAGCTTTCAGCCAACCGGTAATACCACTTAATTAGTTGATTCAATGTTCTTTACCAAGCCTACACTACCAGAAGTTAGTTATTGCATTGACCAAAGCATTTCAGAAGAAATGGTTTAATGTCTGTTGTATCGAGAACTCCTTCCCTCTCAATGTCTGCTTCAGGGGAGGTTTGGGTTGGATATTAGGAGAAACTTCTCTGAAAGAGTGGTGCTGCACAGGAACAGGCTGTCCAGGGAGGTGGTGGAGTCACCATCCCTGGAGGTCATTCCAGAACCGTGTGGATGTGGCACTGAGGGACATGGTTTTGTGGGCAATATTGGTAGTAGGTGAATGGTTGGAATAGATGGCCTTAGAGGTTTTTTCCAACCTTAATGATTCTATGATGTCAGTGAGGTCTCTTCCCTTTGGTCTTCTCACTGCCCATAGCTCATCTCAGGATCTGCCCTGCTGGTTCCTGAATCCCCAAGGAGTAGGAAGAGGAGGGCAAGACAGACTGGTGATGCATGCTGTCCCCAGAGCTTACAGGGATATCAGTTCCAAATAAGGAGATCTTAGTGATTTTTTTTTTTTCTCTTTACTGTCAGCTACTGAAGGAAGTCCATGGCCCCCCTGCACATGGCTGTCCCACCTCAGGGCAGGGATGCAGCCAGTACACAAAGCAAGGTAATGGGACCAGGTTACTGGGTCTGGGTAGCCATGAGCAAAGAGATGTTCAGAGAATGACTCCCCAGATCTTTGTGTTTAAGATGTTCACCTATCCATCCTGTGCTTTACCCTCTGCTGAGCATTGGACACAACTGCAATTTCCCCACTACCTTCTAATCTGTTCCTTATGATTGTAAAAAAAATATATATATATATCTGCAGTGTGATGATTAGAAGCTAGGCAGGAATGTCCAGGCAATGTGTATGCACATCTATAGTGGGAACTTGCAGGGGATACTGTTTCTTCTGGCACAGATCCCTATGTTGACTTCCTGTCAACATACATCTAAGGGCGTGCGTGGGCCCCTGGAAGCTATTTGATAGTGAGTTATCTGAGTGATTGTGGTAGCACAGAGGAAGGTTGCCAGCACTGATCTCTTCTGCTGTTGAAGGTGATGAAGTACCTATTTAAAAAAAAGAAAAAGTTTTGTTTTCCCTTTCAAATGAAGGATCATGGCTTCTAGTATGGGCTGTTCAGCATAGCTAAGCTATGGCAATACAGGGTGCAGTTCACTATCTGCAGAGACTAGGAAGTGGAGAGAAGAAGGGAATATTGCCTGGAGAAGATCATGTGACTGGCAGTGGAGGATAGGCAGCACAACAATGACAGTAGGCACCCTTGGTGTCAATGTCATGTGGCAAGAACAGAAAACCTTCTTGAACTGCATGGCGTTTCCAGTACAGCTTTTAAGGAGGTAAAAGTTCTGCACATCACTAGTGAAGCAACATTCCTAACAGTTAAAGCTAGTCATGGTCTCTTTTCATAGTTATGAGCCTTGCCTTCTGCCGCGGTGAAAATTTCCCTGGGGCAGCGTACTAAAGCAGTGAGAGCTGTGTGCATTAAAAATGTGACTAGGTTTCCTAAAGCTAGACAACAGGATAGTAACTGAGGCTGTGAATTTGGCAAAACAGTAAGATATAGAACAAGCTCTTGAGTATCCATTGCAGGGATGGGTAGAGAGCCAAGGTTATCCCTGCTGTAGGTATTGCACAAGAACAGTCATCACTAATGAGCAAAGAGGACAATGCAGAAACTTGTGGGCCTGTAACCTATCTTCAGCATTAATGCACGCAGATGTTGGCACTAAGTTGAAAATGTTCCCAAGAAGGAGCTGACTACTGTCTTAGCACTAAAAGCTGATAATTGACAGTATTTCATATCCTTCACCCAACCTAACCCTGGCAAAGAGAAGCTGATACAATAAAGAAATGATTAGAGAAAGCAGAACTTCAAATACATTAAGAGCTTTATGTGAGTAGAATTAAGAAACTTTTATTAACACTTGTAAAAAGAGCTCATTAAAATGAGACAGCCGAAAATAACAGGCCAATGTTTTGGGCCTTTCTGCCATTCCCCACTCAACTAAAAACTGCAGTAGGCACTAAAGTACTATTTTTTTCTTTTAAATGACTGTGCCCTCCAACTTTGTTGTTGTTGTTCCTATACTTCATGAGCATCTGCATTAAATTTCCACACTAGTTTTAGTTTTGATATTTAGAGCAATTACAGTTATGTATATGGTCACATGCAGTATTTCATTAAATGTATATGGATGGTAAGAAACCTCTTCTAGTAGTTAACAGAAGGTTTTGTTTCAGTATCTCTAGCTAATTAAGTGATCTAAAGAAAAGAATATAGGTTTTGCTGGGGAGGCTAACAGTGAGAAGAAAAGATAGCTCAAGACTTTGCCTCTTCTTTGTTTTCTTTTAAGCGTATCTTGAGCTAATGAACTCGCCTTTTATCAGGCTCTCAAATGGCAGATTAAATCAATTCCTGCTGTGTTTGATAGAGCAGATCCAGTACTTTGTCACATACAGGCAAAGTAAAGGAGTGTGGTTCAGTGCCCAATCTCCAGGCATAGCAAGAGGCACATGCTTACACTGTAATTCAAAAGTCCTGGTCATGGTAATAAAATCCATGCTAGCGCTTGAGATGGACAGATGTTTTTTTCTGGGCATGGAGACGTGACCCTGTGCCTCAGACTGAATTAAATCACTTCAGGAGTGAACTTGACAAAGCTGACATGGACATAGAACGAGGACTGATGCGTGCCCAAGCATACCTGGCCAACACAGCTCTATGGTCTTGATGCCATTTTCATAGAATAACAGAATGACTTAAGTTGGAAGGGACCTTAAAAATTATCTAGTTACAACCACCTGCTGTGGTCAGGCTGCCCAGAGGCCCCTCCAACCTGGCCCTGAATGCCAGTTTAACTCTTGTTAACCTAGTAATACATCACTTCTTGTATCAACTACCCAACATGCTTTTGGGCCAACTTCACAGCTAAGGATAGGCAGATACAAGTATGTTTCAGCCAGGAATTCTCTTTGTCCTCATCTGTGAATGCAATACCAAGACCAAAGCTGTGTGTGTACAGGAGCCACCTATGCCAACATGCAACTTCTGGATCTACCTTATGGAGTGCTTAAACATCGGGATCAGAAATCTGTCCTTAAATACTAACAGTGTTTCTTGACTTCTTTAAGAAAGCCATGATCATCACTAAGATGGAAGAGTCTGAGGACTGCTTTGCTAGACCATGGTATCCAAAAATGGCTGCCTGAAGTCAAGCTTCTCACGGTGCTTTTGAGCATCTAAAAAGTCTCCTCTATTTAAAAACAAACAAACAAACAATGTCTAACGATGTTCTCACAAACAGAGCCTCAGCATGAGAAATAAGTGTTGAAATGACACTGGTTTGCAAAGCTCTCTTACAGTCTGAGGTGAAAAAATAAATTGAGGTTAACAAGAGACATCAGGAAAGTGGAGAGGCAGGAAATTAAACCTTACTGTTCTCAGCGCTTACTTGGAGGAAAAAAATAATAGCATTTTGTTTTGTAAAAAACCGTTTGTCACAATGATTCCTAGCAAATATCAGCCACAGATATATTGCTTTACCAGAATGCTGGCAAGTAACAACAACAAAGAGCGCAGATGGGAACGCAGAGATGGAAAAACTGGCAAAAAGCATTCTGGCTTGCATCTTAAGCATGTATAAAGGTACTAGACTGGTATCTAATTATAGGCTGTGCAGGAAGTAGCAGCTATAGCTAAGGTTTCTTGACATTCTTCTCTAAATGTCCTCTGCTGCTTTCAACTCTGACACATTGTTCAGCTGCTGATTTCTGTAGTGGATATCAGCCCCTGGCTGAGCGTGTTCCAGACAGACTTAGCCCAACTACTTTGAATGTTTTGAAAGAAAAAAAGCAGGGGATACAATCCTGGAACGTTACTTCACCCATCCTAGGTAAATATCTGCTTTTTTGCTTTTTCTTTTTTTTTAATTTACATTTAAAGTTCACCTACTGTAAAGCCTTACATTCTTACTGATGTACACGCAGCTACTGAACCAGCCATGCTTTTGACTACAGCTCAGTACTGCGAGAGAGCTCCCATACAGGGCCTGTCAGCAAGCCAAGGTCACACTATAGGCTCCCATCCCTTAGCCTGGATTTCTCCAGTTTTGAGTTTAGGCCCAGCTCTCATATTGGCACCACCTGGGACCCCTACTTGCTTCCCACTCTGACTCCAATCCTGCACCCACTGATCAAAATGGTTTTCTTTACAGTGCTCCGTACAGCCTCTGGTATGAGGGCCTCTCTCACTCAAGGCATGCCGAAGTGTACCTGTCCCATTAGTCAAAACAGTTCATTGATCTTGGAAGGTTTCTTGATGTTGCATTTCTTTGTATCCAAGCAACCTGATAAAGTGTTTCTGGTGCAGCATTTGTTGTGAGGAGGATGGAGATATATTCATATTTACAGGTGAAAATTTCAACTGTTGTTATATTCCTTAAACATGTCTACAGAACAAAAAGAGCCTTTGGAAAAAGAGGATAAACATTCAGGGAGCTGCTTGTAACTCTGGTGGTGGCCAAGTACACAAAATATCAGTGCCACAAAAGGGTAAACCACTGACAAGGGAAGAGTGACCAAGGAAACTCAAACACAGGGAAAAACAGCTTAACCCTGAGCTGAGAGTCAAACACTTAGGAGAAAAGACTTGACAATTCTTTGGGCTCAAGCATTACTGAAGGTTAGCCATTACTGTCCTTGAATGGTATGAAAACAGCAAAAGTAAACGAGCCTTTATTGACATCCAGTATTTTGCAAGGTTACATGTTGTGGAAGAACATGTTTTCTTTCTGCTTAAGAGATCTTATGTAAAATACCTACAGCTGCAGAGGCATATGCAAAGGGAACAAATGGTACTGTTGAGTGCTCTGGGACTGCAGAAAAATATTAGTGAAGAAGGAGAAGGAAATAACAACAATTTTCAAGTGTTTTGTTGGTGGTAGTGGTGTGCGTGTTTATTTTTCCCAGCATAATTTAAGATGGGATTCTCTTCATTGTGGATGGGCAACAGCCTGATGGAGCGCCTTTTTTGCTTCTGATAATCAGAGCCCCCCAAATGTTCCTGAGCCACATGTTACCTCCAGACAATTTCCAGCCCTCCTCCCCTCTGCAGGGCTCTCAATTAACGTTGGGGGGAGAAAATAAATCATCAGACACCTTTCAGTGCTCCCCATGGTTTAGATCAATTTGCCCACTGGAAGCAACCTACGGACATGCCAGGTCAGAATTTTATCTGTCCCTGAGCATGAATGGATCACTCCTGAGCAGCTATTCAATCCTGACTGGCCAGCATCTGGCCAGGCTCTTATTTGTGCAAAGCTGTTTGTTCAAAACTGATGGGCAGCGCTGACCAAAGTGCCTCAGAGCTCAGCCAGCACTGCCTGGCTCCTACCATGTCCCATGAAGTGGAAGTGTTGTCCCATCCTGGCTCATCTGTGGGGAACTGAGGCACAGGCAACATCTGATCAAAAAGATTCATTTGTTTGGGTACTGCGTTTTCATATCTGTTATGTGGTCTTTGGGTTTCAAGGTGATTAAGTGATTTTTTTTCTTTTCCCTAACAATGAAGCTCAAAGCCACACTGCGGTGTTTCAAAGCACAGCTATTGCTGTCTGGCACATACAGAAAATGGGGAGGGCATTTTTGCCCAGTTCCACTGCAAATGCAGACTTGTGACAGGATAAAATTTCTCCTGAGAATCTTTCTAGTCCAAGAGGATTTATTAATCCATCTATGCCTTTGATTCCTGGAGGGGCCAGTTTTTCTGACCAGTGCTGAATTATCTCAATATATAATTGAAGCAATTTTGGATTATGAATTCTATAAAAAATATATAACATGCTAGAAAATGCAATATAAATCAAGCATCCAACCAGCTCTATTACTAAATCTGTGCCTCTTTTCCTTTACTCAGCCTTGCAAAAGCAGAGGCTCACCTGAGGCAAGAGGCAACCTCTACACAAGTTGTTTGATTTCTTCTAAATAGCCAGATGGCTTCAGAAATCAGTTACTGCTTTTCTAGGTGATATGCGATGTTACAGGTGAGGAGTCTGCATAGCAAAACATAGCATACAAAGTGATCCAGGGTGGATATAATTTCTCCCGTTTTACAGTCATGATTACATGATTTTATGTGTACGTGTGAGATTATTCTGGTCATTGTATTTCTGCTGCTATTATATTCTTTGTGAAGCAAGATAATTTAGGCATTGGGCCATCAATGTCTAGTCCAAAAGTGCTGAGAACTTACTGGCCTCTCTCAGAGGATGTGTTGGGAGACAGCCCTCACTGTCCTTTGCTGCAAAAGGCTAGCAGTAGGATGAGAGTTAATGGCCTTAATTTGTGCCAGGGAAGGCTTAGGCTGG
The DNA here is from genome assembly GCA_024606505.1 of Aquila spilogaster. NCBI lineage: Eukaryota > Metazoa > Chordata > Aves > Accipitriformes > Accipitridae > Aquila > Aquila spilogaster. Next base: position 6,159,500 of record JANHGO010000039.1, read on the forward strand.
ATATTAGGAAAAATTTCCTCTCAGAAAGAGTGGTGATGCACTGGCACAGGCTACTCACGGAGGTGGTGGAGTCACCATCCATGATGATGCTCAAGAAAAGTGTAGATGTTACACTGAGTGACATGGTCTAGAGTGGTCACAGGCAAGAGCTGATGGTTGGACTGGATGATATTAGACATCCTTTCCAACCTTAATGATTCTGTAATTACCATTCTATGAAAATCCAAGCAGCTGAGGAAGAAGAGAAGGAATGAGACAGAAGCTGAGGACTGTCATTAGGCCTTGGCAAAAAGCAAAATGGAAAATAAAGTGGAGAGAAAGACAAAGGACTGTCTGCAGCAGGTCCCCAAGCATTTGTGGCTATATAGGTGATGAGCCAAAAATGTCTTGGAGGCATGACCAACGCCTCAGTGCTGGGCACAGCGAAAATCTTTCATCAGTAGTGGTCCATGTTGGAGTGCCCCAGTTAGGTCTGCTGTAGTTATCTGTTTTCAGGACAGATGCTCCTCCCCTTCTGGTTTCACAGCAGTGGGTTCTGCTCCAGACTGCCCATGTGAGTAGTGATCTCACAAAGATCTGAGAGCCCCAGCCCACTGACCAGAGATGTGACACGAGGGGAGACTTTTGGTGGGATTCTTTCTTAAGCTGTCCATGAAGGCAAGGGCAGGCCCCTCCAGTAAACTCTCTACAGATGCTATGGCTTTTCCACACTGTTCTTTATAAGAACCCTGCAGCCACAGAGCTGTCTCAGTGGCTTTTTCTAATCAATGCTTCTTATCAAGCAGACTGCTCTGATCCTGCCTTTCCCAGGGCCCACCACCTTTCCTAGCCAATAAACTCATTTGCCAACTTCCCCTTGCCTCATTGCAGCTAAGCAGAATGTCCCAAAACATCTTTGTTTCTCTCCACTGTTTTCCCTGCCTTTTAGGGATAATAACATGGTTTATCTAACAGTGACTACATCAAAAATATTGCTACAGTTGCTATGTATGGGTACTAGGCCAAAATGCAGCTCTGGCAAACTTCTATTGAAATTAATGCGGGTGTGCTAAGAGTGTATTTGTAATATTTCCTTCATAACTCTGCCAGCAACCATTGTATGATAAGCTTTGGTACATAGAAAGTGAAACAAAAGGGTATCAGGAAATAACAAAGTAGTTTATTCATCTGGGGAACAGGTTATTTTTGGGGAATGCAAAGACTTATGTACTTCTAAACATTTTACTTCAATGCATATCCAGAGCAACCTGCTAGCTTTATTCCTTGATGAAACCTTGCTCCATCACTCCTCACTGAGTTCCTTTGGGGTTTTTGTCTTTCATTAATTCCGAGAGATACTCCATCTCTGTCATAAAGAGAGAAAATGTCAGTTAATAATGCTACTTGCACTAGTCTCATAGCTCTTTCATAGCTTATTTTCATTTATAGCTCTTATCGTGCTTGGATACGGAGTCAGTGCAATACATGAGAGATAAGTGAAGGTAAAAAGAGCCATCCCACTTTCAGAGACTACCCCCAGCTTCATGCTTACCTTGGATAATGTGTTAACAGCTGCAGTCAAGCACTTAGGGTTTGGTAATACATCCTGAAGTGCTTTATTTCTAAAAGTTGAGGGTTTCCTATTCCTTTAAAAACCTACTGAGTCCTTGGGCAAGTCCTATCACCTATGTCACAGATTCTCACTTGATTAATCATCTCATTTGGGCTGTGAGAAGTAATTTTAACTGCAAAGTGCTTGAAGGTTGTAAAGCTGTTTGGGAGCTGTAGTATTTTAAGGCCATGGGATGAGTGATTACCAGCCTATGAGTTAAGAGTTAGGCTTATACCGGTTCAAATTCTGCAATATTGGTTTCTTTGTTTTTGAAATATGCCTCAAGAGAATCAGCCCTTAAAGTTGTTTCCATAATGGGAACAAGCTTATGTCTTCCTTGCTTAAAAACCAATTGCCGCCTAGCATCCCTGATGGACATGGGGCTCAGGCTTGCCTGTGCCATAATGCCTGAGCAATCAACCAGCTGACTCATGCTGGTGGGATGAGGTAGAGTCGATGTCTCTAAAAGTCCAGGAGGGACCTATTAACCCAATTTGGGTGGAGGTGATCTTGCTTTAGCAAAAGTGTTGAAGGAGCCCCCAGTGTTGTGAGAAGTTACGAGGCTCTGGGTAAGAACTGGTTTGGTATTTGGAGAGATGAGCATGTAGCTACTGAGGGGTTTTGGTCTAAAGAAAGTTTCCAGGGAAACTGCCTTGGTGAGAGTTCCCTTAGAGATGGGAGAGCTGAAGCAAACGTGGATATGCTGATATGCTTCTGAGAGGTAAGAAAGACTGAAAACACTACCACGTAACTATAACAAATGCTGTACATGGACTGTTAGCCAAAAGCTTCTGAAGATAGCTTGTTACTCTTCTTTTGAGCATCAAAAATGTCCTTATATTCACTACAGAACAAGGATCTGTTTGTTTGATCACAGAATAATGTAAGTTCATTAAGTTCATGGTGTGCTTATCTCCCAATAACTTGTCTGAGTGCACATGACCAAAGACAAACTGCAAATGTTTAAGCTCTAGGCCAGGTCTGCTTCTTAATTTGCATCAGTGTCTGCTTTCTTGTCTTTTCTGAATAAGGATGGGAAGCAGAAATCAAACAGCTGTGAAAGGAGAAAATGTGGGCATTAAAAAAATTCCTGGAATACTACTGACATCATCCTGAATTTTGCATTAGAAAGCAACAGTGTCAAAATGGAGTTTCTCCTTTTGACAAAGCTACCTGGTTTTCAGGTTTAGGTTTTGGTATAAGAACACCTAGTTTTGGAAGCCCTTGTTTTGACCAGGAGAGCTCAGGTGTGAAAGCAGCAATCATGCCTCTGGCCATCTCCAAAGGTAGCACCCAAGTGCTGTGCTCCCCTGTTAGGTATTGTGCCTAACACCCAGTGCAGCTCTTCTGTGCAGCTGAATTTAATCCAGAGCTTGTCCAAGACTCTAGTTACCAATGATATATAGAACTATAGGTAGACATAGCACAAACTGCTTCTGTAGATCTTGGGAACGGTAGCTAATTGAGTAGATTTGCTAGGCACCGCTAGATGGTGCCTCCTGATCACTGTTGATGAGGAAAATAACCACTCACTGGGAAAACAACCGGCAGGAAAGGCAAGGGGAGATGATAGTAGGAATGGGAAGGCTCAGCAATCCACTTGGGGAAAATGCAGGTAGGTAATACAACTGTGTCCATGGCAGGCAGAGCTGTCCCTCCAAAATCCTTGACAGAAAGCCTCTTGCAAAAGCACCACTTCTGCGAATGAAAGCTGGTATGTTTCTTTCTAATGCTTTGGAAGCATTAACCTCTGCTACATGAGCTTCCCCCAGTAAGGAAAGATGATTAGAGAAAAGGGATAACTTACAATCCTGCATAAACTGATATTCTTTTTCAGCGTAACAGGAAATTAAATAGCTTATTTTTGCAGTAAATCCACACAATTAGACAAAGCACAGGCAGAAAAGTGATCCTGAGGCCTGTTAGTGATCTGAAGGGTTTATCTTATTCTGTTAATAAGCCAAGTGTGGAGTAAAGTTGCAGTGTGGCTGGGGTTCAAATACACTTTTGATGTAGCTTCATTAGCTACTTCATTAACAAACAAAAAATTAGGAGTAACCCCCTCTCCTATAACAGAACAATATTTTTGGATCAATATTTAACTGTATTCTCACTGTAGTAGATTTCAGCTCAGTTCTTGATCTTGCCTTATTTTTTTCTTTTCCCTTTTTCCTTTTAATCCAGTGTGTGCTCCTCTGTTATTGTAATCATACAGCTAAGATGTGTGCTTGCTGCTGGGGAACGAAGGTCTTGGTTCCCAGACTTGTTCTCTGCCGCAGTGTTTCAGTGCTGTGGTTTATGCCAAGGCTGGTAGGGAGGAGAAGCCAGGTCTAGAAACAGGACCTCAAGGGAAGGGTGTGTGCTTTCCTGTGGTACAAATGCAAAGACAGGAACTTGCTATGTTTAGCTTGGGCTCTTCTTAGTATTAAAACAACTTGCATAAACTCCAGGTGGATTTTTGAAATCCTTTCCAGAGTAGTCTGATTCCAATGAAAAGTGGAGTGAAAAATGAAGATACTCTGTAGTATGTTGGGAACATAAAATGTAAGATCAAAAAATAAGTACAGCCCTTGGTAGTTAACCCTACAATTAACAAGTCTGCAAGGCGGTAACTGGTAACATAATAGTACTGTCAACAATTATTAAGTCCCCGAGCACTTTTCTTTCAATCTGTGCCTACATGTCAAAAAGGATAACTGGTGGCAGAAGTCTCAACGTATTTAGAAAACATTATGAGATTAACTCAGGAAAATGCACATACCAAAAATCATAAACCTTGTTTATGTGAGAGATGACTGTGACTTGTGTCCTGTAGGAATCTGAGAAGTGCTGAATCTTCTGCTAGGTGGCTCTCTAACATAAGAGAAGATTGATGCACAGTGGAAGTGAGACCAAGTCTGAGTAAAAATTGAATTCAAGCTCCCAACAGTGAGGATAATTAGTTAATGAAATGACTAATTGCAGGGAGGACAAAAGGACACTGTGACTTAAATCTTGATTAAAAATCTGACTCTCTCTCTGATGACATATTATATCTCAGATGGGCTATGGGCTTAAAGCAGAAATTTCAACGAATTTTAGGTCTTCTCGGTGTTGGATGGACTTCAGTCTCTGGAATGAAATTACTGATGAATGATCAGGTGAACCAAAAGGAAACCATCTCAGCTTATCCTGCTTTGAGAGACACCTTTCTGGTTTTCAGGGTTCCTGAAGAACTTCTTGACTGTGCTGGCAGTGCTTCAGAACAGGTCTCTGTCTAGTTTGCTCAAAGGGACTTACTGTGTCTCTCCAGCCCATGCTCTATTACTCTCAGTAGCTGAAACAGACAACTTTTGCAGGAAAGCTTGTGGCCTCTGAGTATATTCACTTAAGTTGCTACTCTGAAGAACACCAGGTTATGAGAAGAATGGAATGGGTGACTCTAAAACGTGCAGAAAGTTTCAGTTAACTTGGTTGCATGATGCTTCCACTCAACAGGGTTCTATAATTCTTGCAGGTGAGCTCTGCTCTGGGGTCGTAAAAAAGAGACACAATGCTCAGTGTTCTCTAAAAGTCATACCCACAAAATGGCATCTGCTGAGATTTCATGTGCAGGTGTAAGACCTTGATTGCTCTCTGTGATTTCTCAGAGAGCAGCTCCTGATGGCCACAGGAACACAGCTGTTAGTAGGGATGCAGTTGGCCAAAGTTGGTCTGAAAACCACCTGGAGTTTTTGGAGGAGTAGAGATTTCCTGGCCCTCCAGCTAAGTAGAAGCAAGTACAAAAGGCCTATTGTGATGCAGTAACCATTATGCTAAATTGATTTTATCCATATTTTTATCTCCTGGAGGGGAATGTCAACACTGACTACGCACCTGAGATAAAAATTTCACTGCTTCCTTTTATACCTCAACAAGGCTTCTAAGACTCAGTATCTCCCAGATAAAGCAGGCCTTATCTGCACATTCTGAGGAACACTCAGTAGATTTTCATATTTAAGTCTTCACCCCAATGCACAGTTTCCTCATTTCGTTTGAGTAAGCTCATCTTCCGAACCGTTTGTAGGCTCCATTCATCTGCAACAAGGTATCTTTGCAGAGACTCTGCTAGCTCCACTGTATGAATAATGCAGAAGAATAGCTGTGTTGAAGCTGGCTTCATCGTCAGTTTAAGCTGACCATGAATAATTGAACACATTTTCTTTTCAGGGACAAGAACAGCTGGCATCTGAGCTGTTTAACCCCTTTTGCCTTCTCACATTTCTTCTTAAACTTGCTAAACCCCCTGTGCTTAGCCGTCCCATGTAGGAATGCATCAAACACATTTGGGGGAGTGTCACAAATAATGTGAGATGCTTATAATCCAAGCCTAAATGAAGGCTGGTTACAGTGTATACACCACTTATCTCCAGCCTTAACTCTTTGGTTGCTGGCTTACTACTGGAGTCTACTGGGACATCAATATTAGGATTCTGGGCAGCCAGTAAAATGCCTTCACGAAGGTAAACCTTCAGTAGGGAAGAATATAATTAAGAGGTGTCGAGAGTTTACATATTTAAGCAGTTGGTGTGAAAACTATAGAATTAATGGTCTGCCGGTTCAGCCTTCAAAGCTATGGATGACTTCCCCGTGAAGTTTGGGCACTTTTAGTCCAATGAGGTGGGGAAGGAAGCCTGTGGCTTTTTATTTCCCACATATCTTTTGAGAATGGAATGTGTCACCTTGAAATCACAGGAGCTGGCCTACAAAACTGAACTTGCCTGTTAATCGAGGAATTTGGTGTTTATAACTATTCTTGCTCTCTAATTTATTTTCAGGAAAGCTTGTGTAGTTTATATTCCAATTAGATGTGAGTTCAGTGATGGGGGAAAGCTGAGAGAAGTCTGAAGCCTGAAGTCTGGTATGGGAATATCTTGAAATCAGGAAAAGAACCTGTGAAATCTTCTCTCTGGAGAGAGAATAAATTTATCATAAAATCCTACCTACGTGTCACTCCTTCAGGATGATTTCACTCATAATTCTCCAATTATATTCATTTTTATAAGGTTGTCACAGATGAATGCTTTCAGATGCTTTGTATTATAAGTGTCCATAATCTTGGGAGCATACTACACATGATAATGAGCATATCTTATAATGAGATGTGTTTGTGTTCCCTAGCTTTCTTGTTAGAAATTTTGTTTCTTCTGCGTTAGTAAGTCCCTCTCTTTATGCTGTTTCTGAATCATGCGAGCACAACTTTCCTTTTCACATTTTAAAAGCCAGCAGCAACGTGTTGTACCTCAATGCTTTCCCTCCCTTCTATGCCTAAAGGCTTTGTCTAGCAAGAAATGCATTATATTTTTAGTAAGTGGGTAAGTAAATTCATAAAACAAATTCATAAAAAGAATTTGAATATTGGAAGTGTTAGTGATGGAGATGTTCTGCATGCCGTATGTGCTAACTGAATTATATATATGAAAAGTATGTTTTCACATTCTTAGAGTAATGGAGCTGTATAAGAAACTAGCTACTGCAGATCCTTAAGCTGTCTCTGAGAATAACTTTCTTGAAGGGATCAAAGGAAGCTGGATATGGTGGTCTTCATCCTTCCAATATTTCTGAAAATATATTTCTTATTTTAGATCCCATGATGGTATTATATGAAATCCCTGGAACTGCTGATTTGTGTTATGGCAGGGTAGGCTGTTTGCTGTGGTGTTATGCAAAGCAGAAAAACTGACTTCTATGTAATTTGCTGCATGGTGGTTGGAAAGGAAAGCTGTAGTGACTCACAACCTGCATGCTCCTTGTCTTATGGTACCCTTTAGAATTGCATGGATTTTTGCCAAACCTTCCTTTCCCTGCAGCTGTAAAGTTGGCTCTCATTTCCCCACTTGTACAATGGATGTACTTCAGTGGTGTCATGGCTTCGACCCTATGAAGTTAACAGTATAACATGAGATTTCTGCTTTAAACAACAACAACAAAAAAAGTAAAAATAAAAACACAGAAAAAATCTCCACTACTGAACAAATGTGCTTCAGTGTTAGAACTGGCAGGATCAGGAGACCTTAGGATGATCTGAGAGCCGCTCACTGTTACTGTATTAAAATACCTCTGAACTTTGTGTATTTGATGACCTCCGTCTTTCTAGTGGCCTAGCTGTAGTCAGTGGCAGTACTACTGAGTTGCTTGGTCTTTACTGAGTCTGGGTGCAAAGAAGGAGACCCTGCACTGAACACAGCTCTGGTGGGAAGTGCCAACCTCGCATCCTCCTTCCTAGAAGGCTCCAAAAGACTATGGCTCCTACTTTGAGAGGAATTTGTAAAAAGCATCACTTTCCCAGCCCTTCTGCAACAGGAAGTTGCACCTCTCTCCACTTCCCCTACTCAGGGAGTTGCCAGAGATCAGTGAGGTTGCCTGTTGGCCTCCTCTTCTCCAGACTGGACAGGACAAGTTTCTTCAGTGTCTCTCATAGGACCTGCCTTCCAGCTTTTCTACCAGCTTTGTTGCCTTCCTCCATACACTCACAAGAACCTTAGTAACCCTTCTATGCTGTGGAGTCCAGAACTGCACACGATATTCAAGGTGAGGCTGTACCAACACTAAATATAGTAGGAGAATCACTTCTTTTGACGGTCTTGCTATGCTGTGTTTAAAGCACCCCAAGATGCTGTTGACTTCTTGGCTATCAGGGCACACTGCTGGCTCATGTGATAAATATAAATAGAGCACAAGATGTATTAATCGCCATGAGGAAAGTTGTTCCCATGGTTGCTTCTTTGTTTTCTTTTAATTTGAGGTTATGCTTTTTTGACACGTCATGCTCCTTTTTAGTTTTCAGCTCAAACTTCTATTCCACAGATTAAATCTTGCTCAGCTCAGGGGAAGCCATCTGAAAGGTGCTGCTGCAGGTTGTCTAACAATGGGTTCTCTTCACAGATCAGTGCTCTCTTTCAGTAGCTGGTAAAATCCCAGCAGGTCTGATCTAATAAAAAGGATCAGAGGTAACAGTGGTCCTGTCACATTCTTCAGCAAGAGAAATTATTGAGCTTTGAACATGATCTTTCAGACAAAATAGTACTAAAAATGACGTGTTCATTTTGTGCGACCAGGATGCGGCTTGTGCCTGACCTTGGTCATACAGCATATATGAAGGTGTGATCAGAGGTGATGTGGAGCAGCTAGAATTGCCAGAAGGAGATGTCACAATTTGGAGGGATAAATCTCCAGTGGTATTTTAAAAGTGTTCAAGTCTTCTACAATCTCTTTGATTGGATGGAAACTGTTTCCCAGCATAAAAACTTTAGTTTTCCTTGGAGTAAATCTGTTCTTTTTCTTTGCATTCTTCTACCCTGAGCTGCCCACTAGTAAGGAGGTAATGGTGTACAATTAAATATGTTAATGCAATGCTTGTTAGCCACGTAAGATAACTTGTTTACAGCTGAGTTTATTCCTGAAAAAGAGAATTCTATCAAGACTTCTGAATGTGATAACTATGAAGCAATACATTCTTTGTTCTCTGAGATGTATGGGGGTGAACTGCGAGGTAGTATGGAAAGCAAACTGTGCACTATAGTGGGATACATCATGAATAGGGTTTCTGTCTCCAGAGCTGCCTTTTAAAGCTCTCACAAGTATGCTTGGAGGGGGCTATGAAGTGATTAGCTGTGGCTCCAGACCTGCTGCTCTGAGAACAGTAATGAATTCTTGGTATGAGATATGGGGCTCCCACCTGCTGATCCAACACCTCTACCCTACGGCATGCTCAGTTTCAAGTGTGAATAACAATGTGAGTTCAGCACCTCCATCCTGATGCTCCATGGACAGACACTTGAAGTATGGGGAATTGTCCAGGAAGGGCTAGATGAGACCTCAGATTCCTAAACCCCTAAGGTTAGATGAAATACTTGCATTTTTTAGATTGGAATCTTGTTTCTGAAAGGGGTTCACCATCACCGCTCTAAGCCCAGACTTGCCATTGAATGAATGTGGTAACTACTCAAACTGATTTTTATCAGCTACTTCAAGGAAAATAATGTTTATCTATCCAAAAGCCAGCTATATGTTCTTCAGCTGTTCTGTGTAGCAGGTCTTCAGGTAGCTGGAGGATGTGTACATGTGCCTAGGAAACAGGCTGAGTAAGTGATCTTTTTGCCATTGTCTCCATCCTCACCTCCTTCTTTATCTGAGGCAGAATTACAACAGTTTTCATCAAGTCTTGAGTTCCTGGCATCCCCCTGAGTGCACTTGTTTCCATATCTCTTAAACTTTCTCCTCTATTGGAGGAAAATAAAAACGAATGATTGCACATTTCTCTCAATGATGAGCTTTAGACTTCTAAATGAAAAGTGAGTTGTTAAAATGACAGCAAGATTATATATTTTTTTTGAATAAACTAGAGAAAAGCTATTTTGGTCTACAATTTTGCATTGTCTGGAGATGGAAATACACTGGAGAATTTCACTTTTAAAGGGAACTTCTTAACCTCTTGCTTCTAGAACCTCCTGTACAAAACTTGGACTTACCTATTATTCTAGTATTTTAGAAAGCAATAGGAAGAATAAGGGAATAAGAACAGAGCCAGGCCTCTTGCCCCTAAAACTTTGATGGTTTATTCTTGTAGAGGCTTAGCAGTGATATATGACTGTGAACAACAGCACCCTCTAACAAGTAGTAAATGATGAGTTGCGGCTTTGAGGCTTCAACCTGTTTTCTGGAAGGTAAAGTCAGGGGACAGGGAAGATGGAAAGTGGATATTTGATAAGCTGTAAGATTCTGTTGCTCTGTGAGAAAAGACATAGCTATCTCAGCTCCATGAGTAATATTTTATACTTGGACCTGTGTACAGGATAACCAGGGAACTGCTCTCAGTACCTGCTCCATGAGACTTTTTCCTTTCATCTGTAAGTGCTGACCTGCAAACATAAGCTTCTTTCTCATGGTCATGCTCCAGAGTTGATTTTTTTTCCATCTCATCCTCACCTGTAAATTGGTAGATAAGGTCTACAGATGCATTTAGATACTTGCCTTAATGCAAAGGGCATGAGCAGCCTGCGGTAAGACAGAGACTTTGGTGATGAAGATTTCCATGCTGACTGGAGCCTGAGACAGTTTGCTATGTGCCCAACTTTTCTTGAAATCATCCAGAAAAGGAAAAAAGCAAACTAGGATGCTGAAAAAAAAATGTAGCGTGCTATCAGTTTCCTATTAATAAGGGATAGAGGGGGATAGTGACTAAGTATTGGGGAATAGTATAGGAAGTTGGTACTTAAATGCTTATTTACCTGCCTGCATGGCTCCTAATGAGAGCTACCTCTAGCTCCAGCAGATGTCTGATTTTTGACATGTAACAGCTCCTTCTTCGTGGCAACACAAAGCTCTGACTGTCATGGTGTCACTAGGAAGGAAGCAGCTCTGAAGTCTTCAGTACCAATTTAATGAGGTGCAGATCAGCAGTGATGTACAGGCCTTCAATCATACTGAAAGGCAATGAATTCCCTGCAGGCAAGCTGGAAGACTTTGGCTCTGAAAAAAGCTTATTGCCAGCCAGGACATTAATTTTTCCTGATGGATTCCATGGAGAGAAATGAACCCAAATGAGCAAACATTACACTGTCAGTTTGACAACACATATATCAATAGTTGTGATCTCCATTGTAAACTCAATGAGAAAGGCTAGAATCTGTCTTTCACCCTTCTTCCTAGAGCTACTCAGTGGTGCCAAACTATCTTGTCCAGGATGGAGGAAAGAAGCCACAAATTTCCTTCTTATCATTCTTCTGAACAGTCAGGTATGAAAGATGAGAATTCCTTGTTATGGAGATGCTTAAATGGTTGCCTTGGTTAATGTAGATTGTCCATTTGTAGCTGTTTTTTTCTGAGTGCCTCTCTAGAACACTAATTTCTTTCAATCCCTCTGGCCTTGTAGTGTCCCTGGATGTAGACATACTCTTTCATTCTCCCTCCCTGCAATCCCAATGCTCTGCATAACTAATTTCTCCCAGGCTAGCATGGCTCTAGCACATGTGAAGCAGGCATTTTTGGTGCCCTGTCCCATAAGCAGTAAGCAGAACACATTAATCCTGCAAATAGTGTCTGTAAGTGTGGCATTGAATGGCACACATTGTTTATTCACTTGGACAGTTAAGATTTGTACTCCTGTTGTGCTAAAATACCCCTCAGAATTTTAAATGCGCAGTCAGTGCGAAAGAGGAGTGTAAGCCAGGGAGAGGAGTTGATGCCCTTCTGGCATCCAGGGGTGAAGCTTAGATGGCTTCAGAAGCCAGATTCCCAAAACTGAAGTTGCATACCAGAGTTTGTTGCTCTGTGGTGTGCTATGGCAAACCAAAAGTCACTCCTCAGGCATGCAACCTCATTGTGCTGTGAGGTCTCTCTCATTGTTTGAAGATGACCTGTATTTCAGGTGAGTAATCTGGTGCTTGATTTCTACTGAAAGAACTCAATGTGGGAACTAAGGCAAGGGGGCAAAAGGAGAACATTGAATGTAACTCTTCATTTGTAAGTCACAGAAGTGTATAGTGACTTAGGAGAATCAGTAGATGATAAGTCTAAAATTGAACTGTGGTTTGAGATCCATGGAGATGTAACTTAATGCCTGGTGCTTTGAGAGTGATTAAGTCTAGTCAGTTTTTGAAATCGTGGATGAGAAATACATTCCTTTTTGCCTTTTGGTCTGCTGTTCAGAGCTCTCTTTCAAGAAACTTGATTAGTAGTTTTATAATAAGTATGTAAAGCTCAAAGCAGAGGCGGTTCTTGGCATCAGCAAGGTCTGTGCTGTCTCTTATAAGGGAGTTACCAAACAACATCCTCTGGATAAGCTTTAGTTTCAGAAAGATGTATAGGATGTTATTCTGAGTTATAAAAATAGCAGTAAGGAAAAATTAACCATGGTCTCAAGCTTCTACTGCATTCAAGCTTTTTCCACTTGTCCACGATTTATGGGCTGGTTTTGTCCGGTTCCGTGACTAATGGGGCAGAGGACCCACGGACCCATGCCCCAGGAAAGGGGAAGGGGGAGAAGGGAGAGGGTAGGGCCTAAAGACAAAACAGTGGCAACGATCTGAGGAGGGAAACTAATTTATTTAATAAGATATTGGAGTGCAAAATAACACAATATAATACAATATAATTGGAATTGAGCTAATAAATCAAATAAAGAGAAAGTGTCTGAAACTGAAGGCCTTATGCTAAAGCTGAAGGCGAGATGGCTGGGGAACCTCCACTGCTGAGATGAGCAGTAAAAGAGGAAGTCTCGGGACTTGTGTGCAGGTTTATCTTTCCCTAGGGTATGGAGTTCTCTTCTGAAAGCCAGAAATTTGGCAGCCCACGGAACTGGAGCATTAACTCCTTAACTCTCAATGCACTACATGATGTTACGATGTGGAATACCGATAATAAAAATCATAAAACCATGACACCACTTTATTTCATTATGGCAAATGTTGCGCTCCTATTAAATAGCTTGGCTAGAGTTCACCCCCAGCTGCTGAGTCTTAAACCAAGTTAAGCTGATCTGGATGATCTAGATGATCTGACTAATCTAGATCTCCAGTCACTCATTGGACGATCCCTTTGTTCCAGTATTTCTGAGTCCTTGCTTTCTGAAGTTTCAATCAGTATCACATTTCAGAGAGATTTGTGTTTCTGGTGACAGTTCCTTACCTGTGGGAGCTCAGTATGCAGATCTCTGTCTGCTGGACAGTTTTGCACAACTCACTCTAATAATAGAAATAAACTAAAATTCTTTAATTGAATCAGGCCAGGATTCAGTCTTTCAGCTACACATGTGCCCTATCCATGTCCACAGGGTCCCTCAGAATGCACTAACGTGATATTTTTTTGTCTCCTTCTCAATAACGGTATCAAACATAAGCTGAAATATTTCTGCCTTGTATAATCCTATAAAGAAATTTAGAGGTAGTGACTTAAAATACCAAAAGTAGTCAACCTTTATGCTGTGGGAAAAATTGTCTTGTCTATGGAATTGATTCTTCTACTTAAAATGGAAACATAGCCAACTTCCTTCAGGCTCTTTGCAATTTAAATTTTTATGCATATGCATATACACATATACACATATACATGTGTGCACTTGCATGTCCTCTCTTTCTTTCTCTTGGGCAGCTTACCATTAACGTTTCTGGAAAGATAATATCAGTATCTCTTCATATTAAATGAACACTAATATTCTACTGTGATAGCAGTTTTATTTCTCAGGGAAGGTAAAAACACTTGCCTAAATGCAAAACGCAGTGTGTATTTTATTACATCTTCAAACATAAATTTCCTCAAGTGTTCTTGTGTGCAACTCTTGCTGATCTCCTGTAAAAGTCTTAAAAATAGCATGGATTTTTTTTTTTTTCATTCTCCACATGACTGTTGTGCATCACACTGGTAAGTGGTGCTCTGATACTTTTTAAGTTATTATCTGAGCCCTCTTAAAGTCATCAACATTTGCAATATTACCTGTTATTTTCATTGTGATTTCCTGAACAATGTAGATATCTACTGCAGAGAATAACATCTGTGAAGATATAGTCTCCCAGGTGTAATGAAATTCCTTTTGGATAATGCCTGGACTAGTTGTGCTGGTAAGACACAAGCCTGTTAGTAATGCAGGTAGTCTGGAGCTTGTGTTCATCTCATTCAGCTTTTTATTATTATTATTATCTCCGCTCTGTATTTATGTTGTCATTGCTAGAGGTGAGTCTCTACGACTTTTGGAGTCTCCTGACCAAGAAAGTATCATGGGTTGCTCTCACCTGGGAAGAAGCACCACTTGGTTCACGTGTGTGCTTGTATGTGGGAAGGTGACCACTTTCTGAGGACAGCACAAGCCAGATCTACTCACCTTTGTTACCCTGTCCAAGGTTCTGAGGCAGAAGCTGCTTTATGGTTGTTCCATGAAAGCAAGTCCTGGTTCTAGTTCTTACGGTCTGGGGACTCTTCTGCCCTATCCTGCCTTAACATGATGTATGGATGTTTAACACATTGAGGAAATGATATCATAGGCCTTGAAAACCTGCAGTGTCCATCTTACGTACAGCAAGTATTGCCTAGAGCAGCAGCATGAGGCTGTATATACTTTGTTAGGCTTTAATACTTAGTCCAGTTGGTTAAAAGCATTCAGAACTGCAGTTAATACCATTGACTTTTGATGCTTTACTTAAATATTTTGTTCAGAAGGCAAAGCAGTGTTGTTATTTTTTAATAGCTGATGTCAGTGGAAGGAAGTTTGTAAAACACAAGTATTTTGCCTATAAATTCTTTAAAAAAAATAGAATTCTGCCTCCAACATAAAACACAGTCTGATGTCCTGTTTCCATCCTGATACCATCACAGCAGTGACCCTTGATTTTTCAAATGAGGCCTCAAGTGCTGATAACTTCTTTCAAAGTTGCATTAACGAATAAAAAGAAAATCTTCAATTTCATTTCTAAAATGCCTCTCTGCCATTTCCGTAGCGCAAGCTTCTCTCAGGGCTGAAACAGCTGAATTTGAGGTTCAGTTCTACTATCTGCAGGTAACTGCAGCTGATGAGTTTTTAAACCTATTCCTATAGAGTTTGAGCAAGGTAAAGTTGAGAATCCATTTAAGACAACTACTTTTCTTCTTATATTCTTCAGCATGGACAAAGCCATGCCCTGTGAAATAACTGCTATGTACATTTTTAAGCCAGCTTTAGAAAATGGGGCAGAAGATTTCACAGAATTTCAGGAAAATAAACTTCTTTAATGGTTTTGGGTTTTGTGTGTGTTTGTGTGTGTGTGTGTGTGTGTGTGTGTGTGTGTTGGCACTTCATCATACCCAAAAATTTGAACACTGAAAGCTTTAACAGGAAAAGCAGTTTATCAGCACCACAGTGATCCAGAATAAATTTCTGGTTATTTTACTGAAAATGTTTTCTTTTGTGGAACCTGGTTTTACCTGGATTCCAGAGATGCCTTCTGGGAGTGACAAAAGAAGGGCTTCATGATGCATATTTCCTCAGTGGACTGTCTTAGCCAACTTATCCCACAAAACATGCTGAGATCCTACCTTGAGGAATTATTGAAATTGTTTATCTTGAAGTGGAATATACTGTGTCTAGAGCCTAAACCATTTATTTGTTTATTTATTTTGTTGGCCATACAACATTCACGGTTGGCCAGGACTCTGCAGAGGCTGAGCAAAACTCCTCAAAGTAACATGTGTGAACTGACTCAAAGAGAGAAAGTACAGCATATGTCCTATTAAAACTGACATAACAAATTTAGAAGATGTGCATATTTCATCATCTCTTAGGCTACATAATTAGTCAGGCATTTAGCATCAATCAAAAGGATGTTGCTGTAAAGTATATCTACAGATTTTTAATGTAAAAATAGGGAATGTAGTTAAACCGTGGTTTTCCAGTTCCCTGAATTTCATGGATAGAGGGGTCAATATCCCTTATTCATCCAAACAAGCGGTTTTGATTTTACAGGTGAGGGTGCATCATGCATCTTTTGCCAGCTTTGTGCTGTGCTAATATAATTTACCAAGCATGCAATGGTAAGAAAGGACAACATGAGCCAGAAGAAAGACAGCTCCGTTTTATTTCTGCAAAAGGAGTTGCAAAGCGCTGTTGGTTTCAAAATGAAATTAAGTCATTTAGTTGTGTTCCTTCAAGCAACAAATTAATTACTGGAATGCGAGGTAGTTTCACAACAGGATTACCCTTTGCTTCTGTAGGTAAAAGAGCAACAAATCAGGGTGACAGAAATGCTATGAGGAAAATGGAAGGAAAGGCAGCAGATGATGCTTTTTCCTACTGATGCATTTGCATCCAAGTAATCTCATAATTATCCATTTTTGGCTGGAATTACATTCCACAAAATTTTAGCCTTAAGTGTGTTTGTTGTTTCCTTCTAAATGAGAGTGAATTGCATCAGGTGCATAATAGTGTAAGAGCTACCTTACTGTGATAACTGCATGGCCATGGTTACGAGAGCTGAATACTTCATAGAATGGATTGTGATCACCATGTACTGTACTTCACATACTGTACTTCAAAAGAAGATGCTTTAGCCTACTTCTAGGTGTGGGTAATATTCCTAAGAATGAAAAAAAAATTAATTGCTGCTGTTTTCTTCCTTCTAGTATTAGAAAAACTGCTCTCTGTTGGTGTTGAGGCTTGAACCACAACCATCAGAGCCCTGCAGAATGTAGATGTGTCACTAGAGAACTTTCAGATTGTAGCAAGTGACCTATTTATCCTAATGCTTTATCACAGTAGTGAGTTTCTTGAATTTGATAAAACAACAGTAGAAGAACTGGGACCATCTGGTCAATGAGGTCTTGTTTCATTTGAGAGCAGTGTTTGTTAAATACTCACACATCCTACATGCACAGTACAAATGTTACGTGGCACCTGGTGAGAATACTTAATCTACTCCATATCTGATGCGCAGATAACACTGCATATTTTCTTCTAATACATTATGGACTCACATGACTGCTTTTCTATTACAGTACTTTAGAATTAATGCATCCAGATGGTCCAGAACAGTAGGAGTCAGCCTTATGGAGGTTTTCTCAGGGTAGGATCAGGAAAGTTGTCTGTACACATGCCTGAACAACCAGCAGCCAAGACACTGTTTCCTGAGGGATGTTTTCTCTCCACGGGAGACTAGATGCAGTGACCTATTAAGGGTAATGCTGTCTCCACCAGAGAGAACAAGATGCTCAGGCAAGGGGTGGTTACTTTCTAGGCGGCTATGTTCCCTCCCAGCTATGTCTGGCTAACCAAGGGGCAGTGTTAGTAGTCTACCAGAAAATTTCACTGACAAATCTGAAATATGCTTCTGCTTCATATACAGTGTCATGGCTTTGATTTATTATTCAGTAGTCCACAGCCAACACTGCGGACTTCTGTAAGTCTTGTGCCCAGGGCTGTCCTCTAACGAGGAACATTCTTTGAGGTTTCCTGACCTATGAAGAGGAAAAAGGACAGAAGAAGACTGTTCTCTATTCTTATAATAGTCTGTGTCTTTTTCTATCTCTATCCTAAAAGCGCTAAAATTTTTAGTTTAACAATCTGTACGATTTGCTATTCATTTTTGTACCTGAATGCTTACCTCCTATCACAGTGTGCATGTGTGAATAATCAGCTAAATCTCAGCCTTTTCAGTGAACGAACTGCTAGGCATATTATTGTCAGAAAGATAAACATGGTGCAGAAATTTCAACATACCACGTGCACATTAGCTGGTAGTTCACTTTCCAGTTCTTTCCTGAGTCATGGATTAGACGTTTGGTGACCAGCAACAGGGACGCTCTGAACAGCACGTCAGAACTGAAGGCAGCATGCTGTAATCTCTACTCTGGAAAAATTACTGGCTGTTCCTCTCTGCTGCTATGAAAAATGCATCCTTTCTGTTTTAACCACTCTCCTGGTGTCAGGCTGGTTCACACATAACAGCTGGTGGCAGGACAGAGTTGGTAGTGGCGGCAACCATCTTGCCATCTGTCATTTCTGATGGAAATTCTCTCAGTTTAGTGTCAGCCCCATGTAGCGTTAAATTCTATGGCTGAAGTGCAGAATGGGGCTCATTTCAGTCTGTTTGAGAGACAGTTTCAGAACTCTCCTCTGGCATAAAGACCAAATGGCACACAATGTATACAATAGACTTGATCCAGGAATAGAGCTTTCATCTCTGAAAAGTTTAAAAGTTTTGAAGTTGGCTTCTCCTCTGGTCAACGGAGACAGAAACAGAGCAAAGGAAAAACACTTCCAGAAAGCCTCCAAGTCAGAGGTGCTGAATTCTTTTTATCGGAAATGATGTATTTCATTCTGACAAAGGAGAATGAAAAATCTTCCTAATCACAAGACTGGAAAACTTCATACATTCCATGTACTCTGGGAGTTTGGTTTTCCTTTAGTGAAGCACCATTATTTCTATACAGACTTCCCCTTAAATATCTGTTCTTCAAAAATGAACTCCGAGTTCCTACTATTTTGTCATAAACCACGTGAAAATTCAGGAAAAATTTATGATTAAAGTTAAGATTGTTACCAGGAAGAAGAAAGGTTTTGTTGTTGGTAGTGCTTTTTTGTTGGTTTCTGATCTTGTGGATCGGATGGGGATTTCTTTTAGAATGTGCTGTAATTTTTCATCCTACTCTTTGTCTTCGGAAAAAGATTATAGTTGACCAACTAGAGATTCACTGCTGATTAAGTTCCAAGTTAAGTGTTTGTATTCACAATATTGTTTCTACCAGTATTTTTCCACTCATTTGACACAGCTGATAATGTCAGTTCAAGAAAGTCTGTTAGATAATTCCGGATAAAAGGATTAACAACATTATTTTTGGTATGAAGTGTAGCCTCAAAGCTCCTAGGAGACCCAGAGCCAGAATATCAATAAACCGAAGATGATGTGATGTCCATGAAAATGTCTGCATTATTTACAAATACATAGCTCCTTTCTTGGAGAAAGGTAGGCTGCTGCCAGATCCTGTGGTGTATGTCTAAGTCAGCTGTGAAAGATCGTAGGAAAGAAAAAATATATAAAGTTAGACATCTGTCCCTTGAGAGTCCAAGCCAATCGGTATGCTGCAGCTCCAGTATCAGAGTAAGGAGCCTTAGAACCATCTGTGGATGCTTTCTGCTTAACATCCATACCAGAAAAGGTGTGTAATGAGGGGCAGGATAGAGCAGCAATAATTTATTGTTTTAATAGCCAAACAGTCCTAGCTGTTCATCTTGCTAAAATGCTATTTGCTCATAATCCAAGCAAATACAGAAAAGCCTCATCAACACAGCTAAAATTATTATACAAAAAAGTGATGTGTATGTGAGGGGAAGATTCTGATGATCTGCCAGTGTCCTGAGGTCTTCCCAGGAGGGCTGTGCTGTTTGTAGTGGAGATTTATTCCTCTTCTTTTACTGGTTTGGTGCTGATAACTATCTCTTCCATAGTCTCAGGATCCTCTTGGATATTTTTAACATTATTATTTGATTTTTTTTTTCTTTTTTTCATACTTAATCCATCTTCTTTTACTCTCTTCTTTTATTGATTTTCAATTGTTATCACCAAAACTGCTTTTACCTGAACTATAAGGCCCTGAATTTCTATAGCCGGCATTTACTAATTGTCACAATTTGTGTTTACTGTCTGGGACCTCTGACATCATCCCATGTCTGTGCTCTTCCCCAACAATGCTGTTCTCCTGTCCGAGGCATTTCAGTCCACAGAAAATAACTACTTGATAGCACTCTAAGCTAAAGTGAAAATAAAACAGCTTTAAGCAACAGTTTCATTATTGCTGGAACAATCTAAACCAGCTCACGCTGGGACAAGTCTAGACAATTCCTGAGACCCTGCACTGCCAGATCAATACAAAGCCTTTGGCTTCTAAGTCATAATAATGAAAATCAAATTTATTGGGCGACAGTACAAATCTCAGAGGCAGGGGGGTGGAAATACAGTGCAATATATACTGATCAGTGTCAACATTAATCTCTAATGGCACCATCTCTGGAAACTAGTCTAACATGTTTCAGATGTTTGTTTTATATCAACTCTTATGGGCCTCTTTATTTCTACATACAAAAATTTCCCAAACGAGCACCTAAGTGTGTCTGCTATGTTTGCATTCCTCAATTAAAACT
The DNA here is from genome assembly GCA_024606505.1 of Aquila spilogaster. Taxonomy (NCBI): domain Eukaryota; kingdom Metazoa; phylum Chordata; class Aves; order Accipitriformes; family Accipitridae; genus Aquila; species Aquila spilogaster. Next base: position 6,179,710 of record JANHGO010000039.1, read on the forward strand.
GTCTTATTGCACCCACCCATTTTTTCCCCTTTTTTCTAACACTGGTTGTACTGTAGCTTCTGTAGCCGGAGAATGAATATCTTGCAAAGATTTAGGTATATGTCAAAGCTGCTTTCTGTATTACAGCAGACCTCCAATTTTATCAAATCCCTTTTCTTGCTTGCTAGGCGCCCTCCAAATGAAAGGATTTATCTGTTTTCACAAACAATTCTCATGCTGGATGTCAAAAAGACATTGCATTGCAGAAACTATTAATGGGAGAGCTTTGCGTAACACAAAGAGAAGCAAACATTTCGTGCATTCAGCTCAGCCCCACTGTGGCTGCATCTGTCCTTCAAAGCCAATCCAAATGTCTGAGGAATATAGTGAGTTTGAAGTGCTGGCATGCTTATGAATAATGCCTGGAAGCCTATCTGGGGAAACCTCAGAAAGAAGTCTGGCTGGAAGTACAATGTGAGTTGGTTCACGGCAAACAACCTATCTGTTTCATTAACCAATAATGAGATTTTATAAAGCACCACTGAGCATTGCTGTGACCCAAGATGAACATTTGGTAACTTTGAAACATTAACGTTTGAGGCTGAGAACTGATGTGGTTGTGCTCAGGGTTGCAGGGCTTCCAGTAGGCTCTGCTGCCTGAAGAGGGGGAGCATAATGCCTAAGGAAATATGCTCTGCTCCTTGTGAATGGTAGGTAGAACAGCAGTTTAATGCCCAAGGAAAGAGCTACAGTACTTTGAAAAGCATATAAAAATGGAGATTAACCAGAAGCTAGTACTGCAAGAACTAGTTTAAGTAATTCACTGGCTGAAAATCTGTATCACTACAGATAACAGGTTTGCTCTGCCTGTTGTTCTATTTGGTTCTGTGTTGCTTTTATTTGTTTGTTTGTTTGTTCGTTGTTTCTTTTCTGTCTGTCTGAGGGGCTGGGAGAGACAGGAACTACCGTGATTTCATGTGGCCATTGATATGCTTCTGCTAGCCACATAAAGAGTGATGGCAGGGCTGACATGGGAGAGAACTGTACTCAGTAAATAAATAATTGAGATCTGGCCCAGCACCTCTGCCCATCTGACTTCCCCACACTCACTCACCAACAGACAAAGACCTGCGGCTTCAGAGTTGTCAAGAAATTCCCCCGTACACACATCCTCAGCAGATCAATACATCCTCAGCTTAAATCAACTGCAACAGATTGGGAGAAGAAAGGAAAAAAGTAGAAAAGAAAAATAAACCCTGCCAGTGAGTCAGTAACAGTTTAGACTGGGGGAGGAGGAGATCCCAGTTATAAAGTGTAGCAGAGGGGTGATAAAGGGTTGATACCAATCTCTGATGAGTAAAGTATGCCACTTACAGGGCTGGTAGCTAACATGATTGCAGCTTCCTGAAACATTTTTGCCCTGCCATGGAAAAAAAGATTGGACTCTGTTAACATCATTCATGCAAAGAGAAAGAATCTGTCATCCCTGTACAGGGAAGACTATAGTCAAACAGGTTTTCTGGCAAAAGAATTCACCAGCAGTTCATCTTGTGTCCAGGGGTGAGTAACAGGGTTGGACTCGAATGTGCTGTCCTAGAGAGCACTGTTAAAGAAAACATAGCTATGGACTGCATCTCACAGGGATGCTAAGAAAAGCATACTAGTATTACAAACTGCAAATGCTAATTGGATCAGAGAGCAGTGCTATGGGTACTAATGTGACTGATCTTGAGTACTTGGAATAACCCTGGTGACTACGAGTGGTTTCCCAAGGCCCTGTTCTGCAAACGTAACTACAATTGCTCAGAAGAGCCTCTGAAGGCTGTTGATTCTCTTAACATGTCTTCATTGCAGTAAATAGCCCTACATGTCTTCAGGTTTTGTGTAAAAAGATATAACACTGCACAAAAAACTTTTCACGATTCCAAGGAGGCTAAATTCCCAACCCAACAAAACACTGTTGTGCTCTGAAGTGTTTGGGCAAGTCTCAAACTCAACTGGGCAATAAGGGCCGAAGTCCAAAGTGGTCATGAATCTCACCGTGCAACGTTGGCTTCAGGATACTGAGCTCCTGATATATTGATTAATCACTGTAAGATTTATAAAGCAAAACCTGACTGATCTGGGTTCATGCTTTCCTGTTGATTCTTGAAAGATTACATTGTTTGTAACTTCCTTCCTTGAATGCACTACTTCTGTTATAGTGTGAAAAGGAAAGTTGCTGGCTGACTTTTTGGCAAAAAAACTCGTTCCAATTACACGTTGTAGGGACACATTTAAAGAGAAGTCGATTATTAGGCACATGATAGCCACAATAGTCTATTGTCTGTGGTGATTCAGTGATCCCAGAGGGGAGATATGTGCACTGCATGTTGCATATGCTTGAAAGTGCAAGTTGCATATGATGGAACCAGGGGATGTTGTAATTTCTCTTTTTTTCCTCAGACCACTGTTGCTTTCCTCTGTGAGACGTAATTTTTCTTGGTGTTATCTTGATAGTCTAGCATCACTGATAAAAAGTAGAAGCAAAGTTGCGTTTGCATTTGTAAAAGGTTTAATTATATGGGTTCTGATGTCTGAAGACAGCACCTTAAATTATTTTGTCATGTGGGTTGTTTTTGTATTCTTTTTTTTCTCATTTCTCTTTGCTTTTCTCTGCCAGACTTGTCTTGACAAACGTGTAGACCGCTGCTTAGAAAACCATTGGCTTTTGCTGCTCATTCTCCTCACATAAAATTGAAATAGAGCTTCTGCTTTAGTCTGCTAAACATCAGACAGATCTGATTTCTCTTCTCTCACCAGCTTCCCCTACTGCAACTCCAATGATTTATGACTCAGTTACCTTAATTTATAGCTTGAGAGAGAAGCTTTTGAAGCCACAGATTAAAATCTGAACATGGTTGACTTGTCCATTCATTCTGAATAGTTGTTTTCAGTTGCATGTAATTTTCTGCAAGGTCATTTCAGTTCAGGCTCTTTAAGAAACAGCAAAAACTCTGAAAGTCTGGCAGTACTTGTGTAGCAGTCAAAGACAGCATTGTTACTTCAATTAAAATAGGACAGACCCCAGTGGCCTTTACCAATGACTTCTTTCTCTATATGATTCTTGGGGTACTCACTGAGCGTGACCATAAATCAAAAAGTGGCAGCATGTTGTTATTGCTGGAGAACCAAATGGGCCAAATTTTGACTCAAAGACATCATGTAAAGCATTTCTGTTCTTTGTTAATGATGCTACCTACAAAAATAGCTTTGCCTATCAGCTAGAGCTCATCAGACAGCTAAATGTCTTGCTTATCAGCTAGAGCTGATCAGACAGGGCTGTTGTGTTTGTATTCTCATTTGTACTTTAGTGCTATTTTTTAGTGATGGTGATAACTGTGACAGAAGCCTTACCAATAAATTGTCGCAGCCACATCCGAGTGCCAATATTTCAGCGCACTGATGAGAAGGTCATTTGCACTAGCAGAGCTGAAATGCCTGTGTGTGGGTACTTCAGCACAGTTAAATCCAGCCTGATACATTATACATGCCTAGGAGTGTCCTTGGGCACTGAGGTCAATGGGCATGGAATGACCTATTTCTTTGATAGTAAATATTCTTGGACTTGAGAACAGCATGGCCTGTACAGGCTGCCTATTGGGAATGGTCCTAGCAATGCTCTCATCACTGACTCAGGCATAAGGATGGTTGGTGAGCATTCCAGTGCACATGCAAGCAAGGCGTGCTTATGAATGTCCTCCACTTGGTCAGAAAGATCCTGTTCATGTTCCACTTCTCTCATCACAGCTAACCCATACTGTCTGAATATGGAAGATTTGCAGAGGGCTACTGATCTGAAAATATTGTTCCTAAATATTTGGGATGTATTGATGTAGCTCCTTCTTGAGATGAAAAAGTTACATTCATTTTGATAAATGATATGCTGTGAATTGTCTTCTCTGCCTAATTAAAAATTTAAAATGAGAGGACAATACGTGATGTGATGCAATTGGCATAAATACACACTGAGGAGTCAACGGTCTCACCCAAACTATTGCCTGAAAGGAAGACCAGAGAATAGGGGAAGCTAGGAACCATGTTCTGGAAAATCTTGCTTTCCTTTGCCGTTGGCATTATTCCCCTTTTGTGTGACAAAACCTAGTGTCTGTATAAGCTAGCACACTCCCAGCAAGTGAGAAATCCACTCCCCCTGCCATCTGCTCTCCTGCATGAATAATTAGGAGGAGGAAATAGACCCAGCGCAGAAAAAGAGAGATGCTGGGAGCCAGGCTATTGCTGGGAGAAAATATCCCATGGAAACTAGCGGCAGGCTAGGAGGAAAGAGAATCAGGGGGATGAATTTCCAGCCTTAGGCAAGAGCAGCACGCAGTGAACAAGGCTGCTCACAAAGCACCCAGCAGTGCTTGGGAGTGGGAGAGCTGAGAGGGGAGAGAGCAGCGCTTGGGTTCCAGCAAACGCTGTCCTGACAAACAAGCCCTACCAAGTAGGCTGGATTCCTTTAAGCACTTACCACAGCTCATGACTTGTATATGATCCTTGAGGTTTTCTGCACTGGCTGAGAAGCAGGACTGAAGATACGGTCCCCTTCAAAACAAACTTACTCTAAGAGAGCCTTGTTTCCATCCTCAGAGTGTCTTGGTCTTGCATTCATTTGATCCATTTCCTTTTGCAGTTAGCAGCCTCGTATTATCCTTTATCTTCTGGAGCAATTGATTTGCCCTCCACGAGGGCTTGTGGGACATCCTGAAACGCATACCTGCCACAGCATGACTGTCTAACATCGACTGTTCACGGTGTTGGCAGCATTGCAGGAAATCTGAGTCTTCACCTGTAGCTCTGGTTTACATTCTGTGTGTTCACAGCTAAATGAAGAATCTTTGTCGCCTACATCTCTCATTGATTGTAAAGCCACATGTGTTCTGAGGAAATCTAGAACTACAAGTTAAACACTTCCCATGAAAAATATTATAAACCTTTTTATAGATAACTATAGAAGGCAGTTCATGTCCCAGCATTTGGCTCCTTGAAATTCTTCAAGGTAGCTAATCTAGCAAGTTTATGGTCTTTCATTTCATACCCCATATCCAGCAGTGTGGCTGTTTTCCAGACAAGCTTTAAATCAAGACATAGAAAGTAGCACTGAGGCACTTCTTCCTGGCCAGCAGCAAGGTCAGGGCATCAGCAGAGCTACCAACTCTGCTCAGTGCCCTTATACATAGTATATCATTTGGATAGTATGTACTGTGCATTACTGTGTTCTGATCAGAGAGGTGGCAAAAAGTAGTAGATGCAAGACTGAAAATGCTAGGCTCTGGATAGGACCGTTTGTATCCCTTGTCTGAGTGGAAATGTTTTGACTGAATCAGACATAACCATTTGATCAGCGGGAAGAGCACTGGGGCATGAGTGCGCAGGATGGTGTCCCAGCTGCTTTGCCTCTGGGAGGTATTCCAACATGCACTGCAAACAAATTACCCCAACATTATTCTTGCACACACGTGCATACAAATGGCCATACTCACATTTCATCCTGCAGTAACAGCATTTTTGCCCATTCTATCAGTAAATATAAACATACTTCTTCACTCAGTCATGTCATTTCCATAAGCTTTTAATACCTCCTTACCCCATGAGCATGTATTTTACAACATACAGTTTCAAAGCCATATTTCAGGGGGGAAAAAAAGTTTTTGTAGCTTTCTGTGTGTGTGTTTATGCCCTCCTGTGCCAAAACTTTCCTCCTGGTGTCTGGCTGCCTTTTAAAGGTGTAACGTATGTGTCTCAAAACAAGCTGTGCAATGCCTTATACCTGTCCACTGACTCTTGTTCGCTGTGGTTGATTTTTATTTTTTATCTTGCCTTCTCTGCGTAAGGTTGGAGCAGTTGTTTATCAGAAGGAAAGACTTCCAGAAATTCCCTCAAGATAACCTCTTTCTTCTGCAACACCAAACCCCAGCTGCGTTTTTATATTGTTGTTTAGTAGCAACAGGGCCCTTTTTTTGCACATCAGCAGAGCTGAAAGCACGTTTTATATCCTCTCACTTTTACCTCACCCCTGTGGTTCCTGATTGATTATTTAAACTTTTATTTCATGCAGTAATTAATGTGTTGTGATAAATTAATTCTTGAGCTTCTTTCCTGCTTCATTAATGCAGGAAACTCTTCGTTGTTCAAAGAGGTGATGTGCCTGCCAGATATCACACGACTCATTAAAAAGTGGCTTTCAGTGCTGTAAGTAAATCAACACGCAATGCAAACAAAACAGAAGGGGACACAGGAAAGCATCATGGTTCTACGTGTATATTCAACTCTCTCTTTTGCACAGATAGGCTTTTTTTTTTTCTAATTGATACTCCCAAGATCTGTGTTTTGTTTGTTTGTTTGTTTCCTTTCCGGCTTGAAACCAGAAAGCTTTAATTTGAAGTAAGGGCTGCTGTGCGCTCAAGCTCTGCATCCTGGGTATCGTACACTTCTATAGATTCTAAAATGAGTTTGTTGTTTTTCTGCCTTCCCTTGAAGAAGAAGGTGTTTTGTTTTGTGTTTTCCTTTCCAGCAATTGACAGTGCATAATTTGGGGCAGTATCTGCCTGTCTAGTGACCATCGTGAACTTGCTTGTATCATAATGGCTTGAAAGCCTGGAGGATGTAAAGACATGTCACAAGTCATTAAAACGTAGAAGCTTCATCCACCCACTGTTGTTCTTCTTGATCTTTTTAACTTCTGCTACAGTAAAGAATCTTTGGGTATTTCTCCTTCTCTCTTTAATTAAAGCAGACAGAAGACTTCTCTGTAAGGTTCTGTGTCTGTTGAATTTCACACATTGCTTTATTTGAGTAAACAGAATCCATAAATATGTATGGAGAAGAAGCCCCAGTACAAGTAAATTGTTGCAGCTCTTTTCAGAAAATACAAACCTCTCTAAATGCTTTCCTGGCAGTGCTTAACACGTTGTTGCACTGGGGATATGTTGTACTTCTGCTCTGCATAATGGGACTAACAGAGGTTGCATGACTGTGATCTCAAGGAAAGGGCAGGTGCTGTGGCATTTGGGGTTCTCTCATCTTTCTTCCTCTACGGGGTCTTCCAGTGCCTGCTCAGGAGCTGAGCTGAAGGAGTGCCTAGTGAATGAGGAGTTTATGTGGAAAAGAGCATTTCTGGTGAAGAGGAGGTTTAGGGGAGACCTTATTGCTCTCTACAATGATCTAGAAGGAGGTTGTAGCAAGGTGGGAGTCAGCCTCTTCTCACATGAAACAGCAATAGGACAAGAGGTAATGGCCTCAAGTTGTACCAGGGGAGGTTCAGGTTGGATATTAGGAACCATTTATTCTCAGAAAGAGTGGTAAGGAGTTGGAACAGGCTGCCCAGGGAGGTGGTGGAGTCACCCTTCCTGGAGGTGTTCAAGAACTGTGTGGATGTGGCACTGAGGGACATGGTTAGTGGGCATGGTGGGATGGGCTGATGGTGGAACCAGGTGATCTTAGAGATCTTTTCCAATCTTAATGATTCTATGATTCTGTGACTGAGATATCTAAAAGCAGCTAGGGACGTGTATATGTCTGAAAGGTATAGAAAGCCTGATGTTGTCCAGGTATGGTCAATTCAAAAGCATAAGGAACTAGGCAGAGAACTATAATGGATACATATAAATTTAAAACCCATGAAAAGGAGAAAGACAACTGTCTTTTGGTGAAAGAGTCTGTAATTCAGGCAGGCAGTCATTTAGGTAGCAGCAGCAGCAGCAGAAACAATTAGGAAATAGAGAAGACCCCATTGTAGAGATCAGTCCAATGTTTGAAGTGTAGATATCATAGAATCATAGATATGAAAATATTCTCCTGGCTGTTAAGGAGACAAGATTATCATGTGTTTTTGTATTAGCACATTTGCAGGACAGTACCAGTGAAAACTGATGGACTGTCTATCACTTATGTGCTTTACAGACATAAAATGCATCACATTTGTTATTGCTAAGGCTATAAACAGTCTTAATCTGTATCACAGCCCCTAAAGCCAGCTGTTGCTTTAGGAGATTGTAAAAATGTGGCACAGAGCAATGTGCTGCAGGACCTTAAAGTTGACGCTGCTACAGTAGCACCATGATCAGGAGAAGTTGGGATGCATTGGTGTGCTCCTCATCCCTAATGGCCTGAAGTTGCACCTCACACAGTGCAGCTGGGTCTGGATTCAGGCCAGATCTGCTGTAGACACCCTCCTGTGCTGCTGTACTGCTCCATGCTGACATGCCCTGAAAAGTGTTAGGGTTACTCTGACCTGTTAGATTCCAGAAAATTATCTACAGAGAAGAACAGGTTATTTCCAAAGTTAACCTGAGGTCACATTACTTACGATGGACCAGAGGATATATGAGGGTTACCAACAGTGGTCAGTTTGTATGCTGTTCTTGTGGGGCTTTGCTCCTTGCGATTTTGCCTAGTGCTGCAGCAGATGTCCTGTTTTCTCTCAGTTTCATTCAGAGAATGAATGCTGCATCCCTTCCCTCTAACATACTTTCAGACAGCTGTTTAGCCAATAGCAGTAGGGAACACATTTGTATTTTGCCTCTCTTATCAATCAATGAGTAATCTTTAATTAAAACATTATTTTTTTGGTGAACGTGTTCTGTGGTTTCATTTTACAGCCTTACAAGTAGCTTCTCATTAGATTCCTACGCCCCTGGGAAGTGAGCTATATTGGAATACAGTGATTACTTGCCCACTGCAGATTGCTATTTGAAAAGCTCCCCTAGGATGTATGTGCTCTTGAAAGAATTTATTCCCTCACCTTTCTTCTCCCTCTTATTAAGGGAGCCTGCATGGCTACATCAAGGTCCTCCTGGGTTGCCCCCAGACCTCTGGTTCTCTGCTTCCTTTCCCACACATAGCTCTCCCCTTCTGCCCTCTCTTCATTCCTCTCACCTCAGCCTGCATTTTGTAATGTGAGGCACACTTCTCTGCAGAGCCCAGCTGAGCTGCTGTGGCTGATGCTGTGCAGGAGTACTTAGCTGAGGTCTTTGGCTTATGTAGAAAAATGTTTCCTTCCATCCAACTTACCTAATTCTTTCAAGGAAAGCCTTTCACATGTTATTTACTTATCCTAAATTCTAGAATGAAGGGGCAGGCCATTAAAAAAATAGTGAGGTTTAGTTGCTAAAATTCATAATTCCGTAATTCCCTTCCCATAATAACAAGGACATCTTGACATAAAAAAACTGAAATAAGTTAATCAGAGCATCTGTTTTCTGTTGTTTGTTTTTTTTTTAACTCTTAGATACTACGTTTAAGATGTGTTTAAAAGGAGGAAGGAGATAAATTAGCAAAAAAAAAACCCTTATTCCTAAATCCTAGTTTCCTTTTCTTAATTACTTTAAACTTCAATTTTCTTCTCAAATAACTGAAAAGATACTATTGAGGTTTTTGTAACGGAGCATTGCTTTGGTCCTCAAACCTCAGTGGAAAAGGCAGCAAGCCAAACTGTGCCCTTAGAGGACAGAAGAACCTTGGATATGCTAGAAAATAAATATCAGCGACAAAAATCAACTGCATGTATTGCGCTGCTAGAGAACCCAAGGAGAAATCAGTTTCTTACAGCTAATGTAAGCTGTAAGCTTGAAGGTAGGATACAGTTGCTGAAGCAAAGCTCAGAAGGAACAGTGGGATTCACAGTAGAAGATTTTCAGTCATGAAATACCTTCTTTCTAGCAAATAAGACCTCACTCGGTCAGGTAGATGTATAGGAAGAAGAAAAAGCATCTCCCTTTTCAACTAAGGATAATATCTGGGTCCAGTTCTGACTGGCTCATTTAGATCAGTAGTAATTCACTTTGTGTGGGCTATACATAAATAGCAGGTGGCTACTTTAAAAGGCAGATTCTAATCTGTTTCTGGATTCCTAAGACATTTGTGATGTACAGTTAGAAGGTATGGCACATAACTGTACAGATTCAGTGTCTGCAGTGAATACTATCAGATTGGATTGGATGGCCTCAGGGTACAGCCATTATCATTTTAGGCACAACACTAGATAATAAAAATGGTAAAAATCTCTTAGAAACAAATGGCTTTTTTTGGCATGATACATGGAGCTAGGGTGAAAATAAGGTTTTGCTGTTTGGCAATAAGTCTCAAAAATATTCCCAAGATACTGAAAAACATCAATAATTCAGTGTGACCACAGGAAACAAAAAGTAATATTAAAGTTGCTCAAATATAAAGTTTATACATTAATGTCTTGGTTTCTTTTCTTCTCGTTCTTGTTAGGTTCAGTCCTGCACTGGGTGAGGTTCTGAAAATCAGCCTTTCCTTGAAAGCAAAACCACAGGTGTGTCTAACTTTCCAGGTATTTTTTACCTGACTCAGTACATGTGCTTAGTTGATGCCACCATTTTTTAATCCAAATTGTAATTTGAAATACTGATGATGTCATTTCAGTGTGTAGTACTCTGCAGCTTCAAATATCAGATCTCCGTTTCTTTTGTTCATAATCCTGAGGTTTATCTACCAATATAAACTCTGAGGATGGGAATTTGGGTAGAGCTGGGACATGAGACAGCATCTTCCACACCAAGTTGGCCAGACTACTTCATGGAGGCAGTACGGTGCTTTCCATTTCACCTTCTAGTGGCTGATCTTATCTTCTCCTTACCCAAAAGTGCTCAAGCTTTCATTAGCAAACAGATTTCTGGTGAAGTTTTTATATGTCTTCTGCATTTGACCTATGGGACACACTGTTAAGTCAGAGCTGTAAACATATGGATGTGGCCAACCACAGAAGTGATCCTCAGAGACATCATGATATGTATTTGGGGTATCCGGTATTGAAAGATGATCTGCTGTACAGGCTGTTTACATTTATGCTTGAGCTCCTTAAATTACTGATCTGCTGAACTGATGGAGAACAGCTGAATCCCAAGAAAGCTCAGAAGCAAGCTTGGAGTCAGTGCAAGAGCTTATTTTTTGTCATTATGGATACACATCCCCTTGCACTACAGCCAGTAGCATCACTTCATGGTGAGACATTGCCTCTGTGACCAAGGCCACTTTGTCTTGGGGATTTTCTAGGAAAGAAAGACCACACAGTGCCCTAGGGGCTGATTTCCTCTAGCATCCTCTCTGGTCCTTTTTGTAGTTGCTTGGCAACCAGTAAAGGCAGCAAGAGGAGGAGGAGGAGGATGTGAGAACATGGAGGCACCTGAAGAAACAAATTCTCTGGAGTACCATACTGTTTAGGATATTGCCTATGCTAACATGGGATGAGGGTACGTCTCTCTTCTGAACGCTGGGATGCGGAAAACTATCCCAAGAGTAAACAAGAATATTCACCTCATTTTGGAGACTTCCAAAACCCAAAGAACACTGTTTTGCAAAATTTGGCAGAGTGATCAGGAAGAGGCAGTGTACTTGTTATTTCAAAGTTGGTAATTATTTAATAGATCCTCATTCAAAAACCCTCATGGAAAAAAAAACCCCTACATATTTATTGCATTTTATTGTATCAGAAAAGCACAGTTAGATAAAATACAGCTTTCTTAGACATCATACTGCTATGATATTTGACACAGCAAGAAGTATCCGCAGCCAATAACTTTGTTGTAGAAATTAGTTGCTCAAGTAAAGTATGGTACAAGTAGTTGTCATTGATCTCCTTCTAGATTAAGAAATGATATCTGAAAGGTCTTGAAAAGTTTACAAAAATCATAAGTCACTCTTGCTGAAGAATGAAAAATTCTTCTAGTTAGGATCATGTGTGAGACACTGAAGCATCTTTTCAATGGTACAGTAACATGCTTCTTGTGGAGATCACAGCACATATACACAGTAGGACTGAATCCTCAGCATAATACCTCAATCTAAGTAAAATGCAGCTTGTCACAAAGGCATCTCACTTCAGAAAATGGCATCCCAGACTCCACCAAGGAGTTTATTCTTGCCCTACTATTTCCCATATTTATTTCTGTGGAACCTACCTCTTGAATGCCTTTGCTGCCCTTACATTATCCCAAGAGCACGTTTGCCAAGGTGACAGCTGTTAAAGAGGGTGTCACAATCTATTCAACACGAAGAAATGCTCACTCCAACCTCTGGTCTCTGGCACACGCTGTGAGTCCAAAACAAGCCTTTATGACTTGTGTGCAGTCTGATCTAGTCTTGCTGTTAACAATATCAGTAGCTAATAATGGCAATTTGCAAGTTAAGGGCTTTGGTAAAATAACATGGGAAAAAAAGATGAATAAAAGACAGACACACATAAAAAAAGAAAAAAGACTCATTCGCAACTCAAGCATTTTTTATATTCTGATCTAACCTATCAGAGGTTATATTATCAACCTGTAACAGTGATACTCAGACGCTGGGAAGGCAACTCTGTCAAAAGATCAACATCTCCAACACAGGGTGCTTAGACATTGCTGCAATATCCAGCATAAAGCAGCGTCAGGCTTGAACTCAGAGGTTAAACAGGATGTTTCATGAGGGGGTACTTATATCTTGATAATTAATACTTGTTACTTGTGTAGATTTTTAAAATAAATTCTTGAACTTTTGGTTCCCTACAGTGTGTCTATTTTTGCCTTGGCGAATATGTCACTTTTGTAGTACAATATACATATACATACAATACGATTGATTGTATGTTCCTCTCCACCTTTCCCAGCTGTTTCTTTTTATTTCATCTCTGAACACAGCTCTTCTCATCTGGGTGAGAGGAAGAAGCTGTTACAGTTGATTCTGTTTGCCTGTGAGTAACCTTTTCTCTAACTTTGAATATGCTCCCATTTATTGTCTGTATCCTACAAAAGGTGCTTATGCCCAGAGAAGCACCATTTCAAAGGAACACAAGAAATTGATACAAAATAATTACTAGGAAGGAGAGATCTCCTGGATAAACTACAAAGCTTTCTAATAATTATCCTAAAAGACTCAATGGACTTCACTTGAAAATTTCTCCTAAAATACTGATTTTATTTGAAGATGAGCTATGGAAAAATATTCAACTGAAAACAAATTGTATGGGGAACTAGCATCAATGCAAAATATTCTACTAAGTTTTTAATTCCTGCCAAAATCTCTGGTACTCTGTCTTCCATTTACTCAACCTGTCAGTATATTCTGACACCATTCATCTTGCTTTTTTTTTTTTCATCTTACCATTTTCTTATCAAATTTGCTTTGATTCAGTTCTTCGAACAGGTGGAAGACTTTGCTTAGCCTGCCCCAGCTTTCAGATGGTTTCCACAGGCTGCAGCTGGAAGTCTGCCTCCTACTCTCCCTCCCTACTTTCTCTATGAATGCTGTGATCCACCTTTTGTATTCAGTGCTTGGCCATGATGAAGCCTCACTCCATTTCTCCCACCCTGCCTCTTTGTGTACTACTGCTACCACTGCTGTGGCTCTGTGGAGCTCTCAGCTGAGCACCTTTCACCATGACTATGTTCACAGTAGAGCTGGCAGAGGTGGCTTATGCCCTCCTTAGCCAAAGCTTGTCTCCAGAATATTAAGCCCTTTGTCAGGGAGGATTTGATGCTAGGAATTAACTTGAAAGAGATTTGATAACCAAGGGCCATACTCATAATGCAGAGCTTTCCATTGAAGAGCTTTCCCCCTCCTGAGCATCTCCTGAATTTTGAGCAGATTTTCTGGTCACCATGGCAACAGTCTAATTTGCTCTCTTTTTGTGATTTAAGTAAGCATCATGTAAAAACTCTTCAATAAATGATGCTAAAGTACCCTGAGTTTTGCTAGTGACATTGGGCAACTTGCCACGTGACTTAATTTAATCACTCTGAAGCTGTCACCAAGTACATAATTCAAGACTTCATTTAGCACAGAAGCTTTTAAAAGTTTGGAAGGCTGTAAGGGAAAGAGGAGGAGAAAACACCAACTGCCATTCTTCGAAAGTATGAAGAATGGTCTCTTCACGTGGATGTTCCATCCCTGGAGGTGCTCAAGGCCAGGTTGGATGGGGCCCTGAGCAATCTGATCTAGTAGTTTATCTAGCGGTTGGCAACCCTGCTTGTGGCAGGGGGATTGGAACCTGATGATCCCTGAGGTCCCTTCCAACCCAAGCCATTCTATGATTCTGTGATTCTATGATTCATCCTGCCTGTTTGAATTATAGAATCATAGATTCAGAGAATATCCTGAGTTGGAAGGGACCCATAAGGATCATCAAGTCCAGCTCATCCAAGTCACAGTGCAACGATATGATTGTTTGCAAACACCGTGCTTGTGGACATGTATTAGCAGTAGCTTTGAACATTGCTGTGAATGGCGATTAAAAACACCTGCTGTCCGCTTGGTCTGGGTGGGGTAGTCCCACTTTGCTCCTCAGCTGCCAGTGTTGGTCCCACAACAAAACCTTCAGACATATGAGGGTCTCTGAGGCTCAACATAGAGCTTAGTATCCCTGTCACTACAGGGGAAGCTGCAGTGCTTTGTAACTCTTCAAACAAAGCTCCATTTGGAGAGGACAGTGTTCATTTGGGAGAAAACTGCTTCTCAGGAAAGAGATGTGCTATTGGTTTCTGCTATGCTACAAATTTCTGTTCAGTAGAGAAAAAAAAATATGTAAAAGAAACAGAACAGCTTAGTCATTTGTTCTGAGGGAAAACTGCTGCTTTGGTGTGTTGTTTTTACATGGTGTGAGGATGCAGACTCCCACCACTGGAGTGTGAAATCACAGTCCCTGAGCGATGCGTTGCGTACACAAGCCTTTCAGGAACCACGTACTTGCATCCCTTGGGTGTCTGAGCTGATGGGATGACAGTGCAGTTGCTGAACAGAGGATATCATGGAACGACGCAGTTTCTCCCATTTCCTTGTGATCTGCTTGCCTTGTCACTCCCTTCTGCAGAACAGTTTTATTCTTTTCTCATGTCTTGCATTCAGGAAAGATGCGAAGTGTCTGATGCTGTGTGCGGTACCATTTCGCCTGGGCAGAGATCTCTGCATCCACTGAGATCATAACGACCATTCACAGGAGAAATACAGTGTTGTGGAACAGATGAACAACAATAAAAAAAAGGAATGCTGTGGCTTTAGGGAGAGGAGGACAAGAGAGACAGAATGGAGAACACAAGTGGGTAATGTGAGGTCTCCTTTTCAGTGGTGACAGATTCTGGTTTCTTTACCCGCCTCTCTTTGATAAGAGAAAAGCCTGCCAGTGGGGGTGAAACTTGTGACACCAGAGCCTGCGCACCCTTGTTGTTTGACTAAATTATTCATCCTGTTCCTGTGATAATATAGTTATAAGGAGGAGCCTAATTGAATTTACTGTCTGGCTTTGGCCAATAGGGCGATAAGGATCCAGCAGAACGGGATGACGGTGAATCCTGCCAGTGTGCTGTGAATGTGAAGCAGGAGGGACCGGCAGTTTGTGTGCAGAAGGGAAAGCGAACAGGTCCAGGGCCCCCGGATTAGCAGCCCAGGGAAAGGTAAGGGGCGAATGGGAAGATGGCTTGCTAGAATCCGATCCTGTGCCACCGCAGTGTTTTTGTTTAGAGCAAAGCACTCTGCAGGCAGTGCTTTCCTGCAGGGTTTGGAGGGAATAGGAATGTGCGTGGTAGCACTTGCTCAGCATGTGAAGTGTGTGCCTTTGTCTTTATATGTGCTGCAGGGCTTTATAATATCGCGTGTTTGTTATACGTGTCTGTATAGAGATGCCTGTGTTTTGCAAGGATGCTGCAGCAACCTATGAAGCCTGTGTATTATAAATGCAATGAGAGAGTGAAAAAAGAGGAATTATCTCATGGGAAGCCTGGAAAAAACAGTAGCGCTTTCTGGTTTGATTGAAAATGGAAATGCAGAAGCTCTTAGTGATCTGTTTGCAATCAGAAAAAGAGCAAGCGCCTGTGCATCTGTCTGTGCATGTACTGAATCTGCAGCGAGATGTGAAAATGGGAAAGAGGAGGTCAGACTGGAGTATTAGTCATGGCAGGTGGAGATAAATGGCAAGCAATCTGTGTAGTCAGATTCTCAAACATGGAGAGAGAGTGCAAGTGAGAGGGGAAGTAGATTAATCCTATCTGCAGTGGAGCTAGCTACACCTGGAAAGTGAGGCTGGGAGGATCAGAGCAGGCTATCTGCCTGGCTGATGATCAAAACATCCTGCCTGCTGGCTGCTCAAGTGATAATCTATTGAATTGCTTCCACTGATTTGCCATCTCCCTTTTCACCATGCAAAGAGAGGGTGAGCATCTCCAAGGATCAGATTGGAGACTATGAATTAACATGATCTGGAAGAACAGGAGCACATTAAGCAAATTAGCCTCTGCTCTTCCTTTTGTTTTACTGTCATTGCTCTGATAACAAGTGTCTGCTTACCAGGAAGGGCAGGTGGGGGAGGCTGGATTACAAGTGTGACAAGTGCCACTAAGCCATGTATGATGATGCTACAGCCATAGAATCATACAATCATATAATCACCTGAATTGAAAGGGACCCCAAAGGTCGTCTAGTCCAACTCCCTCACAATGAACAGAGATATCTACAGCTAGATCAGGTTGCTCAGAGCAGTCCCACTCCTGCAGCTTACACCTTAAACAGCAGGTGATGGTGAACCTTAGCCCAGCCACTAGTGAGATGGACTCTGCTGTAACACAGTCATGGGTTCATCTGCTTTACGTATGTCTTAGTCACATCATTCCTTTAAAGCCAGGTTCCAAAGAGAGGTGTTAAGCCAAAGAGTACTCAAAGATGTTGTGAACCTGTGGGTGTCTGATCTTGGCTGGAAATAAGCTATTAGGGTGAATGCTGAGGGAAGTAGGCTTTTCAGCTTGCTCAGAAGACAATAGCCAGAGGGTTCCTCCGAAGAGAGTAGTAGGGCAGAGAGCCCCATAGGAGCAGCACACAAAATGGCTCATGTTGGATTAACCCAACCTGTTCACTCTAAGGAAGACCAAACCTTGAATAAGTTCTCCTTCTGCCATGGCACCAGATCTCTTACATCCAGGGTTAGCTTTGCCTGGCAGAACACCTTTGCCTTCTGGGGTTTTCCCATGTGGCCCAAATGTGGGAAAATGCAGACACAGTGGCTATTCCCACCGTGGAGCATCTCCCTGCTCTCATTGCCCCTATTCACAAGCCCCTGGGCTGTGATTCTGGACTGGTGTGCTCAGCCTGACCCCATCGTCCTGCAGCTTGTGTGCATGCCCCAAGTGAGACCAAAGGGGATAGAAGATGTATACTGTCACTTCACACAGGTACAAAAAGGCTCCACCTCACAGACGATGTTTGCATTCGCTGATGGAAAACCCAGAGGGAACATACTGAAGCTTCTGGTAGGATGGAGCCTCTCTCTCACCAGAAACAGCTTTCAGAAAAACAGGTCCAGGATAGGATACGTACTGAAAGCTAGCATTTTTTTGTCTTTTGATTTCTCATGCCTCTTTCCCATCCCTCAGCTCCCTCAAGTCAGCAAAAAACATGGCCATTTTTGAGTTTGCCTCCAACTTGCAAAGCACAGGCAGCAACAATGTGAGCTGAGAAAGGAAGAAAAACAAGTCTGGCCATCTGGAAATAAATGCTCTGGCAAAGTCTTCTTTTCCCTTTCCTCTGCCCCAGAAAAGGAGCAATAATAGCACACTTATTCTCCTGCTCCAAAAGGCTGTGGGGCCTCCAGGTGCAGAGCAGAGGGCTCTCTTACAAAAGGGGGCATGTATACACAGTGTGCCTGGAAAGCACACTTGAGAGATGTGCAACCTACTGCAGGGAACCTGCTTTAGCAGGGGATTAGACTTGATGGTCTCCAGAGGTCCCTTCCAGCCCCTTTGATTCTGTGAAGCTGTGCACCTGCCTGTTTGCACCTGCCTGTTTTGGGGTAACAGCACCTTTCCCAGGAGATGCACACGGGGTTGAGCAGAGCAGCATCCCTCTGACACTGCAGCGGAGGCAGCCGGCATGTAGCACTCAGTGCCGGTTGGGTGAGTGCATTGTTTGCCGCTGCCCTCAGAGTCAACAGTGAGGCTCAGAAACGGGCAGAACGCCAGCGTATTCCCAGGGAAGCTGACGTCATTGCCAGCTCGCCAGTGCCAGACACAGTGCTGGAAACCTTTTGCCATTAATTGCCCAGATGATTAATTCATTCAATGATATCATTTTCCTGGGTGGAGGTTACAAGGTTTTGTACTCTAGTAATGAGGGGCATGATGGGATTCCAAACTTTGCTCGGCGTTGAGGTTAATGCTAATTACAAGAAGCTAGCCACAATATCCTCCAGATCATCCTTCCTCCCCTGAAAAGGGCATTGTTTTTCTTTGCTCTCCCTTCTTTCTCTTCATGATTTATTTTTCTTTTAGTTTTGGTGTGACGTATGAGGAATTGCTCTTACGGGGTAAGCAGTAATGCAAATTCTACCTAAAACACTGTACCCTTAGCTTTCAGAGCTCCTTCTTAAGAAGGTTTGTTGCTTTAATTTTAGCTCATAGTTAGGGCATTTTCCACCTTGCAAGTCTCATTCCACCATCCAAGAATTCCTTGTATTTATGTCATTTATATTGCACAATCTGGCATAGATATATATATATATATGTATGATCGTCTGATGCATATCATACATCGTATGATATGTACACCTATGATCCAACAAGTTTGGATCTCACTGCACAGTGGTTATCATTCTGTACTGTGACTTTCTCCCCTCAAAGGATGTTTCTCTGTTTATAGGGGTGTGTGTTTGCTTTCTAATCAGTTTGGAAATTCTCCAGAACATTGGGTTTTGCGCTAAACTCTCCAGGATATTTTATTGTTCTATGACTTTTTAGGCTAAATATCTCTTTCCTGCCACATTAACAGCTAAGCAAATAAGCACAGAATTCCCAGGAGGACAACACAAAGAGCTCCCTTGACCTAGATATAGCTATTAGCTGATAAAGGTGCAGTGACTTGATCTGATAATCTATCAGTGGATGAAATTGTCAGCTCCCAGTGTCTAAGAAAACATTCAGGGTATTTGCAGAGCCACTGTAAGCCACTGTATTTTCAGAGCTACTTTCAATCAACGTCACAGCTCTGCCTCCTGTATCTCTCCCCCTCATTCACTCCAGTGTTTCTGTTCCCCCCTCCTTCCTCTGTGTTTTCAGCTGGCTTTGGTCCCCAGAGGTTTACAAAGCTCTGCATCCTCAGTTTTCAAACAGACTTGGTAAGATCAAATGGAAACCTTACAGTTTCTGAATAAGCTTGTTATCTTTGGGATAAAATGGTTTCCTTTCTCTTGACGCAGTGGGTAAGCCATGCTGTCTCTCCATTCTGGATAATTTTTCACTTCTTCCCATCCTTCGTGGTTTGTGGTGGTACTCTCCTATCTCACTAAACTATTAGAAAATGTCAAGGAATTTTTCTGAAGCACTGACAAACAGCAGAATTCTGATTAGCAGTGTTTGCCAGTTAGGCATAGTAGACTCAAATATATATTTATAATAGGTTTATCAAGGAAAATTAAGTGATTATGCAGATCTAACAATGTCTGTATTAATGGCTGTCAGGCTCCAGACTCATCTGTTGTCTGTTTAATGAGAAATAAGCCTACGGTGACTGCACAGATCAAACACCAGAGCAAGGATG
This sequence comes from Aquila spilogaster, assembly GCA_024606505.1. Lineage (NCBI taxonomy): Eukaryota > Metazoa > Chordata > Aves > Accipitriformes > Accipitridae > Aquila > Aquila spilogaster. Next base: position 6,199,246 of record JANHGO010000039.1, read on the forward strand.
CAGTGTGACTTGGCTGGCTTTAGCAGGCTACAGTGGCCACAGGACAGGTGGCCCAGGGCATGAGCCTGCAATGGAGACCCTGCTCATAAGTAATAAGATGGTCTTAGTTTTAGTGAAGCAGTAGAAAGAGTCTGTGATGTGGCCTTTGGGATGGAAATAATCTTTTGTTTGGGTGACACCACTCTGTTGCAAAGGATTGAATTCTGCATTGCCACTACAACAACCCAAAGGGAAAGGAAGGATCACTTGCAGGGTGGTCTGTGCACTTGTGGTGGGCTATCATGGGAGGAAACAAAGCATGAAGTGGGAAAGACCCCTTTTTCAGGCTTACTGAAGCTGGGAGTGTTGTGTTCAAATCAATTCTGCAAGAGCGGCAGTCATTGTTAAAGGGAAATTCAATTTGCTATAAGCTGTCAGGCTGAAATATGAACAGGACAGACAGCTGTTGTGTTGTTCGATAATTCATCCTGAGGAACCGTGACAGTGGTGTTGTCTTCCTATGGGCCAGATACAGAAGTCTGAGTTCATGTAAAAGGGTGAAGAAGTAATGAAGGGCTGGAGAGATGGGGGAAGAGCTGTAGAAAGCAGGGGGAAAAGTTGTCTTTTTTTTTTTTTCGAAGAAGAAAACTTCATTTTTACGAAACATTTCAGCTTTGGGCTGATTTATTTCCTGCTCTCAGCAAGAACCAGAGCCAGCATTTCTTCACTCCATACCTCAGCTGGGAAGCTTAGAGAAGCACTAATTTATTTATTTCATCTCACACAGAAGTGAGAGCACATAATAATTCCTTTCAAAGTATGCAAACCAATGTCTTTCACAAGGTCTTCATCATCTGAAATAGTTATCTGTTCAGTCCCCTCAAGTGTAAAAAGAGGGTTAGCTCAGGCCTTACATTTTCATTTACAATTTTATTTTAATTGGCAGTAGCACTAATGTAGAAGGAAATATATTTTAATTTGCTAATTCCAGTCCTTTAAAGACACTAGGCTGCATAAGAAAGGATTCTAGGAAAGCACTTTTTTGTAGAGGTGACAGCTGAAACCAACATTATTCAGAGCAGAATAAGGATTCCACTGACACATCATTCCCATCCAGGTGAATAAAGAAAGTCATCCTTTGCTGGAACCCAGGACACCCAAGCCTTGCACAAGAAAACAACCAGAGCTGCTTACGCCATGCTTCTTGTACAGCCAACACAAAATACTTTTAATAAGGAAAGACTGGAAAGCTCTCACCAGCCCTAAACTAACTTCATAAGCAAATGCAAGAATATTTACAGAGCACTATTAGAAAAGCAAAACCAAACACTGCAGAGCGTTCAGCTCCAAGTTGAATCAAACCTTAAAAATTTGCCATTTAAAATATAGTGGCATTCTCTCTTTTTTGCACAATGTATTATTTTTAATAAAGGATACTTTTGCCCTGTGTGGTTGTACTTCACAGTAAACCCATCCACTACACTGTTGTCATCCTCCCCAACTTTCATCTGTTTCTTGCTGGGCTTACAAGAAAGTTGAGCAGCCCTGTAGCATCTATAGGAAAATGTCAAAGACTTTCTTGGCTCAGAAACACTTTTGCTTGACATTGCAGAGCAAACTGGTAAACACCAGGGGAAGATGCTATAAAACAGAGACTCCTTGGAGAAAGAAGTTGAGAAAAGCAGGAGTTTCCTCATTCAGCTTAGCAGCACAGCACAGTTGGGTTTAGCCACAGCCATGGAAAAGTGGGGAAAAAATATGGGAATCTGGGAAGAAGAGTGACAGACTGCACACACCACTGATGCACTGTCCCTACCATAGGATCATAGAATCACAGAATCATTAAGGTTGGAAAGGACTACTAAGATCACCTGGTCCAACCATCAGCCCATTCCCACCATGCCCACTGACCATGTCCCTCAGTGCCACATCCACACGGTTCTGGAGCACCTCCAGGGACTGTGACTCCACCCCCTCCCTGAGCAGCCTGTGCCACTGCAGCACCTGGGGACTGAGTGCACACTGCTCACGGGCAGGGAAATGCACTCAGCTCCCGGCTGCTTTCTGAAGTGGGCCTCACAAAACCAAAGACTGAAAGACTGATGGGTTAGGAAGCATTTATTCTTTCTTAGCCCTGAAATATTTGGTTTTGCTGCTTAAAGATGAGACTCATTGTCTGTATTTCCTGTCTGTTTGCTAAAGCATTAGTGTGCTTTGGAGAGAGGTGTTGGATGAACTACTGCACTCCCTCCAACAGCTGAAGGCTGCCATATTTAGCTCAATGTATCTATCTAAAATAGGGCATTGTGTTTTTAGTTAATCTTGCGGGCAGGCTTTCTTCCTTCAGCAGCCTCACGAAGCTTCTTTTAACAGCAGAGAGAGGAGTAGGCGAGGTATAGCATGCTGGTTTATAATAAAACCAAAAGAGAATGTCAGGAATTAGCATGGTGGTTACCCTGTCTTACTCTTGGCAACCTTAATAATACAACAGAGCCTCTCAGCCAGGGTTTCCCCTGCTGGTCCCTGTGGGATAGTTTCATGTGTGAGTTTCTTTCCTTGAGAGCATTCAATGCTCCAGCTCCACAGAAACGTGAGGCATAGGAGGGGAGGGTGTCTATCAAGATCTCAAGCTGACAGCCCCTATTAATGCACAGGGAGATTTTCCCAGGAAGATCCTTTGATGTCTCAAACTGTTGGTCACAGGTCATAGACCTCTATCTTTTCATGTCATACCTCTGCCTTAAAAGAAAGTGGCAGTTCTTGTGCTGAGCCCTGCAGTCAGATGGTGTCACTATCACCCCCCTCCCTGGGAGCAACCCACAGAAGGAGCAGGATGGTGCTTCTGGTTACCTTCGGTGTTAACACATCTTCTGAAGTCACCAGATGGCACCTCCTGAAAAAGTGATGCCAGCCATGCAAGATCATCTGCCCTCCACTGTGGTCAGAAGGGGAGAGGGATCAGATCTGAGCCTAAAACTTTTAATGACTTCACTGAGAATCCTGTTCAAGCTGATGGGAATTTAGCTTGAGCTGGAAGGGAAAGAATGGACCCACTGCTTGCTGAGATATTTTTTTATTAGGTAAGTAGCATTGCAAGTTTTCTTGTACTCTCTGTTCTGCTAACTTGCACAAAATGTTTGAGTTTAGTAAATATTCCAAGAAAAGCAAAGCAGTAATCAGAGGAAGATAAAAGACACAAGCTTCGGCATTGCTGTGGCATTTCATCTATCGGATAGAGAAAGTTTGCAGTCAGATTTGGTAGCCTGGAATAAATAGTTATGGTAACATACTGTAAGTTGTGGTATCCAAACCTCACAGTGCTTCCTCAGCACCACTGTAAGGATCCAGCATGTTTCCAGTGTAACATCTCTCCACTGAAAAACCACAGCCCATCAGCTGTGGAGACGGGCTGTAGTAATGCCATATTTGAAAATCTGTTTGGAAAACAGAGCCTAGGAATGAATGGAACATTCGATGCTCTACTTACTTGTTATAAGAAGATTTGAAATATTTCTTGTACTGTTTTGGAGCAAAAAATATTTTGAATATTTCCTTAAAACAAGCCGTCTGGTTTTCAGTCTACTATGGATAATACAGAAATGTTCAACTATGCCATTCTCAGCCCAGCACCATATTCTTCCTGTACAATACCGGCTGAAAACTCCTCTGTGCTTCCATTTGGAAGAACTTCAACTCTGCCTCTGACACACTGCCTTTCTCTCCCTCTGATTGTTGTGATCTCTGAGAATCCCAAGGTAGTTGTCTTCTGGCTTGAAAATAGGGAGGATATCACCAGGGTTTAATCTGCAGCGAGACATCTATAACTGCAACCTTCTCCAGAACTGCCCACACCTTGGACTAATAAAAGTAATACTTGGTTATGATGCTGTAAGACCAGCATTCTCTCAAAGTACAGTGGATGTTGAAGAGTGAAAAGACTCTAGATTTCTCTTTAGTTGTCTAATCTTCTAGGTGTCCATTTTTGTGCTTCGTTAATGATAGAGCATTGAGGGCAATGGGTGGGTAAGAAAATCTTTGCTTTTTTTGAAAGAGAATACAGCACATGACCGTTTCATGGAATGGTCATTGCAAGCAGTAGGGGGGAAGGTGGAAGAGTTGTCAGTGGGAAGATCTGTGAGTCTATAAAGAGCACACATGAAGCACAAAATACAGTCAGGTGCCCATTTTACCTAATGGCAAGTTCTGCACTTCCTCTTGGCAATAAGCAGACATTATACTTACTAGGTGGGAATACTGAGTTACTAACTAGGTTTCCCATCACATTTTGCCTAGCCGGAAGGTTTCTGCTGCTGCTTCATTAGTAGTAAAGAGCATCAGGTGGGTGCTGTGGTTGCACCAAGGTGTGAACAAAGGCCAACAGTTTGAAGTCTGCTTTTGTACTGCCTCTTGCTTACAAAAAACTCTTGGTGGGCCATGGACAGCAACAACACCAAGGGATGGGTTGTGCATGAGGTTTGGTGATGAAAATCCCAGGGAAGTGGTGGAGTCACCACCACTAGAGGTATTCAAGAAACATGTGGATGTGGCACTTAGAGGCATTCCGGGGATGAGCTGGACTAGATGATCTTAGTCCTCTTTTCCAACCTTAAAGATTCTATGGTTCTATGAAATGGCAGAGGGAAGGCAGGGCCACGGCTGACAAGCCTGCTGCCATCTCCTGCAATGCAGTGTTCCTTGTTCAACCTTCAGAGTAGCTAAGCTGAGGAAGCAGCTCAGGTAGGGATTGCTGCTAGGCACTGATTGGCCTTGCAAATGATGCACAGGCAGCAGCTGCTACTCGAGGTCTAACTGCCCAGGACACAGCTGCTGCTTTACAGTATGAACAACTGAACTCTTCTGAGGTGCTCAGGCAATGTCTGTGCATTAGTTTACCATCATATTACATACTGCCTGCTGAAATTTGGGGAGCATCACAGGCAGACAGAACACTGTCTTCTTCACTTAAGCTTTCAGGGAGATGTTGCTTTGCTTTTTTTGCAGTAGAGGTGGTTTAGGCTCAGGACTGGTTTGGACCAAAGTGATGAATGGTTACAAACTAGAGATGGAATTGGTTTATGAATCAGAAGTTATAAACTCATGGCAGGGATTGCTGGGAGAAACTACATACACTGTGCTAAGTGGGAGGCCAAGCTGAATGATCTTTGTCTTCAAATCTAAATGATTTTTTACAAGTACTCTACAGTGCTTTGATAGTAATTGAAGAGATCCAGAGCAATTATCCTCTTTCAGGAATGAGTTACTAATGATGGAGAGCTGAAGTGAAAAAAAAGTATGTGATTAAGCTGATAATAGTGAAGGGTTTTCATTGGTATCGTGCAATCTACATTATTATTAATGCTCACATGGCCCTCTCTTGCTCTGGCTTCACATGTGGATTCTCACGTAAAATGAATCACAGAATCAGAGTCATAGAATAATTAAGATTGGAAAAGACCTCTAAAATCTTCCAGTCCAACCGTCAGCCCACCATGCCCACTAACCATATCCCTCAGTGCCATATCCACATGGTTCTTAAACACCCCCAGAGACAGTGACTCCACCACCTCCCTGGGCAGCCTGTTCCAATGCCTCACCACTCTTTCAGAAAATAAATGGATCCTAATATCCAACCTGAACCTCCTCTGGCACAAGTTAAAGTCATTACCAATTGGTTTAACCAGAATTCTTCCTGCAGCTCTTAAGGAAAAGCACACGGTTGTGCAGGGTCTATCACCAACTTATGAGGGTGATTTTCATTTTCATGAAGCTTAGTGATGGTGCCACATTTACATAACCCCAGAGCTCACTGCATCATGTTTGGATACTGTGTTTCTGTTGGGGCAGAGAGGAAAGGGGACAGAGAACCTTGTGTCTAACCTGGCTTATTTATAAAAGGTCACTCATATGCCACCTTCTTTCAAGACTAACCTCTTCTGAGTATACAAAGTTTTTGCACCAACTGGCTCTGAAACTGAGTTCCAGTGATGTTAGCAGCTCTCCTCTGAGCTGAGAACTCTATATATTCTTCCATGGTAAAAAGTAATAGGGTTATCAGTTTTCAAGTAGAGTGCATTTAAAACAGCTGCCATACTTGCTTTGTGTATTATAGAACACCTCTGTAATCTGTATTTATATCATTGTGCAACTCAGTTTCTCTCAAACCTAAACCATTTTAACACTTCCACACTTTATTTTCTTTTTAACAAGGAATGTCATTACACAATCAGGCATACTAATACACAAAGCATATTAGTGGTCTGATGAAAGTCAGAAAGTAAGTCCATAGCAAAAAAAATGTACAGAAAAGGGACCAGAGCTTTTTTTTTCTGAAAAAGCTATAATATTGGTTTCCTTTCATGTGCAGCCTTAAAATGTAGAAGGATGTTTTGTATGCTTTAACATGCTAACAGCTATACTGTTGTAGGTTGGAAGATGAGGTCTGCACTACACCTATGGAAAACGCTGTATATGCATGTGTAAGCACGAGCAGATTTTGGCAGATTATCCTAGCTGGGGGAAGCCGGGCTCCAGGAGTGTGCAGCTCTATGCAAAGCTGCAGGGAAGAAGCGCACTTCCCCAGCCTGCTGCAGTTAGCACCCTGCCATTCATGCCAGCCACCGAATGCTTGATGCTAAGAAGTTGCGCCCCAGGGTTTGTTTGGTTGTTTGTCTTTTTAGACTGTTCTGAGATGGTGTAAAGGTGACAAAGCAATGCAGCTGTTGCAGGGTGGCCAGTTGCAAAAGGCAAGCTTTTGAAGCAGCCAGCTTGATGAACCTAGGCTCAGGCACTCCTCCTGGGAGAGCTGAGAATGAACCCAGTGGAGCAGAACAGCTCTCTAGCTGTCTCTCAGGACTTTATAGAGTTTGTTTTGGACTCTTCAGTTGATCTTAGAGTATACTGTTGGACACATCTTTTTTTTTCTGCAAATACATATCCACATTTAAAACAGCTTTCATCAGTAAGCTACAGTCACATGTAACTGCACTGCTCAGCTCTTACCAAATACGTAGAATCATAGAATCATTTGAGTTGGAAGGGACCCTTAAAGATCAGCTAGCCCAACTCCCCTGCGATGAAAAGGGACACCTACAGCTCGATCAGGGTGCTCAGAGCCCCTCCAGCCTGACCTTGAATGTCTCCAGTGACAGGACACACACCAACTCTGGTTTCAGTGCCTCATCATCCTATAATCATAAGTAAATAGCTATATTACTGGACCATCTACCAATTTGCTAGTCAGGACACTAATACAGAAAATGAGTTTGCAGCATGGCTCTCAGATGACTTCTGCCAGAGACTTGCAGATGTTTTCACTGCAGTTCTCCCTGCCTTTGAAAGCTCTGGTGGTTGGATTCTTAAATAAGGCTGGCCAGTTTTGTTAACCTTAAAATCTCTGTAATTCAGCTAACTGATCAGCAGGGGAATAAGAGCTCTTGGCTGGTGGAAGCTGTTCATGCTTGGTTCGTTGGTGCAGCAGGTGGGCATGCAAACTCAGCCATACAGTGTCTCTGCACTTTAAAAATTTCTAAATGAGGAAATCAAGGCAGTGATGTCAAGTGACCTTTCCCCAAGCTGGTGGCAGAGGATGCTGTTTAAAATCATGCTGTGCTTTATTTCCACTTCTGTGCCCAGCCCACTCGCCTACTTTCTCAGGACTTTTTGTGGGTACAGAATCTATTCCAGTTCCCACACTAATGCATCATATTTTCTGGTGCTTTTTGTGTAAACACGGGGCTCAGAGTTTGGAGCGAGTTATGAAGGGCTCCTATACTGTTCAGCATGAATGCAAAAACTGGGTGGGTAATCAAACAGGAAATGGGAGAGAAGATAACTTGATATCAAGGATGCTGAGTGAAATCATTTAACATTAGGTTCTTAAAGCTATTTTCTAATTATTGTAGTACACCTGAGTATACAACTGTTTGTGAATACAACAAGCCTAACTTCATAAATGGCATTCAAAAGCTGACCAGATGCTTTACCATGGACTTGAAGCACCTGTCCCTGACTGTCCCAAACAGGCTTCTGCTGGCACCACAACAGCCTTGCAACTCCAACCTGCATCAGGATAGAGTAGGATCTCATGGATGTTTGTGAGCTGGAAAGCAGCTGCTGGCTGGGGTGCAAAGACTGGAGTTATCAATCCAGGTCTGAGCAAGGGGGTTGTCACCTTTGCTGGGGTGTGAAGCTTGTGGGTATGCGGTAAAAAGGATGTACTAAGACAAACCCACACAGCTTTTCACGTGTCCCCATGTGATCAGTAGTAATCACATGAAAAAGTGAGGAAAACATCTCCTGGAAGCACTCACACAGTTTGGGTTGGTTATTACAGAGCCTGAGTCAGACACAGCCAGCTGGTCTCCCACAGCACTCCAGAAGCTCTACCAATCCCTACTTTCTCTGCCTCTTTGGGGGGACAGTCTAGGCAGCCAATTTCCTACCATTTCTGCATCTCATGCGTGGATTTGGCATGAAGCTATCTTACAGTTGTGCCAGAAATCTTCCCCAGAGGGCAGTAAAACATTGCCTTTCCCTCCCATCCTTAAAACAAATCAGTAAATGTGCTCAAATTCCCAGCTTATTCTTCTCATATTAAGTGCTGCTACATGAGACAGGCAAATATGCTTGGAAAGCAAATTAGCATCTTGCCACACAAAGGCAGTTTGTAGGTTTTTTTTCTCCAGGTGTCTTGTTACTCATATCATCTGGTCAGGTGCATCTCAGGTATCAGGAAGGGTTCCCATCCCTGTGGGAGGAATCTGGAAAACTGTGGTATGGTGATGGCTGGAATGATACAAGGGGGTGAAAAAGGGTGAATGCAAGTGGCAGCAAAACTTAGAAGGAATGACTATACTGGTAGTAGTGATGATTTAGAAGACTTCAGATGTTTGAAGGAAGAGACTTTGACCTTCCAAGGCATAAAACATTTGGGGGGAAAAAAAAAAATCTTTTTTTTTTATAACACAATAAGAAATAATGAATTTTTGTGGCATTTTAAAATGAGTTAGAAGAATTGATGCCAGAATTGCAGGGTTGTGTTTCAAGATAAGTTACTTGAAAATGTGCTATCCATTTCTGCCTTATAAACCTATGAAAAGTAATAAAATTGCTTCAGATATAAAATTCTTTTTCCTACCATAAATGTATTAAAAATTATCTGTGGTGTACATTATTATCATCTTGCAGTGAACTGTTTCTTCCCTTTCATGTTCTGAAGCTTTTTTTTTTCCAAGACATCTAGTTAGCTCTATAGTAGCTAAATACTTTGTTTACCTGCATTTTGAATAATCAGTGTACTGGGGCAGAACTGAAACACCCTGGAAAGAAAGTGATGTAGGAATGAGGAAGCGTGGGTGATCATAACCAAGACCAGAGCCCCATTAGCCCTGGGAAGATTGCTTCAGTTTTCTCTGAGAACCCATGAGCTGTCAGTCCCTTAGGCACCCTCTATCTAGACGAACTCTAATGCATATTGGCAGGCCCTACATATTAAATACATCCAGCCTCTTGATTTTATTCAGATCAGCACTCTTCAAAGCAGTGCATCTCTCAGCTGAAGGAAATCCCTGCTCTATTAATGGCATGTCTGGTGCCGCTTTCACTCTTCTCACCATGAAATCAGGACTTATATGGTTACTGTGGGAAACTTGGACAGAAACACACAACATGAGTTGCAGTCACAGAAAAAGATGGTCAGCAGAGCCATGCTTGCTTCCTCCTCACAGTTCTGTCTGCTTAATATACAGACCTATAAATTCTTCAGTTTGTACTGTTGTCTCCTATTTTTCTTTAATACAGTCATAAGAAGCCCCTTTGGCATGCGTGTAAGCACTAGGATTGATGGAGTGTCACTGCTGCTCAGGTTGGGAATGGCCATGATACTCCAGGGAAATGAGAAATGGAGGCAACATGCCAACTCAACTGACTTTCAGATGGAGATGTCTTGGTAGCATTCAAGGATTAGCACTGGATTTCTTTACCCCATCCTGCCTACACCCTCCAGCTGGATCTGGCTTTGCTGATAAGCAAGTCTTGATATTGAATGGAGTCAGGGCACAACGGCCCTAATAAGCACATTAACGAGGGGATATTACCACTGCAACAACACCAGAGGCAGTTAGTTGCCAACCAGATTTCCACACTGAGAATGAAGTGAGGAAGTAATGTATTGTTACCAGTAAGTAGCAAATCAGCATTTTAGTTCTTGTAAGCATTAAAACCATAGAGTATTATCTTAATATTCAGGTTTATTTTTCACTATAATTTTTTTTACTATTATTCATGGTTTTAGCCATCCTCCTTAGCAATCTACTTAAGTGTCTGACAATCTTACAATGACGTTTTACTATTTTAAAATCTTATTTTACTTCTTCCTTTTCTTGCCTGACATTATGAAATAACAGGGAAAAGAGGAGAAAAGGCAACTTCTGGGTGTAGACCTTGGGAAATGGTTTCATTTGTACTCTGTTTGATATGTACATATATGTATTATCTTCAGGCCCAGACAAGGCACACCCTCTATGGTGAAACTGCTATACAGAAAGCACTGGCAGCTGCAGATTGAAAAAAAATAAGTAAGATTTGTGAAGCCTAGACTTTTCCAGTTCAATAACCACCTAAGAAAGTGGCAAGGTCTTCAAGAATGCAGCAACAGGACAACAGAGCTGATGCGTGTTTGTATGTATTGGTGGTTTAATGAAGCATGTTGAACAGTTTGAAGTGATCCATTTCCAACAAAGAAATTGCCTGGCATCTCTGAGAGTCTCCCTGAACAGATAAACAGGATGGATAAGTGCTTTCCGTTGAAAGTCCCTAGAGGAATCATTTCCAAAGGAAATCACTTCTGCTGTTGTGAGATGATAAGGAGTTTGTGAAGTAAGTGAACTTCTGATGAGCAACAACATAACATGCAGCAGGGATCTGACACCCTGAGTAGCATCCATGTCCCAATGGCATGCCATCTCCAGACCCCTGCTCCTCCACCTCCACCAGCTGAGGAGCATCCCCTAATCTCTACATCCCTCCTGAGGATCCACTATGGCAGAGCAGGAGGATGATCTCCACCGTTGACATCCACATTGGGTGTTCCATCTTGCTGCTCCCAGAAGTGCTCAGCTGAGGCTGTCAGGAGCAGAATCAGATACCAGCAGATAATGTTGTGTTAGTTTATTACCTGATGGCATGAATAACAAGCTCAAGGGAAACCTAAGCACACTTAACAGTGTGCAATTGAGTTTGGTTCCCTCTGGAAGCTACTGCACATTAGAAAGTAATCCAGGGGGATGGCAAGAGGCTTAAGTGAACATTTTGTTCTTGTTTTCAAACACATGTCAACAATTTTTTGAGATAACTTAGGTCTCTGTGGAGTATGTCCTTGAGAAAAAGCAGCTAGGTGCCTGGGTGCTATCAGCATACTAAGGGAACAGATTGCTTTCCCTTCCTTGCCCTTCCAAAAATATCAGCCAGGAAGTTTAACTGCATGTTAGCAAGGAGCTGATGGTGCCAGCCTCTTTGCTGTTGTTTTCAAGGTCAGCTCTAATTGACCTTGCTCTTGCTTCATTTAGTTGCTCACATCATTTTCTTTTGATTCTCTGACTGTGCCCGCATTGTTAGGATTTCCACATGCTCCTGTGTTGTCTTTTGGTTAAACTGATTCTTGTTCACTTCCTCCCTTTCTGCTTGTGCCTCCTCCTCCCCCTCTCTCCTGCTTTCTTTCTTTTTTCAGGACTCGCTTATTCTCCCACACCTTATTTATTATTTCCCAATCCCAAAATACAGCCCACAGCCCCCACCTACGGCTCCATGGCCCAGATGCCTACTGTTTTCCCAGCAGCAGGTTATTCCTGCAAGGTGGGAGGCAGCTCAGGGACTTGGCAGGAGCTGCAGCCTTGCCTGGAAGCAGCCCATGGGCTGTATTTCAGCTGTGAGCTGTATTTCAGGACTTTCTGTGGGCAGATTTGTGCCTGGCGCAGCAGTAAATTGCTGAGTTATCTGCATGTGAGCCATAGGAAGACTGGTGTACACAGAAGCAAGGTGCAACTTGATGGTGTAGAGCCAGCAGCTCTCCTACCTGTGGCTATGGAGTGACAAAATACCACCTATCAGCTCTGTCTTGTTTCTGAGAGAAGTGTTGGCTCCTGGCTTTGTTGAAGTTACCGCTCTGCTTGTCTACTAGGGTAGGAACTGTATGTACGCTGGGTGGATGCTGAGCTGCGTGCTGTGAGAGCTATGCAGAGCCAGATTTGGTATGACGTGCTGAGCCCTCAGGATTTCCACAGGAGTTTCAAGCAGCAGGAGAATGAAGTCCTAACCTATTCAGACTGTGCCTGTAGGAAAAGCACTGTTGCTGAAAGTTAATAACTAGCAAATGTATATGATGCAGAAGCAGATCATGAGGTTTTCCAGTAAGCAAAAGAATCTGCTGGCTGATTGCACTGCTCCTATTGCAACGATCTCCTCAGAGGCTGTGCTAGTGGCAATCAATAGATTGATACAATGAAGCCAGCACTAACTTCATTAAAAAAAAAAGAAGAGGGACATTCTGAGTACATTACTCATCTCCTTAGGAAAAGTTGTGTGATAAGGACAGTCTGTGCCATCTCTTCAGCAAATCCAAAGTCAAAGTTCCTATTAAAGTCAAAGTTTGCTATCACCATTCCAGAGCAGATCCAGGTGCCTCTCTGCTGCAGGAGCAGCATCTCCCAGAATGTATCTGCCTCATGTTTTGCTGGAGGGAGATTTCCCCATGACATCAGTGTCTTGGGCTTCCTCTCCTTCCTTTCCGAGCCAAGGGCATGCAGCCCAGTCTTCACAGCAAGCAGAGCCAGTGCCAGCCCAGCACAGCATCCCTAACTCTCTGGACAAGAGAGTTTTATCATCCTGCAGTGTCTCCTGGGCAACATCTTCCACTACCAAACCCCTGGTGGAAAAAATGATGAGGCACTGTAAACACTGCTCTTTGAAAGTGTTCAGGAGGCAGATGTCCATGGGATACTCTGGCCCTTCCCAGCCCTATGATGCCCTATACCACAAGCCTTCACGCCCTTATTCTACAGGAGGTATTTTCCCATCGCTTCAACTTGCTGATGCATTGCAAGCAGCCCGTGTTATTTAGCAGAGTGAAAACTTGCAGAGGAGGAAACAGCCAGGCAAGAACCTGGCAGTGGGAAGAAACAGTTCTAAGAGCATGCAAGTCCTACTGGACCCCATCCCAAGGAGACGAGCTAGTGAAATCAGTCTTGTACAGCCTGTATGGCTGGGGCCAGGTTCCCTCCTGTGGCTGAGAGCTGTCACAGCAGGAACCAGCAGCTGGGGCGGTCTGGTGCTAAAACTTCTTGTCCCGAAGCTGGTATTGAAATCATATTTGTGTCCTACCTCTTGCCAGCTTACGCCAAGGTTCTCCAATAGAGCACCTCTAATTGTTGTGCACAGTCACCAGACAATCATTTGGGGCCGTTCTAATGGCTGACAGATATCTTGGATGCTCCTCTTAACCAGGACTGGAGCAACACTTAAGAGGGCTGCTATTAAAGTAAAGGGATTGTTCTTATGTGTTTTACACAAGGTAGAATACAGCACAGCACATTTTTACCCTGCCTGTAGTATATAAATGTCCCAAAGTCTTTGTAGGGTCTACCACTGTGGTCATCCTGGACAGGTAACCGTGTCTGGCTCTGTGCTGGCACTCATTTACTGCAGTAGGACAAGCCAAATGTGTGTGGAAATATGTATGAGGTAAGCATCTGGATCATAATTCATGGATATATTACCTTCTTTTTGGAACAATTGCTGCATAAGCAGAGAGGGCTACTGAAGTGCTTACTGGTATGTGTCTGCTGATTTTGTGCAGTTGTCGGGCACACCAGGATCGGGTGGGAAGTCAGCACAATGCTTTGAGATACATTATCAGCTGTAAATGTGGCAGGAAGTCATTAAAGATTTCCTCATCTGTTCTCTGGGAAAAGGACTACCCCAGGCTCCAGCAAGCACAGAGGACTTGTACTGCCAGGGCTGAGAACCTAAAAGAAAAATCGTTCTAATAAGGTGATATGTCAGCAGCTTCAGCAGAGAGCCCTCTGCTCCAGATGACTCCTCTGCCCATGAGTTCAGGAGGGTGATGGACGGTTATAGATTTAGAGGACGGTGCTAAGGAGCTATTTGTAGCTCTCTTACTCCAGCCAGACTCCTCTGAGTGAGCCTCACTAAGGTACTGGGGGCTAAGAGAGCTGTGGATGTAGAGAGGCCTGAAGCCCATGTCTTTAAAGCTTCATAAATCCACGTAGTTGAAATTAAATGACATCTTATTTTAAAACTGGTTTGGTTCTTCATGAATTTTCAGCCATAGCTCCAGGAGGGAGAATCACGAATGTTGAGCTCTTCTGGGCCAACTGAGAGGAAACAATTTCCTGCCATCTGGAGGTAGTTGGAGACTGGGACAAGAGTGCAAGCAGTGAGGGAGGCCGCTGTAGGCAGGTCAAGGCAAGGAGTCCTAGCATTTGCAGGGACTCATTCAAAAGGATATGTTTTAATAGCAATACCAGAGATTCACTTGACTCATCTCACTTGATGTATGGGGTACCTTTCACTTTTGTTGTTGCAAAGATGACTGTCTTGAAAAACATTCATATTTTACCAGAAATATTCTTCTATCCTTTGTTTTTTTTCTAAACCTCACCAACCAGCCACTGGTCAACAAGATTCAAATGCTGTGTCAGCAGAGAAAAGGTCTCGGGGAATTACTGTGGAAATCTCATTTCTGGACTGTGCCCACAGGTGCAATTTAAAAAAAAAAGTATCTGTACTAATTCTGTGAAATTATTTAACTGCTGAACAACTTAATGTTCTTGGTAAAAACAATGTCGTCATACTATGGCCAAGGGAAAAGAGCCAGATAGTTAGAATCCACAGTGTTCGTTTTCTCTCTGGAAAAGATGAGCAGAGGAACAGACCCTTCCTCTTAAAAAAAAAACAAAACAAAACAAGCAAACAAAAAAAACCTTCCAGGTTTGAGTACCTGCAAAGATCCCACTAGTGAAACTTGAAAGGCAGGTCATTTGCTGTATCTGTCTAGCAGCCATCAGTATGCAACTGGCTCTAAGTCCAATAATTTTAAATGCAGGGAGCAGCAGGGACAGAAAAGTGTATTTTGAAGATTCCATTGAACTTGATCAAGATGTGTAGGAGGATTTTTCCACTGCTTGTTTTCTACATGCTATTTCAATTTAGGATGTTTGCTTCTTAATTGTGGAGCCTTTCTAACAAGCCTGCCAAAGATGATACAATTCTCTATCCTGCTGGACCATTTTCTGGTTATTTTGTAATAAGCATACTGTGCTCATTACACATAGTAGGACAGTATCAGAAGTAAACTGTCTCTCTTTTAACAACCATCATTTATAGTCAGAATTATGGGGGAAAAAAAACTAAGTATGCTGGGAGCTTTATTTCCATTTCTTCTGGATGGTTAGTGCCTAAGCTGGTGTAAATTGGTCAGCCCTGACTGAAAAATGCTTTGGGATGGGAGAGAGGCCCTGCAGCCTACTTTGTTGTATCTGCTTGGCTGTACCAATGTAGAATGCTACAGAGGAACAAGTAATCCCTTATCCTCACACTGTTGATTAATTTACTCATTTAAAAGGTCAGAATAGTCTTCCTTATGTAAAATTCGCAGTATGTATCCCACACGAATGTGTTTGATTCTCTTTCCACAGGAGAAGAAAGGAAATATAACTGGGGAAAAAAAAAAGCAAATTTCTCCAGCAGGATTTCAAGAAGGAAAACCTACCAGGAACACAAGGAAGTTCCCTACAGACACAGAAGTGTTTCTCCAGGTCTGGTGGCACCACTGTAGAGTTTTGTTCTTGCTGAGGTTTCCGCACAACGCTTAAACAATGAATTTCCTCCGGAGACGTCTCTCAGACAGTAGTTTCGTGGCAAATTTGCCCAATGGCTACATGATGGACTTGCAGCGTCCCGACAACTCCACGAGCTCCCCAGTTTCTCCTGCCATGGAGAGAAAGCACCCACAGCCACCGCAGCCCTCGCAGTCTTCCTCTACTGGCACCAGCATCTTCAGCTCCATCTCCAGTGCCATGAAGCAAACCACACAAGCTGCTGCAGGACTGATTGATCACTCGACAAGTTCCACACCACCTGTGGCTCAGAAACCCAAGATCCTCCTGGTTATTGATGATGCACACACAGACTGGTAAGTCATCATAGTCATCCCTCTACCTTCAGCTCCATTGTGTCTGGGGTATGAGAGGGATCTAGTAGGCACAGGGCATCTGCAGGGGAATACAAAGAACCTTTCACATCTAGGTCATCAGCTAGGTTGGATGACCTAGGTTGGAAGACCTCCATAAACAGCAGACTAGGCTTTCCTTGGATCTTCTTTAAAAAATGCTTGTTTGGCACTCACTGGCAAACTCCTTGACAGTCTCAATATATGAGCACACACAGAGCATTCTTGGCTCAGCTGGCTTAGCTGAGCTGGCACATCAAGCATTGCTTCTAAGAGATTGTAGCTGAAGGTGTTTTAATGACATAGTACGTGAGTTTGGTTTACTATCTGTGCCAGATCTAGAATTGAAAAGGGATTCCTCTCTCTAACTCTTTCTCAAGCCTTTACCTGGGGGCAAATTTATTCATAAATTAACAAAAAACTACTACCTATAATATACCTACTACTAACTACTACCAATAATAATGACCAGAGCTCACTGGTTGGTCAAGAGTCCTTCACCTGTTTATCATAGTGGTTGTAGGAAAAAGGCTCTCAGGCTCACATAAGCCTTAAGGTTGTCTTGTTCCTGCAGATCTTTGTTTGTGATATTTGGTAACAGAGGGCTCTTTTCAAAGGGTAGGACAGCTGAAGTCTTCTGAAATGTTAGAGAAATGTCTCACTGCTTGCAGTGTGCTCCCTTGCAAAGTCAGCTGGTTTCAAAAGCTGGTGGAGAGATGTATTTTAGGGGAAACCCAGACCATGTGTTAAGGAGATAGATACTCATTGTTTTGTCTGCTAGCTTGTCTCAACACAAGTTAACACAGGCAAGGGGACGAAATCGAAGACTTGATAGTGAAATAAGTTGGGTTACCAGGTCTTAGCCAGGGTAGATTATTTTATTGTTCTTTTCACCCCATTTTACTCTTCAGGAAAATGGTCACCTTTGGTCTTCTTTACAGTCCCAGGAACAAGAGGACAAGGTGGGACCTGCCTCCCTGGGAGTATCTCCGAAGTCCCTGCTTTGCCCCCTTCCCTTGAATAAAAGGGGCAGGGACTGAGCACAGCTAGGTCAGAATGCTTCAGCCAGCTTGAATTAGAAGAGGGAAAACAGTGGGGTTTTTCTCAAAGGAAAAGCAACTCTTTGAGTGAGTGGGAAAGTCACTGATAAGATAGTAATTGTATTGAAAGTTTCATCACATACTGTCTTTTATCACAGCAGTAGCATGTTAATTCAGGATAGTACAGTCTGCAACATTACTCTGGTTCAACCCTGATCTCTCTTTCCTGTGTGCACCTGTAAGTTTCCCAGCAGGTTCACTGACCTCCGTCTCTGCTCAGCCTTTTGCAGTTCCTTTAAGACGCTGCCAGGTGGCAGTCCCCTAACATAACATCCTCCAGCTGGGGATGGGAGTGCCTGCAATGCACTGCTCAAGCAGCTGGAGTTCAGCCGGCACTGCTTAGTCCAAACAGTGTAATCAGAGAGGAAAGCCCTAGCTCAAAGGCCAATCCAGTTTTTCCTTGAGATTAATGGTGCTGAAGGTAGTCTGGGCAGGGAAGATGATGGGGAGGGGCTGGACTCCGTTGCAGTGTTTTCATGGTTTAACACACATTGCATTCAGTTCCCTAACTTTATATCTCCCAGCTGCTGGACTGTCATGCAGACTTTGCTCTGCAAACTGAGCTTGTCCAAGGAGCAGCAGCTGGGAGTTATAAAGAGGAGGTATGGCTACCCGTGCTGTCTTCACTCCTCCACTTGTATGTAAGCACTCCCTGCATCCTCCTGTCTTGGCTATCCCTCTGCTGTCTGTAACTCAGCAGTTTCTACGCATGATTTCTACACCTTTTCAATGACATAAACAGCAGGATTGGACCCTCAGCAAGTTTTGCTGATGACGCTAAGTTGAGTGGTGCAGTTGACACAACAGAAAGGAGCAACGCCACCCAGAGGGACTTGGAAGTGCTTGAAAAGTGACCACATGAGAATTTAATGAAGTTTAATGACGCCAGGTATCCAAGTTATGAGTAAAGACTGGGAGAAGAACATACTGAGAACAGCCCTATGGAGAAGGACTTGGAGTTCTGATGGACAGAAAGCTGCATCTGAATCAACAGTGTGCTCTTGTGGCCTGGAACGCCAATAGCGTCCTGGGCTGCATCAAAAGAAGGGTGGCCAGCAGGGTGAAGGAGGCAATTGTCCCCCTCTGTCCTGCCCCCATGGGGCCCCATCTGGAGTACTGCTTCCAGGCTTGGGGCCCTCAGTACAGGAAGGATGGAGCTGTTGGAGTGGGTGCAGAGGAGGGCCACAAAGATGATCAGAGGGCTGGAGCATCTCTCCTGAAGACAGCCTGAGGGAGTTGGGCTTGTTTATCTTGGAGAAGAGAAGGCTCCGGGAAGACTTTATTGCGGCCTTCCAGTACTTGAAAGGAGCTTAACAAGCAGGAGGGGGACTGACTTCTCACACAGTGTGATAGTGACAGGACAAGGGGGAATGACTTTAAACTAAAAGAGAGGAGATTTAGGTTAGATGTTAGGAAGAAATTTTTTACTCAGAGAGTGCTGAGGTGCAGGAACAGGTTGCCCAGAATGACTGTAGGTGCCCCATCCCTGGAGGTGCTCAAGGCCAGGCAGCCTGATCTAGTTGCTGGCAGCCCTGTCCATGGCAGGGGATTGGAACTACATGATCTATAAGGTGCCCTCCAACCTAAGCCACTCTGTGGTGATTCTGTGGTGGAAAACCCCACTCATTCTTCCCAGCTCTCTGCCTCTATCCACAGGCTTACGGATATCAAATAGTGCTGCTTGAGAAGGCTCCCTACTTTCACTCTCTAACGTTGTGGGGACACTGACCAAAATAAGTGTGTGTATTCATTACAGTATTGTGGCATATGCATGACGTGAAAACTAAGAAAATACTACCAATCCTTGTCTACCATGGCTCTCTGTAATATGAGCAAAAACACATGTTTAGCCTACAGTCTGTCCCAGCCTAAAGGTACTGCGGTCCTTTCTGAAACTGAGTGCCTGTGCAACCACCTCAGCAGACCACAGGGGTGCTGCTTGCAGTTGATTCTCACCTCTCCAGGAAATTCAATGAGCCCTTGACAGCAGTGAAGAACAGTGGCTCTGTGGATGTTTATTCTTGGTGAGGTACTTCCCAGTAATGTCAAGTCATCTTGATCTCAGCCATGGTGTTAGGTGGGCTCAAGCTGATCAGCCCGAGTGCTGGCAGCGGTGTTTACTTTGTGAGAGCATGTCCAAAGAAATTGGTTATCTGGAGATTCTGGCTTGTCCACTCTGCATCACTTACAGAAAAATTCCAAGAATTTCAAGTGTGAACAACAACAACAACAGCAACCTATTGTTATTCCAGTGCTAGTGACTTGGGTTTTGGAATAAGCATCATGTTTGCAATGCATTTCACTTCTGCCCGCTCTGGTTCTTGCTACTTCTGAAACCTTTGTGTTTGATTTTCAAGAGAGGGCCCTTTCATTTTCTATTTTGAACTAGTTGACTCATCTAGAAAAGATTCCCCCTAAAAAAACAACTGAAGATCTACCCTTATCTTAAGGACTGGGGTCTTCCTCCCCCGTAGCAAGTCACACAGAGTTGACAATAAGGACTAGTTTGCTCACAGACAGGAAGAATGAGAGACGATGGAATCTGCCATTTGATTTATCTTTTCTAAATGAAAACACTTTCTTATAATTGGAGGCTGTAGCAATATTGCCAAGCCAGACATTAATTTATCATCACTGTTTGTATTACAGCAGAGGCAAAGAGCTGCAATTAATGGATTGGGACGATGTGTTGCACAAGTGCATGACGAAATGATCTAACAACCTAAATAGGCGTGTGCATGCTGAAGGCACTTTAAAATGACAAATGGCAATCCTTTCTATTTTTAAGGAGCTACTCTGTTTCTGATGGCACAGCATAGCACTCTGCGTATCTTGGAGATCTGGAGGAAGTGAAAAGCACCCAAGAGAATTCATGGCCTGTCTTCCTCCATAAAATCCTTGCCACTCTTGACATGTAGTGTGCTCTGGTTTATTCCAAAGACAAAGCACTATAAAAATAATGTGAGCTTCACAAAATATCATCAGCTGCTTTCTGCATTAGCAGCAGTAAAAGAAAGATACATGCTATTAAAAGCAAGGGAACTCACCCAGCTTTCTGTTAAAGTGGCACTGTTTGGACAAATTTTCCATCCTTCTCCAAGACTCTGCTCGAGCACATCACAAGGAAGCACACAGCTAATCTGCCGCATGGCAGGATGCACGCAAGAGGAAAGCACTATCAATGCAGCTCCCTCGTGCTCTTGTCTTTGACACACAGCCCTCAGAGACACCACAGAAGTGACAGTATCCATGCACTGACATATTAGAGGAGAGCTCTGTTTCTCCTCAGTCAGTAATGGTGCACATCTCAGCTGGGTGCATCTCTCTAGAGAATGAAGCTGCTCCTTGTAGGCCAGGCAAGCAGTAGCTGTGCCTTGGGAGGCTTCTGAAAATGTATCCACAACCCACCCAGAGCAGCTGCCAGGAAAGGGGAGCTCAGACATGAATTCACACACATGCATGCAAACACACAGCTAAAAGCAGCGAGACCATGAAGGAAGGGGATGGCAGGACTCCATGTAACAGCAGAAGGGCCAACTCCGGCAGCCTGACCTCAGCCAGGAGGAAAGCATCCCACCTCTGGCAACTTCCTCGCTCAAAGCACCCTTAAGTAAAATCATGCTCTTGCTGGATTGAATGTCTCAGCAGATCAAGTGGTATTTAGCATTGTGAATTGTTAACCCACCTCCTCTGCGAAAGTGCTCAGCTTTTGAGCCTAATGCTTCGTGTTTAAACAGATTATTTGGGAAGCGATCAAGCACAGCTAAGGCTTCCATTAACAACATATGCTAAAAACATTGCTTTTTGGACCAGACAGCATAACAAGGTTGTTCTTGCTGCATTGGTTATATATCTTAGTTGTTTTCACGAAATACCTCATGATGATTTTCAAAGCCGTTGGCATGTGTTGTCCAAATTTCAGGCTGTTTCAAGTGCTAACAGTGGTTATGCTGTCCTGCATGAAAGGCACGTGCCCTATGTGACGTGGTTTTGTGCGCTAGGATTGTGCCATGTTTCACTGAAAACAAACCACCGAGGATATTTTAAGAGATGCAAAATTGAATTGTTTTTTTTTCCCATTTATTTCACAGCCAAATCTGCCTAAACATATTGTCTCCTAAAATTTAAAAATGAAAGAGGAGAAAAACTATAATTAATACTGAATGAAATCCTCTTAATACATCTGAAATGATTCTTTGTAAAATAGTAATGTCTCAACTCAGATCTAATTATGGGCTGACCTGACAGGATTACTGTTTTTCACTGTATGAAGGGAATTATCAATGCTTTTTCTTTGAAATAAAGCTATTTTTCCTTCCAATAGTATATGATATATGATGATATTGAACCTTAAATATGTCATTTGTCCAAAAATATAGCTGGTCAAATATAACAGTCTCATAGTAAATCTGGGAATTTCTAAGACCTCTTTTTTTGCAAAGAACTGCTTTTCAAAGATATTCCATGAGTATCGTGAATGCCATGAGTCATTTCATGCTTTCAGTAGGCTGAAGATGATTTGCAAAAGCTCACATTGAGAGGAATATTTCTGTACTTAACTCACTGAAATATAACGGGAAGTTCAGGACTAGCTTTTAAATTTGGACTTCATTGTAATTTATCATTTTTATAACTCATTTATCATTATTATAACTCAGAGTTGATACTTCAAGCTTGACCTCAGGAATTTGCAGGCTAAATTGTGAAAGTTGTTAGTATTTCCTGGTAAGAAACCCACAATCATCTAATATGGTGGTAACTGCCTATAATTATGAATTTTCCTGTATTACAGAGCGGTAACCTTCTAATGTTTCACAAGTTCTGTGCAACTATGCAGCTATAACTTTAACAGCTTACAACTGACATTTATGTTTTCAAAAATCAAGCTAAATACCTTACATTTGCATTATTTAATGATGTCTAACCAGGACTGAATATTTCTGTTTCTATAATCCACACTAAGTGTGACTTGAGGGCAGAGTTCCATTTTAGGGACAGAGGAGGCATGTTGGTGTTAAACCATGTGTGTGTATTTGTGTACGAAGATTTTCAGAATTAGAAATAGTCCCTAGCAGGCAGGCATGGGGGTGAAAAAGAGGTAAGGCTGTTCGAGGTATTCAATAGATCACATTTATCATATTGCTTTTCAATCTGTTTTAGGTATATCACCAGCATGCCTGCCTGTATTTCTGTCCCGCATATGCAAAGCAACTTGGGATCCAGTCCTCTTGCATGAAAGGTGATACAGAAATGTAAAGGATTAGTATCATTACAAAAATAGACACAAGGAATATGGAAAACATTCCCCACCAGGTTATAAATATGCTAATGCAAGTCAAATCTG
>JANHGO010000039.1:6226134-6242437 GCA_024606505.1 Aquila spilogaster
CTAAGGGCGCTAATGTTATACATGGACTTTCTGTGAATTAGCTCTCATATAGGTTATTGGAGGTGAATTGATCATATATTTTTCCCTGCTGCTATTAAGGATACACTCCGTATCTGACAGAAATTTGTGTATATGCTTCCTCCAGCCACGGTCACTGAGGTAGGCTGGGACTGTTTCATGGCAGCTCTGGAAAATAAGCTTTTATTCTTTCCAAATTACTTCATAAGAGGAGGTATCAGGTTTCTTGTGGCCCTGTAATCATGTCAGGACTGAGGCAGAAAGCAGAAGTTATGTTTGTCTGATGCCCTTACACCCAGAAAATATGTCCTTTTCCAGAGCATGCGGCTTCTTCATCACAAAGAGGGAGCACTTCAAGGCAAGCGTTCTCCCTGGAAGCCAGGGCAGACATTTGGCTGTATATTATGGTGCTTCCTCCCTCCCAGCCGGTGCGGCTACATTTAAATGCCTTGCCTAGCACTGTAAATCCCACCCAGGAACTGCTCTTGAGCATGGCCCTGCCGTTTTCTTCAGTCAAAACATGTTTACATGCTCATTTACTGAGATCACAGCAACCTCACCACCCCATCTGCACCCTGCCTAGCCAAATTATAACGCTGTGTTCTGGCGGGTTGAACATCTGACGTGCTTTAAAATAAAGGGACGGCCAGCCGAGCGGTGGTCAGTGCTGCAGGCTGCCCGGGAGAGGAGGGGGGTTGCGTGGCCAGTGCTTTGCCCGGTGTCCCAAGCTGGGGGATGCCAGACAGCCCCCCTCCCGGGGCGATGAGCCGCTCTTCCGATCGCTGATGCGCTGGAGGTGCATGGGGACACTTCTGAGGCTCCCCAGAAAGAGTTTTGACTGGTCTTCTGGGTGCCGCTCCCCTACAAGCTCCCTAGATAACCCTGCAGCATGTCACTGTCTAAGCGGAGGTCTGGAAGAGCCTTGCTCAGGTGGTTTTGGGGCAGAGAGCATCCACAAACATCTTGCACGGTCTCACCTGCCAGAAACATCGATCTATCTTTCTCCTGCATCCCCACCAGAGCAGCGCGGTCTTCCTTTCCTCCGTCTCACGCCCGCTGTAGGGACCAGAAGCCATTTAACACATTGCGCAGTACTGACCGAAAGACTCTCCCTCTTGCAATGGAGGCATCGTGATGTTTCCACAGCATCAGCAATGATTCCAGCTTGCTTGAAGTTTCAGGGGTTCTGGGGTGAAGCTAAAGCCATTTTTCATTTCAACGTGATAGCCTTCACTGCCCAGGGGCTCCAAAACCCCAGGTGCAAATTGAAAACATCACTCCATCCATTTCAGAGATGTTTCAGTAAGAAGTGTTTCATTCTTACCCTGGGCTGTGTCAAAATGATGGGCTGACCAAAATATTTGGCTGCAAACTGCTTAGCACCTGTAGTCTTCAGAGACACTCGGAGCAGGTTAACCCTCCTGGGGGACTGTCTTTGAAAGAAAGTGATATATTGTGCTGTTGAAAGAAAATTATCTGAGGCACAGGATGAGACCTGTGTGGAAAGAGGGCTAAGAAGGAGACGTCACGCAGTGTCTAAGTTGGTCTCTTGCTCTACTCCAATGACTCCTGACGCTGGATGTGCCCTCTGTGTGACCATCCATGAGCAGAGCCAGTACCGTAGAGATGGGAGAGAGGAATTTTTAACCGTGTGAAGGCTAATTTCCTGGACTAGGCAGTGGAAGCCTCTTTGCTCCATCTGTACCGGGCTGAAGACTGTGGTTAATCACACTTCATTACAAGCTGAAGCAAAGCAGCACCAAGGAGTTTGCAACCAGCTGGTCGGCAAAGAGGAGAGGCCATAGAGGGAGGAAGTGTGTTTCATAAATGTGGGTAAGGAGTATACATTATGAGTGTGCTGGGAATAAAAACAAGCTTGTACCAGTAAATAGTGGGCCTCAAATTTCAGACCAGTTCCTGTGGGCCCACTTAAAGCTTATTCCAGTTTTTGAGAAGTCGCTGGTTCCAGCAATATCCCCAATGTTTAGGAGCGAGGAATGTTGCCAAACCCTCTAGAGCCGTGCCTCCAGAAATATGATGGAATTATTAAGTGCATTTTGCGTTCCTGTTTATTGTTAGAGGCATGATGTCTCAGCTTGTCTGCTGAGTTGCTTTTTCTAATGCAACACTCGTAAATTCAAAAAAGCGGGCGAAAATGGCCAGAGGTCTTCTTTTTATACTGGACAGGGGTTGGTCAAGCCCCTTGGTCTTGGTCACCCCTGGCTGCTACACTGTCCCTCACTGACATCTATGCAGAAGTCTTATTAGCACCATGCTGATGGATGGGCTGTCTGGGAAGGGAAACGTGATACAGCCTTCAGATACCCTCGTTAGAATGAAGGAGAAAACTTTTGACTTTTTTTATGTCTTTTTCTAATAAAATGAAAACTTTTGATTTGGTTTTGAGCCAGAATGACAAAACAAAACAACTTTTTTATTTACATTTCACATTTCTGGGGGGAGGGGAGCATTCAGCTGGAAACTGGTGTGTTTCAGCCATGGGGAAAATTGCCTTCCTACTGTCTCTCCTTTTTTATTGGAACAAATAGACACATAGTAAAAATGTGAGCCAGCTTCTTTTTTTTGCTAATACTATAAAATAGGTAGCAAAGACGGCTTCCCCTCATTTTCCTTTACTTCTTTATTCTGTCCTCTCTTTGCCAATTGGAAACAGAATGCAGAGAGTTACTTTGTCTCTGGAAACAGCTCTTGCAGGGCTTAACTGTGTTTTCAATGCTTTCCAAATAGAAGAACTTTTTGGAACCTACATGGTCTTCCTGAAGTTTTAGGGGGGAGGTCTGAGAAAATAAATTCATATTTTCTTCTGTCAAGCTTGTTTGGCAAGGGGAAGAACTGGGGAGAAATATTCGCAGGGGAAATTATATTGGCAATTTCCCTGTTGACTTATCAATATAAGGGGCATTATACAGAAATATGAATAAAAAAGCTAAAACTGCCCGCCCTTTTTCTATGTTTTCTGCTCCAACACTACTGTCAGCCTTCCCCTCTCCTGAACAACCAATCCTTCTGGAAGTCCTTTGCTGTCTGCATAGCGTAGGCAACTAGGAGCAGTGGTGGTGGAAGGTATACGTCCTTCTCATGACACTGTTCAACTCCAAAGCGAGCACAGTTTCTCGGTCTGAGAGAAGAGATCCTTCATTAGTGACACTGTTGATGCAGATACTGTTTCTCTAAATCAATAGCAGAAAGACAAACAATTGAAAAGCAGCTCTGTAGCAAGAGAGCAAGAGAATAGGCTTCACAAGTACTTCAGCTGTGATGATAAAGATCCCTGCCCAACATCAAAAGAAGTTTCCGATGCTGTGCCATATGTTGCTCTCCTTCTTTTACAGAATAAAGATTGAGTATTAAATGAGATATAGCAAGGAATCATTGATTAGAATTGTTGCTCTGGAAAACATTAGGAGAGCATTTGGTTTTCAGTTTGAAAATAAAATGAAAAAGTCACAAGCCTTGAAGGAACTTTCCAATGTGGTTTTCATCTGGCTTGGCAGGTTTCTCCTGGAGAACAGAAAGCTGACAGAAGATAGGAATTAGGAAAACATCCTGTGACCCGGATAGAAATTCTTCAGCAAAAAGGGAAATGCAGAAGCAGTATGTAACGAAAGCCAAAAAAATCTTCTTTAACCATGTTTGTCTCTCTCATTTCTTCTGCAGGGCCAAATATTTCCAGGGGAAGAAGGTGAATGGAGAATTTGATATCCGAGTGGAACAGGTCAGTGGCAACTGAATTTGGCTCTAAGAAATGTGTGTGGACAGTGCTGAGGACTTAATGACAGATAATTTGTGGATATTTCTTCTCTTGAAGAAAGGAACTAATGAGGAGTTTTAAGACATGTCCATTTTATAGAATTGTGGAAGCTATAAATGAAAATATCTTATTGGGCCATCCCTTTGTCCTCCCTACCTTTGCAGAATCAGTCGCTATTTCACCTTAAAATTAAATTTTCTGTTCTGGTGATGGGAATATAATTTCTTCCATTTGAAGACTACCTCACAGCTCTGTATATGCCTGAAAAGGTGCAAAGCCAGTATGCCACAGTACATCTTGGTCATGTCATGTTCCACATCCGAGCTATACAAGTCTTCTGACTTAGCCTGATTTAAGCCTAAAACCTTTGGTTTAAGTATGCAAAATAACTATATATGGCAAAATTTTTTTATCTGTTGAAAGCCCATAGGAACAGTAAGAAGGTTCATGGCCTGTTTTCTGATGTGCTCTGCAGGGCATTGGACAAATTCTCTGTTTCTCTGTTAGCCTTAGCACCAGCCATTCATTTCAGTTGAAAACTCTTCTTGTTGGGGTCTGTCCCCTCCTCTCTGTGTTGGTGCAGTGTCTGCCAAAATGAAGTCCCAGTATTGACTGAGACTTTGGATGCGGTTGTCAAAGTAGAAATGATTATTAATAACCATCTGCAGGCGCCTAACTTGAAAGCAGGCATAAGAAGAGAGAGATGTAGAGAGGAGCTGGTGATCCTGAAGGAATCATGTGCTTGTTTTATACTCATTAGGGCTATGAAACTGCTTGGATAAAGAAAGCTGGTGAATGTTGCTTGAATGACCTGATACTTCTTTATAAAGCTGTTGATTCTGCATTGTGTGTGTGTATAGAATCATTAATGCAGTAGTTTTGAAGACTTTCTCAGGACCCATTGCCCTTGATAAGGTGTTCTTTCTCTTTTCAAAGGGGTGCTGTCCAGTTGCCTAGGACTATACCTGAGCACACATGTTCTAACCAAAGACTGTGTCTGGGACAGAAAATTTAGCCAGTCATTTTTTTTGCAACTATGATGCTATGAACACTTCATTTTCCTCTTTTTATTGATATCACACTTGTCAGTATTGGGTACTAACAAGAACAATTCTCTCTTGCACTTCCTTATCAAAGTCTTTATTTTGCTAGCTGCTTCAGTAAATGTCCTAAAAGAGAATGGGGCGGGGGGGGGGGGGAAATCACACCTCACATAGAAGCATGGAATCAAATAATAATTCATATTTGCCCTTCAAAACTCTGATCCAACCCGCTCGGCCACTCAAAGCAGGGTCAGCTTCAAAGCTAGACCTGATACTCTTCAAAATTACCTGTTAATTCTTTCCTAAACCTCCAGCCTCTGCCTTTCCCCTCATAGTCCTTCTCCTCAAATGTTATCGCACTTGAGGTCCTTATAAAGGAACTCTCTTCAGATGGTTGGTGAGTGGGGAACGGCAGAAGTGCACTCTTGATCCCTGATGGGTTAAACCCAGTAACGACCCTCGTCATCATCACTAGGTAGCTTATCGCATTTCCCAAGGACTCTTCCAGGGAGACTTTCCCAGTCTGTCTCTTGAAATCCTTCACATAGGCTGAATGTCCATGTTTGAGACGAGGCACCAAATTGCTCCAAGCAAAGACCACAAGGCTGGTGTGACTGTGCCGGTGAGGACCATCGCCAGGCCCCTTGGAGCCTTCTTTAAATACTCAGCACAGTGACCGCAGCATTGCCCAGGGGAATGAAGCACGCAGTGGGTCGGAGAGTCGAGGAACAATGAACAAGGGTCCCGGCCGCTTCCCCCCGTCCCCTCGCTGCCCCTCAGATCGGGCAGACGAGCCTCCACGTAGCGAGTAGGGAACCGCTCTTGAGCCCCCCAGACCTCGACAGCAGAAGGGATGATCGCTTTCCCCAGCTGGATCACTGTCTGTCAAGGGAAACACAGAAGCTGCATTGTCACGGGCAGTCCTTGAACCTGACCTCAGGCCCCTCTGCATATCGTTGAGGCCACGAGAAGGGCACTTCTTTCTTCAAACTCCGGCTTTTTGTCCCCTTCTCTTTTTGCCCATCCGTACTTGCGCAGTATTTCTTGATATTTAATTTTTATTCATTGCTTCTACCCGGATTATCTGGAGCCTTCCTCACTTCTTCATCCTCTTCCTCAAGCACAATCCAGGAACATAAACTGTTGTGGAACAGGTCCCCTGAGGCTCAACAGAGACCCTCTCAACCTGAAAAATAAATGTTCTTCCACAGTCTCCTTATGAAAAAAAAAAAAAAGCAGGGAATATCTGTGTTTACCAGCCTGGTCCACCCCTTTCTCTTTGAGTTCCCAGCTCACCAGTCTCCACTACTATAACTGTCCTGTGAACAGCACACAGACCATGCCATGGTTCACAAGCCCTAACCTGGCTGTTCAGTTCTGAATAAATTCTGCATCAGATCAAGGTTGGACTCTCGGGCACCTCTTGAGCCACTTGGTCTGCTCAGTAAGTTCATTTAGGTTTTCATTTTTCCATTTGATCCTGCTTCAGATAACCACACATTATTGACTCAGCCAGAAATACAGTTTGCCTTAGGAAATTTTTTTATATTTTATAGGAAAAAACACTTTTGATCTGAAAAGCTAAATAACAAAAAAGTTTGAATGGCAGAAAGCAGTGAAAGGAAATATCCAAATGTTAAATACTCTTGAAAAACCACATTGGGAAAAAGCAGCTGCCCTATTTTTTCTGACCGTCCTAATTTTTTTGCCATTCTTTCAGGATGCTCTGTAGTTGGTTTAAACTGAAGGAAGAGTTTGCCTTGTTGCTCTTTCTCTTCCTCTTTCATCTCCATCTCTAGTACATCTTAATTCTTTCTTAGCAAGCCATTTCTGCAATCTTGGGGGGAAGCAGAACAGGATAGTAGGTAATTTTTTTTTTTTTTGAAGTCATGACATCACTTATTTGTAATGGAGCAGCAGTGCTGAAAGCAGCGCTGTCTCTCCCTCTCTCAGCAGCGGGAAGTCAGTTATCTAATCTGGTCATACACCCCTACCAGCTCCCCGAGCTGCCTCTCCCCCTTGGCTGTCGTCCGAGGAATGCAAGACGTATGTGATCATGCCGTCTCGCTCCGTCTAACCCCCACCCAGCACTGTGGAAGGCATTGGCTGATTTCAGCCGAATTGGAGAAACAGGCAGAAGTTTCAAGACACTAAGTTTCTACAAAAGGTGAATTCAGTTCGTATTAGACACTGGATAATCCGCAGGGAAGAGACTGTTAAATGCCACCCTGCTGCTCGGGGAGCTGCTTCTGCAAGTCTCAGCTTGTATGAAAATAGGTTTTATGGAGCCTTGAAGGAGGTTTTCTGGTTCTTTAGCACCAAAATGAATGGCGTGACTTTGATACCGACCCCAGGCCCTTGTTCTTCAGCTAAGTCCATTACCACCAGCATAAGACAAGTGACGCTGTGGGCACCGGCTGGTGCCAGTGAATAGGGGAGAGAGTTGTCAGGGACTCAGCGGTGGGTACAGCCTCTCCAGGCTCCGCTGCCTCCTGTCATTCATTAAAACAAACGTGAGGCCTGACTCTGTGTCCGCCTTTGTTTCTTCTCTTCTAATCTTCAGCGTAACACCCAAAACATATTTATTAATGTGCGTTAGAGGCTGTGGGATTTATTATTGCCCACCCTTGACCGAAACCCAGGCATGCAACCCCATTGCCTTCTCCCTGCTGGCTGCAGGGGGAGAGGTGCGGGGCTGAGTGAGGGCTGGGGCGGTGGGAAGCAAGTGCAAGTGCTCTCCTGAATCACGGCCCCTTTTTCTTTGGAGGCAGTTTGGGTTACATTTTTATTATTTGGTTATTTTTCCACTACAGGTCCTTCTGTAGCAATGATAGTCATTCATAAGACTGAATGAAACACTGACCAAAAAGTGAGAATCTATTTGACCTGTTCCCATTAAACCCTGATGGTTTAAGTTTTAGTCAGTGTGGGTAAACCCCTAAGCTTTAAGGAGCAGCCGAGTCTAAAAATACTGTTGCTATTTTATGCTAAAAGTAAGGTTCTTAGATTTTAATCCGTGTTATTGCTTTTACTTGCCTTGTGATTTCTAGCTCTGAGAACTGCAGTGTATGTATCTCCAGTTCTTTTCTGTAGAAACACAAATGCTAGATAAATTCTTTTAGAATGAAAAGTATAATTTTGATTAAATAGCTCTAAGGCTAAGTTGAACTTAAAGCAGAATCTTAAAGTGCCACAGGACTTCACCACATTGCTTTTAGTCTCTCCCGAAATTAATTTTGCTTTTATCTTCACAGTCCTTCACTGGCCAGAGGACAGGAGGCATTAGGAAACACAGTATATTCAGGAAAAGGAGGAATTACACCATAGACCTTATGCTCCGTCGAACATTTCCCATCACTAGAGGCAACTGGTAGTAATTCACCACCTCCTCCCCACCCTCTCTGCCCTGTCCCAGAGAAAACTAAGCCTTGCATGCTCTAAGGATTTCATATGACTCCGGGGTTTCCCATATGGATGATAAGATACCCCGGGTGGGGGTCTCCTCGGGCGTTAGTCATGCCACATGCACAAGGGGGATGCCGCGTGGCCGTGCATCCCCAGCACACCCAGGTACAAGCAGAAAAGGGCAAGAGAGCCGGGGCTGAGACCCGGACAACCATAGACCCATCGGACAGACCATGATACTGTGGCCAGTAGCCAGGTAAGTGGGACACTTGCCACCTGTCTGGGAGAGAGATGCCCCCAAAGCAGGAGATGTGCAGAGCAGGGTCACCGGGATGACCATGGAGACCTGACTTATGAGAGGAGGCTGAAAGAGTTGAGTTTGTTTCTGCTGCCAAAACAGAGGCTAAAGGAGACACGGCCGCTTTTAATAAACGCACTGGTTTAAGAAAGGGTTTCGTGACGTGGTGCCTGCAGTAGCGAGGGGTTAGACCCTATCGCTCTGGTGGGCTTTGCCAGTCCTGTGCCCTGCATTGACCCACGAGAGCTCAGGAGGGAGAGAGGAGAGCACAGACCCAGCAGGCAAGAGCAAGCAGCACTTCTTAGAGAGAGTCTGCCACCTGCGGGGTACCTGGCCTTCAGATATTTCCCAAAGGCATTTTAGTATATTCAGAGACATCTTTCCTGGCATTGGCTAATTGATGGTGGAGGGGGGTGAAAAGGGTAAAAGGGCCAAAAGGTTCATCTAAATTTTTATTCCTGTTGTTTGTCCACCCGTCTCCTTCCCACCATTTCCTGCTGTGACGAGGTGGGTCTGTCCGTCCGTCTGACACGCATTCTTCTTGCACAGCTCATTCACTTGTTCCCACTGCCTGGTTTATTTTCAGGGAATGATTATTCAGTGAACTCCTATGTACACGCTTCTGGAAAAGTCTTGTGGTATAGATTATGACTCCATTGGCAGCATTGTCAGGAAAAAAGTTGTACTTGGCGCTCACAGAAGATAATTTTAATACAAATCATGAATTGCAGCTCCATTGTACTTCCCGTCCTAAAGAGGTGTTTTTGTGTGTGGCATAAAGTGATCCTTTCAAAAGGTAGAGTCTGATTGATAGGCCCGTGTGTGATGAGAGGAAAATCAGTCTCTCATCAAATAACTGTATAATTTTTATTCATTGTATGTTTAGGGGTTTTTTTTTCCCAACTGAAAGCCAGAAAGCAGTTCAAGAACAGCAACAGCAGTTCTCATAGCTTTGCCACATACAAGCATTCGGAAACCATGAATAAAGGGACCTGGAAAAATAGCAAGAATGACTCAAAAATCATGAATTTCTTAAATAAATAGTATCTTCATTATTTTTTTTATTTCCATTGGCTTTTGGAGGCTTACAGAGTTCATGATTTTGAGCTATTTCCTGGGATCAAAAGGTCTAGAAATGTGCTTTTGCTAGATCTCCAATTTTGGGGCAGTCACGCAACTTCTGAAAAGAAAATTCAAGAGACAATTCCAAATGCCATCAGAGCCGATGCACCAAAAGGCACTCACACAGGTCAAGGCATGTGGACCTTCAGCATCAGCACTGTCTGTAGCCTAGGAGCATGCATCCTAGCTTCAGGACTTGCGAAGAGCACTTGTGGAAGCTCCCCTTGGAGCCGCACACCAGCATTCCCCCCCACCGAGGCTGGACCATCTCCATTCTCCCAGAGAGCAATTCCAGTACTGGGGGCAGGTGGGAAGCAGGATGCCTCTCCGAAGGAAAATGTCCCAGGAAAGAGACATGGGGAATCACGGTGTGTAATCTCTAATTCTGCATGGATGTGCACACCAAGCACGCACAGCCCCAGCCCTCCCCTTCTTCACATCCATACGGTCTGTTCACCCTTCTGCTTCTGCAGGATTTAGGGATTGCTTACTTCCCCCCGAAACGCTTGTAATGGTTGTTGTGAAATATGCTGTTAGAGGAATGCGGTCTGGTGTCTGCCAAAGTCTTTCTTTCCTTGTACATATTGGAAGATCTACCAAAAGCTAAAGCATAAAATCCATGGAGGAATGTATGCCATTTGATTAGACAGCAGTAATTCCTCATCCCGAGTGCCTAAGCCATGACACGGACCAGCCTGTTATTCTGACTGCATTTTGTGTCACAGGGCAGGGGGAGAAAAACAGACGTGTACTGATAATTGGCGAGGAGTTTCAGGAGCAAGAGTGGGAGAGTGGAGAGCCGTGGCCAGAGCACAATCGGTGGGTGAGGGAGAGCCAAAGGAGACGTGGAGACTGGGGAGCTCCAGCCACTCGAAAGACCCCGTGCCCTGCAAGCCACCTGTGGCTCCAGTGCCACAAGTCAACCCCCCTTCCTCCATCCCAATGCCGGTGAGAGGGGTTGGTCAGAGTAACTGCCGAACTCGGGCTTAGGATCCCGATGGGGGTACTCTGCGTTGCCTTACGGGAAGCTGCGTACTGCAGCCGTAGCTCAGTGCAGTGATTTATGTGACGGAATAACCCCCCAAAAAGCCAGCGTATGTGTTACAGCGTATGGCGTGTCACACTGAGGAAAGTGTAAATGTTCCCTGGCAGGGCTAAAACCCCCTCTGCTATTTCTGTGTGTGTGCGGTATATATGCAAATGGGGGTATATATGCAAATATTCACACCGAAGTCTAGTATAACTTTGTGTCTCCCTTTTAAGCAATAACCAACCTGAGTAGCTTTTAGTCAGATTATGTACAGATGAGGGCTTAGAAAGTTCAGTAGCTCAAAAAACCCCAATGTGCTTGTTGCTGTATGGACACACTAAGCCTGCTTGCTTTAAAAAAAAATAATAAATCAGCCACCACATCCCCAAAACACAAATCCAAAAACCTGTCTTGCACCCCTATTCCTGCATTCCTGTGCCACAGTGAAGATAAACTGACCCTCAGTATCTGCTCAAGGAGCAAACTGGGATGCTTTCCTGGGGTTCCCCATTGACATGCAAGAAGTTTAATAAGGACATCTGCCAGATACCAAACTTATCGCAGGACGGTTGAGGCTGGAAGGCACACGTGGATATCTCACAGTCCAATCTCCTGCTCTGAGCAAGGTCACCTAGAGCAGGCTGCCCAAGACCTGGCCAATAAAGGTTTTAGTGTCTCCAGGGATGGAGACTCCACAACCTCTCTGGGCAACCTGTTCCAGTGTTCGACTATCATTGCAATAAAAAGGGAGTTTTCTTGTGTTTATATGGAATTTTGTGTATCTCATTTTGTGCCCATTGTCCCTTGTCCTTTCCCTGGGCACCACTGAGAAGAGTATGGGTCCATCTTCTTTACTACCTCCCATCAGGTTTTTATAGACATTGACAAATCTCCCCCTTACACATCAATCATCAATGGCAGATACACAAGACGGGGAACTGAAGACAAGTCAGTAGCCTAGACAAAGCAAGGCAAGGATTACAGTGGTTCTCAGCCAGAATATAAGTCATGTTGCTGTACATGTGACAAATCCATGCTGGAACATATGGACAGCAGTATTATATGTAAGGCGAGTGGACTTCCTTACATCTTACTCAACAATGGTCATGTCTCTGCTGAAGGATCATGGTGAGTTTGGGCCATTGCAACCCAAAGACGTTGAGGACCAGTCAGAGACGATCCCAGTGACAGCAACAACACTGATCACTGTGCTGAAAAACATCACCTACAAGGAAATCTTACAAGAATGGGGTTGGTTTTGTCTAGGGAAAAAAAGGAAGAAGGAAGGGTAAGTCTTCAAACAGTAGGTCCTCAGGTTCTGCAGGAGGAAGTAATGGACAAAAAAATTACAGTCTTAAGAAGTAAGGGGAGAGATTTAGGCTGGAAAATAGGAAAACTTTCCAAGGTTGTTAAGGCACAGATTGCCTGAGGAGGTTCCTCATCTGTGGAAGATACAAGAAGGTTACGTAGTATCTGCACACAATGGCAGAGGTAGAGCTGATCCTGCCTTAGGAAAGAGAGACAGACTATGTGATGTCTTGAAGTCCTTCCGACACAACTTTCTGTTATTCTATGAAAAATGCTTAAAATCCACCTTGAACATGTGCCTCCCATGAATCATTAACAGGTATGGCTACCAAGCTAGGCATTTCTATTATCGCATGATTTAAAACGACAACATCCTCCTTGTTTTATTATCAGCAAACAGAAACTCTAAAATAGCTCACCAAAAAGATCCTCCGGCACCTAGAGAACACCGATGGGAGAAACTGAGAGTAGCTTAAGGTTTAGTCCAAATGATACAGAAAGATTTCTGAATATGAATACCTGAAATAGGCATTTTTAACAGAACTATCCTCAAAATACCTGTGGCATCCTCCCAGGTCTGGGCCTCACAAATGCACAAAATATTTCTACTCCCAGTCTGTATTACGTTATTCTTCAAGACAGATTGTGTCACGTTTGTCACACATGGTTCACTTTTGCCCTGAATGTTTTTGCAGCCACTGGCACCATTGCCAAGCAAGTAGAAACCACCAGGCTAATGTAATGCCGCCTTCTATTCGATGAGTCCTGATGCAAATGACTCTGCAAGGCCATGGGGAGGTGGGCTCTCCTGTTTTATGCATAGGTACCTGTCACTCTGTCTGCATGGGCTGCTTTCAAAGACCTCTTTGTCTGCAAGGTAAACTCAGGCTGGAGATGATCTCAGACTTGAAAGCCCAGCCAAGGGAAGTCATCAGGCTACAAAACCCACAAAGTTAAAAATACAGGGAGCACTGGAAAATCAACAGGAAACAATTTCTGCTGACTGAAGTTTTCAGCCTTCATCCAAACGCCAGCTAGCAGCGGCCTGTCGGATGGGACAAAGCAGCTACATGAAAGCAGCAATGGTCCTTAACTTACTCTGTTAAAGCAGGAGCGAATGCCAGGAAAAGATTAGGATTGTCCCTCAGCTGGGATTGTATATCTGGACGTTTTGGGGGCGAGGTAGCCGAGTCCCCCAGGCCCTCTCTCCACTCCTCCCTCCTTGCCAGGGTGCCCCGGACAATGGTTGCCAAAGGGGATTTCTCCTTTTCTTCTGGCTCTTGACATTCGCAGGCCTGAAATTGGTCCTGGCAGCTTGGTATGAAATACTTACCAGCTCAGGGGATTCCCAGGCCTGCTTGGACGTCAGGTGCCTGAGCGCAGCTTTGTTTGGTCTGACTGCCTCGGGGCAACGCCTGTCAGACCGACTTACTTAGATTGTAAGTGCCAGCCATCAAATGAAGACTGCCCCATTTTCACCCCCAGCAAAGCAAAGTGTTAAGTTCTTTAATACAAAACCGTTATGGAAAAAATTACGGAAGAAAAGCATAAAAACCATGAAAACACAAACCTAAACCTTCCCTCTCTCGCCCTGGTGTTCACATCAGATGACGCATCCCTCAGCTGCAGAAGCTGATGGTCCAGCTCGGTAACTCTCTGCTTTCAGAGTGGGACATCTCCGAGGCGTATGCAGACACAGAGATGGGAAAACCATCCTTTCATCTCTCCAGCCCATAGAGCCTCTCGAGCCCACATGCAAGCTAGCAAGCTCGCCTTGACCCACTGGGGAGCTCACTGATGGTACCCAGAGCATCTGCTCCTGCTGAATTTGCTCAAGGACTCCCCCCTCCCTACATCTATTGAGATTTTTTAAACGTATAAAATGCAGGTGCCTTTTAGAGGTACCTATTTTCTTCCCTCTGATCCAATATGATCACTGGAGAAGCGTGGCTGTGGCCAAGGCAACACTGGAATCTCATAAGAAAAGCCCAGCCAGTCACATGAACCACTGCCTTTCCCCCTCTATGTGTGTGTATGTGTTTGAAGTAGAATTTATTTCTTGGCAACGGGAATTTTTCCCCTCCTTTCATTGTAATTGGGAGTTACAACGATGTAAGATCATGTAAGGGTGTTGCTTTGAAAAGTTTACACAGGGCCGCAGACATAAAATCTCATTACATCATCGGGTCACCAGTCCACAGTCATTGCTTTAAAATTATGTGGATTTTAAAAAAAAAAGTTGGAAGTGATTTTTTCATTTGTCGTCTGGCCTCTGAGCCTTTACAGGTGCACTAGTTCTCCATTGGCAAGTTTTTTCCATGTGTTCAGGAGGACAAAACATGCCTTCTTTTTTTCAGTTTGTTTTTTTTTTCTGTATAAAAGTTGTTCCTGGCACTATCTTTTCATTCCAGCTAGTAGAAGTACCAGAAGAACATTAAGTAGTATAAGGATCTCAATAAAATTACAAGCATTAGGAACACCGTCTAAGTGCTCTGGTGTTAGGTAGCCACTGGTTAGAAGATTATTTTACTGCTGCCCAGTCTCCATCACACTAAGTCTGAAAGAAATGCCTTAATAGGAAGGGGGGAAAAAGCTGTTCAAAGGGAGAAGACTAAATTTCCTCTCAAAAAATGAAACCTCGTTATATTTATATTTTTATATTTATATTTATATTTATATTTATTTATATACCCAGGCACTAATTTAATATACGATTGTGAATCTGTACAGGTATGTTTGCATCATGCTGGAAGGGAACAACTTGCACGGCACAATAATAGGCTGTTCTATTTTAAGGACTGCTCATTTGCTCATAAAAAACAGAGTTAGGATTTGGAGCCCAAGACGAGCACAGGTCAGCTAATAGTGCCGTCCTCTTCCTACTGAGAGTGGCCTGAGACCATCAAATCTCGCTGGCGCTCCTGTCTGAGGGGCGGCAGAGCCAGCGGGCACGCCGGAGGATTATCACACCTCTCGCCCCGTTAATCGCTCTGATTTGTGTCTTAACCTTCACTGACACCCACTGCAGTCATAATCGCCCCCATGCACATTCCCTCTCGCTCCCCATAGCTTAAATATTCCTTGCCAACCTTTCTGGCCTCGTAAGTCGCACCTCTTTTAAAATATAAAGTGTTTTAATAATTGAGCAGTACTGTTAATAGCCTACCCAGCTTTGCTAACCCTTTAATAGTTAAAATCTTAATAAGTAAACCGCATCAAGTGGGTTTTTCTGCTTATCACCTTCCTGCAGCATAATGAAGCTTTTTAGCTATTTAGGGAGGTTTAAATCTTTTGTATTAGGTTTATAGCTGGCCAGTGGCACGACAGCCAACTCAGACATAATTCTAAATAGATGTTTCCAAGTGGAAACTTGGAATTTGAATTCAAATGACCTTACCTCTTTTTATTATTATTATTCTTTCCTGTAAGCATTTTTCAGCTCGCTCATTCTTAATTCCTTCAGTACTTATTACTGCAATAAGCCTAATCCTGTATACTTGTATGCCCCAAGTGTGGGAGCCGTAAATACTTCTGCAATCTCTCCAGGGCAGATCAGCTGTAACTGGATCTCCCGTTGCCTCACAGGAAAAAAAAAAAAAAAAAAAAAGAAAAGGAAAGAAAGGCACATTCCAGCTGAAGACAATTCTGCGTCTGTGTCCGTGTGTTTGTGTCTCTGCTGCCCTCGAGTAACGCTCTGTCCTTTTGCTCCACTCCAGGCCGAGTTCTCCGAGCTGAACCTGGCTGCTTACGTCACGGGCGGCTGCATGGTGGACATGCAGGTCATGAGGAACGGCACCAAGGTGGTAAGGTGAGGACCACCACGTTGTCTTGAAAATCGGGCTTTCTGGAGCAATGTTGGGGCAAGCAGGATGACCTCAGGGTCTGACCGATATCTGAACTAGGGCAGCGCAGTGCTGATGACTTCAAGGTTTCCTGGAAGCGGTGGAAAGACTGACCGGACTCTGGTGGTTTTGTACCAGGTCTCAGTTGCACATTATGCCGTACAGTCGTTGTTTCCAGTCTAGACCCTTCGTGCAACCGCAAATGCCTCCTTTTCAGTTTCTTTGTAGCCTCAGGCCTCCCAGTAAAAGGGACAATGGATCTTCCTTTCCCTTGATTTTTCTCTCCTTCTGTGTCAGCTAACCTTCGTTATAAACAGTGGCTTGCGTTCATTAGTCTACCTGCGTTAGGTCCTGATCCCTGCGGACTACCCTTGCAATAGCCACAAAGCCTTTCCGTGATCCTGATCCTCGCAGCCTGGTTTCCTCCTGAAATATCACCTTTTTTGCCAGAGGTTCCCAATGCTC